>JAMJFZ010000182.1:0-1200000 GCA_026225945.1 Cricetomys ansorgei
GTGATACATTTGTCTCCCATTCCTGCTGTATCTTTATACTTCAGAACACAGATCAGGTATCTAGTGTGACATGAGGAAGGAAAACACAAAATCAAACCCACGATCAGTTGTTAAATCTAAGTAAGGAGTTATGAATATTCACTGTTCCAACTCTTCTTTAAATTCAGAATACTAACAAATAAAATGAACCTGGAAAAAGGCCCCATCGGGACTGCACTAGACTGGGCGGCTAGCGTTCTGACTCTGTCACTGACTGGCTGTGTGTCACGGGACACTGTTGAATCTTCCAACGTCTTACCTTCTTCCGTAAATAACAATAGTAAGAAAAGTGTTATTAATGTATGGTGATCTTGTTAGATAAGGAGAGAAAGAAAGGAAAATACTCGCTGTAGGTTAGAAATGCTTAATATTCATCAAATCAGCCATTCCATTGTCGTTGCTGTGCTCTCAGGACCTTTCTGGGTCACGCGATTTTAAGACATGATCTGGACTGCTCAGAGGCCATTCGGCTCTGAAACAGAGGAGGATTTTTCACAGTTTAGGGTGCTGGGAGTGATTTTTGAAAGCCTTCTTTGTGGAAAGGTGGCGTAACTATTCTTTAATTTCATCTGAAATCGTAGCAGCTGCGAGTCTCCCACAGGCTCTCCAGATCTACAGAAACATGGGAAAGCAGCATGTCGGGAGAAACAAGTCCTGGACACAAGCCGAGAATCTTTCTTTGGTAAGACCCTAGGTCATAAGGAACCGGTGCTATAAATTGTGTGTCACCTTAGAACAACTGAAGAAAATGGTTTCATTTGAGAGTTTGGCATACATAGAAGCGAGGGAAGAGACGCGTTCTCACCTTGACATCAACTAAACGGTTTGGGTATGTATTTGGTGAAATAAGGCAAAGGCATGCTCTTTCTTCAAGGCGTCATGTGTTTGTTTACTTGCTCAAGCATCCGTTTGTTTAGAGAATGCACACTAAGCAGCTGTCCCGTAAGGCACCTCTGCATGTTGCTCTCCGAGACCTTGCTTTGTTTCTGCCCCCGACACTTCTTCCTCAGCCCACAGAACAGATGGAATGAAACTACAGTTGTAGTTCCGTCTTTCAGATGTATTGGGATAAACGGAAGGCCTCCACTGAGTAAGAATGGACTGTTGAATCTGTCCTTACCAACACAAGACTTTGCGGAAGCTATCCTGATCTGGTGAGCAGGATCCTAGAGTCCAGTAGCAATACAACAGAATTAAAATAACCCTCTGTCAGGAGAAATTTGTATTATCCTTCCCTGGAAGTATGGAGGATGTGTGTGCTTCTTTGGAGTTTATGCACAGTGAGTATTTCTGTGTGGTTTTTGTGTATCAACACTTGTGACTTTACACACACACACATACACACACTTGCACATGCTCGCGTGCACACACACTGTGGTAATTTTCTTAGCCACCAGGTTGTAAGCCATCCATTGCTCATGTTTTCAAATCATGTTGAAAACCTAGATGACCTCAGGATGTTCAGATAGCATCTGATGTCTGTCTGTCTGTCTATCTGCCTGTCTGTCATTAGCTGGCCTGGAACTCGCTATGTAGACCAGGCTAGCCTCGGACTCACTTAGATCCACCTCTCTCTGCCCCTTGAATGGTGAGCGTAAAAGCATGCCTCACCACACCTCGCTTGATATCTTAATTTACAATTTCTTTTACAGTAAATATTGAAAAAAAAACCTTCTTCTAAGTGTTTCAATTGTGATAGATATGAACCTATACTGAAAATATAAATGATCCTATCTAAATCCTATCAAAAGGGTGTTGGACCATTCTAAACCAATTAGTCTATAAGTTACATCTTTATGAGAAGCATACATTAGAAGCGAAGTAAAGCGATTGTAATATACCAGGGAACTAAGTATTCCTTTGAATGGTGCAACTAAAAACATTTTAGGATTTAAAAAGTCTATCTGGCTAAAAAGGCACAACACATTGAATTTTAAATACTACAATCTCTTCCTCCTCCTTTTTTCTCTTTTTTAAAAAATATGTTTTTCTCTCTTATATAATACATCCTAACCCTGTTCTCCACTCCTTCCAATCCTTCCAGCCCCCCCAGATTCCTTCTCCCCCAGATCTGCCCCCTCCCCTAAGGGCAGAACAGTCCTCTCAGGGTTACCACTCGAACAGGTGGAAGGAATATCAAGATGGAAGGAACAGGGCTGGGCTCGAGCCCCTACATCAAGGCTGGACGAAGGAGCCAAGCAGGAGGAAAACGGTCCCAAAGGCAGGTAAAAGGATCGGAAACTCCCCTTACTCCGACGTTTAGGAATTCTACAAGAACACAAAGCCAGATAACAATGAAGTATATGTAGGGGACTCTGGAGCCTCTGTGAGCCCCTAAGAGTCCTGGTCAGTCGACTGTGTCTGTCTCTCCTCTTGAATCTAGGTATACCCAGTGATTTGGAATGGCTTAGATGAGGCCATGAGGCTGTGAACTTGTCTCTTAGGGTCCTTACTCTAGGTCTTAGGAGACGTCACCCAACAAGTGAGAAGTGAGATACAGGCCCTACAGCAGGCTGTGCTGGAGACAATGGTCAGAGACCATAGAAGTCTCGGCCTAGTTGGGAGCAGACTGCAGGTGCATGACTGGCAATCTCGGATGGCTTTCCAGGCAAGGCTTTCGAGGCCGTAGCCTGGGGAGACATTCGAATGCAACCACATGAGAGACCTCATGTGACAGCTACTTAGCCCAGCCTCCCCCAAATTCCTGACCCTCAACACTCTGAGGAAAGTAAAAGGATTGTAGTTTAAATTGTGGGATAATTTTTAGACGGCACAATCGACTAGGATAATCACTGGTCTCAGACATTTTAAGGAAAGAGTAGAAGTAAAGGTTCCAAGTGTCGTTGTTTGCCTTGGCAATGTCACGTTTTCATTTCCTCCATTTGGGTTGGGCCGTGATGACTTCAGTAACCACAGGGATTTGCATTTCCACACCTAAGCTAACTTCTTCCCCTAGAGTCTTGTCTTCTCTTTCCCATAAATCCACTGTAATGGCCAACCAGGAAAGGCATCTACTGATCATCTAACATTCTTAAGTTGCGCATTCACTGGTTACCCCCAGCAATGGCCAACTAGGGACCAAAAAGAGAAACTTTTCAATCTCCTTCCTGCTCTGCCTCAGCACCTCTCAGCTCTCCTCAGTGCTCCCTCCATCCTGATGTCTGTCTCTATGCTGTTAATAGCTCTTCTCATGAGTCTGTAAAGAGAGCAATACATCGCAGTGTCCCCCTTGAGCCCTAAGCCTGAAACCTCTCAACCCTCCTGCTCTGAGAATCTCTGAGAGGATACCTCCCTTGCCAGAATTGGATCTTCCGTCATTCCTATTCTCATCTTCTCGAAGGATCATGACCTGCAGCTCAGCACCAGCCCCTCGTTTTCAGCAAACCAAGGGTTCAGTTTTCCCTAGACTCGCTCTTGCCGTCAGCGGTCTCCCGTGAGAGGAGTTATTGTCCGGAACCAAGAGGGAAGAAGAAGCTGTGCTTTACAAAGTCACTGGTGATTGTCGGATTGTTTTGCTCCTCTCTGCCATCCCAAGAACAAGATGCTTGTTTTCCAGGAGCCTTTGCTGCTGAGTAACAGATGACAAGTCATGGTAGAACAGAAGTGCTCTTTGATTGGCCACGTGGGCTCAGAATTTCTTTTTGGATTTTGTCAGACTTCCCTTCCATTGGTTCTGTGAAGGCAGGAAGAGTGTATACGTTATAAATGGTTTTCTGGACAGGTGAATAGAGTTTTTTCACATCTTGCTTCCATTATAGTGACTTCTGCTTCTCTGCCTCATATTTAAAGCAAATTGGATGCACAAGCTGGAGAAAGTTTCATGGGCCTATGACAGGGAACTTCAGCAATTCAATGGCTGAAGTTGGGAGCTTCTCTTCCTTCTCCCACTTCCCTCCCTTTTTCCTTCCCTCCTCCCTTTCTTTCTTCTTCCCTTCCTTTGCTCCATCCCTCCCTCCTCCTCTTCCTCTCTTCATCCCTCTTTCCTTCCGTCTCCCTTTTCATTCTTCTTTGCAACATTCTTTTCCTCTCTCTTTTCCCTTCATTCTTGATGCAAGAGAGAAGTTATTGCTGATACCTTCCCTTTCGTATTTTTTATCCCTAAGGGCTGATGTTATTGTATTCATTCATTGAACCAACATTTATTAAACACATACAGTCCTAACTATGGAAATTTATGAGCAAACAACACAAAATCCTTGGCTAATATAGTCTGATTGAGTTAGTGGGTGTCGAATGCCATGGAGGAGAATAGAGCACAACAAGCAAGAGGGGGGGAGAGACTGGCCATGACTGGTCTAAACTTTAAGCTATCATAGTTTTCAATAACTTGATGTTTGAGCAAACATAAGAAGGAACTTATGGCAGACAGAATAATGGCCCCTTTCTACAGCCTAACCTCTGATATCTGTGCATATATTGTCTTATGTACCAAAAAGACATTGTGGGTATGGTTAATGATCTTGAGAGGAGGGTTATTTGGGGTTATTCAGACAGGTCCAGTATAACATAAGACCTTTATAAGAGGGGTATGGAAAGGCCAGAGTCAGAGAAAGGGCAGCATCAGAAGACACCATACCACTTGTTTGAAAACACAGAGGATGGACCCCTGAGTCAACTGAAGCAGAAAGCATCTAGAAGTTAAAGGCAACATGAAACAGACTCGCCCCCTATACTCTGGGAGGAATGCAGCCCGGTGAGCAGCTTAATTTTAGGAATTCTGGTCTTTAAAACTCTAAAGTTGTGTGTGTCTAGGCCACTAAGCTTCTGGTATTTTGTTACAGTAGCAACAGGAAGCTAATACAGAATTGTAAAAAGCAAGATGTATAAACAACTGGGCAGAAGAAAGTACAGAGAGAGCCCAACACAGGCAAAGTCCTCGTTTAGTTGGGAGCACATAAAGGCAGAGGAGAGGAAATGACTCTATGACTTAAGTGACCTGGGGTGTGTGTATAAGCATGGCAGGAGAGGAAGATACCGAGAAAAGGAATATGGACTTATAATTTTTTCCCTGAGTCAGCCAGGACATCCGCCATCCCAAACAGGATATATTCATTACATCAGAAAGTATTTTACTCAGATTACTGCTAATTTTTGCATGCTAGCAAATCTGTTAAGATTTTCATTCATGGGTCCCTCCATTACCATATGCTTAGAACTTCCTCTTATCATTTAAGATAATTAAATAATCCATTTTTTTCTAGTTTTCAGTGGTCTCTTATAACTACATTCAACTTTTTGATTCATCTTGTTAATTCATCTACATGGTATGAGATGAGGACTTAGCTTTCCATTACCCCTGCACCATAGCAACTAATGTTACATTCCCAGGTCTTCATATTTACTCGGAGTTACGCTATTGGCTCTCCTGGCTCTCAGGTCTTTGAACTCTGGTGGACCATGCTGCCATCTTTCCTGTGCCAGCTAGCAGACAGCAGATTGTAGGATTTCTTGATTTCCATAATCATGTAAACTAATCCCAGAATAAATATATCTACACGTTATCTGTTTCATCTACATTTTACTCCTTGGTTCTGTTCCTCTGAGGAATCCTATCGTAATAGGTAACACCTCTCTACTTCTGAACATCTATAAAATGTTCTCTCTCTTCTTGGAGACCGGGTCTCTCACTATGTAGCTCTGTCTGGCCCTGGATTTGCTAGGCAAAACAGGCTAGCCTCAAACCCCCTGGGATCTGTCTGCCTGTATCTCCTGAGAGCTAAAATTAAAGGTGGGCTCCACCATGCCAGTATGCCCTTTGTCATTACAATTTAGAAATGTTGACATGACTCTGTTTGGAGTAATTTCATTGAGAATGCGTTTATCTTGCTTTCGTATTGTGAGGTAGGATCTCTGGCTTCAAATGGACAACTCCTCCTGCCCGTCTCCAAGAGCATTGGTGTTACAGCGCGATCACCTCACTCAGGTGACCACGTTTGCAATGGATATTCTAATGTTTATGCTTTTAGCTCAGAAAAGTGTGGGCTTCAACTCTCCTGCTGTTATGAGAGTGACCTTGGCTAATTCTTTGATTTGACTCTCATCTGCTTCCTCTGTTTTTACAACCCTCACATAATCTCTAGCTCTGGCTTTTGCAGTTACATCTCAGGAAGCTTCTTTGCACCATTTTCCACGTGTAATTTCTTTTTCTACGTTGTTGCAGATTTTGTTATTTTAGTCCTATTTTTTTTCTTGATTTCGATCTCACTCTGCACCCTAATCATTGCTTTTGAGCTAACATTGTTGAAGTGTCTCGCGTCTTCCTGCTCTCTCTTTCACATTCGCGTGCCCTGCTGCACCCTCTTAGAACAGGACAGATCTAACAATGAAATCGGCCGTGGACTTTAGGACAGGATGTGTCTCTGTGAAGTCACCAGGGCTGGAGTCGCTCTCTTCTATGTCACAGTGTCTTTTCGTACAAAACCCACTTAAAACGATTGCCTTCGGCATTTAAGTTTTTAAAAAAAAGGGCAAGGCCCAAGATAGCTGCCTCCAGCTTAGTACCCTGTGAGGCCAGAGGGGTTGTTCTTTTATGTCCTTGAAAGCCACTTTTGGTCTTTAGTCTCTGGCTCACATGATCACCTCCTCTGGGGAATCAATTAGGGGCCCGCAAGACTGGGTGCCATTGGTCAGCCAAACTTTTTCTCTGGTTGTTTGAATATTATCATGTGCAAAGCTCACACTTATGTACTACAATGAGGTTGAGCACTGAGATAAGAAGGGAGCCCTGTTTGGAGTTGATGACAACATCCAGATCCCGGAAAATCTTGAAGAATATTCCAGAGCCCTACGTGGCCTGAAGGGGAGCAACTACAGCCATGTATCTGAAAGAGGAAAATGAGAATAAACTGTTCATTATGGTGCACATAGCCTCAACCAATATGGGAAGTACAGGTAAGAAGATGAAAGCATCGGAGGCATACCTTTTACTTGGAGAAGGGAGGCAGGGGAGTGGCTGTGTATGCTTTCTACAATAAAATGGGGGTGTGCGAGTGTTTCAGACGTGGTGATCAGGTCATCAGAGTGGGGGAGCAGATTATCGAGTCCCTGCACTATTTGATTGGGCGCCACTTGGCTTCAACTTTACTGTACCCGGTGTATTCACTGGGCACATGCTTCTGAACGGAGGTGTCCTCTCTCCCTTAGCTCTGCTCACTGGATCGAAAGCACACGGACACCACAGCCTGTGCTGGGCCTTCTTCCTCAAGTGCTCCCTCCCATCTCTGCGTTTTCTGTAGACCTCCCTGTGTGGCCCCAGAGATGGCAGAGAAGTGGGGGCGCATCTAGTGTAGTTTCTCTGGTGTTGTGCTTTGCGCTCCAGGAGGAAGCTTCGTTTGGGGGTCAGTTTGGCTCCAGTGCTGTTTTAATCCGCGAACATTCTTCTCCCGCTTTAGATAACATTTGTTCTTCTGTTTATTAATGTTGGTGCCTGTTTCAAGGTTTTCTACATGTTCAACAACAGGCTCCTAGTTAACAGCACAGGTTGCTGTGGATGCAGCGCAACTAAGAAATAGAAATGTCTAGTGCTGTGCTCAATTGAAAAACTCCTCAACGTAATTTTCTTACACAATTGCTTCTTCTTTTACTACACTCTCACAATGGCTTTTATTAGAGTTGTCTCCCTCCCTTCCTCCTTCCCTCCCTTGCTTCCCTCCTTCCTTCCTTCCCTCCCTCCCTCCCTCCTTCTTTCCTTCCTTCCTTCCTCCCATTCATTTTTTTAAAGACATGTTCTTAATTTGTAACTCAGGCTGGCCTGTAACTCACTGCAGTCTTTCTGCCTCAGCCTCTGCTGTGCTGGTATTATGAGTATTGAGTCAGCACACCTAGCTTAGTCTCCCCACCACCCATGTGATTTATCTATTACACACGTGCGAACACACACACACACACACACACAGGCCAGAAGAGGACATTGAGTCTGTCACTCTCTGCCTTATTCCCTCCAGCCAGGGTCTCTCACTGAACCTGGAGCTAGGCTGATGGATAGCAAGCGCCAGGATCCTCCGTTCTAACCCCCTACAGCCTTAGAGTTACATGGCTATGTGCAGCTTTTTATGTAGGTGCTTGGGGCTTAAACTCAGGTTCTCAGGCTTGTGCAAAAAGCACCAACCTGCTGCCCCGTCGTCTCCTTAGCCCCCCTTTTATTTTAAGCCTCCTTAAATCCTCTTGGAATTCAGAGGACTTAAGTAGTAAAAGAATACATAAAGGAACAATTTTAAGCCAAAATTAAGCCAAAAACTAAATCACTAAGATTAAAATAATATAGAACTTCAAAACTAATCATCAGAGTTTTCATCACTTATAATACTTTTCATGTGTTATTAAGTTAGTTATTCACTCAGCATTCTGGATAAATACTGCAGTATTTATTTCTGGGCCGAAAATAAATGAATTATAATCTGTAGACTTAATAATCCAATGTTTATTCTTCACTCTTGTCACGAAGGAGCTCATGGCCATTCACAGACCTCTCATTCACTTTGAAATAGTGCCCTTAAGGAAGGAAGTGTTTCTATCGCTAGACAATGGGTAGCCAGGGCCGTCCAGATGGACACACAGGCCCTCTTGTCCATACATTTTCCAGGCCAGATCTGCCTACCTCCAAATCCTCTGTTCTTTCTCTGTGTCACACTGCCTCAGTGTTTGTCAGACAGTCCTGACCTCGTAACAGGAACGAAGTCTCTTCTACAGTTTGTGACAGAATGTACTGTGATGGTTATATTTAACTGGAAACAGTTTGGAGTGAAAACATTTCCATGAAACTGTTTTCATCTAAATTATCAAATGTGCTTAAATGTTAACAAAACTTCAAGACTTAAGGAAATTCCCATATAGTTTCTATAGCTGTACAGAACAATATTCTTTTTCCAGATTCTCTCAAGAACATGAAAGGCACAGATTAGTTCTTTAGGGACTTCTTTCTCTCCATATATAAATGCATATGTATACACACACACATATATATGGGGAGAGTAATTTCTATGTTACAAATATTTAATCTGTCATTCTTAAACAACAGATTTGACATGAAAATTGATGAAACTGTTGCAACTCTCTATGTAAATTGTTCAAGAAGTCAATGTGTTAAAGTCATATATCACCGGAGTACACGTGAAAAATGGAGTGTCAGCTGGGTGGTGGTGTCGCACACCTTTAATCCCAGGACTTGGGAGACAGAGGCAGGTGGATCTCTGTGAGTTCGAGGCCAGCCTGGTCTATAGAGTAAGTTCCAGGACAGCCAGAGTTACTATAGAGAAACCCTGTCTCAATCAAAATAAAAAACAAAACAAAACAATAACCAAACCAAAACAAACAACAGAAAATGAAGTTATATATGCTGCTCCAGTCTTATCTTCCTTGTCTATAAAACAGCAGTTCTATGAAGTCCATCTATATCAAAGCAATGGCCTGTCTCTCTGCCTCACACATTAGTGGCTAATAGCATTGCGTGACGGTGTTCTACCTGGACCCCTATGACATTGTGGGGGAGTCCACTGGACTCGCTGTGCCTTTGCCCTTGCAAAACCAGTAAGATCCTCTCTTGCTATTCCTCCTTCATCTATTCTATCAAGCCTCCCTGCTCTACTCAGCAGAGAATGGAAAAACGGCACAGGGAAGTCCTTGAGTCACGGTGAATACAAGGACTGAGGGGAAAGCTCTGGAACCTTCAACATGCACTGTAATTAATATTTCTTACGTAGCTTACAGTCATCACGGAGTGCATTAAGTAATTAGTAGACACATGTTCGCTATCATCTTAAGGAACCCTTTAATCTTTGCTTCACGAGTCCACCAAACCATTCTTGTTTTCTTTCTTTTGCCCTTCTAAACCCTGCTGAAGCACTGCTTCCAGTCTTGAGTAGCATATGCAACAGTGAGACAGGATAAGAACAAGGATCCATGATACCACCATCAGTGTGGGTACTGACAAGACGTTGCCAAAGCAATGACACCCAAGACGCTTGCAGACCCTTGGGAACTATGCCTTTTGTGTTTTCTCGATTGCCTGTACAATATAAATAAGGCAATTATTTGTCTCACTTTCCCTGGAAATTTCCCCATTAATAATTGTTGTTCCAACGTAATTTATCAAGTGTCCCACTTGAATAGTCACCCTGTTCATAAATATCTCCTCCTCATTATCTCAGTATATCTTTAAGGATTTAAAAATTCCTAATTAGTTTAACCTTTATCCTCTGGTATTTGGGACAGATTTCTTCAGATTTTTTGTTAGTTTTCCTCATGGTTTTTAATATAATACTTTGTGTTGCCTATTGCCTTTCCAGCACACCCTGATCCTGGATAAGAGCTTTGGTTATCTTTTTTTTTTTTTTTGACAGTTAGCAGGCAAGCCATTTAGATTTTTACTCTCCTCAGAACCATGATTAGAATCCCTGGTGACCCATACCCAAATAGCAGCCTGTTACATTGTGGGAATTGGTAATGGCTAGAGGGTAACTCATGATGTAATGGTGACCAAAATAATAATAATAATAATAATAATAATAATAATAATAATAATAATAATGATATACAACGGTTCCTGTGTGTGGCACTATCCTTAATAGCAGCGACCAACTGGAAGTGCAGTCCTTTAATCAGGAACAGGTCCTGCCACCGCAGGAGGAGATTATGAAACAAGTACTATGTGTGTTCTTATTTATATTCTGTGATCCATACAAAACTAAATCATGTTTTACACTAAAAATATAATTGCAAAATGTAAGTGATGGTGTGAGTTCTCCTTTGCTTTAAGGGGTAGTGTCCAGAAAGTTCTAGAATGCTCCAGCAACTCTTTAGCAGAGGGACTTTAGTAACAAATCCTCCTACCTTTTCTCACTTACACATGGAAAGAAACTCTGAGAGGCTCATTCTCCTGGCTTCTCTACAGGGCAGTCACAGTCAAGGTGTTCTTTGGAGAACTCAAGAAAATCTGTGGGCTTTGCATCCCTGGAGCCAATGGCTAGGTCTCTGTTCAGCTGATATTTCCTTTGTATATTCTAAACACAGATTATGTTGTTTAATTGAGACAGAAACAGTCCTTATAGATGGCAGTGTTGTATTAATATTAATATTGATATTAATATTAATATTAATATTCTGACTAACTTGACCCAGCAGTGTATGTGCATTCCCATGACATTTCCAGTCTCCTTGAAGGCAGCCAGCATAATATAAAAGAAAATGAGTTTCCAAGTCAGACTGGGTTTGAATCTTTAATCCCCTTCCTGATGAGCTCCGTGTTTAAGCCTCTGTGACTATTTCCTTAAATAATCACAACTTTTCATTGGTTATTAGAAAAACTTAAGAAGTGTGACATGTGTCGTTCCCCCGCTCCCCGCCCCCCAATGCTTGGTTTGTAAGAAGTCCTTAGATTGGCCGGCAAGTACATGGGTAGCTCTAGTGGCTGGGGATACAGAGATTGGCAAGTGACTTAGCTTTCAGTGAACTCTCCATGGACGCAGGGGCGCACTCAGTCCAGAGGGTGTCGGTTTTACTTCCCAGAGCCAGATTGGCGGGGGAGGGAGAGAGGACACCAGCAGGCAGAGCAATCCATCCGTGTTCTGCCCATCCTAACGGTGGCCCTGCCCAGCCACTGGTGTCTGTCTGCTGTTGAGGAAATACTCCTGATGGTTTGGATTCCTGTCAGTGCTGTGGGAATTCTTGGCTGGACCTGAGTAGAGTTCTTTCGAGCACTTAGCGGTACCCCAGGGTAACTGGGTTTGCAGGGCTTCCTGTCTTTGCATTTCCTTTCAAATATGGGCTGCTCTAGAGGCTGTGGCACCTACTGAAGACAAAGCGTCTGCTATCCCATTCTCTGCAGTTATCCGTTTATATGATTCTCAGCTTTTTCTCCTGCCTTCTCTTGCTCAGTGGTATCCTGACTTAGGCCAGAGTGCCCTAGCCCTGGAATTTCAGGAATAGAGGCTGCACACTCTGTCTTTTCTATTCGAAAAATTTGGGTGCTTATGTAGACCAGTGAGCACCTCACTGAGAGTCTTCAGTGAATTGGAGGGTGGTGGGGAGGAGGGAATCTTTCTACCAGGTGAAAAGGGACCCTTGGAATTGGCTCTGTATTTTCGCATAGTTAAGAGGCACCACTCACATGAATTCTCACAGAATACAGTTCAGTTCCTTGGGGGCTTTCTTTCTAGGCCTCTTCTAAAGCCAAAACATCTTTATAATGAAGACAAGAAAAAGCAAAACAAAGCAAATCAAACCCCTCTGCCTCCACCATTAGTCTCCAGCATCGGAGGTGCAGCATTGCATATATTCAAAAACGAAGATGACAGATGAACAACAATAAAATACAATATTTTATGTTCCAGTATGGGAAAGATAGAAATAAGCAAACAACCAACCAGGTAGGAAAAGACAAAACAACAGCCAACAACAACATTCCCCCAAACAAACAAACAACCCAGCAGAACTTTCCCAGTTAAAGTGCAAAGTTTTATTTATCAACTATCCCAATTTCCAGGGAGTTAAAAACGATGCAGCCGCCAAACCAGAAAATGGAACCAGAGTTTTGGAGTTGATGACTTTCCCATCAGGGGGATTGAAAGAGCCGCTGTCGTTGGCGCTCAGGAGCCTAACCAGACCAGATGCCTCCTGCAGATTCAGAGGGGGTCGGAAGGTCTGGCGTAAGGAGGTGGGAGGGTTAATAATGGGGGTCGTCACTCTGCATTAAATCCAAGCATGCTAAATCCACGAGGAAAAAAAAAACTCCTTGCTTGAAGTCTTTGTTTCAGTCTTCGAATATATACATATATTTCTCCCTTCTTTCCATCTGGATTTTGTTAAAAGGAAAAAAAAAAACTCAGGTCAAGCCAGCTTGAAAAAAAAAACCAAAAAACTCAACCACGCAGTGGAGCTACCTTCTCCAGGATGACATCATGTCTCCGCTGTTTCTCTTTATAAAGCTGGGTTTCAGATGGTGAAGTCACACCCTCCCTCCCTCTGCTCTGCTTTCCGCTCTCACAAGCCCAACCTGATGGAGTTTCATTGTTTTTACGACTGAACCGCAGCGCCAGACACAGAATTACTGACCTCTGGGAAAGCACAGCTCAGGATAAGAATTCAAACCTATAATTCTGAACTCTGAAGAAATTCGGGCCTACTTCTTTACCTACAACTTATTGTTAACTTTCTACCTGTCTCCTGTGTATGAGGTTATATTTTATAAAATGGCTGGATCTGTTCAAAAGCATTAACTTTTAAGTACATAAAAGCATGACAAGTTAGAAAATAGTTTGCTTGAGTTTATGTTTTGAAATTGTGAAAGAGATGGTGGAATGATTTTAAAAATTCAAAGATGGTAGAAATGTTCACCAGTAATGGAATGATGCTTTTTTTTTTTAATTAGAAATTATAGGAAGTTCTCATGATCATTTTGGCTATATATAATTATTTCCAAATATTATTGTAAAAACCAATCACATTGTTTTTAAAATTTAGCTTGAATTTTTTAAGAATTGGGGTGGGGAAGTGGTTCCCTCAGGTTTGAATTTCCTGCCATCCACGGAAAAAACTGGGCAAGGCAGTCTTTTGTAATCCCAGAGCTGGGGAGGTGGGGACTGAGTGATCCCTGGGACGAGTAGCCAGTCAGTCCAGCAGTACTGGTGAGTTCAGGCTAAAAGAGATCTGTGGCCTCTACACACATGCACACACATGCACACTCAGCTGCACACACACGGATATGTACATAGGCACACCACACACAGATTTAGAGACTTTATAGTGCATCTGTAATTGAAATGCAGCTCAAGTCGCTGTTATATTATCTAAATAATCACAGTGGAAAAGGAGGACATTAGTAAAAGGAAAATGACAGAATCACTGATCCTGGGAGTGGAACGTATCTTACACAGCAGGGCTTTCCAGGTACAATGGCTGACAAGAAGCTGCCTCCCTCCGGACTAGTGAAGAAGAGCCAGAAAAAGCAAAACAGACTCTACTCCAAAGGAAGAAAGGGAGGGAGAGCTTCAGAAACTGATGAAGGCAGAGAAAGGCAGGTGATACATGGAGAAGTTGAATTGGACTCAGTTCCAGCGCAGGGGAGCTGAAGATGCGTCCAGAGGTGAGCCGGGTAGGCTGGTGAAGAGAGGCCAGCAGACACAACACAAACACAGAGGAACAAACAGAGTTAGGAGAAAAGGCTGTCTGGGAGCCATGCAGTCACTTAGCAGTAGAAATGTGAGTGCAGTGAACTATAACCCTGCTAGATTGAAGGGTGGAACAATTTGAATGTTTTTATGGGTTCTGAAGATCTATTTCTAAAACTATTTTTTTAAATTTGGAGAGATAAAATTCTATATTCGATTATGACAAAGTGGAACAAAAACTAAAGATGAATAGATAATGTCTTTATCTGTTTCAAAATAGCTTTCACACACTAATACTGGCATCATACTTAATAGTAAATACCAAAGGCTGGCTTGTTTTTCAAGACTGAAGGCAACAGGAATGTAACTTTCACTGCTTTTTTAGTACACCCGACCCTGGCCCACAGTGCTAGTCCTGGTACTTGGGAAGTGGAGAGTTTCCCAACTTAGGATTTTGTCTTAAAGGGACCCTACAGTATAGAAGCTCCTCTTCTCTCTCCCCTTCTCTTTTGAGACAGGGTTTCTCTGTTGTAACTCTGGCTATCCTGGAACCAGGCTACCAGGCTAGCCTTGAAGTCATGGAGATCCGCCTGCCTCTGCCTCCCAAGCGCTGGGATTAAAGGCGTGCACCACCACTGCTAGGATTAAAGGCATGTACTACCACTGCCACCTGGCTTGTCTCTTATTAATCATACATGTGGTTGTGCATTATTTGTAGCTTATTCTTTCTTACTGCTGTGCAGCACTCCATTGCACGGCTTTAGCACCACTTATTTTTATATTCTGCTCTTGGTCAATATTTGGATTACTTTTAATTTTGGGGTATGCCGGTATGCTTCATTTCTCTTTAGTAAGAGTCAAATTACCAAGTTACAGGATCAATGAGTGTTTAGATTGATTGGAAAGTGATAATCCTTCCAAAAGGGTTTTACCCTAAGAAATGGTTAACCTTGATTGCCAACTTGAGTAGATAGACTGGCTCAGGAGATTGGTCAGGGTGTACCTATGGGTGTGTCTGAGAGAACTTTTCCAGAGAGGGTTAGCTGAAGTGGGTAGACCTGCCCTGAATGCGGGTGGCAGCAACCCCCAGGCTATGAGCTCATAAGAAGTATAACTTGAACAAGAAGAAAACCAGCCGAACACTGCCACTGAGCTCTTACCTGCTTTGTGGCACAGTCTGATGTGAATAGCTCTGCTCCACCTTGACGGAACCCTCTAAAACTGTGAGCAGAATAAGCCTTCCCTTCCTCACATCGTTTCTGCCAGACGGTTTGTCAGAGCAATAAGAAAGTAACCAACACACCATCTTTTATTTCCACAAACCCTGTGTGTGAAACCCAGGTGCTTCTGTCTCCATCGCCTTCCTTTTTTTTTTTTTTTTGACTTTACATTTGACTTTTACGTTTTTTCTGGTGTGACTTTGTATCTCACTGTTGCTTTAATTTCATTTTCTCGATGAATATTGGCCACACATGTGCACACACAGAAACCACACTCAGACATAGACATAGGCCCATAGTTAAAAACTAAATTATCTTTATTTTTTTTTAATTGAATTGGACTGGCATAATGATCTTTTGTCTGAGTCCATTTCTGCACACTGTGCTGCTCGGTTGGCGTGTCTGTCTTTTCTTGTGATACGTTGCCGTGTTTCGATGTGGTAGTCAGTATAGTAGCTGGGTGCTGTAACTCTCCAGTTTTTATCAGTTATGTTAGTCCGTTGCCCAATTTGTACATTTCTCCTAATCAAGCCTGCTGAGAGTTTTGACTGGGACTATGCTGGACAATATGGAGAGGACTGAGTAGCTAAGAGTCTTGATTCTTCCAGTTCATAAATGTGGTGGTAACGTCTCTGTCTTTTTAGATAAGATTTGATTGTGTGTGTGTGTGTGTGTGTGTGTGTTTTCACCTGTTTAGGCCAAATGTCAGCATCCCATATACACAAGTGTGGAGGCCCAAGGTTGATACTGTGTCTTCCACAGTTTCGATCTTTTGAGACAAGGTCTTGCGCTGAACCCGCAGCTAAGGCTGTGGCTACGCTGGCTGGCCAGTGAACTCCGTATCCACCTGTCTCCATTCCTCAGCGCTGGACTTACTGATGTACGCCATTGCACTCTCTGGGAATCTGCACACAGAGCATCAGCTTATACAGCAAAAATTTTACCCACTGAGCCATATTCCCAGCCCCACAGTATTATATAATTTTTGCTTTAAGTGATCTTGTCTAATGTTTAGCCCAGGTTTTAGAAGTTTGGGTGCGCTTATGAATTACGTTCTTAAAGATACATTTTCTAGTTGCTGCTGTTAGTGTTCAGAAAATAATCCTGGTTTTTGGGGTCTGTTGATCTCATACCTAACAGTTTCATCAAAAATTCACGTTACTTACTGTCACTTGCTCATTCTGGTTTTTTTGTTTTTTTGTTTGTTTGTTTGGTTTTGGATGAGGGGTTCTATACACAGAGCCATGTCTAAAAAGAATATGCCTTCTGCTTTACCAAAGTTTAGAACATTTTTTTCCCTTGCTTTATTTCATTAGTTAGGACTACCAGTCCAACGGTCAGTAGAAACAGCAATGGCAGGAACTGGTTAGCTCACAGGTTTAAATCTGCTGACTTGTAGCTCTGTGTGCTAAGTATTCTTTCGAGGTTGAGGAAGTTGCTGTGTGCCGAACACTTTAAGAATTTTTGTTGTTGTTAATGAGAGAGTTTCGAATTTTATGAAATCATTTTTTTCTGTATCTAATGATAAGATTTATCTTTCTGGTTCTTTAAATGTGGTGAATTTAAGTTGATTTTAAAATGTTAAGCCAACTTTGCATTTCTTGGTCTTTTGCATGAAGTGCTGAATTCAGTTTAGAACATTTTCCTTAGAAGTGTCCTGTCTGTGTCGATGATGGATATTGGCCTACGACTTTTCTTTAATGACTTTGCCATCTTTTAATGTCAGGATTAGAGGAGCCCAAAAGAATGAAGAGGAGTGGACGCCTTTGTTCTGTTTTCTTAGTTTGTGCAGGGCTGGATTGTTGTTTCTCTTTTTGCCTCTTTCTCCTCTCCTTATGTATTTCTCCAACAGAATCTCTTTATGGTGTCCTACAGGAGGGTCTCAAACTTTTTTTTTTTTTGAGACAGGGTTTCTCTGTTGTAACTCTGGCTGTCCTGGAACTCACTCTGTAGACCAGGCTGGCCTCGAACTTAAAGATCTGCCTGCCTCTGCCTCCTGAGTGCCTGGATTAAAGGCATGCACTGCCACTGCCCAGCTTCAAACTCTTAATCTCAAATACCTGCTTCAGATTTTTGGATGATAGAATAACAGGCATGCATCACCATGCCTGACTTTATCATTTTGTGTTAAATATTTGGTAGATATATTTTTTGTCTTGTCTGGTGATTGTTAATTGCAGATATTATCCTAACATTCTTCTGCTCAGCTTTTTAAGTTATCTTTCCCTCTATGTTTGAGTTTCTGTTTCTACTGATCTGTTTTTTAATTCCTTTGGTATTTGAGTAAGCCAACCCTGAATATCTAAAATGTAAGAGAGGAGCTGGAGAGATGGCTCAATGGTTCAGAGCACTGGCTGCTCTTCCAGAAGACCTTGCTTTGATTCTTAACATCACATGGCGAATGACAACCCTCTGTAACTCCAGTTCCAGGAGATCCAACACCGTCTTCCGGCCTCTGCAGGCACTGTACATGCATGTGGTACAGAGACATTACGTGCAGGTAAAACACCCATACACATTAAAGCAAAAATACCATACCATAAAAAATATAAATATAGAATGTTTTATTACTTACTTTCAGTTGACTGTGTATATTTTTGTCGTAGTATGTTGTTTTAAAATATATATACTTTTGGGAATGGCTAAACTAAGCTAATTAACATGCATATCAGTTAAAACACTTTGCAATGCCCCGTTCTATGTTCTATTGAGATCAGTGCTTCCATTCCTCTGTAAAAAATTCCTGTCTGCAACCGTGGGGTCTTTTTTGCCCCAGCTTTTACAAAGCGTCTCTAGTGGCAATTTTGTAGCGCTTTGGTTATCTGCAGCTTTCCTGCTGTTGGTGTTTTCCTTTGAACAACAGTCATGTTTCCCTTCTTCTTTCCAGGAATTGTAATCTTTACTCCGTGAGAGTGACAGGCCTTGGAGTTAGCCTTACTTTGCTCAGCAAAGATCTTATCTTTCTTCTTATCAGGCATCTTGAGTGGGGTGGGAAGCCCTTTCCTTTGATCCAGTAAGCTTTATAGGATTTGGGTTGGTTTGTAGCTTAAGTGTAGGCTGCATTTCTTTTCTTTTCTCTCTTTCTTTCTTTCTTTCTTTCTTTCTTTCTTTCTTTCTTTCTTTCTTTCTTTCTTTCTTTCTTTCTTTCTTTCTTTCTCTTCTTTTTTTCTTTGTGAGTACAGTCTTATCTTGTGTGTTGGGCTCTCTATTCACAGTCTGGTCTTGCCAATGGTTTTCCAGATGTGTCTGTCAGACACAGCAAAAGTCCAGGAAGGACAATTGCTTCCGGTCCTAAAATTCTTTTCCACTGGACCACGTGACTGCCAAAAGCTTAACTGTATCCTCCTGCCGCAGGTTCCTTCAGCCCAAACCGCAGTGGGGCCCCATTGCATTCTCTGCTCACCCAGGAAGGGCTTGCTCTTGCTGGGCAGTCTTTTCCTTTCTCCTCACACCTCTCCAATGTGTTTTAATGTACGAATTTCCAGTGAATTCTCTTTCACAAATTCTGAGTCTGAAGTAGAACTACAATAAAACTGTGAAAAAAAGATTTGCGAAGAATCACAAAGTGACCTTCCTATCACAGAGTTTTAGTACAATTTTGTGCTGGGGTATTTGCATATGAGACCGATGCTATTTAGTAAAACAGAACAGAAAGTTAAGAAACAAAAGCTTAGTTTGGAATAAAGATGGTTTTCTTGAAATTTTGCAGGACAATGTTTTATTTAATATAAGAGCAGTATAATGTCCATTTGTGTGTGGGGAGGTTGGAGGAGGGGGGGAGAATGGCGCCTTTCCTTACCGCCCCTCCCACCTCCCTTCCCCCCCCCTCCAAAAACAGACTGCAAAGCCATTAGCGTAAAAAATCCTCAAGAAAAAATAATTAGAAAATATAGGAAAGCAGGTCTTTTGCTTATGGTATTATTAAAATAATTCTAAGCAGAACAATAAAAAGAACTAAATATAAGAGAATAAAATAGAATAAGCCTTTTATCTTAAAAATTATTACAAATTAGCTTAAATCTAATTCCAAATCGGGGTTAATGTATTTGCAAATTAGATGATCCACAGGGGTCATCACAGTGTATAAAGAGCTTATGAGTCTCTAAGAAAAAGGAAGGAATGGAAATGTTTTATGAGGTAATTCACAATTGGCTTATAAATATATAAAATATTTATATAACTTGCTATCAAAAATCTAAAATGATTTCTGGTTGAGGTGGAAGAAAAAGCATAGATATTCTAGTAAGCACTTTTATTGTGTATGCACAAGGAGTTCTCATGTTGTCTTGACATGCACTGTGAAATGTTTACTTCAGTTACAGCACATGTGTATGTGTGTGCTGTAAGGGGTTGGATGTAGGGTCTCGCTCATGGTATATGAGTATGAAGCTACACGCCAGGTCAGAATTTTGCATGTACACCCTCATTCTCCATTGGCTTATAAGATTTCTGGTGAGAAATTCACTGATCGTCTGATACAGGTTTCTCTTGTATGTAACTTGTTTTCTATTGCTGCCTTAAAATTTTCCCTTTTGACTTTGGCTTTTGATAGTGAAGTTATGATGTGTCTGGGTGAAGACCTTTTTAAATTTAAGGACTTTTGAACTTCATGGAGCTGAAGATACATATCTCTCCCAAACTTTGTCAAGTTTTCTGTCTTTTCTTCTTTACATTCTCTCCCTCATCTTTCTGACCCTGTAATGCATATACTCTTAGCTTAATGATAAAATTATCATTCTTTTAAAAGATTTATTCCTTTTATTGAAAATAGACTATTTTCTCACATATTGCATCCTGATTATGATTTCTTCTCCCTCCCATCCAGATCCAGCTATTTCTGTCTCTCATTAGAAAATGGACTTCTAAGGGATAACAACACATTATCATATAATATGATAAAACAAAAGCTAATGCATCAGAATAGAACAACCAGAGGCAAACAGCACCCCAAAAGCACAAGAAACAAAATACAGATGCAGAGGCCCACTCGTTTGAGCACTCAGGAATCCCATAAAAAAAACTAAACTGGAAGCTATAATATAAACCCAAAGGATCTGTAGGGTAAAAAGAGAAAAATATACATATATATTATATACACATACACATACAGAAATATGCAAATATATATATGCATATATACATATACATAAAAACAAATAAAAAGATGAAAATCAAACAACCCAAAACCCTGACATGCCACTCTGAGACAAGGAACCTTCAAAGATGCTGCTGAGTTTGTTTCTGTTGGTCATCTACCGCTGGGCGCGTGGCCTGCACTCAAGAGTAGCTTGTTTCCCCAGTGAGACTCCCCTGGAGAAAACTAATTTTTCATTGGCAAGTGGTTATCAACTGGATGTTGCTTCTGGGTTAGAGATGGGGGCGTGTGCCCACTTCTCCCTTCGGCTCTGGGACCCCATCTTGTGCACATTATCCTTCCTCTCCATTAACTTTTCCTTTGTGTCCTGTCTGGAGCGTGGAAAAAATTTGTCACAAGTAATTGTTTTCTAGACTGTTTTCTGCTCGGCTGGATCTGATGCTGAAGCTCTCTGTTGTCTTCTTCAGTCACTGTGGTCTTCCATTCCAGGGTCTGTGTTTGGTTTCTATGCTCATGCTGTAAGGATCTATGATGATCTCCATCTCTCTGTCCAGTTTCTGACTTTGTTCAGGTCTTGTTTTCTAGAGTTCACTGCATCATCTCTCTCCCTCTCTCTCCCTCCCTCTCTCCCTCTCTCTCCCACCCCTCTTTTGTATCTGCCCTAATATGATTATTTTCAATTTCTTTTCAAGCAAATCGTAGATCTTCATTTCTTTGGGGGGCAGCCATTTACTGGGGAATTACTTTGCTCCTTTTTGTTTGTGTTACGTTTCTGTGACTTTGCATAATGCCCGTGTGTCTGACAGAGCAGTCGTGTCTTCCAGACATCAGAACCTATGGAGTCGACTTCCACCTACGGGACTGTGCAGTGGTACTGGTTGGGTAGTTTGTGGTGACTTTGGTTCCAGGGAGCATCCGATGGCACAGTCTCCCGGCAACTCAATCAGCTGAAGTCAGCTTTTGTGAAGACTTTGGGGACCTCAACTGCCAAAGGCTGCAAGCTGCTGAGACCTGCCTGACCACCCTTTCCCACTCAGTGAAGTCTTTCTGTCTGTGGACACCCCCGAATACAGGGTAGTGGTACAGGGGTACGGGTGTCCTGCCATCTCTGTGTCGTCATCCTCTGATTTTGTGTTGCGCTGTGCGTCTTCTCCTTTGCTGCATTTTAGAACTCTCCTTGAGCTATTCTGTTGACACATTTTTTTGTGTGTGTGAGAAAGAATATTAGCACTTTTTATTTATGTGATAATTGTAATATGAATAAAAAATTTGCCAAAGAATGAATTGCCTGAAGTAGTTAATGTGAGATACTTGAGAATCTTGCTTCTGTAGTAACTCAATCTACTTCACTAGCTAATTTTTTTCCAATTTTGATGTTTCTTTGTGTAAGTTGATTTCGCTGGACTCAACGCAACAATGCCCTCCTTGAACCTCTGGAGTAATACGTTCCACGGGACTTGCTGGAGGCTGACCGAAGATACTCAGTTTTTTTTCAGTTTCCTTGGCTACTTCTCTGGTGGTGTCTTACTTTATTTCATATTCCTGTATCTGGTGGATCCTTCTGAAAATCTGACATTCCTAAAACATCTAGGGTATCGCTGTGGCTGGTGCCCAGCACGGCATCAGGAAGGACGACTTCCCAAGTCCCTAAACCTCAGGGTGACACGGCATTCCCAAAGTCCTTCCCAAGCTGAAGCTGGTCTATGCTATGGGCTTAAAGGAGAGCCCGAATCCTTCCTTCCCTGTGTCTTACTTTGTGATGGAATAAAACTTCATTCTTCTACTTCCTTGGAAAAGTAGCCTCGTTATCTCTTCCTTACAATCTTATTAATTCCAAGATGCTAGTTGAGGAGCGACGATCAAAGTTATACCTGTTTATTCCAATTTTAGCTAGTTGTGGTTATGGCCGGTGATCCCACTTAGGGACCGCTCTTGGAAAGCTGTTGTCAACTGAGCGGTTTCCCCCTCCGTACACACAGTGAGCATCAACAAATAGACACCTAAGCTGCCTGGTCCACTCCTCTTCTCTCCAGTACCGGATGGACCAGTCTCCTTTAGCGTCAAGTACAACATCCAAAGGCACACGTCCAGGTGAAGAGCAGGCCTGGGATGAAGGGCTGCTGCTCGGTTCTCTCACTCTGGAATATCTCGCGTGGTGGGAACCGGCTGTCTCTCAGCTGAACTGTACTTCGGATGCTTCTTTGGCCTTAGCTGAGCCTCTGTGGACATGGCTCTTGTTTTCTCTCTCCCTGTGGTAAGTCAGTATCTTTCCTTATGTCCCCGGGACACGGTGAAACACAGCTGTCTGACTAAGGTGAAACGAGAGGCGTAAGGAAAGTCTGGAGATGCTAACCTATGCATCAACTACAGAGGTGAAAACCTCAGTGAGAAAGAGAAGTGACCTTCTGACCTCCGCCCCTCAGGGAATATTAGTTTTACCTTCTCTGCTGAAATGATGGCAACCAGGCTGGGAACTGGAGCTAGATTATTTATTCAATGTGACAGCCCCTCCTCCATGCCCCCCTCCCCCTCCACCCCTGTACTCCTTTCCAAACTCAGCAAGGTCCTGTGTGCTTTTTTTTTTTTAATTTTTTTTTTTTTTATTTTTACAAATCTCATTAAAGAATCAGAACTGGGAGAACAGACGTTAAAAAATCCCCACTCGCCTTCGTTTCTTTGTCTCCAAAAGGAAACCTTGAAGTATTTTCAGGATGGTCATCGCCTTTGGAAACTGAAAGTGCCCGTTGTAGCCTTTAAAATATGTCGAATTATCTCACTGATGCTCAGAAAGTGCACACACACACACACACTCTCACACACACACATACACACTCTCACACACACACATACACATTCACACACACACACATACACTCACACACACACATACACACTCTCACACACACACATACACATTCACACACACACACATACACACACACATACACATCACACACACATACACACTCACACACACACTCTTACACACACATACACACACACATACACACTCACACACACATACACACTCACACACACACATACACACTCACACACACACATACACACACACATACACACACACATACACACTCACACACACATACACACACACATACACACTCACACACACACATACACACACACATACACACACACATACACACTCACACACACACACTCTCACACACACACATACACACTCACACAAACATACACACACACACACTCTCACACACACACATACACACTCACACATACACACTCACACACACATACACACTCACACACACATACACACTCACACACACATACACACTCACACACACACATACACACTCACACACACCATCTGCAGTTCCAACTGCTTGTGTGGTGGAGAGAAAAATAAATTCTAAATTTAAAAAAAAAGCCTGTTGATTACAGCTCCTCCTCGTTAAAAGCCTGACTGCTCAATGGGACATGGACAGTCACAAATCGTCTGCTCTTGGAGCTAAACGATAATAGAGTTTTAATAACCTAAGACAAATAAAACCTTCTTCCTCAGCAAGCGACTCAAACCCTCCATTGCTTGAGTTAAGTAGCGAGGCCTGTGGTGCAGTAATTACTCCGAGGAGGCCTCCGGGAAAGGAAAGTGCATTCCAGACACCTAATCATTTACAATTGAGTCTAATGAGCTAGTAATTTACAGCTTGGAGGTGGAAGTACGGAAAGGTCCCTGCCAGGAACTAGGCAGGCTCTTTAAAATCCTGGGGTTTAATGAAGGCATTGGAGGGTGGGTTCATGCAGCTGAACTTGTGTAATTCCATCTGCTCAGTGCTCGGACAAGAAGTAAATGACAGGGCACTTGGGATCTACATCTGGAAACAACATGTTTCAAAGGATTTTATAAATCCTGCAGTAAAAGGAGAAGGAAAAGAAAAAAAGACCGGGAAAAACGAGGTAGAGAGGCCTAATTATTGGGGGATGGGAAAGTGCCACAGAGGGCACTGCAGTCTCTTTTTAACTTGAAGAAACAACATTTTCTCATGTCAAGGTCAGACATTGATTATAATTGCTAAAACATGCTTGTCAAGCTCGTAGGAAAGCAGCAGGTACTGGGTCCTCCTTCCTGGGCAGGCTTCGGGTGAAGGCAGCAGAGGAATTCAGTATGCACTGAGTGCGCCCCGCACAGCTTTTTAGTGTTTTTAGTTTGTGATGCAGTGGGTTATGTTTACAGTCTATTCACCATTTCTCTGTAGCTACAGCTAGTGCGTGAGGGAGTTTGCTCTAAGCAGGCAAAGGAAAAAGTGATCAAGGTGCAATTATGGGTGGTGGGCAAGAGTTAGCTGTTGGATTCTCCCATCCTTATGCTATGCCAGACATGTGTGTGTGTGTGTGTGTGTGTGTGTGTGTGTGTACAGGTGTGTATCAGGACTAATTACTCTTCACTTAACAAGAGTGTTCTTTGAATGCTCTTTGTATTTCCTTCTTTAGTTTTTCCTTTTGGCAGAGCTGAGGTTTGAACTCAGGGCCTGGCGTGCGCTAGGAAAGAGCTCTGAGCTACATGCTGTCTGTGTTCTTCGTATCTTATTTTTTGGATTGTCCCAGTCTTTGTCTCCCAACACACGCTCCACAGTTTCCAAATCTCAATTTTTTTTTCCTATTTGTCATCATGTTTATTCATTTATTTCCTTCTCAAGTGTCTCTGTGAGTTGGTGGGAAATGCGTTTAGGTCCATTGAGAGAGTGGGAGATCATAGTATTTCTTGTCTTGGAGGAGTCTAAGTTTAAGCTAGAACTCATCACTCATCCCTCCTGTGCCGTACAGTATTCCAGAAGGGAAGACTGCACGTGGTACTAGCAAGGACGATTAGACGGACCCAAAACAAGTTACATTACTTGGGACCACAGTCTCATTCATAACTTAATGTGCTGGATAACAGTGCCTAGCATTCCTTGTGTGCTAGGTAGTTTACATCCATCAGTGTAGATAATAGGGTCTCACTACCAGGCCTGGCTAGCCTGGAATTCACAAGATAGACCAGGCTGGCCTTGAATGTACAGAGACATACTTTCCTCTGCCTCCCAAGTGCTGGGATTAAAAGCGCGCACCACACTTAGCTCTCTGGCGATTCTTGTGGTAGCCTCGTGGAACAAGGTATACTTTCACTTCACTTTCGGATGAGAAATTCTTGGTTCATGGAAATTAATAGGGCAAGGTCAACAGGACAGTAAAAGGGAGATTTGAGCTTGAGTCTTAATTCTAGAACTCTCAGCCTTGGTTCCTCTAACACATTAACAGGGTTTCATATCGTTGTGTGTCACATTTTAGGAATTTGTGAAACATTTGTCCAGGAAGCAGAGTGATATTTCTGGTGTCATCTGGGAAATACCTCTTCCCTCCCCCCAAACATAAAATTCATCTTACACGTGATCACTGGACAACGGAGTACAGAAGAAAGAGATTATATTTTTTCTTGTGTAATGTTCTCTGCCACAGAGCTTAGATTCTGACTCAAAGCAACAGTGAAATCGATTTTCAAGTGTTTTACTTTTCTGTCTTCTGGAGAAAAGGCTGTCTTCTACATCTTAACTTTGAACATATCCCTTTGCTGATTAAAATAACAAGATTTTTGTTAAGTTTCTCAAGCTCTAGAGCCTACTTTTTGAAAGCCTGGGCAAAACCTCTCTACTGGAATACTAATTATTCTTTGGAAGGCCGTGTGTGCCGACCCATAATCAGAAACACGTGATAAGGTACTCCGTTACAGTTTCAGTCCATATGAACCAGGAAGGACTTTCAAGTTAAATAAATCTTTACATGTGTGACAATTCAAGCTCCAAGACTCAGTGGGTATTGCCAGCAGCGAAATCTGAGACCAGCGAGCTAATGAGAATGGAAAAACTTAGAAAAATCTTAATATTAAGCTTTTATTTCTTCTTCTTTTTGGTTTGTGGAGAGCCCGCCTGTTGGAATTTCCTTTGGAGCTGCTAGTTTGTTTCCATTCTTAAGATTATACAAAAAAAAAAAAAATATATATATATATATATATATATATATATATATATATATATATATACTTCATCACAAAATGGTTGTGTGTGTGAGAGAGAGATAGAAAGATGGAGATTTGTGTATGTGGGAACACATACGTGTGTGCGGAAGCAAGTGGAGACAGAGGTGGATGTCTGCTGTTTTTCTCAACTGTTCTTCTCCCTCCTCCTGCCTGTCCCCTCCCCCCTCTTCCCTCTCTCCCTCTCTTTCCCTTCTCTCTCTCATTCTTTGGACCAGTGAATTGTACTGACATCAGATATTGCTTCCAAGGTAACAGAGATGTGATACGTATTGACTTTTAAATACCTTCCGTACAAGTTGAATACATAAATAAACATTGAGACCATTTATTATTGCTGTTTTTTGAATCCCTGGAGAAGTACATGAACAGCCCATTTATCTGACATGATCGGAAATTGAACTTTTCCATCAAATAAATACCCCTTCAAGTTTTACTTCTGTAAAGGCCAGTTTTTAATATTTGCAACTAGAAAGATATGGATTACCTTTCTAAAACATATGATGACCCGTCTTCTTAAAAAAGAGAGGCTGAATGTAATTTAGTCTTATCTTGGGACATCAGATTCTCACTCCAAATAACTCTTAAGCTACTGTTCTTTCTGCTGTGTTGCAGGAGAATTGCTGCTGAAGACCCGGGCACTGTGGAGATGTGAAGGACTGTGCTTTGTAAATGGTGAATGGTGCTGCTCAGGCCATGAGCTGAACCTGTGTGTGTGTGTGTGTGTGTGTGTGTGTGTGTGTGTGCACGCGTGTGTGGTGAGGGAAGGCCCCTTCTAGTACCAGCCTCACAGACTTGTTGTTTTTAAATTTTTGAGACCCTCAATCTGCAGCTCAGAGAGAATTTGCTAACTCCTTACATGGAAGTCGGATCTCCCCCGTGGACCCTGTTTTACTTAGGAGACCGCCACCTATTTCGGTCACCCCATCAGAGTTCCAGGCTGTCGTATGAACCCATGGGGCCCGTGATTTAAGAAAATAAAATACATCTGGGTTTGAAGCTCCGCTGTCCAATTTGACACTTACTTAGCCATGGGTATAGTGATGTATTTTTCTCAACCACCCATTAAACGAACATTTACTAGGTACCTGCCGTTTGCCAGGCTATTTTCTGGGCCCTTGGGATCCAGTGCTTGGAGCAGACAACCTAGTTGGGCTGGGTAGATGATAAAAGAGTGAGTGAGCACCCCAGGTGTGCTAAATGGTGGTGGTGCAAGCAGCGTGTTGGACTCTGTGTGAGTGAAGGAGGGAGACTGGGGGCGTATGAATCTTGCTATGGTTGGGAGGAAAGGGTGCAAGGGCTGTATGCATGCATTGTGGGAAGAGTGGAGCTAGAGATGCCTACGCAGGCGACCTTCTGTAGTTTTGCACCAAAGGAAGGCAGAGATGTACCATGGCAGCTTAGAGTGAGCCGGAATGCAGGGGTCCTGTGAGGATCGTTTTAAAAGAGCCTCTCGTGCTCTTTCTATAGAAACCTAGGGTTGGGGACAAAGAACCGTGCTGTTCCTGAGATGGAGAGTTCTACTGCTAAGTTGGAAAGCTCAGACAGAAGGGATGGCAGAGAACCAGGGCGTGGACACCATAAAGACGGTAGATTTGGTGGTTAAGGTACAATTGGTTGATCCTGTTTTCTCACCCGAGGCTTAGGGCGGGTAGACAGATGTTTGAAGAAAGGGAAGAAGGCTCAAGCCGGTCATTTTAGAGAGATGGGGAGTTAAGGAACTACAGATGGACGGGTGAATTGCTCGAGGCTGAGGGGCCCTTTTGAGACTAACGATCTTGGCCTGTGGGTGTAGCTCAGTTTGTCAGTGTTTGCCTAGCATGTGCAAAGTCCAGGTTGAGCTGTGCTCATAGGCCTGTAAGCCTAGTACTCACTTGGTAGATGAATGTAGGCGTTCAGAAGTTCAAGGCCAGCCTGTCTCAAAAATAAGTAAATGAATTCATAAAACGGAAAGAGAAGAGTGATTGCAACTAGAAGCTGGGCCACTTTGTTTTGCTTTGGTTGTGGAAAATGCCTCTCTTATTTTTCTACCCATTTAAAAAAAAAAGATTATAGTATTGTCATCCTTTTACTTATTTATTTTTATTTTTTTAAATTATAAAATCCCGTTATCCACTACCTCTTTTTTCTTTCTTTCTTCTTCACTTTGTGTGTCTAGAGATTAATAAATAGTGATGTTTAAAATTCATTTTAGAGATTCCATTTATTTTCTGATTTTTTTTTTTTTCTGGCAAGCCTAAATGATGAAGAATACTTCTTGGCAACATTTACAAATTCAAAAAGAGATTTATTTTCTAACAACTGTTTTCCTTCCAGATAATAGCAAATTACGTAAAGCATTTCTATGTCAACCAAGGCAACTGAGAAATTTTGATTTTGACCACGGCCGAGGCTGTTTGCTGCGGAGATGGCCGTAGGTGCTCAGAGGCTCTCTAAGCCAGTCGGGGGCTGTAATTGATCCAATGTGTGCTCGGAAGAGCATTGAAGATAAATGTCCCAGAGGTAGACTGTTGGAGAGTACTCAGACTGTTTCTAATAAAAAGTTTTCTTAAAATTCCAAGACTCTTTCCCCCGTATAGATGCACATAATTAAAGGATTTGAATGAAATGTATTCATGTTTGTTAATGATTTTCTGCTTCTCCCTAGTTGTGACAGGAACACAGAGCCTTACTAAAAGAATTTTGAGAAAGACAAATGTAACAAAGGAACCAACCAATCACTGGATATTCATATACATACATATAACTATCTAATTGAGATCATATAGATTTGCACAGTAACTTTTATGTGGTTCCATGGGCTTTTTCTTTATGATTACAAAGTTTTCAAAGTATACATTCAATAGTATTTTAACATTATATAGCACATTATAAACCACCCCTAGTTTTCCATGCTGTCTTAGGGGTTCTTCCTAGAAACAAGGTTCTTGGCGCTACTACAGGACTTGGGCAGTCAGGAATTGGGAGGCAGGTCACAGGGCTGATTGACGTCACATTCCGCGTGTACTTTTTAAATAGCGGCTCCATATACAACTCATTTTAAGCTAAACTTTTGCATCAAAATGGTTTTCCTTAAGAGAGAGTCTCACTATGTACAGTTCAGGTTGGCCTTGAACTTGCTGTGTAGTCCAAGTTGGCCTTGAACTCATGATCTTCCCTGAATAAAACTCCTGGGGAAGTGTTCTCATGTATATACAGATTTCCGACCACTGTCGATGGCAGTTTAACCGTGTCACATTTCTTGCCTGTTTTTCTTCTCTATATAATTAAAGTTACGGGCAGCTCTGTACATATGGAGCTGGTTTCTGATTTATGATGCTTTGATTTGGGGGTTTTCAATTAAACAACGATGTGAAAGCAGTGTATATTCATCAGGAGTTACCCTTTCATGTTCAAGTTTGCTTGTTTCATGGTCTAGTGTTGTGTGCTACAGTATTCTCTCCCTTAGCCCCAGTTGAATGCCGTGTTCTTGGGGGTAGTTGTCAATGCTATGTTATCAGTGTGTGTGTGTGTGTGTGTGTGTGTGTGTGTGTGTGTGTGTGTGTGTAGAGGCCAGAGATTGACATCTACATCTTCCTTTCTTGCTCTTTGCCTTATATTTGGGTTTCTCACCAAACCTAGAGCTCAGCATTTGCTAGACTGGTTGGCCTACCAGTCTCCAGGATCCGCTTGTCTTTGTACCCTGCCCCAACCCAGGGCTATGGTTATAGATGTGTGCCAACACGCATGCCTGGCTTTTATGTGAGTGTTGAGGATCTGAACTCATGACCTCATGCTTTCAGAGTACATGCTTTACTCCCTGAGCCCTCTCTCCAGTCTGTTTTGATTTTCGGATATTGTATTTTGTGGTTTTATTTTCTTGTTTGAAAAATGCCCGTCTGCATAATGTGCCTATTTTTGTGATCTGTGCATTTTGACTTCCAGTATTTTCAAGTTATAATGAGCTTATCAGAGCAGAACTATATCATAATGAGGAACATTTGTGTGTGAGTCTCTCTGTGTGTAATCATGTATATACTGGAGGATATACGTAGCAATGGAATTACTGGGCCAAGCAATTGATACTATTAAATTATGCTACAGAAATACAGATGGGAGATTAGTTCTGCAGTGTAAATTCCTAACAGCAGTGCAGAAAAGGACCTGCCTGTAGAACACAAATGGCTTTCCCTGGTCATTGTTTCCTGTTCAGTGATTGAAAAGTTTCACACCACAGCCGTTTCAATAGCAGTTATTCTGTTGTGGGAGGCTAGATTCTATCCTTGTTTGTACTGGAGCTGGTTTTATATGTGTGTGTGTGCGTGTGTGTGTGTATACATATATACACACACACACGCACACACACACACACATTTATGTTCTCTACTTCCTCCTGTCTATTTCCTGCTTCTTTGCTGACACTTCTCTTGGAAAGTTTTGTCAGGTGAACTTTCAGATACGCAGATTTACTTTGTATATGGAGAGAAATGACCTTTGGCTTCATTTGTGGACTATTACAGCTTATAGTTAAATGTTATGACTTTCTAATAACATGTAACACGTTTTATGGAGTCTAATTTATCAGTTTCTTATTTTATGACTCCTTCTATGGTTTTTAAACTTGGAAAAAAAATCCCTTTTCCTAAACATTCACCTATCTGGTCAGCAATTTTCTTGAAAAAAAAAATAGCATTAATTCACAAGAATTAATTTGAAATTAAGATGTTTTATTTTAATCTTACAGTAGCTATGTGCACATGAGTAGTTTTTCAGTCATGATTTTCAGCTCCATTTGGGTTCTTACTGAGTAAGATAACACAAATTTATATTGAGATCCAGCTGTCTCTATAAATTGTAATTTTATCATGCAGGTGTATAAATTGTATTGTTGCCTAATTTATTTGAAGAGTTCCACTGGAATTCTAAGTAGGAAAAATATTACAGGAAATAATTCATGCTTTATTTCTGCCTCACCAATTTCTACGCTGTTTCTCTCTTCTCCCCCTCACCACCCAGACCAGAGCTTCTGCTGCAATGTTGCACAGAAGCTCTGACTACAGTTACGATTATCAAGTTCCTGTCTTAACAGGAAACACCTCAGTTTCTTGCCTTTCAGGGTGGTTTTCTAAGTTTTCAGTAGATTCGGGCGTGTTAAGGAAGTTCAGCCTTATTTTTATTTGCTAAGAGTCCTTTAAAATCATGAATCCTTTTTGAATAAAAGAAAAACAATTCTTCCACCTTTGAGATGTTTGTTTCTTTCCTTTTTCATTTTGTTGAATATGAATTGGGTTTTCTGATGTGAACCCATATAGACATGGATCCAATATATTATTTATTTGGTATTTTGATAGTTTTAATTTCCACAATATTTAATTCAAGTATTCATGCTTTAAAACAAGACCGATTTACTCTCCCTTTTGGAGTAGTTTAGTGTGCTGTTAGAGTCAAGGTTAAATAAACATCATAAAGGAGTTGGTGAGCATTTCTTATTTTCTTTGTTTTTTTGGAAAGTAATATTTGGTCTGGATAGTGTGCAAAACCAGCAGGCTTTAGGTCTGTGTGTGTTTGCATGTGTGTATCATAAGAACAAAGTATTCACAAGTTGTCTGCTTCTATCTCTCTGAGGTAGATGTCTCCTCCCATCTCTCTAAGCCCACGAAACTCCTCCGGCCAAGATCTGGGGCCACTTGCCCTTTCCTTGAATCTGGGCTTCTGGGGCTTGCTTTGGCCAATAAATGCACCTGTGATAGTGTTGCACTTGTCGTGGGCCCTAAAGACAGAGGGGCTTCTGATCCGTTCTCTCGCGGTCAGCTGTTGTGCACTTACCAAGTGGGTAAGTGTGGTGGAGTGACAACGTTGGCGGGGGGAGAAGTCGGGGGGCTCGACCAGTCCTCAGATGATTCAGTTTCCTCCTGTGAAATGCCAGATATGTGATCAAAGCCGCCTTGGAACCTCCAGACTGCTTCGTCAGCAGTACTTGAGCCAGTAATAGTTCATTATGAGTTATCCAAATCTCAGAATCATGCGAAGCAATAATCATCTTGTACTGGATTCTTGTATGTCCAGGGTCTGTTCTGGTGTCTCAGCACCAGAGTGAATTCTGGCATTCTTCATCTTTCCTGAGTAACATCACCATCATTCTTAAAATTATTTCTCCAAGTCTTCAAATCTGGCTCATGCAATTCCTCCTGCTCATTTTTTGTCATCGAAAATGACAAAATGTTGCTCCTACCCCCTGCTTTCTCTCTCATAAGAACACACATACAACACCTACACCCACACACTTCTGTTTTTGAACTTCTGAATTCTTTTGGTAAGAATATTTGCAAGATAATCTTTACAACATAAACCATAATTGGCCTTAATTTTGTTGCTGCTGTTTTGTCTTTTTGAGACAGTCTGACATTGTTGCTGAGTCTGGCCTGGAACTTGCTACGCAACCCAACTTGTCTTGAACTCTGAGCAGTTCTTCTGCCTTGTCCCTCAAACACTGGGATTGCAGGGATGAGCCACCATATTTGGCTATGATTGGTCTGACCATATTTTCAAATATCATTATTATAAATTCAAAGTCTTTACTATAAATGTTTTAGTCAAGCATTCATTTACTTATTCTTTATTAATTTAGAGGATATTTCTTGTTAAGACAAGATTTTCAAGCTATTGTTAGCAAGTAGACAGGACTTTTTAAAAATTACATGTATTCATTTATTGTGTGTGCGTGTGTGTGTATGTGTGTGTGTGTGTGTGTGTGTGTGTGTGTGTGTACATGTGTGCAGTCTACAGCTTGCACATGGAGATCAGAGGACAAGCTCCAGGGGTCTGTTTTCTTCTTTCACTGTGTGGGGCCTGAGGATAAAACTCAGGTTGTCAGGCTTGGTGCTGACAGTCTTTACCCACTGAGCAACTTCACCAGGCAGCCCAAGTGTATAGGGCTTTACAGAACTTTCTTGGCATTATTTTTCTATTTCTATGTCATACTTTTCCTAGTTTTAAAATTGTATTTTACTGGGATGCTTGGAACTCTACTGAATGCATTAGCGGGAGGGTATTATTTTCTCATTGGAAAAATACATTTATCAATTGTGTGTGTGTGTGTGTGTGTGTGTGTGTGTGTGTGTGTGTGTATGCCACCGCATGAGTGTGGATGTGGGAGAACAACTTCCGGGAGTCAGTTCTCTCCGTTTACCTGGTGGGACCCAGGGATTGAACTCGGGTTGCCAGGCTTCAAGGCAAGACCCTCTTTATACACTGAACTGTCTTGCAGGCCTATGGCAGAGTTCTAATGACCCCATCTTGTTTGGTCACTGGAAAGCCAGTTCTCAGGTTTTCCCGTGAAGCTCTGACCTTTGGACCAAGCAGCTGTGCACAGCTGGTGCTTCTGCTGACCACCTTCCCCAGAGCTGGGCAGCAAGTCCTTTCTTGCATTGCTCCAGCCATCCCAGCTGGGTTCTGAGAACCTTGGGGAAGTCATTCCCTTGGCCTTGCTCAACAGGGCAGAGGGGGTTTTTCTTGATAGTGTCTGCTGCTTTGTATTGTTCCAAACACTCTGGATTTTTTTCTGGGCCATAGCCTTTCCTCTTTCCCCTAGTGGGTGTTTATTTAGCTTGCTTTAAAGTCACTGGAGTAGTTTGGCTTCCAGCTTTGATGTAAAGAGTGACTACTAGACCCTCAGCATGTAGCTGTTCACACGTAAGCCAGAGCGAGACTCAACCGGGACAGGGCAAGAGGCCTCATCTGCAGCCTGGGGGAAAGGCTCAGCAGAGCGGCGCTCATGGCTCTGTGTGTTTCAGTGAAACGTCTGCTACATCGCTGCTCATCTTTCCCATTTCTGTCAAGTTTGGGTGATTTGTAGATTTGCCTGCAGTTCTGGCCTGTAAACATACAGTAGGTAAACAAACTGAAATTAGCGCACCGTTGGCTGTCACGCCCATTTCTGTACCCTCAGAAGATAACGTCTCTGCAGATCTTATGGGGTAATTCTTAAAACTATATATACACGGACTTCCGCTTTGTGTGTGTGTGTGTGTGTGTGTGAGTGTGTAAGCAAGAGAGTGCCGAGTGTTGTGCATTGAGGCCAGGGGACACCTTGCTGGGGTCTTTCCTTCTTTCCCGGGTCCCAAGGAGTGACCTCAGGTCATCAGGCTGGGCAGCAAGCATCTTTACCTGTTGAGCCATCTTGCAAGCCGTGGAAACTTTTGTTCTTGTGAAAGCTTAATCAGATTCATCTGGTGTTACTTTTTTTTTTCTTTTTCCAGAGCCCACGAGCGAAAAACCAAGTTATTTTTTTTCCATTTTTATGTCACCTGTTTCTCTAATCAATCTCAACAAGCTTCTCCTTAGGGCCATTTGCTTAGAGAGTGGAAAAACAGATTTAGAAATGGATATGAGATCAGCAAACCTTGAAGCTGGTTTTCATGAAAGGAATTTGTGCAACTAAGCAAAATGATAGGCAGCAGATCTCTCTGCTTGGTTGCTTTTTTTTTTTTAAGAGAAGTGAGAAATAGTTCATTCTGGAGCCATTTTGGGGGACCATGGCCTGAGAACACAGACTTAGGTTACCCCAAATCCTTTGTTTTAATATGTATTCTAGTGTTCTAATTTGTAAGCAGTTATACAGAGTTTCTAGTTTTAAAGAACAGAGAGAGTCATAAATCAAGGCAAGTTTAAAATACATTGGTGAATACATCGAGAGGCAGGAACAGCTTTCCTATAGGCTCAAGTCGCTACCTGCTGACATTTTAGCTTTTGGATTGGTAGAAGCTAGTTGCTTGCTAAGTTAATTGATTCTGAAAGTTTTGTCTTTCAAAAAACTTTTATGAGTTATTTGAGTTTCATACAATGTATCTCAGTAATACCCTCTTCCCATTCCTCCATGGCCCACCCTCCCACTCCAGTGCCCTAAAGAGAAAGATAATAATAGTAAAATGAAGTCCAGCCTGTGTGGCAGGGCCGTGGGCCACAGGCATCACCGTGGGTTCTGGAGGCAGCACCGCTCTGATCACGGACATTCACCTTGAAACCTGGAAACTTGTTCTTATGAAAAGAATTTATGTAACTAAACAAATGATAGGACCGGGTGGTGATGGCGCCCGCCTTTAATCTCAGTACCTGGGAGGCAGAGGCAGGGGGATCTCTATGAATTCGAGGCCAGCCTGGTCTACAGAGTGAGTTCTAGGACGGCCAGAGTTACAACAGGGAAACCCTGTCTCAGAAAACAAAAAGCAAATGATAGGTGTTATATTTTAAAAAATAAAATAATAAAAACTTTTTTATAACCAGAAATTACCAGCAATTAATTTAAAATAGCAATCTGACCAAGTACTGTTCACACTGCTAGTTAATGGCAAATGTTTATCCTTAGAGTTGATAATTTCAAATTTATTTGTATTTTTATTTTTTAAATTTATTTTAATTTTTTTGGCATTGAGCCTAGGTACTCAGGCATGCTACTTATTTTTAAACTCCTAATATGAAAAGCTTCCTTCCTCAATATTCCACTAGGATATTGATAGAATATAAAACCAACTAGCTAAATAAAGATACTTAAACCAAATCAACCTAACTAAGTAAAGAACTTGACTACAATGGTTAAGGGATCGAATCTCACAATCTAGAAGCTTCAGTTACATGATGCCAGACGCCCAGTTGATCAGAACATCCACACATGTCTTTATGAATGCCAATAGAGTGTGATGGGCTGGAAAAAAAAAAAAAAAGCATAAACATACTTCCACTCTCTGGCCTTAGTTCTAAAAGGCACAGGCACGCTGGCAAGAAAAAGGTTAAGCCCCCTCCTGGTCTCGTGTTTGTAGATTCCTTTATAAAGGCATCAAAGCTTTCTCCTCCCTCTCAAACTTCCATTGGCCATCACGGATTCATTTTCCCTCCCTCAGGGACAGCTGCCTGACAGTTGATGGATTAAAGGAGAGGAATAAGGTGATGTGCTATTTCCTAAGATGTGCATTTGCTTTCAGTGAGAGCTTTCCACGTATCAGGGAAGAAAAGAACCTGTAGGCTTCAGGGAAGCCACGCATGACAGCATAGGCAGCCCCGGACTGCGCCCAGCTGAGACACTAAAAGACTGTGCCATCCACGTGTCTGAGATGGAGATTTAGTCAGGGTGTAAATGAACTCGAGGAGAGAAAGTTAACCACGGATTGTGCAGGTAGATAAGAAGATGGTCTGCACAGATACCTCTGAGCATGAGAAACAAAATAAAAAAAACGTGGTGCCTGGGAAATGTTCTTGAATCTGTGTTTTCCATACTGCTGTGGTTTAGATAAGCATCGCCTAGAGACCCATATGTTATGAGTTGGTCCTCATGGTAGCACTATTGGGAGTGGTAAGTTTTAGGACAGTGCTTCTTAACTTCCTAGTCTTGGACCCTTTAATACAGGTCCTCATGTTGTGGCGACCCCCAGCCATAAAATTATTTTTGTTGCTACTTCATTACTGTAATTTTGCTACTGTTATGATCATAATGTTAATATGCAGATGATCTTAGACCACTCCTGTGAAAGGGTCCTTCTACCCCCAAAGGGGTCGAGACCCACAGGTTGAGAACCACTGCCTTAGACGTTGGAGCCCAGTAGAAGCTTCAAAGACAGCCTTCGTTAGCAAGATAGCAAGATGGAGACCTGCTTGCATTACACGAGACTCTGTTTTAACCTCCACTCCCTCCTAAATAGACACATCCTTAAGCCCAGCTGTGAAACCATCACACATTCTATATATTTGAAGGACAATTAAAAATATCTATGATCTAATGAGAAGAATAGTAATGTAATGTCTTTAACACCAGGTCCTGGTTCACTCACACGCATCTGTAAGACTTCCTTAGAGATGTGTTCTTGGTTGAGCTCTTTGCAGGCTGTACATTTTCATTTTGGTTTGTTTAATTATAATACTATCTTTTTTTTTGTTTTTGTTTTTCGAGACAGGGTTTCTCTGTTGTAACTCTGGCTGTCTTGGAACTCACTCTGTAGATGAGACTGGACTTGAACTCACAGAGATCTGCCTGCCTCTGCCTCCCGAGTGCTGGGATTAAAGGAGTGTGCCACCACTGACTGACTAATAATGCTATTTTTTTAAATATTTAAATATAGTTTTGCAATTAATCATTGTCTAGGAAAATGAAGTTTTGGCTCAGTAGTAAAAATAGCTCTTATAATGGCAGTAATAGGAACTATTTGCAAGATATTTCATATTTTGCAAACTAATTCATATCCACATCTGTAACATATTGTAAAATTCAAAATGGAACTTATAATATAATGTGTCTGTGGCCCATATTTTATTATAAAATATATGTATCTTCATAAACATATGCAAAGTCAACAGGTAAGTTCCCCAAAATTCAATTCCATGGTGAGATAGTAGTCAATCTTTACTGCTAAAATTTTTCTTTTTGTTTAAAAACAATGCTATTTATGTATTACTTTTGTGTACATGTATACTGGGACTTGAACCCAGGACCTTGCATATACTAGACTAGCATTTCACCACAGAGCTACATTTCTAGCCCTACATATCTTTTTAATAATAACAATAAACTTTTTTTTAATTTTTAAAGCAACTTAAAGAGGACTAAAGGTCAAATATAAATCCCACATTAAAAAAAAAATCAGTATATTCAATACATGTAAGACTTAGGTGATTTTACCCAAATATATTAGATCTTCATCGTTGAGTATCCCAAAGTTATGACATTTGATCTTTTTATAATCTAAAGTATATAGGAAGATTTTTCAAACAAATGAAGGAATGACAATTTAGGGACACTCAAATGATTTCCCAAATTCAAATAGCTCATAAATTATGAAGCCAAGAAGTAGAGTAAAAATATTCTAAATATGAACAGGCAGTTGTGAACTTTTGCCACATTCATACATATTCAGACTTAAACATGGCCACAGGCAACAGTTGCAGCCTCGGGTACCTGGAAAATGATGGGGAAAAGCCCTGGAGGGGATGAAGAGCTTGGAAAACAAAGCAATGCTAGGAACCCCTTGGCCGCTGTCTGCTGGTGGGCGTCCCATTCCACAATGGAGCTGGTGCTGCAAGGACACCCTGAAAATCCAGGGTGTGGTGCCCATGCAAAGGACAGTTCCAACTGGCCTTCAACCTCCCAAGTCAGTCCTTGCTGGGCATACTCCAAATTACCAGAGAGGCATCAGCATCAACTATGGTAGTGTGTCAGCCTCAGAGCCAGGCCTTTCTGACTCACACAAACACGGCCCACATGTGCAGCTCCTCAGCCAAGTCTCCATTCCCTCCTCAAAACTTCCCGTCAGCTCTTTCAAATCCAGCTGCTTGGAACAGCTTGCTGGGCCTTACTGACGGCCATTACTCTCCTGTGTACAGGCAGCTGCTTTGCTAGAGCCAGCCAGCATGTACTCTTTTTCCAAAGAGGGAGATGTTCTGGTAGGTCAGCTTAGTTCCTTGGACTTGCTTAGGTTCAGATATACTGTTGTGTAGCCAGTTGACCTGAGTATGCATCGTCTTGACCAATATCCGGGGGACCTTCCACCTGGGAAATAGATGCAAAATGCACAGAGTGCTGTAAGATTAGAGACAGCAGTGCGGTTCCCTGAACTGGACTGGCAGAATCCCTAACTGGGGCGGGAGGGGTCTGTTTGTGAGTTCTGGGTAAGGATAAGGGAAACAGATACACTCTAGAAAATTTCAGATGGAAATTTTAAGAGGATTGCAAGACTGAGTTGGAATGAGGAACCAGGAGAGGCAGGTGGCCGTGGACAGCCGCAGACAAGTCCTGGCTAGGGAGTAAGTAATGAGGTACTTGCTGTCCTGTGGAGGGAGGGAGAAAATTGTACGCGCTCTGTGGTCTTTGTTTAGGTTTTTCTGATTCTATGCTGCTTTCTTTTGGTGCTAACAGCTGAGCTTCCAGTTGGAAATGATCTGTCTTCCTTGGCTTCAGGCTAATAATGTTCAAGGAAGACTAGATGAATATGAGCAAGATTCTGAAAATTACTAAATTGAGTTTTTATTTTTTCATTTTGACGTCAGTGTGTGGGGTGGAATACTGTACTCAATCTCACTGACCTCTGGAGAGTGCACTTCCTGCATACCCTTCAAGACTTCATCAATGCTGGGGGCTCCCCTGAATCCTTTCTGTAAGTTCCCTGTTTGCTTAAGTGACTGTCCATTTCTGGATCTCAGATGAAGACACTGAACTGGTGTTCTCACACTGCAGATCAGAAAGAGTCATCGAAACTGAACTCTGAGATGGCTACAGTATTGGGCAGATGGAAATGTATGTTTTGAAGAAACTAAAACTGTAACTCCAAAAGTTTAAAATGATTAGCAACAGAGAAAGGGGCTGGAGAGATAGCTCAGTGGGCAAGACCATTTGTTGCACAAGCTTGATGACTTGAATTTGGATCCCAGAACCCATGGGGGAAAATACCAGTCACGGTTGCACTGTAACCCTGGGGCAGAGGGGCAGAGACACAGCTGGATTTCCTGTGCTTGCTGGCTGCCGGACTTGCTCTGAATTTGCTGAGAGAGCCTATCTCAAGAGACTAAAGTAAGTTATAACATAGGACACCCAATATCCTCCTGTGCCTCTGCATACAATTATCTGCATGTATCTATAACACACACACACACACACACCACACTCTCACACACACTCACACCATGCATGCTTACAGTTACAAAAACGTGGAAGAGGTTATCAACTGTGAATATAGCAACATAATACATTTACTCCTTCATCTGAGGATCTGAGTTGATTTCTTTTTCCCATCAGTATCTTACTATGCAAAATTTTTAGACACGCAGCAAAACTGAACAGATTCCACAGTAGACACATCCAAGCCCATTGCCTGTATTGTCATCAACATCTGCTCTTGTTTTGCCACCTGAACACCCGTCATTCTAACCATCCACTAAGGCATCTTTACACCCATCATTCTAACCAAATATCAAGGCATCTTATTGTTGCTGAAATATAAGGAAAGTCAAGGTCCTCAATATACTGGCATTGCTATACTGTACCTCTGTAGCATCAATGGGGCGTTAAAACTTGTAAGTTTTTGACATGTAATTTATGTACAATGAGATGCACGCATCAGTATTAATCGCTGGAAATTTAACAAATGCGCCCTCTTGGTAAATCCAAGCACCTATTGAATTATAGGATGTTGGCTTAATCCAGAAACTTTGTGTGTGTGTGTGTGTGTGTGTGTGTGTGTGTGTGTGTGCACGCGCGCGTGCGCGCGCGCGCGTACATGCGCAAATGCACTTTTTTCCTAGATAATTTTTCCTCATTTCCTCTCCCTCAACGTTGACCATTCTGATCTTTTCCCCCATGAAGCATACTTCCTGTTGCTGGGAAACAGACAACTTCAGAAGACAGTTGGACAGGACTATAGGCACAGGGCACTGAGACCTTACTGGGGCTGCGGCGAGGCCAGCTACAGCCGTGCTTAGCACTATCATTAGGGAGAGCTCTGGAGGGGGCTGGACACTAGTTTGTTCAGTTAGACACCTGGAGTGGGAGGAATTGATTTCTAAGAAGTGAGCTGAGGGGTTTCTTACCGCAAGACAGTGACCACGGACTGCCCATGTCATCCTGATGCAGAATTAAATTGCTTCCGTTCTTTTTGTGTGTATGTGTGTGTGATGTATTTTTGCATGTTTATGGGCGCCTGTGTATGCATGCACATACATAGAGGTATATGTGCTCGTGGATGAATGTGTTTGTGGAGGCTAAAGGTTGATGTCAGGCATCTTCTCCAATCACTCTCTACTTTGTTTAATCAGGCAGAGTCTCTCTCTGAGCTTCAAGCTCACAGAGTCAGTTAGTCGAGATAGCCAGCTTTCCCGGGGCTCTCCTGCCTCAGCCTCCCAGACTCTGGAATTGCAGGGAGTCTGCTGGGTCTGCCCACTTCTTATGTGGGTGCCAGGGATCTGAGCCCTAGTCCTTATGTTTTCAAGGCATGTGCATTATCCACCGTGCTGTCCCGCAGCCTGTCTGTCAGGTAGCTGCTGTCAAATCTGTTTGAAAGTGCCTGGTAATAGTGGCTGTACTGTCAAGTTATTAGCTTATAAAGGTCCCCAGATGTCTTTGGTGGACAAATGAGGCAATGCTATTTATTGGCACTATAGTTACTGCTAAGGAAAGGCAGGCTAAGTCTTAACTTGCCCATTTGCTACCAGGTACTTGGCTGAGAAATTTGGAAATGAGGCAGAAGAAGGGCAAGATTTTCAATGCGAACAGTAGACTCTGGGCAGCTAAGAGGGTGGCGGTGTCCTGCCATCTTCCCAGTGGGGTCCTCAAGAGGGTCTGTGACCAACATGAGCTGGTGAAACCTCGGGACCTGATGCCTCTGCTCACTGCTTTGTACTGTCTGCTTCAGTAGACAGGGGTGACTTGGCCACTAAGCGAAATTCTGTCCTTTGGGTTTGCCCACGTAGGGATAGGCAGATTCCTTAGTTCCCTCAGAGGGTGGCGCTTGCATATCTGTTGCTGTCCCACATTGGAGCACTCTTTCTCTTCTGGAAGCTTAGCATTCACTTATGCCACAAAATATCTTTTGTTGTTGTTGTTGTTATGGCTCCCTAAAACCTTTAACGTGTCTATGTTAAGATTAATATTATTCCAGGTCTCGGAATCTGAGCCTCTTTGGAGAATCCAGGAGAATGTCTGCAATGGACATCTAATGGATGTTACATAGTTCTTCTTTGCCTTGAGGGTATGGGGTTATAGATCCTCAAATTATGGATACAAACAGAAGACTTCATATATATCTTCACACATAATTTTTCTTATACAAGTTGCTTTATAACCAGGCAATGGTAGTGCATACCTGTAGTCCCAGCCACGTGGAGGCTGATGTGGATAAATCTCTCCAGCGTGGGAGTTAGTGTCCAGCTGAACAACATGGCGAGACAGCCTCAAAAGAAAAACAAAACAAAACAAACGAAAAACAAAAACAAACACACCAAAATGTGGTTTGCATGCCTGTAATACCAACACTCAGGAAGCTGAGGCACGGTGATTAGGAGTTGGAGGCCAGCCCAGGTACACAGTGAAGTCCTGTCTCATCAGAAGGGAGAAGGAGGAGGGGGGAAAGGAGGGGGAGAAGGAGGAGGAGGAAGAGAAGAAGACAGAAAGACAGACAGAAGGAGAGAGACAGAGAGACAGAGAGACAGAAAGACAGAGAGACAGAGAGACAGAGAAACTAAGAAAGAAAGAAAGAAAAATTTACGGGGGGGGGGGAACCTAAAAAAACAAACAAGAAAGCAATAACAACAACAAAATCTTTACAACAATATCAACAAACCCAAACAAAACAAAAACAGTAGTAGAGAAGAAAGAACCTCTTGTGACCATCACAATGACTAGCGACATTTTACGATGCTAGTGCTCACGTATGTCTATAAATGCACCACATGCTCATTACACCTGTATAATTCATGTTGCTTTCCTTTCCCCGTGAAAGCCAATGGTAAGGATTGTTCCTAGGTGGTAACTTTGGATCATTACTGCCCTCGATGCCGCAGGGTGGGATGTGTCTTCGTTTTTTCATTCTTGAGCGTTTTTGGGTTGCTTTCATTTTTGTTAGTGTAATTAATGGTGGTGAACACGTTTTGCACGTATGTTTCCGTGTCTTGGTGCTTATTACAAGTATGAAAAGAAGTGATGATTACCAGGGTCTATTGCTGTTTACTGAGGAAAAATCACGTCCAGGCTCAGTGTAAGTAAAAACAGAAAAGGAAGAACGCATAGAGGGGATGGTGGAATGCCCCACTGCCGTGTCCCACACGGCGGCTTTTTATTGAGCCACAAGCTCCAGGCTTTGGGGGCCCATTTTGCGGAGCACCTGCTGGTGACCTTTTGTGGTTCAGTATTTTAAGTAGTTACATTCTTTTAGTTGCTTAAACTACTGTCCGCTGTTCTATACTCCAGTTTCTCTTCTATTCATCTCTCTAATTTTATGTAGCATTTCAAACTTTTAACCTATGGTAACTGTTCAATTAATGTACCCTTTTCACCTTGTCACTGTTAATTAGTGTTTCCTGGCTCTGAGTTAATGAACATTTCTTGGTTTCCATTCCAGAGTTTGATGGCATTTTATTGATGTAGATTTTTAAAGCTTTAAAACCCCCATTTTTTGCATACTTTCGATTTTTAAAAATTGTACGTATTTATTTTGTGTACGTGTTGGGATCTCGTGTGTGTCTCAGCATTTGTATGGAGAGCAGAGGACAGTTTTCAAAAGTGAATTCTCTTGGTCCATCCTGTGGGTCCTGGGAAGAATTCAGGCCATCAGGCTTGGTGGCAAATTCCTTCACGTGCTGAACCATCTCACCAGCCCTTCTCTGAAGTTTCTGAGTATGTAGAATTTCAAGATCTAATTACAGAAATGTTTCATGGCTTTTTATATATAGTGTCAAGTATTAAAATCCCATATTCACTGCACCTATGTTCAGTGGGTTTTAAAGTTAATAATATCACATATTTTGCAATAGAGCTGTAGAGTGGTGATCACATGACCATGTGGCAGGAAGTTGTGACATCTGGTAAAGTAGACTTTGTCACATTGACTGCCTGTTAAAAGAATTTATTGGTTTGTAACCCAGAGGTGACTGACCTCAACAGTTGTCAATGTAGCATTTCCCTTTAAGTCTGAAGGAGAGGATCTGAGCCGTCATTATGTCTGACTATAGGGTGATGAAACTTTTACTAGGCTCCTTCTTCCCTCACCCCTCTGAGGTCTCAGGGACTCCCTGTAGAAGAATCTTATATTCCCTGGGCCAGGACTTGCTTCTGCTGTGCACAGCAGCAGTCTCTCTCCGGCCTGTGTCTCTGATCTTTGGCTAAAAAGTTGTTGTTTTTTATGTGTGTGTGTGTGCATGCACGTGTGTGTGGTGTATGTATGTATGGTTTATGAGCATGTTTTTGCTTTTGCACGTGGAGGCCAGAGCTCTTGAGAAACTTCCTGTCTCTGTCCCACAATACTGGGGTTATCACACAATGCTGGGGTTATCAGTATGTTCAGCTGTGCTCAGCTGTTTTTTGTGTGGCTGCTGGGGATTTGAACTCAGGTTCCCATGCTTGCAAAGTGAGTACTCCTACTTACTGAGCTGTCTCTCACTTCGGGTCCAAAGATATTTTATCTCCTAACTGACTTCTTCAGACCACCCCAGTTTCATCCCAGATGTGTTCACAGAGCTGTGTGAGAGTACCCCGGAGCTCAACTGGGATCAGTCTAGTGTGACAAACTGTTGTGCGCTAAAAACCACTAATAACACAAAACAACCTGCATATCCACCAGAAGGGGGAGTTTTTAGAAGTTTTAACAATATTTTTCATTATTTAGAATTATGAATGATTAAGAAAAACACAGGTAACTAAAGATTTCATATTCAATGTGTTATTAAGTATCTTACTATCAATGTGTTATTCTTACTCACATGGATAAAAAAAAAAATTACCAGTGATAAGTCCGGATCTTAGGGTTCCCAGGGGCCTAATGTCTCTGATATTTTTCTTTGCCTCCTCTTTCTGGATTAAATATTGATTGTACAGTTCTGGGAAGCCTGTAATGTCGTAATTTGTGAGCATTTCAGGTAGTAGCTCATCAAATGCATTATTTGTGGATTCCCTTAAAGTATGCTTTAGGGTAAAGTTATTCATTTACTTTTTCTCTGTTTAACTTTATTTGAGCCTGGGTGAATCTACCGTATTTGTATACATGGTTTTCCTACCTACTGATTTGTATACGGCTTCTAATTTATTTAGGCCACTGACTTATTTTTAATAATGCCTTCTAATTTCCGGTGGTCAAATCTTAAACTTAGCCTAAGGGTTTCACCCTTTTAACTGAGTGAGATGACTTCACCTCCCCCTCCTTTCTGTTGCCGCCATCGAATATTCCATTTGTGTACGTCATCGACCCCACGTACGTCGCCACGATTATGCTTTTAAGTCGCCAGTTTCCTTTCATCGAAGTTAAGAAAGTCGGGTAAAGTACTGGTCATTTACACTTTTCCAAACCTTGACATTTCCGTTAAATCCTTTGGGTCAGCGTAACTTTTCTTTATAATTTTCTTCATTCTAAAGAACTTCTTTAAGAGCTTTGATAGCTCTGGCTTGATATAGTAATAATATTTTGGCTTGATATAATAAAAATATTTTAGGCGCTGAGGAGATGGCTTAGTCAGAATAGCGCTTGCCCTGCAAGCGTGAGGAACAGGTGCAGTCCCCCAGTACCTATGTAAAAAGTTGGGCATGGTGACACGCCTGTAATCCCATCCCTGGAGAAGCAGAGGCAGGAGGATTGCTGGAATCCACTGGCCAGACAGTCTTCCTGAATCTGTGAGCTGCAGTTCAGCAAGAGACCTTGTCTCAAAATACTGTAGAGGATGAATGATAGAAGGAGAAAGATGCCCGACCTTGACCTCTGACCTCCACACTGTTGCACACACGTGTCTATGCATACCAGTGCATGCGCACTCGTACACAAGCCCGGACACGTGAAAACAACACGCTCAAATTATTTTTAACATTTCAAAATCTGAGAACATTTTTGCACCATTTTTAATTTTCGACAGTTAAACTCACACCTGTTAAAGGGATGTAAATGAGCAGTAAATTCTTCTGTTAGCATTTTAAAGATGATGTTTAATTGTCTCCTAACCCTCCATGTTTGTGATGAAAACCTCAGTTTGTATCCGTGTTCCCTCACATTTAGTATCCTTTCTCCCCTGCTACGACTTAAAATTTGTCCTTGTGGGCAGTTTGATAGTCATGTGCCCAGGCTTGACTGTGGTGTTTTGAAGTCTAGTTTACTTGGGTGTCACTTGTCTTGTTGTATCTCTTTGTGCTAATTTTAGGAAATTTTATCCATATAGCTTTAGGTTTGTTTTTTCTTTTTTCTTTTTTCTGCAGACTTTACTCTTAGGATTCAGTCTTAACCTGCTGTGACGTTCCTTGTTTCTAAAACACGACGTGTCTGTAGTCTCATAGGCCAGGATGCTCAGTACGTCTCTCTACTCCTGCTGGACTGAAAATCCCTCTCTCCACCCTGTTTGAGCTCTCTCATCTCCAGGCAGCTACTCTTTGCTGGACTTTTGGGAAACTCACCTTGAATTAACTGATTAATGGATCGATCCTTTAGCCAGGAACCTGTCCATGACCCCGTGAAGACTTCTGGACCTGTTTCTTTAAACTACTCTGTGCAAGTTCCAGCCGCCTTAGGATTTCCCTGACAGGCTCCTCTGTCTCATTAGCTCAGTAGCACTGCTCCATGCTCGTCTCTGATTGGGTTGCTCCTCCCCCCCACTGCTCCCCCGCCCTCCCCCCCCCACATGTGGAAATTGTTCCAGCTAATGGTCCTGGAAAAGGTGAAGTTCATCTTAACATTTTCTACCTTTTGTGCTCCCAGTCTTTCATTGCCAGTACTTGCAATAAGTTGTTTAGTATTGTTTATCCAGTTTTAGAGCTGTTGAGGTGTACCACCGTGATGACCAAAAGTAGAACCCGACTTTTACTTAGAGTTTGAATAATATGGGCCAAAGGATTTCCAGTTTGCGTGATACTGGCAAATTTAAATGCCTGCAGGAATCCTCCAGCCACACTAAGGCTATCTACAGAGTCAAGGTACAAACGCTCTAGGCATCACAAAATGTGTGTACTTCTTTTGGAAACATGTAGTCCACATGAGACATTCATGAACATTATTGTTCATTTATGAATGGCAACTCCATTAAATTTTAGCTTTTTTTTTCCTTCTTTTTTTAGGGATTGAGCCTTGGCACACCAGGCCAACGTTCTACCTCCGATCACAGCTACTTCTGTTCAGTTTCAGATTCTGGCTCAGCAACCTTAGTCTCAGTTTTCCCATCTGTAGAGTGGAATGCCACTACTGAACCAACAAGGTCACTGAGTAGTATTTACCACATAATATTCACCCATTAGATGGAAGCTTGTCCAGCAATAGTTTTGTTTATGTTGTTTGTATCTACCATCGCTTGGAGAAGTAGGGTGAGTGTTCCCTTATCTGGGACCAATAGACTATCTTCCTTTAAACAACCGAGGCTCCAGGGCCTCCATCTAACTCATTCCCAGTGTACAGATGGAACTCTTCATGCCTTCTGGTTCCTTACTGGTGACTTAGCCTGTAGACCAGGCTGGTCTCAGACTCACAGAGATCCACCTGCCTCTGCCTCCTGAGTGCTGGGATTCAAGGTGTGGGCTGCCACCATCCAGCTTGGTTTCTAGTTTTAGATGATATTGTCCCTGAAAACAGTCATAAGTAGCTGTGGCCTTTTACCTTCATAACACCCACCCACTTCAGGACCTGTGGGTCGGGTTCCTGTCCTTTTTCTTTTTGAGATTATAATGTATTACATCATTCCCCTTCCCTTTCCTCCCTCCAAACCCTCCCATGTACCCCTCCGTGCTCTCTTTGAATTCATGTCCTTTTTTTCACTAATTGATGTTACATATGTATATATGTACATAATGTGTATTCTTAAATACACAAATATAGCCTGCTTAGGCCGCATAATGCTACTCGTATGTCTATATTTTCAGGGCTGACTATTTGGTATCGGATAACCAATTGTCATGCGCCAACTGGGGAAGAGTGTTTCTCCCACTCTCAGCATTCCTCAGTTGTCTGTAGCCGTTTGTACTGGATTGATGTCTCCTGGGCTTTCCCAGTCTACCTTAGCATGTCTGCTGTTGTCTTTGGTCTTCTTAGAGCTCCACACTGCCACCTCCATCCCTTTACCACCTTATAAAAACCCGCTCCAATAGGCTTATCTTTCCTTCCAATCAGTCAACAGTCTCCTCCACCCCCACCCTAATTGTTGGCTCTTCTAATTGATCCACTGACAAAAGCCACTAAATCCTACAGCATAGTCTGTGACCACAATCCCTTTCCTCACAGGGGCTGGTTCAGCGCTCTGACTAGAATTTTCTTCGACTTCCTCGTAACACTTAATCTAATAATTCTTTGAGCGTCTCTTTTCTTCATTTCCTTTGTCTCCAGTTTCCGGTCCAGCACTCAGGATTTCGAAACCACTCCTTCCTGTGTCAAAAATTCCATCACCTCTGTTTTGCTCATCATCTTGGTCTTACGAATCCCTGATCCTAGATGAATCTACTTCTGTTCCCTCCATATCCGCCCGTACCAGGCAGCGTTGGAGGAAGTCCACAGCAGGCTAGAGGAGTTCAGCGTGAATTTGGAGTCTCCTGGCCACACGCCGCACAGGCGACCTCAACCTCCGCACTCCTGCTTTCTTCAGCAGAAGCTAGACTGCACATCTGGGTCCTCCATTAAGTGAGGGACAGGCAGAGGTTTCTGGTTCAAGGCCAGCTGCAGGTATCTGGTGTCTGTTCACAGATGTGCCAATTTGGACATGAACGGCCCATGCCTAGTTTTTCATGGTAGACCTGTTGCTGACACAGTAAACCCAGTTCTTATAGTTTCAGTGCCCTTCTTTGCAGGGCACTAAAATCCCAGTGTCTGAAATGAGGGCAAGTGGTTTGCAGGGTAGGTATTTCCCATTTCTACTTGGAAACTTAAACCTCTCCAATCTATATGCTTATTCAATTAATGCTTATGTTATTCACTGGACCAAAAGTTTCACTGGGGCACTGAGCACGTCTGCGTTTGTTCACAAGGCATGATTTTCACATTTTTTAGGAATTTAACATTTGATTAAAGGACTTTTTAAATTTCTTCTACTCATGACCCCCTTTTGCTGAAGAAGTGTTTCTGTGACCATGAGTTTAGGTATATAAAATAGCTAGACAAATCAAACACACTGACCGAAAATCAAAAAGAAATGCATTTATAAATGATTCTTCGGAAGACGTGTAATTCTGTCATTTATTAAAGACCAAAGCAAATTTGCATACTAATGACGTAGATGTATTTGCTGGTATGAACTCAGTCTATTCCAAAGATAGACTAACTCGACACGCTGTGCAGAACGATGACAGCAAAAGGGTGTGTTTCCTACAAGGAGCCGTCGGGTTTCTCCAAGAGCAGAAAGCTTTGTATGTCCGTAAAAACACATAACTTACAATGGTCTTGGATCTAAGTGAAGGTGTTTAAGGCAGTGTTTGTTGATGTTAAGTGGCATGACTGTGCTCCCAAAAAGCTTTTACTCTTGCCCACTCTCTGTGGAAGCCCCAACATCCAGTCATTGGACCCTGTGGGGCTGTGACTCACACTTGACTCAGCTTTGAGCTAAGTGAGTGCATTACTGTTATTATTATTATTTTGATTTTTTGAGACAGGGTTTCTCTGTGGTACCTCTGGCTGTCCTGGAACTCACTCTGTAGACCAGGCTGGCCTTGAACTCACAGAGATCCTCCTGCCTCTGCCCCTCGAGTGCTGGGGTTAAAGATGTGCACTGCCACCACCTACCTGACTGAACACATTATTTTTATTAGACATGAGTCACAACGACATTCAGCATTCTTCAGATTTCTCTCCATGTTAGTTACTTACAGAGGTGAGAATAAGCTCACCTCTGAGCCATCTCTGAATCCTTTTGGGTGATTTTGATAGCAAGTAAGAGAAAGCTGTTGGGTGTGTTGTAAAAAATACAGAACCATGAAACTGATGTGAAATTCAGAGAGGAGGAGCCGTAGGCATACCATAATGCTCTGGCGATGCTTTCCTGCAGACCCCTGCAGCCGTCTTCCTCTCTGGACTGGATTTGTTCTTACATTGGGAACAAGGTGGCTACAGTGGTTTTGTAAAACACCAGGACACTACAACATCTGAAGGAAGAAGAGAGGCCAACTTTTCCCCTTCTTATAGTAATGAAATGTTCCCCAAGAGGCTTTCCCTTACAACACCCAAACCATCTTGTGTGTCTAATCTTCAACTCTTGCTTAGTGAGAGTGGGATTAGCAGAGCCTTTTTAATCATTTAATCATGTAGGGTGGGCTGGAAGTCGAGGGAGTCTGCCATCTTGATTTCTATGACCACACTGAAAACATAATTTAGATTTCCAATTCTGATTGTGCTTTTTCTTGTTTAATCTTTTTTAAACCTTGCTGGGAAAAAAAAGGCAAAGTTCTATGAATTTTTATCATTGTCAATTCATAGGCATTCCACTGAACATACCCCTTGTCTACCCAGCATGCTTGTGGTGGTTTGAATAATAATGGTCCTCATAGGCTCATATATTTGAATACTTGATCATCAGTTGGTGGGATTGTTTGGAAAGGATTAGGAGGTGTGGCCTTGTTGGAGGAGGTGAGTCACTGGGAATAGGCATTCTTGCCCACCCCCCTCTCTCTCTGCCCATGGTTGTGGATCAGATGTAAGCTCTCAGCTAGCTCTAGTGCCATGACTGCCTGCCTGCAACCATTCTGTCCACAGCAATGGTCATGGACACACCCTCTGCATCTGTGAATTCTAAATTAAGTGTTTCTCTTATAATTTGCCTCGGCCGTGATGCTCTGTCGTGGCAACAGAAAAGTAACCAAGACAAGGCTCTCCTTCACGTCCTTCTTCCTTGTCAGTTCCTGCAGCGCGTTGTGAGGTGCAGCTTGATTTTACAGTTCCCCAGACTGTATGACGCTAAGCAAGTGTTTTAAACTTTTTGAAATTCAGGTATTTAATCTCTAAAATGAGAACCAAAGGACTTACATCAAAAGATTGTTCTAAAGATGAAGTCAAGTTATGTGAAGCAGTTTGGCTACTGTCTGGCACATGGGCCTCAACTGATGGGTAGCCTTTATTTTAATGGCATATCAGTCTTTTGTTCTTAGGAATTACCTTGACTTTCTAATTAATGCAAGCCAACTTTTAGATCCCTTGTCTTCTTTTTATCTCCAAATACAGAGGAATTGTATCCATTATTGTACCCCAAATGGCTAATACATGGCCATGCATGAGAAATATCCAGCATTTGCTCCATTGCGTTCAATGTGTCCTTATTTGTAAAGTTGGTTCTGTGAGATTACAGAAACATAAGAGCAAACATCACAATGTAGACCTTTGGGAAGTAGGCTAAATATTTGCTTGTGGTAGCGGAAAATAAATCCTTTCCTATTCAAAATTTGTCTGAAAGAGACTTGGGACTCAGGGTACATCTAAATGAAAAGACTCATTTAGCTCTGATAGTTAGCAACATAAACAAAACAAAGATGAATAAGTTAGATTTATGTGTAAATAGTTGTTCACGGCCCAAATAATTTCTCTCTCTGATAGTGACTTCCTAGTCAGTGTTGCAACATCTCGCTGATACAAACAGTGAAGCCGAATGCTAACAGTGATTGACATTTCTTGGTAGCAACAAAGAGGGAAAACAAACATTTCCTCACTAATGAAATACAACTAGCCAGGAAAAGTCTCCTTTCATAGAGCAGGGCCATAATGTACTAAGTGTGTTTCTTAGCATATACCCCTTTCCTATAGCTAATTCTTTGCATGTGTGCAATGGTGTTCGTGTATGTGCACCTGTGTGTACACACATGCACGTGGAAGCCGGAAGTTAGTGTTGAATATCAGAGTACCTTTATCTTTTCCACATTTTTTTTTGGAGGCAGGATTTTTCACTGAACCTGGAGCTCACCAATTTAGCAAGACTGTCAGACCAGCAAGCTCCAGGAAGCCTCCCCCCCCCCCCCCCCCCCCCCCCCCCCGCCACCCTGGTTCTGCCTCTCAGCACTAGAATTACAAGTGCACACTACTATAATCAGCTTTTCATGAGGGAGCTACGGATCAAAACCCAGGTCTCATGCCTTCATAGCAAGCGCTTTACTGGCTGCTTCATCGCTCCATTACCTTCTAGAGATAGTTCCTGTGTTTTAAATTATTTGATTAGTAAGTTTGGATTGGGGAGAGAACCTTAAAATGATATTATTTTCTTGGGGGTAATTAATTACTCTAGTTGGTAAGTGTTTTTATGCTAAGATCTTGGTATTAGAAATTGACATTATAATTCTAGGTAAGGTAGCTTATGAATTCAAATTCTTTTGAAAAACCATTCTTTTATTCTAAAAGTATCCACTTTATTTCTGGTCCAGTGGTGAATAGATAGGCTTTTGGAGCCAGTAGTTACCATAGAGTTTAAGAAGATAAGAGGCTTCTGTCTATTTCTAGGATGTAAATACAGTATCAAGATGAGATCAAATTGAATGTGAGTCCCACAGACTCAATAAAAACTGTAACAGTTCATCTACTGGAAATGAAATTCCTTATTAATTTTATCATTCCTAGAACTGTTTACATAGACGTAACAGTTTTCCTGCTTTTTGTAGTACAAAACTGCCAACTAACTTCAACCTTTTCCTCTGGCCCTTTACCATTATACATATTTACACACACACACACACACACACACACACACACACACACACACACACTTCATTTCCAAAGATCCTTGCCTAAAATTCAGGACACATCGACACAAGTTTGAATTGGCACAGGATATTGCAAGCCCCGCGGCGTTTAACTACACATCATAATGATGGTTTGCTAGCATTTTAAGTAACAGAAAGCAAAACTATAATTCGCCGTGAGAGAAACAGATGGTTAGTTTAAAAGACTGTAGTCAGTGCCATGGAATTCAAGGCAGTAGAATGTCGTTTCAGGGTAGACTGAGAAGGAGCTGCACGGCACGAGTTCTTCACTTTCAACTGTGTTTTCGCTGTGCATTTGTTCTATCACAATTTGACATGTGTCTACAGTGTGTGTTGCCTTTCTCCCCCAACTCTCTCTTATTTCCTCCCACATCTTATTAGCCCCTCCTTCTCCCTACGTATCTCTTCCCCTATTTATTACTTTTGGTTTTGTTTAGTGTCCCAGAGAGTTTAATTGGGGCTGTCTGTGTGATCCCAGGTTTGGAACTAATAATCAGAGAATTGTGGGTATACAAGTAGTTACTCTGCCTTCCCCCTTTCCAGAATCTGTCTGTTGGGAAAAGATCTGCAGTAGGACTCTTGTGACTGAGTCTCTCCTCTTCATGGTGGACTGTTAGATGGATTCAGGTTCTGTAGATCCAGTCCGAGTATGCACAGCTGCTGTGAGTTCGTGACGGCCACGGTGTGTTTAGGAGATCGTATTTCACAGCACCTTTCTGCATCATCTCCATCTTAGACTCTTTCCGCCTCTACTTCCACCGTATTCCTTGAGTCTAAAGGAGGGTGGTGCAAACGTCTCGTCCAGCATCTTGTGTATCCATGGGTTTTACCTCTGATTATTGAAAGGAAAGGCTTCTCGGTTTAAGGCTGAGAGCAGCCTTTGTCTGTGAGTATAAGTGCTGATATTTAGGGGGTAGTCCGATGCCACATCATTTCAGCTAAGCAGACATCTTAGGCTATCCCCAGAGTCTGAGCTGTCTTCAGTCACAAATTTTGGACTATATTTATAGTATTAAGCATGCATTCCCTCGTGCGTAACAAGCTCCAAACCCAATTAGTGAGTAGTTAGTTGGTTGCCCTCATAATAGTCATGGCACCATTACACCAATGGGCACACTCTCCTGGCAGGTTGGTATTATAGTTTGTAGAGTTCATAGCTGGTCTTTGAGGAAGTTACCTTACAGCGGTCTGCATAGCTCCATTCAGTACCATGAGAGCCAGCCATCAGGGAACAATCTTCTAGTCAAGGTTCAACTGGATTTGTCTATATCTTGCACCTAAGATTTGAGGAGTTGGTAGCAGTGGTGCCTTATCAACTAGCTGTGGTGAGTAATCAAGAGAACTTCAGGAGCCCGTGTTGTTTGGGGGCATCTCTGACAGACCAGTTGAACAGAGGTAGCCCACAGTTGGCACTGGAGTTTTTGTTTAATGACCTGTTGCTTTCAGGACCTGTATTGCCTGGCCTTACAGGGGGTGGTGGCTATTCTTGGTTGCAAACTTGATGACATCTGTAATTAACTAAAACCCAAATGTCTGGACTCACCTGTGAAATTTTTTTTTTTCCCTAATTAAATCATTTGAAGTGGGAAGACCTACTTCTAATCTTTGAGGTAGGAAGATCCATCTTTAATCTGGGCCACACCTTCTGTTGGCAGCCTATATAAAGGACACGGAAGAAGGAAATCTCTCTCTCTCTCTCTATCCCTTTCTCCTTATCTACATCTCCCTCTCCCTTACTCTGTCTCTCCTCCTCTATCTGACTACTTGCTCTCACTAGCAAGTCCTCCCCTTCACTGACATTGGAGGCTACTTCTTTGAGATTCTGCTGCATAGTGAAGACCAGCTGAGACATCCGGCCTCATGGACTGGACAACAAGAATCCAGTAGGATTCTTGGACCTTCCATTGGTAGACAGCTATTTTTGGAATAGCTGGAGCACATCCTGAAAGCCATTCTAATAAGTCACACACACACACACACACACACACGCACACACACACACACAGAGACACAGACAGACACAGACAGACAGACAGACAGACACACACACACACACACACACTCTTCCACTTTCTAAGTTCTGTTTCCCTAGAGAGCCCTGGCTAGTAAACAGGGTGTCTACCCGTCTACTTTCACATTCTCTTATATTTTAAGACGGGTTCTCAGACAGTGGGGTACTTAAGAGTTTTCTCATATTCCCTTCATATTTGTTTTTATCCTCTTCACTCTGTTTCCTGCTTTCCCCACCTTTTTACTTTCAATAAATCTTCCTTCCACCTTTGCATGGCCTATATGGTATTATCTCTTCTGCTTTAAGGCAACTCCATTTGCCCCTTTTTGGTTTCTTGGATTTCCAAGGTACTCCAAGGTTAACACAGAAAACTAAAGAGCCAGGGCTAGAATCCACATAAGCGTGCACATTTGTCTTTCTAGGCCTGGGACACCTCACTCACTGTACTGTTTTCTAGCTCCATTCATTTTTTTGGGAATTGCATTTTTCTTTACAGCCGAGTAATATTTCATTGCATATGTGCGCCTCAGTTGATGGGCATCTGGGCCGAGTCCACTTCCTAGGTGTTGTGAATAGAGCTCCAAATAAGATGGATGTGTAAGTGACTTTGCTATAGGGTTTGGAGCCCTTAGGATGCAAGCCCAAGAGTGGTCCAGCTGTGCGTATGGAACATTTACTTCTAGTTTTCTTTAGGTACCTGCTTTCCAAGTTGGGAATCTAGCCTCTATTCCTACTAGCAGTATATCAGGATTCCCCTTTCTCCACAACCCATGCTGTTTACTGACGTCCATTATGTTAGCTCATACAGAGAGACTGATGAAGAGCGTAGAATACTCTCACCACCACCCTACAAAAAAAAAAAAAGTTATAAGTTGAATCAAACAAACAGTAGTCGTCCACTGTAGATCACTGTGAAATAATGTGTAGAAATGCATTCATGTGATCAAAGCTACATATTTTATTGCATTTATTTAATGTGTGTGTGTGCTGCACATATATGTTCTTACGTCATGCTGCACATGTGAAGGTAAAAGGATAACATTTGGGAGTCAGTCCTCTCTTCTCACCATATGTGTTCTGGGGATTGAGCTCGAATCAACAGGCTTAGATGTAGGTGCCTTTTTATTCACTGAGCCATCTTGCCAACCCCAACGCTACCGATTTTAAGTGGCCCATCTAGTTTAATCCTGTTATTTGAATAAGATGACAAACTTTTATTCTTCATGCATTTCTGTTTTCTTTCCTCCTTGATGTCCTGTGTGTTATCTACCCTTCTCTTTGTTGTTGTTTATCCTGAGAACCTGGGCTCTTCCCACGGTACCACGGAGGTTCCCTTGCTTCTTAGATTCTAGTGCATTTAATTCTTGGGGATAAGGTGGCGTGTGAATGTGTGTGTGTGAGTGTGTGTACATGTGTGACTGTGTGTGTGTGTATGGGTGTGTGAGAGAGAGAGAGGAGAGAGAGGAAGAGAGAACAAAATATTTTTCTTTATCCTCCTTGCTCCTGCGAGGCATCTTGGGATACAGCAGTTAATCTACAAACAGAGTTCGCTATGTGCTACAGTCACTGTCCTAGTCAGGGTTCCTATTACTGCAACTAGACGCCATGACCAAAACAACTTGTGGAGGAAAGGGTTTATTCAGCTCACACTTCCACAGCACTGTTCATCATGGAAGGACGTCAGGACAGGAACTCAAACAGGGCAGGAACCTGGAGGCAGGAGCTGATGTAGAGGCCATGGAGGGGTGCTGCTTACTGGCTTGCTCCCCAGGGCTTGCTCAGTATGCTTTCTTATAGAACTCAGGACCACCAGCCCAGGGATGGCACCACTCATCGTGGGCTGGATCCTCTGCCACTAATCAATAGTTAAGGAAATGCCTTTGTGCTTGCCTGCAGCCCAATCATAAGGAGGCATTATCTCAGTTGAGGCTCCCTCCTCTCTGATGATGACTCTAGTTTGTGTCAAATTGACATAAAACCAGCCAGTACAATAACTAGTTTTCTCTATATCCATCATGCTTACAGACTTGTAAGAGATCCTGTTAATGATAATCCCTAGGTACCTCAGAAGACCACTTATACACTTGTGAGCAATACTTTTATTAAAGTTCTTTATCTGTCAGGATTGGGGCTGGTACTTGGCAACAAAAGTAGCTCTCAAACAGAACTCTGGAGATGAGAATTCTTGAGCAGCATTTCTCTCGGATGAAATGAAAGTGATCTCGTAGCCCAGACGATGATAAGCTACAATGACACGCAGTGGCATCACGGTGACCGAAAGCCCAATGGCACCTCTGGCTACAGCTGATATTCAAAATATAGTATTTCTTACTGGAGCAAATTATCCCAGTGTTTGATACAAAATTATCAATCCAGAACATGTTTTATTTTGTTAAGTTATCGTCAGCAATCACAATTAATAGCAGTTTATATTCACTTGGTAGGGGGAATAGTACTTCTTCAGAGTCTCTTGGTCACTGTGGTCAACACAGTCCGGAGGGACACCTTGGCTATCTCGATGCCAAAGGCATCATGCTAGTTTATTATGTGTAGGAAACTATGTTAATTTGATTTTTTTTTTAATTTATTACTATTTACTTTTGGTTTTTTGAAACAGGGTTTCCCTATTGTAACTGACTATCCTGGAACTCACTTTGTAAACCAGGCTGGCCTCGAACACACAGAGACTCCACCTGCCTCTGCCTCCCCAGCGCTGGGATTAAAGGTGTGCGCCACCCCACCCCCACCTCTACCTCACCCCACCCGCCACCCCTGGCAATTTGATTTTTTACTTCAAAAGTGCCCTTCAGGCCTTAGAAGGATATGCACGTACCAAATGATGAGGAAGAGAGCATTTAGCCAGCAGGTCTGGAAAATGAAAGACACAGAATTGGTGATATGAGCCATGTGGATGAACCTTACAGGACGGCCCAAGAGGACAAAGAAGTTCACGTTCCATTAGTGTCCCAATGACAGAAGATCCCACAATCCAGTTGACAAGATGACCTGTCCTGTGGTTGACAGATAATCTCTTTTCCTCAAATAAATGCTTTTGCTGTTGTTTGATTTGTTTGTTTATTTTTTATGCTCTTATGCACAGTGACCATGTAGCCAACAAGGGGATTATGTATAGCAGCAGGATAGATTCTTTCTTACCAAGGCTGATTTATCTGGTATGCTGATTGTTTACCCTACCAATCAATAAGCAATGTCAATTTGAAGGCACTAATACGGCAGAATTCTCCAAGTTGACCTGCCATCACCGTCAGATAAAAATCAATGATTTATCCTCAAGGAAATACACAGAAATCCCCCACATAGTTGTATGCCACCATAACAACACTATTCTCTGATTTTATATTCTTCTCTATCCATTGTTATGGTAGTTTACATCTTTCTTCTAAAGAAGGACTAGTGGAAGACATATACTAGAGAGCATATGCCCTAGAAATCCACTGATGTAACCATATACTTCATCCCTTCAAGCAGGGAGCCCCTTGCAGGAGCTGGGCGCACACATCCGTACACTTGGATGTTACCCTGCGGGATCAGCATATGCTTCAGATCAGCACAGATATTCATTACATCACACGGTTCTCCAGGGCTTTTAAGACATCTGGTCTCGATTTCTCTTCGGAACTCTTAGATCTGGGTTTTTCTCGGCCACCCCTTTAGCTGGCTTGAGCATTTTCCAGCAACTCCCATTTGTGCAGACGCAAAGATCTTGTGTCTCAAGTCCTTCCCTTGCTGTAAACTTGTCATAGTAAACAGCAACATCTTGCTAGAGGTTTTCAGTAGTCTGATCAAAGCAATGCAAACCCTTTTCATTGCCTTGCTAATGGTGGTGCCTGTTTTCCTTCTTTGTTTCATTAAAATGGATATACATTCATGAATATTATTCATTAATTTCGAAACATCTCTCATTAATATGAATGGTCTTATTAGGGACCAATTTATGTTTTTACCTCTGATTCAAATTCATATGGTATTAATATTGTGACCATGTTTTCAGTTTGCTTGCATGGCTGTGATTATCTTTGACTATATCTTTTTTAAAAAGTGTGTGTGTGTATGTGTGTGTGTGTGTGTGTGTGTGTGTGTGTGTGTGTGGTATGTGACATGTGAGCATATGAGAGTGTGTGCATGTTTTAATATGTGGATGCAGGTGATCAGTGGACATCCCTCGAGTGTGGGTCCTTGTTTATCCACCTTTTGGGGTAGGGTCTCTGCTTCTGTGTAAGCCAGGCTAGCCCATGAGCACGATCTTCTGTGAGGGTTCTGAGGATTCAAACTTGATTGTCAAGTTTGTATGACAAGCACTTTTACTCAAACCCTTTACCCCACTTTAAAAAAAAAAAAAATTGAGACAGCCTTGCTACGCCACCTGGTGCTGTGTCCAGTTTGACTTATGTTTTCAGCATATTTTGTACTTTTTCCATTCTGAATTTTGTAGACCTGGAATATGGCTGAACTTTGTCTTCTGACACACCAGACACAGTGTTTGTTTTCTAGAGGGGTTGATTGGATGTATTTTAATGTGTTTTCAATTTCTTTTTCTGGAATTTTCTACACTGTCTCTCCTTTCTCTGTCTTTTCTATATGAACTATATATCTTCTTTGCTTTTTCCTCCACAGTGATTTGAAATTTTGTATAATCGCTTAGTTTTCAAAGTCACCCTTCAGCTTCAATTTCTCTGATTATCGGAGAGTGGGGTGTGTTGTAATGGTGTGTATCTTCACCCATTATTTTGCTTCTTTTCTGTCTCATGTTAGCTTTTGTATAAAAATATTATATAGAAATATGAATCTAGTTTTTTTTTCCAGAAAGCACTTGTAGATGATACATTTTCTAAGCTTTTATAGTCTTAGAAGTAAAGTGTGAAGTTCTTGCCCTTACTTCTAATGTCAATCTGGCTGTAATTATCTGGCTGATTATCTGTAATTATCTGTAATTATCACTAATTGGTGGCATTTTAGTGGGTGACGAGCATCTACTGAACCCTCGTATGACACAGAGTAGTTGCAAGGAACCTGAAAACATGGAGAAAACGAGGGAGTGTGGCAGTCTGATCATACTCAAATACATGACCCCAGAATGCTTAGTCACCAGGGAACGACACTATTTGAAAGGATTAGAAGGATTAGGAAGTGTGGCCTTGTTGGAGGAAGTATCAGTGGGAAGAAGTCACTGTGGGTCACTGTGGTCTTTGAGGTTTCAAAAGCCCATGCCAAGTCCAGAGTGTTCTCCACCTCTTTCTGTCTACAGATCAGGATGTACTTCTCAGCTACTGCTCTGGCATCCGCCTGCATGCCCCCATGCTTCCCACCATGATGGTAATAGACTATAACCAAGATAATAGAAACTGTAAGCAAGCCTTCCCCACACACACACACACACAATTTAATGCTTTCTCTTATAATAGTCTCCTTGGTCATGGTGTCTCTTCACAGCAACAGAACAATAACTGAGGGAGACTCAGGAGAGTAGAGAATATTAGTGAAGTCATAGACAAAATAGATGTGTTCTGCAGAATGCAAAAGATGCTACTCAAAAAGGAGGTGCTATCTGTTTAAGACAGGATCAAACATTCCTTCTAGTAAAAGCAGCCATGCAAGGGGCACAGTGACTTTGTGTACAACTTGACATGCCAGTTACAGGTTAATGGTTTTAAAGGCTTTTTACTTATAGGGCCTTGAGACCAAGTTTCCTATGGAGTAGTCATGTTCCCTGAGCTTTGAAGATGCAAAATGTTCATCAGAGGGGAACCCTGCTGAACTGGGAGTCTGCTGTAGTTGCCAATCATCTTCAGGGATAAGGGAGACTAACCCCTGCTACAGAATAAATGTGCCCTCCAAAGTTCGTGTGTTAGAGGCTTGGTACTTGATGCAGTACTGGTGGGAGGCGAGGGCTGACAGGAGGCAATTGGGCCCTGGGGGCGCTGCTCATGAGGACTGCCTTTACTGCAGGAGTGGATTCCTTATAAGAAGAATGAATGTGGGGCCTGGGACTCTGATCAGTTGGGAAAGTGCTTGCTGCCCGTGCATGTGGGCCTGGAGGTGGATCCACAGCACTGATGGAAAATGGCAGGTGTGGTGATTTATGCCTGCAATCCCAGTCCTGGGAGGCAGAGACCTGAGGATTCTTGGGGCTTGCTGGCCAGCCAGTTTAGCCAAATCTGTGAGCTCCGGGCTTAATGAAAGACCCTGTCTCGAAAAGTAATGGAAAGCAATCAAGAAAGACACTGAAAGTCAACCTCCCATCTCCATATATATGGGGAGGTAGAGGCAAGAAGAGCAACAGCTTAAAGCCAGCCTTGGATACATAACAAGTTTGAGGCTAGCCTAGACAACATGAAACTCTGTCTCAATACTCCTCCAAAAGCCAAACTGTTTGTGCCCCTGTAGGGAACCACCGTCACAGCCAATGCCATCCTCAACCGTGAAACCCTCTGCTGAGGTCTGGCAGCTATGAAAATGCCTCCTTGTCTCCCTTGGTGACTGACTCACCAGCAAACTACAACAAATGGCACTTCACATTGAGTGCCATTTGTACTTGTAGGCCACTGGAGTGGCTCATCCAAGGAGACACAAAGGCATTTTCATACGTGGAAGACCTGCCAGACCTCAGCAGAGGGAACCACCATCCTGGCCAGCAAACAGACTTGATTGACAGTGGAACCCAGAGTATCTGAGCTCAGGTGTTTTTATTGATTCAGAACTTCTCAGGTGTTCAACTGATAGCACGTGCAGATCATAAGCAATCAAACAACCCCCGCATAAATCCAACACCTACAAACAATACAAAATGCCAAGGCTTATGCATCCCCTTTTCCAACAGTGCACAAAAAACAATTATTTTGTACATAACTAAAAACATTCCACAACATTCCCTACTCTGTTTCTCCTGCCCTCCCTCCCTCCCTCCCTCTCTCCTTTCTCTCCTACTTCTTGTACCTTCTCTTGCCCTTCTGTCTTCTGCAATAGACTGACGAATTAAGACTTCGCTGGAGGCTGAGCCCATGATCCTGGACTTCTTAGCTTTTGGATCTGTGAGCCAAATGCATTCCTGTTTATTATAAACTCCTCAGGAGGAGGTTGGGCATGGTCTCTACAGCTGTCATTCTACCCCTGGGGAAGATGAGGCAGCATGATCAAGACTTGCTTGAGCCAGCTCTTGCTTGAGGTCAGACTGAGCAACGTAATGACACACCCCATCTCAAAAAATAAACCAGTTCCCAGTCTGTGGTGTTCCATTATGGTAGTATAAAATAGACTAATAAAGCCCTCTTCCTATACCACAAGCAAACAGAAGTCCATCTCAACCCTCCGGGGTGTCTCTGTGGAAGTCTGGAGAAGGAGATCCTGCCAGGTGGAGACTTGTGCTTCACTGTGTCTCCTACTTTGAAGTTCAAAGCCCTCTGATGTAACCTAGGGGATGATGGGAAACCCTTGGGAACCCTGTTGGAGTCCCGCCTAGGAAAGGCACTAGGGTTCCAAGGCTCCAGTTCCAGAATGTGCTGGGTCCTGTTAATTCAGCACCTGGGTCCTGGCACTTGCGTAAGCCCTCCTCCTCTCCCAATCAACCCGTTCCTCTCCTCTGAAACACAACTGCTGGGGTTTGTTGAGAAGGATTAGCGCACAGGGGTTGCACACACAGCCCTTGGCCTCAAATGTTCAGGAAATGCAGCTCCTGGTTTAATTCTCAAGATAAACACTCAGGAGGAGGGTGCTCCTCGGCTGATTATGGGAACAGTGCAGAAATTGCTACTTGTGGATTTGAAGTTATTGCTTGTTTGTTTTATGGAAATGAACGTGGCTTTTCTGATTCCACACTGATTGTTGGGCAGTCAGAAGAAGGAAGACCTGTAGTGATGGTTGGTGGGGTGACCTTAAGGGAAAGGTTCTCATGTAGCCCAAGCTAACTTCGACCTCCTGACCCTCCACATCCTGAGGGCTGGGCTTACAGATGTGTGCCATTGTACCTGGTCTATGCCGTGCCGGGGATCAGATCTAGTCCAGGGCTTCATGTGTGCTCCACCTGTACTCTACCAAGCGAGTTACATCCTCAGCCCCAAAGCCTGCTCTTTCCCCAGGGTTTCCTGGTGCCTTCAGCCTTATAATATCTGTTCTTCTGTGTTCTGTGCTCCTGTATCCTCCAATTTTCGCGTCAGCTGTTATCTCCAAGGCTTTGCAGATCTTCTTTTGGCGGTTGCAAATGCTGTAAGTGACCTACACCAGATTTAATTTCCTTCAGATTTGTTTTCCCTTTTGATATGACATCATATGTTACTCAAACAACTGGCAGCCATCTCTTCTCTTATCTGGAGGAGCTAGCCAGGGTCTCGATGTTCTTACACGTGACTTGCGTCTCTAACAGCAAATCTCTTTGCTCCCTAAACACAGCATTCTAAATGTAAATTTGTGTGATTTCTTCATATATGTACGAATTCATATGTATGTGAAAGAAATACATAGGAGGATTCATCTGAAATTTAAGATGAACCAACCAATAGACATGTATTATTTAACAGAAATGTGGGGAAAATATACCAAGAATGTTGAATTTAAAGCAGATGTTCTAGAATTAAGAAACGAAAGAAAAATTCAAATTATACAATAAAAAAAAGCAAAAGGTTTCTTTGGCAGTACATTTGTGGGTTATTTCATATTTTAGGAGGGTAATATATTGATTTTTTTTTTTTTGTTAATCATGTATGAAAAAAGAAAGAATACTGAAGAAAGACATGGAACAAAAAGAAACCATGAAGCCTCCTTACACTTTCTGTCTTGTGTTCTGTGAGATTTCCTGCTGAATTAATTTGTGACTTGGTGACTGGGGAAATTGCTAATGAGACCCATTAGTATGAGGCCTTTCTCCTTTGTCTAATTAAGCTTCCTAAGTCATGGAATTTACACTACACCTGAAGATACCCTGTCAAAGTGCTCCCTAGGCAGTTGAAATTACCTGGTGTTAATCCCTGTTCCACACCATCTGGGAGACATCCATCTTTCTGTCCTGGATGTTTCTGGTCTTCCTGGTAAATGCCTCATTTACTCTTAGTCTATATTTTGTTGGATTTGAGTTCGTCACTACAGTGGTACTACAGATGGAGCAAAACCAAATTAAAGAGAGAAAATGTAGTTTGAGCATGCCCGAATTCCCATGTGTCTTCTGTGGCCTCAGCTCAGTGCTACACATAGAGCATTTCAGGTGTTTCACTCCAGTCCATTCTGGGTTCTTCTGTGGAACGTGGTCTCTAAGTTATAGCCCCTCAAAGGCAGGAAAAGCACTGATGGAACCCCAACAGGTCCTGTCTTGGTGCAGACTTCTCTAGGCTGTTGGAAGTCTGGAGATGAGAGTGAACTTCCCAAACATCCATGACTGTCATCAAAGTGGGCCCGGTCCTGGCTTCCACTGTTCTTTTTAGCTGAGTCTGTCTTCTGAAGTGAGGTGGGTGTTACAACTGCAGTTATGAGGGGGTCTTCAAAACGCCCAGGATTCTGAACATTTTGATTCTTCATTTAAAATACCCATAAAATTTATACTGGAAATAGCTGGTTCTACAGGAGCCATTAGGCAATGATTTTCAAATACTTCATTAGAATTACAATGATTTCAGAGAATTACACAAAATGGAAACTAAGTTAATAAATTCCAAATAGTCAAATTAGGATGTATATAGCAGGTCTTTAAAATTACTGTTGATAAAAAATTTAAAGAATATACTACTGGTCATATGTATATATATATATATATATATATATATATATATATATATATATATATTATGTATATGGGTGTTTTGCCTGCATGTATGTCCATGTACCACTTACATGAAGTTACTGAAGAGGCTAGAAGAGAGCATCAGATCTCCTGTAACTGAAGTTAGAGCTAGTTGTGAGCCACCATGTAGGTGCTGGGAATATGAACCTGGGTCTTCTGAAAGAGCAAGCCAGTGCTCTTAACCACTGAGCCATCTCTCCAGCAAACCCCTGTCTCCCAATTGGTAGGATTTTTAGCAATACAAACTGACCCCAAGCTTTAAAATCAAATACAAAATCTTGAAAATATTTCTGGAAAAATAATCAAAATTTTCAGCTCTGAGAATTGGATCAGAAGGGATGCTAGAGGGCCCTTTGCCTTGGTACTCTTCTGTCTCAGACTCTGCATTTCCAAAGCAAATTTTAGATTCTTTGAGGATCTAAAAAGCCCATACTCTTATCCGTCAGCTCTACAAAACAATCCTCTTCCATTCTGCCTCTGTCTAGTATATCAGAGGAGGGTAAATTCACTGTGAGCTTCTTGCTGGCCATTTCTAACCGAGGCAGAGCAGGGCCATCAGGTTTGCTGCCAAGCTTCTGTTGGCTACACTTGTAGAATACTTTTATGGTAAATAAAGCTTGCTTCAGAGTAAAGGGCACTTTAAGGAGGTACAGTGGCTGGCTCAGCTGGATGGAGACGTTGAAGAATGTCATGCTATAATTCAGATGTCTTAGTTTTCCCTGCTGCTGGCTTGATTTTTCCCATTCTTGTGTTTGCTAGGTTGGATACGACTGATTTTCCTGCTTTTAACTCCCCAAAATCATAGTTACTATGTTGTTCTGGTCCAACCAGAGGGTAGTGACTATAGACCCCTCTTTTACTGAAGGTCATGATGCTTTGGGCATGGGTTACCTGAAAATTTTGTTATATTTAATTTCTAATTGAGGAGCCAGGGATGCTTTACATGTTTGTAAAGTTTGTCCATTTGACAAAGATGTCTGACCCAGGGAATGAGGGGTTAGGTTCCACTCAGCCCCACCCTGCAGGGGAGGCCATATTCCCTTAGGTCTGGGTCTGCCTGCATAGAGCATCTTTTGCTTTCTTGTTGAGAGGCAGTGTTCTGTGCTCAGCAAAGTTGTTACTACGAAGGCCAGCAGGTGTCCTGTCAGGACCTACTTTGTTCCCCTGGGTCCTGTGGGCCATGTTCTCATCATAGGCAGCCCTTTTCTGTCCTTAAAAGTCATCGAGACGCAAACCTACCTCTCTGTTTATTTCCTGCCAACCCAGACTTGGGCAGGGCCCTGGAGGAGTGGGCCAGAAGCCATAGCTCTTTCTGGCCTGAACGCTGGGTCATCCTCTGCACACAGCTAAGTTCCGGCAACTTAATTCTTTTGATAATCAGCCTCTTTCCTGTACTGACACCTTGCCTCAGAACAAAGGGACATCTTCACTATGAGAATATAGAAAAGAGAATCTGATGAACCAGAGACCAAAAAAGTACCAAGTATCCATAGGGGTAGACCATGTGACTTACTGAGGACATAAATATGGCTTCAGGCTCACCACAACCAGATAGCAAAGACTATGGTAAGACCATACAGTCCTGGCAGTGACTGCTGCTTCTGCTACCGGTCCTATTGCAGTGCCCGCACCCCCTCATCCCAGCTGACATGGTCTTTCTTTCCTCTGTCATGTCAGGTGGAAGGAGCGAGCTACTAGCTTCCTTTACTTGTTAGATACACAGCACATCCATGTCCCTGGGTTCCTTTCATTAGGATCTTTGTAAATAGATTCTCTATTAAAATGCTTTCAATTATTCAATCAGTCTGAGAGAGAGAGAGAGAGAGAGAGAGAGAGAGAGAGAGAGAATATCATGTCTTTCTAGGGTGTGGCCACTAGTTGGTTTCCTGTGCTCCATTGGATGGATCCAAACCCGTGCACATATGGACAGCACTGATTGGACTTAGTGGCATATACAAAGGAGGAGAAGAGAAGGAGGAAGGAGAGGAGGAAGGGAAAAGGGAGTTGGAGGGGAGAACAGGAAATGGACATCATCGTATTTCATTGTACATATATATAATATTCTCAAGAATGAGAAAAAACTTATTTTCTTAGAAAATAATTCTATCAGATAACCAGGCGTGATCATGCATGCCTGTAATCCTTGCATTTGAGAGATGGAGGCAAGAAGATTGTGAGTTCTAGGCCAGCCTGGGATATATGAGACCTTGTCTCAAAAAAAAAAAAACTAAAAAAATTCTTATCTCAGAGTATGAATGGCTTCCAGTAATGGCCCCAAGTGATAAAATTTTGTGGCATTCCAAAACCTTGGGGACAAAGAGAACGTCCTGTAAGTGTGGAAGCGGAGTTGGCGGCGTGGGGAAGGCACCCGCAGAGATTGATCTGAGGTTTCTCAACAGCAACAGAGGAAGCTAGAGATAGAGTTTGTTTCTTGCAAGTATCGAATAAAAAATATTTTCAGCCTAGAATTTGATTCCCAGTTAGAACATTAGTCTTGCGTGAAATAGACTGAAGATCTAGAGGTCGAGAATCTCTTAGATTGTGTCATTCAAACATCCACTCCTAGAAAGCCACGGGAGGAGATGCTCCAGTTACGGGAGGATAAACACGTGAAGAGGAAGCCATGACCCTGGAGATCGGAGAGCCCGGTTCACGACAGAAAGGGAAGGGGTCCTCAGTGTGAGAGGCCAGAGGTTGGCAGCTGCCTAGCTGGAATAGGGAGCACCCGAGACAAGTCAGTAAGCTGCAAAGGAGAGTGTTACACAAGCGATAGTGCCCAAAGGAGATCCCGAGGGCAGGAAGGACTGAAGGGGAGCTCGTGGTAAACAGACACAACCGATGATCGAATTCCTAATATCGCCGAAAGCCAAATTGGTATGAAAATGGAAAAAAAAAAAAAAATTGACTACCGTAAGACTCCTGGCTCAGCTAGTTTAATGTAATTGCTAATGGTTTAAACAAACCAAGAAACGAAATTAGTACTTTAAAATTGATTATATTTGTATTAATTGTGTGAGACTTTCACGTGTGCGTCTAAGGGCTTTCGATCGTCTCGGGGCCGAGTGGGAACAGAATGGGTGTGTATACGTGCCTGTGTGGATGAGTGTAATGTGTGTGAGTATATAAGTGCATATGTACATGTGATGCAGGTATATGTGCGTGCAGGTATGTGTGCATGCATGTAAAATTCACGTGTGTGAATACATGAAGAGGGTGTGCATGGATGTTTGTGTATTTGCGCAGAGATGGAGGGCCTGGGGAAGAGATGAAGAGGCAATGCAGGCATAGGAGACAATATGCAATGCCAAAAATCATGAAATATGGCTGTTTTCCCATTATGGGGTATATGGAAGGAGATGCAGAGAGAATCAGCTGCAGAGTAACGGGTGTTGCTATCCTAAAACGGGAACTAGGAAGGCACTACGGTGCAGTGGGCTGCTGGCTTTGCTTTTTATGACTTATTGTTCTTTCTGTAGTAAGCCTTATAAATATATATGCATATATATTTAAATATATGAATGAACTGTATATAAATATATATTACATAAAATAAATAATATATAATAATAAATAATAAGAATCATTATTTTATTTTTTATATTTTATTATTATTTACTACTTAGTAAATAATAAATAAGTAACAATAAATAATATAAATATAAATAAATAAATACATATGCACATAGCTTATATTTTCAGCTATGTGCAGTTTTAATTTTGTAAAACAGAAAAACTAAGTTTAACAAACATTACAATCAAGTATTTGAAAAAGAGAACCTTAATGCAATTGATTTTATAATACAAGAAGCAGTAAGCAAGTGTAAGCTCCCCCATTGACATCACAATAAATTCTAGCATTTGGAAGGTTAAGGCTTGGGTTCAAGGCGAGCTTGTTCTATACAGTAAATTCCAGGCTAGCAGAGTAAAACTCTGTCTGAATGCCCCATTCAGCCTCTGTAAAACCAAGAGAACAAACACACATATTTGTTTCCTTCCCAATAACAGTCAGGGTTTCTGTGTTTCAATCTCTTACTCTGTGGCTTCCCTGCTCCTTAATAGGTAAGTGAATCCTCAAAAGGTAATGTCCTAATTTTAACCCTGGGTTTCTATTAAGTGTAGCGCTATTGGATCCACAGACTGTGCATGTATAGGTAAGCTAAGGATCTCCAACGAAAATGTCTTGGCCTTAGGGTAGCTCCTAAGTCAAACGGACCTTTTTATAAAAGAATAGAAAGTGTCCTGTAAGTGACAGACACAAGGAGACACGGGACAGAGGCCAGCTGCAGATGGAATCTGAGCTTGAGATGCGTCCAAAGGAGCCACGGGAAGTTGGAAGAAGCAAAGAAGAAACCAGTTCTAGGACTTTTGAAGGGTGTTTGGCTCTGCAAAACTTTGGTTTTGGATTTCTGGGCTTCTGTTCCTTGAGAATGAGTTTCTGTTGTTTAGATTGTCAACCATTGTGACCATCTCTGTCAGCAGCCCAGGCCGGGGTGATGGAGAACATTTAAGCCTGTGGATAGCACATCTGTGGACTGTACACCCGTGGGCAGAACTCCTGTGGACAGGACACCCGTGGACCGCACACCCGTGGACAGCACATCTGTGGAGAGGACACCTGTAGACAGCACACCCATGGGTAGGACACCCGTGGACAGGAAACCCACGGTCAGCATACCCGTGGACAGCACACCCACGGTCAGCACACCTGCAGTCAGAACACCCGTGGACAGCACACCTGTGGACAGAACACCCGTAGTCAGTACACCTGTGGACAGCATGCCCGTGGACAGAACACCCGTGGTCAGCACGCCCATGGACTGCACACCCATGGACAGCACACCTGTGGACGGCACACCCTTTTAGGCTTTTGTTCTACAAATGATGTTTACTGAGCACATGCGGTTAGCTCACCCCATGCAGGGCTTCTGGCTGGAGTAGGTCCATTGACAAAGGCCACCTGGAAGGCCTAGCTCATAAATCCGGATAGACAATGAAGGATTGTAAAGCTGAGTTCTGTGCTCCAGAGGACGATCACAGGGCACGGGTCAGTAGGCATGGATCACTATGGGGAAAGCTGGTGAAGTGTCAGACAGCTGTAGCTCGGGTGTTGAATGTGTCCCGCAGGCTCATGTGTCCAAGGCTTGGGGTGCAGCCTGTGGCACTGGTGGGTGGTGGGAGAACCACCCACTAGTGAGAGGGGAGTCCAGTGGGAGACTCTTAGATAATTGGGGTGTCCTCTCTGGGGGTTTGTGGTACCCCGAGCTCTCCCTCTTTCTCTTTCCTCCCCATTTCTTAAGAGGCTCACTTTTATTCAGCCACACATTCCGTGACGTGCCGTCTCACCACAGAGCTAAAGCTACAGAGTCACGTGTGCTGCAGCATCCAAAGCTACAAACTGAGGGGGCTGATTATGTCAGGTGCTTTGTTATTGGAACAAAAATTTAACGAGACTGGGATTGGGAGTTTCACTTGAAGATAACATGTGGCTCCTTTATTGATTACATCAAAGACTTGGGCACGAGATTTGAAAAAGAAAAGACAATATATCTATTACTTTGATAGTATAAAGTATAAGAAAAAAAATTGGTTAAATCGTGGCTGCCAGAATTCTGCACGAAAGACCATGGTAAACCTCGGACGGTAATGAACTTTAAGGGTTTGATAAAAAACATTAGCATTCTGATGGTCTCAGCATGCTGTGTTCTCATTTCACTTCCTCAACAGTGCTACGAGGTGTTATGAATATGTGTGAAGATTTGGAGGCTTATATTTTGGTGAGGCTACACAATGAGTAAGAGACAGAGTTGAGACTCTGACACAAGCAGCTGTGCCCCTTGACAACATCTCCATGCTGCATTCCCACTCCATCCCGAGACCTCATGAGGTCGATGATAGGGTGGGCCGGAAGTCAAGTGGGTTTGAACACCAGCAGTGGCAGTTGGCAGTGGTGGTGGGGGAACCTAATGTCAGGGCTGACTCTATCCGACGGACAGATGACAATTGATGGAAGGGGGGAGGGGGAGTGAAGGGCACAGGCATGGACACTAGTCATGTATTTTTCTTTCTGCTTTTGAAATGTCATATGATACTTGGAAATTTGTGCTTTGAACATTAAAAACTTTGTGTGTTTAACTCATGATCTGGCCAGGGCAGGTTACTAAACTTGGCGCTACAACAGAAAAGGGCCAAATTTCATCCTAGTCACCAAATAAATGACATTTCACGGACCGCTGTCCATCTCTGTAGGGAGGAAGAATACTCACATAGCCACACACTTGCCTCTCTTGACTGGTTTGACTCCTGGACACCTGGTAAATAGACATGCGCGTTCTACACAACACAGTCCTGCTCGCCAGTGCCCTGACTGCAAAGCGCGCCGTGCGTTCCTTTTTCCATTAACTCCGTCCAGGAGCGCTGTGGTGCATACCGTACGTCAAATTAAATAAAGCATTTCCTGAGTTGTGTTGCTAGGCTTACCATAACAAGGAATCATATCCTAGCTGCTAAAACCAGGCTAGCATTCTCAAGGCCAGAAGTCTAAGGTCAAAGCGTTGGCAGGTTTCATTTCCCCAGGGTCTTTCTTCTTGACTTATAGACGGCCATGTTCTCTTTCATCAGTGTGTCCCCACATGGTCTTCCTCCTGCGGCCATGTTTGCTTTCATCCAAGTCACCTCTTCCAGTGGATTAGAATCCATCCTCAAGACCCAATTTCAACCAAACTGACTTAGAAGACTTGAATCCCAGCATGTTTACTGGGCAGTTAAGACTTCAGGCTCGGCTCACAGCCTTGTCCAAGGTCATGGGGCTCAGAACTGAATGCGGGCTGTCCTGAACTGTCGGTTGACATGAGGAGTTCCGGTATTCAGGCCATTCTCATAATCAGAACAGAGCCAAAAGTGACTTCATGAGGGACACTTGGGAAGTTCCCTCCCTCTTCCTTATGTGGCCTGTGTCCCAGAGCTAAATAGAGGTCTCAGTCATTCTTTGGCTCTGTTGAGGGCCAATGGGGACATCTATGTCTCATATTGAAAGGGATGGGGGCATGGAGGCTGGAAGCAAAAACTTGTTTGTGTAGACTCAGGAACGTGGAGGGGCTGAGGGAAATGATGTGCTCTCAGGGGCAGGATTGGAGCTAAAAGGAGAGGTTGGAGGTCGTGCCGTTGGATAGAGGGGGAATTCTTCGGGAATATGTGTATATTCCCTAAGAAAACAAAATGAGGGTAAGATTTATTTTTGCTGTATTCTATTTTATTATTATTTTTTGTGTATGTCTGTGGTGTGTGCGTGTGTGTGGGTGTGTGCGCACGTGTATGTGTGTTCATATGTGTACGGGTGCGTGCGTACATGGGGGCCACAGGCTGACACTGAGTAGCTTCCTGGATCATGCTCCTTTATATACCGAGGCAGGGCCTCTCCCTTGCATCCAGAGCTCACAGATTCAGTTAGTCCAGCTAGCCAGCCTTCCCAAACGTCCCTGGACTCTGGGTCTACCACCCTGGGATAATAGGCAGGCTATGGTGACCATCTGACTTTTAACATTTCTACATGGATTCCGGGGATCTGAACTCTGGTGCTCAGCTTGAGTAGCAAGTGCTTTAGTGCTTTATCCATTGAGCCATTTCCACAGCCCCCTTTTGCCACATATATATATATATATATATATATATATATATATATATATATATATATATATCTCTTCTGGGGGCGCCCTGGGGGGCACTCCTAGCTACTGCCTGGAACCTCTGGCCCTGTGTGCCCACTGCTGCCCAGGGGATGAGCTGATGCGGAATCAAGAGACCAGATTCCGGGAGATGCATGGACAAGCAGACTCGCTTTGTTCAGGAAAAAAGGCACACTTTATACCCCCATGACCCCCCATCCCACTCCCATTTGTCTCTTGAGCACGATCTTGGTGAAACGTCCTTTGCTGGTTGGCTCTTGTGACGTCATCTGTTCCTAGGTATCAGCTTTCACATCTGTGCGACCACAGCCCCTGTTTTAAATCCTGGCAGCCGGTTCTTAGGGAGGCCTTCCTTCCTCCCATGTGAAGACATCCTTAGTGGGGACATCTGTGGGGCATTGTCATAATTTAGTTGAGTAGACACAGTCCACACCATTCCCTAGGCAGGTCCTGAAGTGTAAGAGTGGAAAAATAAAGCTGTGCATAAGCAAGCAAGAAAGCAAATGGTCACACACACGTTTACTGCTCTCTGCTCTTGACTATGACTGTGATGTGTCTAGCTGTTAAGTTCTGGCTACCTTGACTTCCTACAGACAGCAACCTGGAATTGTAAGCTAAAATAATCCCAGACTTTCCTAGGTTGCTTTATGTCAAAATATTCTATCCCAGGAACAGAAATGAAGCCAGAACAGACTTTTTAATGAGCACATTTTTAAAAATGAGATTCAGTCTCGGTGACCTCTTTCTCATTAACCAGTGATACTGAGGATAGAATTAGCTCTCAAAAATCCAACTGGTCCTCAGATATAGAGGAAAAATTGGCCCATACTTAATGTAGAGAAAACTGTGTTAAGTCTAGAAATGAGTGGCTGGATAAGCCAACATATATTTCTGTCTCACCCAAATGATCCTGCAGGCTAACAGATTCTTTTGGTACTTTGAGAGCAGGTGAGAGCACTGACTTTGTACCTAGAAAGAAGAACCCTCTTCCCCATCCATAGACATACTAAGTTCATCTCCGCACACGACAGCATAGTTCCTAGTATAGAAAAAACACATTGTGCCGAGCATAGATAGCCACACCTTCCATTTTGCTCAGGGCTGCCCTGGTATAAGGTTATTGTCTTGGTGTAATTAACAAAGCCCCTTTCAGTTTATAAATTGCCCCTGCTTATAAAATAAAATGTATGTTCATCTTAACCCCCACACATCATGAATGAGCTAAGTGGATGAGTGATTGCCCAACCTCATTCACCGTGAGGGACACAAAGATAAACACCTCTGCTGTAGCATTCTGTGTTACACTATCCAGTAAAATCTGGTGAGCAGGGCGTAATTCAGCAGCAGGAGTCAAGATTCTGGTTTCCTAATATAGAAGTAAAATGATTCTCCTCCTATCTCAGGTCTCTTAGCTATTAACTTCCTCCATTTTCTTCTTTAAAAAAAAAAAATGACTATAGAGATCAGGCTTGACAGAACCTTAGAGTCACCGAGGTTCTGGGGAGGAGAAAGCTGTGGGGATAGAAACAGAGACGCCCTTGTGGGTTGGCAGATTTCGGTGCAATTTTCTGATTACATGGAGTTCAACTTTAACCCAGTGGTGAGAGTTATAATACTTATCTATGGTATTAACATTGGCTCTGCTTGATGGGGGATTTGAGTTGCCAAAACCAGGATTAATATTTTAGTTATTAGCTTGTTCTCTTTGTCCTTTGGCCTTCATTACAGAACATCTTAAGAGCAAGGGACAAAAAGGTAAAACATGTAAAAGAAACAAATGCTTGTCCCTCCCATGCTTGGTAGAACGAATGCAGACTTAAGGAAGTTCTCCGTGCCCTGTGCCAGCAGGCAGAGGCCTGCTAGTGAAGTCCTGTTGGAAACCACAAACTGTGGCACAGCCTCTAGAGTTCACATTAGCAGGAGGCCCCCTGTCTCTATGGGTTGCACCAGGTCCCTAAAGGTATGGCAGGTATTTATTTAACACCTGTAAGCCCAGACAAAGGAAAGTTTATAGGGAAGGATATATAAATGCACAAGTGCCTAAGGGAGTGGAGAAAGCTAATTAAGGGGGAGGAGGACCAGAAGCCTGCTGGGATTTCATTTCCTTAAGAGCTCCAAACAATTATAGACTAGTATACCAGACTCTGTGGATGTCAGACTGAGGTCTTACCCTCATTGCAAATCCCCACCAAATGCCAGCCCATTGCCTCTGAGAACATCTGCTGGGACAGAAAGTGGGATAGGGCCTCTCATCTGAAGTCTGGGATCTGACAAAGGAAAATGCAGACAGCGCAATAGGCTGACAATGCAGAGACAATGTCCTGTTCCACGATTGGCTGCTGTATGAGGGATCACCTGGGTAGATATGAACACAGCACAAAGCAGAGGGCAGTGTTTCATAATGTAAAAAACAATATTTAGCAAAATGCAGAGCCTAGAAATACTACTCAGGAGTATCTGGGTGTCACGGAAGCCATAACATTGGCCTCCAGGAGTCTCACGGGGATGCGGGGCATGGGAGGACGAGACGTACATGGGACCACTGAGATCATCAGAGTTAAGATGAAGAATAAAACACCTGCCCTGTGTGCCCTTGAGCAGCAGCTTTGGGCCGAAGTCTATGGACTGGCATTGCAGAGAAGCACACTATGCAAGGATGGAGAGAGCGGCAAGGCTTATACGAGGTCGAGTGGGAAGAACAGGGGCACAGACAGGTAACCAAGGTCTCCCGATCGAACTGAGAACCATCTCTGCGTGTTATGCTTTCATTAAAAATGATTACTTCCTGAACGAAGAGGTAAATTTAGAGGCTTTAAGCTTGTGAATGAACTCCCCTTACCGTTCGCCTGGGTGGAACCTCTGTGGAAGTTGATGAAGGAAAGGACCTTACCTTCTGTAAACTGAGATTGTTTCATGTGGTTGATGTCTCTAGGAGGACTTGTCTTTGCTTGTTTTGATAATTAACAAAGATGGGTTCACAGTGACTAAGGAAAGGGAATTTACAGAATGGTTACAATTCTGGGCTTCGCATAGAGACAGATGTAAGCCCTTTGCCACATCCTAGAGCTTTCCCGTCGGTGAGTGAAGCTATTGACAATTAGATGTGAATGAGGCTTTACACATAAGTCCTCATTGTAAAGAGCAGGTGATTTTTGAATGGACCTGTTGGGAGTGGGAAGAGGCGCCTGTAGCTCCTGGAGCCTGGGGTCTGCACCTCCTGCTTTAATCATGCTAATCTTCCCTCAGATGTTGTCTTTTGGCAAATCATTAACAAGTTGTAGCTTTTCTTGACAAGTCCCTACCTGGGAGTTCTTTTTGTAAATCTCATTAAGACCCTAAGGATGATCCCGGAGGTGAGCAGGTTAGGAGACAGACTCCCCCATCCTCTTAGGTCTAGGCTGCGCTGCAAGTTACATTGTCATAATAAAACTAATATCAACACAAAGGGGAATTATGGGCAGCAAAGATATCATGTATTTGTAAAGTAAAATAACTCGATGTAAAAAAGAATAGTATCATCAGAGGGCAGATCTATAACAAGTTGGTTTAACGACCTTAAATAACTTTTTAAAATTCTAGAACCAAGCAAGATTTTGTTTAACAAAATAGAATCATCATTCCAATGAGCTCAGTAGAAAGGTTTTTTTTTTTTTTTTTTGAGATGGAAAAGGACTAGAAGAAAACAGAAAATAAAAGTAACGATTCCAAAGCAAGCAAGCAAACAAACACACCACAGAAGTGGCCGGGTCACTTCAGAGTTACTTCCCCTAAACTGTGGGGACAGAGAGACAGAACAGCGCAATCTCTGGCCAGCCCGTCTCAGATTACCTCTTTTGTTCTTAGAATATGTGCAGAGGAAACTTCCTTATCACACCAATTGAAACCGACCTGATGGGGGAGGTAGGCTGTTATCTCTAATGCTGATTTCTCAAGTCAGGTAGGCAGCTTAGCTTTCAGCTTGGTGCCGCACATCTAGTGTGGGAATGTAGTCTAAAGCAATGGCCTTTTGTAGTTCTTATTCAGCTTTCTGTAAGCGTAGGGGCATGGCATTATCCTCTTGTCTAAATAGAATACTTTGGGCTGTGAATCCTTGTGATGAATCATTGTAGGCTCATCGCTTTTAATAACCCACTCGATGGGGTTTTGATCCCCTTGGAAGCCAGGGATGAATGGCGACTGGAAGAATATGAGAAATACCAGTGCCTTCCTTCCCTTATTCCTGTGAATCTAAATCTACTCTCCGAGAAGGTATTTTTTAACTCTTTCTTTTATTTTTGAGATTATGATGTAATTACATAATTTTCTCCCTTCCTTTTCCTCCCTTGAAACCCCTCCTTGCTCTCTTTCAAATTCAGTCTCTTTATTCATTAATCATCATTACATGCCAAGATGTATATGTATACATATTTCTAAATGTAACTTGCTCATCTATATAAGTTACTTGTGTGCGTGTTTTCAGGGCTGACCATTTGGTATTGGATAACCAGTTGGTGTGTTCTTCCCTTCTGTAAGACTATCTGTCCTGCTCTCAGCATTCCTTAGTTGCCTATAGTTTCTTATGTAGGTCGAGGTCTCATGGTCTTTGGCCATGTCTTTGGCATGTCTACGGTTGTCTTTGTTTCGCTCACGTTTAGGCAGACTTATTGGCGAGTCTTTATGGGTCACCTATGACGAATGTGGAGAAAAGCTGGAAGCGGTTCCACTGACGTCAGTAACAAGGTAGGAATGCCCGCTGTTTCTACTCTTCAATATTGTGTTCAAAATACTAGCTGCAGCAATAAGACAAGGGAAGGAAATTGAAGCAAATAGGGAAAGAAGAAGTCAAACTATCCCTGTTTGAGGATGACATTTACAGATGACATTAGAGATTCCAACAATTCTACCAGAGAATTTTAGAAATGATAAACAAGTTCAGCACTATGGCGGGGTACAGAATCAACCTGCACAGGTCAATAGCTTTTCTACACACCACCGTACTAATAAAGAGCTCACAGACACGCTCCCATTCACAACAGCCTCAAAAAAAAAAAAAAAAAAAACCCAAATCTAGACATAGATCTAACAAGGAAGTAAAGGGCCTCCCTCTACAACGAAAACTTCAAACCTCTGAGGAACAAGACAAAGACACTGAGAATGGAAATGGAAAGACATCTCATGCTCATTGGTTGGTAGAATTAATATGGTGAAAACGAGCATTTTACCAAAAGCTATTTACAGAGTCCATAAAATCCCAGTTGAAATCCCCATCTCATTCTTCACAGAAATAGAAAAGAGCCTGTTCTAAAATTCACATAGAACCATAAGAGACCCCAGAGAGCCAAAACAGTCCCGAGTAAAAAGAACAATACCAGAAGGACTTCCATTGCAGATCTTAAGGTATGTTACAGGGACACAGAGATAAAGACAGTGGGCACCGCCACACTGTAGACATGTGGACCAATGAACAAAGTCAAAGACCCGAACAGGAGTACTTGTAACTTCACCACTGAATATTTGACGAAGTTGTCAAACACAGAAGCTGGAGGAAAGAATCTTCAACAAATGGTGCTGGGAAAACTGAGCTTTCCACATGTAGAAGAATAAAATCAGACCCAGATCTAATCACCTTGCACAAAAACTAATTCCAAATGGATCAAAGACCAAAACTGAAACCTAAAACACTGAACAAAAGGTATATTAAAAAAAAAATGTTCACTATATACCAGGGACTATCTTTAATGCCTTAAATTGCTTTTTCCTTTTAATCCAGTAATAATTCCCATGAACGATCAATATTAACTTTTAAGTGTGTACTTTCCAAAGAAGTACTGATTAAAAAAAGAAATTGAGGGTCCCTTTTTCATTCCCAGCACATTGGACATCTGACTCACTGTGAGCAAGTTTCCTGCTTGCGTTTTTTTTTTTTTTTTTGTTTGTTTGTTTATTTTTTTTTTTTTTAGTGAGGCAAGGTGCATTTGTAGAATTGGACCTTTGGGCAGCATTCGTTTATGTTGAGTTCATCTGTGCCTTTTCATTCTTAATCCAACAGACCACGAAGGGGCCTTGGGAAGCAGCAACTTAACAGACTTCTGAGATGGTCAGAAAGGGAAAGCTGTTCCTAGTAGCTGATCAGACAGGAAGTACTCGGTCAGGACAGACCTTATCTCTACAGCCCACTCCCAAGAACTGCACCAGAGTTTCCTCTTTTCTCTCTTTGAGCAGTCATCCTGTTCACCTGTATCATCTTTTCCTGCTCTCTGATCCTGTACTTTGAGCCCCACCGACTCTCTTTCCCTGACTCTTCTATTTTGTTTTGTTGAGAGGGGTCAATTTCAAATGCGATGCAGACTTTGGATTTCCAGCTGGGGCTTCTGAAAATGCAGTTCAGCCTCCGTTCCAGATCTCACGAAGGAAACGGTCTACAGGTGAGGCTGTGGGAATCTTAAGTCAGCGAGCTTAGGTGCTGCTTTTGTATGGTCAAAATTGATAACCAATACAGAAAAACTGAAGTATCATGTCTTCCAGGGAGCCTAAATATGTCACGGAAATGATCACTTTATATAGAGGCTGCTGAATTAAAAGAAAAGAAATCATCCCCCTGTAACAGTGACACCTGGCCCAGAGTTTATATTAAAATCTTCAAATTAGCCAGGTGGTGGTGATTAAAGGTATGCCTTTAATCCCAGCACTTGGGAGGCAGAGGCAGGCGGATCTCTGTGAGTCTGAGGCCAGCCTGGTCTACAGAGTGAGTTCCAGGACAGCCAGAGTTACAACAGAGAAACCCTGTCTCAAAAAGACAAAATAAGTAAGTAAGTAAGTAAATAAATAAATAAATAAAAATAAAAATAAAAACAAATCTTCACATTAAAACCCCTGCCTGAGCCATACTCAAAGTCAACTAGATTAATTTTCAGAGTCATTACTTTAAAATGGCCTGTTCGAGGTGATTCCAACATCACGTATAAACTACAGTTTTGCAGAATGGCGGGAGTACAAAGAAAACCAGAGCAAAGCTTCTGACATTCAAAACGTATGAATCATAGGATTATATTGAAACCCAGGTGAATGAATCTGTGGCTTGAATGATGCACAGGTTTTTTGGGGGGTGGGGGTGGGGGTGGTGTTTTGATTTGTGACAGGGGTTCCCTGTGTAACCCAGGCTGATCTTGATTTTGAGTTCTTCCTGCCTCTCCTTCTTCTGCCTGAGAGCACAGGCATGTGCCACCGAGCTCTATGGGAATTTATATCTGTAAACAAACAACCAGGTCCCTGAATCACACTCTGAGTACCGAGGCACGAGGGCCCTCATTCCCAATCTTTGCCACCTGCCAGAGTCAACTGAGGAACTTTACAGTACCTTGAACCGCATTAAGGACAATGAAATAAGAATCTCTGAGTCGAATTAGACATCAGTAGGATTTTTGTTTGTTTTAAACTTTCCGGGTAAATACAATACACAGCGCGGGCTGTGAACAGGGCAGAAGGGGATCAGTGAATTTTAAAATTTAATAAATGTTAAAGATGAATGGGAATTTCACGCACATTGCACCTCAAAGAGCAGAGAGGCTGATCCCTTAACTCATGATGACAAACTGATGTCATCATCAAATTAAATTTTTTTTTTACTTGATTAATGGGGAATTATATTTTCCATTAAGCCCCCACATTATCCTAGCAACACACACACACACACACACACACACACACACACACACACACAGTGTTATACTCAGGGTGATCACATGTGTGAATGACTCTGTGGCTACCTGATTCCTTGAGTTTTGTGGCTGGTTATCCTGTCATATTCCGTTATTGGGCCCAGACTTGGCCTATGCTGATTTTCTAAGATGCGAAACCTAGACAATTTAGGAACACATGAATTCTGTTTAAAACAAACAACGCGGTGCCCATGGAAACAAGCTAGCAATGTTGTCCAGGAAAGCTTTCTGGAAGGGTCCTCTCTGCTTACAAACTGCTCTGTTCTCAGTTTCTGGGAGCATCCAAACTGGCTGGGCGGACATCAGCGTGATGGCACATCAGGGCTGTTAGACGGGTTTCAGGATCCCACTTCGTGCTTAGCCCACAGGGATGGCTATCCTACCTTCTCCTTGTGATCTAACAGAGAACACTGCTTTCCAATAGGAAGGCAGGCCTAAAAATAAATTCATAACACACTATGGCGTCATCTGGCGTCCACACACCACCGTGTATGAGTGGTGCCCTAACTTGTTAGTCAGCTTTACTTTGCTGTGACAACATATTTGAGAATATCAACTCCAAGGAAAGTAATTTTATTTTGGCTCTCAGTTTTCCAGCCCCTGGTCAGATGGCTCTGTGGATGAGGCAAGGCGTCGTGGCAGGATCATGTTGCGGGAGGTTGTTGGCCGTGTGAGGCCCAGGAAGCAGAGAAGGGACCAGAACAAGAAGGGAACATCATTAATTTGGTTCCACTTCCTAAATCTCTATCACCCCCAATAGATACAAACTTATGAAACCACAGCGCTCATAACCCAATGCCTTCCCCCGAAGTCCCGTCTCTTGAGTCTTGCTGCATTGAGGACCAAGGCATGAGCCTCTGGGGACATGCCCACCCCAAGTCTACCGACACCTTAGTTCTTTAACTGAACCTATTGTTTTTCTCCTAATGATATCCCAGAACATGCAGTAACCAGACAATTCTTCCTTCTCCCTCTCCCCTCCCCCTCCCCCTTTCTCTTTCTCTCTCTGTCTCTCTGTCTGTCTGTCTCTGTGTGTACACCTATCTTACTTTTTCAATTGCATTGATGAAATACCATGACCAAGACAACTTATACAAGAAAATACGATTCAGAGCTCAGAATTCCAGAGGATTGGAGTCCATGGCCATCATGGTGGGAACACAGCAGCAGGCGTGATGCTGGAGCAGTAACCAAGAGCTTACACCTTTGTCTGAAAGTAGGAGACAGAGAAAGAGAGAAAGCTAACTGCCAGTGGTGTGGGCTTTTGAAACCTCAAAGCCCACCTCCAGTGACACGCCTCCTCCAACAAGGCCACACCTCCTAATTCTTCCCAAACAGCTCCACTTACTTGGAACCACACATTCCAACATATGAGCCTATGGAGGCCGCTCCCATTCAAGCCACCACAGCACCTGTGCCTGTGTATTCTGCCTGTGTGTATCTTCCACAGTTATGACGTAGCCAAGAAGGGAAGCCCTCACCAGATGGCGGATGCTATATTCTTGTGCTTTCTAGCTTCTATTTTAAATTGACATGTGCTATCACTATGTAGCCCTGGCTGGTCCAGAACTAGCTTTGTAGACTAGCGGGCCTTGAACTCACAGACATTCACCTGCGTCTGTCTCCAGTGTGCTGAGTTAAAGGGCGGGACACCTCACTCAGCCTTTCTAGCCTCTAGAACTGTCAGAAATAATTCCTGTATAAATTAGTATTTTGTTGCAGAAGTAGACAGCGGGTTGATTTCAGTTGAAGCCTCTATCCTCAGTATTGCCTCTTCCTGAATCTTCACCAGTCAGTGCTATGGTTTGGATGTGCAGTGTCCCCAAGAGGGGCTGTGTGTTAAACACTGAGCCCAGCCTGTGGTGCTGATAGCAGAAGGTGAACCCTTTGGAAGTGAGGGAGGGAGAAATGGAGGACCTTCCGGAAGCAAACCAGTTAGTTGGAGGCATGGGTGTCAGCTCTCTCCTTTCACCCAGTGGGACCCCTTTCCCTTCCCCCCCATTCCTCCCCCACCCCCTCCCACCAAGGACCCTTACTTAAATAGTTCCAAGACTTGAATTCAAGCCCCGGGTGTTCTCTCCTTGGCATTTAATTGGTCCTACTTTCTTGCGGTCACTCTAGTATCCATCATTTTTACTTTCTCTTACCTGTTAAAAAATACAGATGTCAGAGCTTCTTTGCAAACCATTTGTTTTTTGTTTTTTAATTTTACAGTTGAGTTCCTCTCTCTGGGACTCGAAAACCACATAACGAAAGATAAAATAATGTGTTTGTTTTATTCCTTTTCTTGGTGAAAGGTCTTGGCTTGTGGGATAAGTTAGCTTTACTTGGCAATCTGAGATAATCAGGAATTGGTGACTTGAACAGCTCTAATCTCCTTATCATTTTAATCTTTGCGGGCCGAATTAAAGATGGTCAGAAATCATGGAATACAGACAAGAGAGTTGCACTAATACACTGTTAGTCAGATCCTTGCCCCCGTCCTCACCCCCTTGCTCCTTAAAATGTGTCAGCGAGAGAATCGGGGTCTAAGCCTCAGAAGGAACGTGCAGGCTAGATGTTCCTTTGGGCTGGAAGTCACGGTGAGTTGGTCCCCTAGTGAGCTCGGAGGTCAAGGGATTGGTTCTGTGGTAAGGCCACCTGAAACACTGTAGCTCTGAGCATCTAAGTTTCATTTTCAACGTCTGTGAGATGAGGAAGGTGGTCATTTTGTTCACTTACAAGTAAAGTTAAAATGAAATGTGAGTCACCGCAGAGAAGTCAAAACATGCTGCTTCACTTTGGTTTTGAACCGAGGAGGGGCCTGGAGTGAATGGAGGTTGGTGGACGGACTTTCCTGACTCTTCCTGGACTCTGCTTTAACTCCCAACATACAGGGCTTGCCAACCACAGCAAGATACCGTTAGCTTGTCTTCCATCTTCTTATTGTGCTTTTATTCTCTCTCCCTCCTCCTCCTTTTCTTCCCCCATCTCTTGTTTTATTTGAGACATGTAGCTGAGGCTGGCCTTGAACTTGATCCTCCTTCTCCTCGCCTAGTGGTGGGAGTACAGATGTGCACTACCATGGCCTGATTTTTTTTTCTTAATTTTATTTATTTTGTGTACATGTATGAGAGTTCTGTGGTCTGTGCAGTGGAATGTGCATGCGTGTGCATGTTTGCATGCAGGTGTCTGTGCAGAGGTCAGGGGAGGATGTCTGGTGTCCTGCTCTATCGTTCTTATTTCCTACAAACAAATTCTCTCCCGACTGTGAATCTATCTAGGTTGGTAATCCAGGTCCAGTGATTCGCCTGTCTTCCTCCTGCCCCCCAGCACGGAGGTTACTAGCATGTGTGTGTGTGTGTGTGTGTGTGTGTGTGTGTGTGTGTGTGTGTCTGCATTCGCGTGCATGTTCTTTGATGCTGTGCACATCAGAATATAGCAGAGACAAAATGTGCTTCTGTTGTTCCTGCACAGCACCGTGTACTACAGCAAGCCCAGTGAGTATTCCGCCAAGTGCAGCTCGCCTTATCAGTTCACTTTGCTTTGTGATGGATCATTAAGAATCGCCTGAAAGCCAATGGCCTCACCATTGCCCTTCAAAATATCCAGTGAGGGGTTTGCACTTGGAAGAAATGGCAGACCCTGCACCTGCTGCACTGCCTAGAGTTCCGTTTGTAACTTCAGTGGTGCGAACAGACATGGATATTCCTCAGTGGGTGAAGTTAATTTTGTCTTGGTTGAGCTGGAAATACTTCTCTGATAATGCAAGAGGGTGACTGGGCAGAAGTTCATTTTTCACGCAAGAAACTCCTTTCTGGAGATCATAACTCTCTAAAGGCCCCCTTTTGAGAGAACCATGATAAGAAGGCTTTCAGCTTTGACCCGCAGCTTCTGATTGCCATACCTTAAACTTCTCATGTTTTAAATGGATGCTGGTGGTCAGAACTCAAATCCTCGTGTTGCTTTTGAAGACAGTGCTCTAACCCATGGAACTGCCTCCCCAGTCCCTTGTCTTTTAATTTTTTTTCAATGCTCTTAAGAAGTAGGAGGCTCCCTCCCTCTTTGTCTCTACCTTTCTCTGTCTCTCTTTGCCACTCTGTCTCTCTCTGTGCATCTCACTGTCTCTCTAGGTCACCCTGGCTCTCTCTGTATCTCTGTCTCTTTCTCTGACTCTCTCCATCTCTCTTTGTCTATCTCTCTATGTCACTGTCTCTATTTTTTGATCTTTATCTCTCTGTTCTGTCTCTCTCTTTCTCTGTTGCTCTGTCTCTGTCACACTCTCTCTCTTTTCTCCATCTTTTAACCTTCTCTCCTTCCTAACACCCCACTCCCTTTTTCCATCCCTTCCTCGTTCTCTAGAAATTGAACTACAGAGAAACCATTGAAGTTGTAGCTAGGTCAGTGCAGTAGGAGATGCCAATCAAGGCAGGCCAACGCTGAACACTGGCCAAGGACTCACCCAAAAGAGGTGAAGAAAAGTTACTGCACTGGGACATGCGACCAGCAGAGGAGGCAGAAGGGCGTGGAGCAGAAGCCAGAAGGAGCTTGTGGACATGATTTCAGTGTGGTGGGGAACAACTGGAGAGATCATGAAGGGTTCAGGGAACGATGGCGTACGTCTAGGTCTGATGATAGAGAAGCATGGGGGCTTGAGGGGGTCAAATAATACATTTTGTTAGTGACAGTTTAACAAGAGGACAAACGGGAAACAGAAAGGTCACAAAGGGTTTACCACCCAGAGGTCTAAGAAGTTAACTGGTCCGGGCAGCTTTTCTGGGCCGGTTAGTGTCCTGTGCATGACACGTCACTCAATCCCAAGAGCAATGCCATTGGGAAGGGCTATTATCAAATCCCTTTTATAATAATAAGAATGAATTAACCAACAAACTGATGGTTTTAGCATAATAATCTGATAATAATAATAACGTCTCCACTTTGAATCAATAGAAAGACATTTTGAATAGTAACTTTTCCAAGCTCATTTAGAAATCAGTGTTAGAAGAACCCATCTTATTATTCATTTTCACATGGATAATTTGCCTTTGGAAGGAACCTGTGAAATACATCCATTGATGATAACAAGTTCATAAGAAATTCACCTAGGTATATCTTTGCTAGATAACAGTATCACTAATTGAATACATACAGTTGAGAAAGAATGATAGGATGTGAATTTAGCATGAGCACAATTCTCAGGGGGTAAAATCCTATGCACTATAAATGACAATCTTGATACATAGTTGTTTAGTTGTTCAAATGAAGACCACGTGCATAAAATAATCTTCTTTTTCTATAGAATTTACCCCTTCCTCAGCAGGAGAGTATTCACAACTTGTCTTAGTTAGGATTTCTATTGTGGTGATATAACACAACATGACCAAAAGATGCTCGGGGAGGAAAGGGTTTATTTGACTTATACTCAGAATTGGAAGTCAGTGCGGGAACTTAAGGCAGTAGCCTAGAGGGAAGAACTGAAGCAGAAGCCATGGAGGACTGCTACTTACTGGCTTTCTCTTTAGGGTTTGCTCAGCCTGCTTTCTTATACCATCCAGGACCATCTCCCCAGGAATGGCACTGCCCACAGTGACCTGGGTCCTTCCACGTCAATCATCAATTAAGAAAATGCTCCACAGGCTTGCCTATGGGCATTTTCTCAATTAAGATTCCTTTTTTCCAGATGATTCTAACTTGTGTCAAGTTGATATAAAAACCAGCCAGCATATAATCTTATCTAGATTCTTAGAAATCTGGGCCAAAGGAGTTTCCCTAGACCTTTTCAGGAAACCATATGGTTCAAGGAGCTCTCGCCAAAATTCCTTCACCAAACCCCAAGGAGTTCGTACTGATCACATATGACAGCTTTTGTAAGCCTCCACTGGAATTGAGGCAGGCCACAGGGTATTTACCAATTAAAAAAAAAATATCCAGATGTTTGGCCTGCTTTGGAATCTGCTCTTACCTCAATAAATCCTACTATGTGAGAGTTCTCCCAAGGCATTCAGCTTCACTGACCACCACGTGGAGAGATCCCACCATCCCAGTAGGCTTCTTTTTAACTGGATCCTTCTAGAAATGATAACCAGTATGACGAAATGACTTCTGACTTGGCTGGAGGGCAGCAGATTATCCACCCAATAGCAGCAGTCAGCCCTCTACGTCATCACTCTGTTATCACCTTCTCAAACGAGGTCACGCAGATCCATCTGAGGGCTCTGGAGACACACAGGACAGGCATTTTCCATCTGCTCTCAGAATCGTTAGGGATCAACTTAACTTTGGCTCTCTTAGAGATTCCACAGGCGATGTGTCATTTGAGTTTCTGCCTCTACAACCAAGACCAAGAGGGCCATGTCTCTAGAATTTGCCTTTGCTTGGCTCAGTCTTCCCAGTACTGCTCTAATTCAATTAGATGTTTCTTATTCTTCCCATGTGTTCCCCAGAATGGTGCAGCCAAAAGGTAACTCACTGCTGTCTCAAAGATTCCACTCTGATACGAGTTTCTACGGCTACACTGTGGATTTCCAGATGGGCAGAACCTTTCTCCGTCACTTCTTTCTACCAGCTAGTCATACACACTTTTCCTATTATGGATAGCATGGGGCCTTCTTGGAAGCTCTTCCCATTTCCTTCCTAGACAGCAGTATCAATTATTGTATCCTGCCTTAGACCAGAGAGGAGTATGTAGGTTAATAGTCCTTTCCAGCTGAGATATCATTACAGACACATTCCTTTTTGTTTTTAAATTTGTAAAATTTAACAAAAATAAATTACATCATTCCCCCTACTTCTCCTCCCTCCTACCCGTTTTATGTTCACCCCTTCTCCCTCCCAAATTCACAGCCCCCTCTTGAATCAGTGCTGTTACATGTACATATACATGTACATACACATATACATACACATATACATATACATATAACCTGCTGAGTCGATTCGGTGTTGCTTGCTAACCCCTGGGCTGGTCACTCGGTTTTGGATAACCCATCAGGGGCCACATCCCTGGAGAAGACTAATTTTCCCTCTCTCAGCAGCTGTTGATTCTTTGGCTCTCTTCATCTAGGGGTGGGACCTCACGAGATTTCTCCCATTTATGGTGGGTGTCCGTTAATTGTTGTTGGAATCATCCAGGTCTTGTTTGAGCAGCCATGTTGAGATTGCATAGGTGTGGCTTCCCCGTCATAGCTAGAAGGCACACTCTCCCAGCAGACTCACTGTCCGTCCGGCTCTAACATTCTTTCTGCCCCCTCATCCGTGATGTCCCTAAGTGTTAGGTGCAGGTGTGGTGTTGTAGATACACCTGCTGGGGCCAGGCACCTCACTGTCAGTCGTTCTCTGCATTTGACTGGCCGTGGCTTCTGGCAGTGGTCTCTATCTGCTGCAAAAAGAAGCTTCTTTGATGAGGGATGAGAGCTACGCTTCGCTGTGAATATAAAGTAAGTATGTTGAGTGAAATTAGAAAACATTCTTGGATCATGTTTTCACTGATAACTCGGCTCATCAAAAACGGAGACATTCATAGCGTTAGCTACTCCTCCAGAGCCTCCCAACTTCCCACCCGCGAGCAAAGATCTTTAATATCTTCCTATTTTCCTGCTGTCTGGTTCTCAAATTTTAAGACTCAGGATGAGAAAGTTAGGATCGTATTCAACAGGGAACTTGGTGGAAGGTGATGCTCACTTAGGATGAGTTCACTCTCAAAGAGTTCGCTTTTCTCTTTTTCTTTGTTTCAGGAAACAGACATAATTCTTAGGCTAAGGAGAGTAACTCACCTGGAGGTCTTAATTAGGGCTGAGGGCAGATCAGTGGGAGAGCACGTGTGGGTAGTTAGCATGCGCAAAGCACCAGAAGAAGGTTAAAAATGAAACAAAACTTTGGGAGACTCTAGCGCCTGTGACCATGAGTGTGCTGGCTCTGAGCTAGACTCCCTTAGTCACAGACCAGTCCCTGCAGAGCTATTGGCAAAAAGAGGAAGTGGGGGAAACAAAAGGCAGCTGATGAGACGTGCAAACAGGTTCCGACGTTTTCCTTTCTTTACCTAAGGGTAGGTGGAAATAATATTAATTTTTTTGTTAATTAATTTTGTTAATTGTTGTGTTTTGTTTCGAGACAAGGTTTCTCTGTTGTGACTCTGGCTGTCCTGGAATTCACTCTGGAGGCCAAACTGGCCTCTAACTCACAGAGATCCGCCTGCCTCTGCCTCCCGAGTGCTGGGGTTAAAGGCGTGCGCCACCAACACTGGGCCAATATTAGTTTTTAAAAAAATCTCTAAATTCTGTTTCTTTAGGGCAATAGAGATGGAAACCTTAAAAAGGACAGCAAACAACTGAAAATAACCTCATGTTAACACCATTGGGGGACTTTCTGTTTGTGAGATTTCTAGACGTAGATTTCAAGATCCTGCCAGAGTATGAAAAAATATTTTTTTAATTGTTTTTGTGTGTATCTGCCAGTTCTTTTAAATGCTAGTGGTTGATAAACCTGTGGAAACACAAAAAGGGAAACAACATAACAACATAGCTAGGGGTGGATTTGAGAGTCACCTGTTTTTATACACTGTTTGGATTGGGGAGAAAATAGAGGCATGAACCAGTGGAAGAAGGGATGTCATGTTACAAGAATAGAGTTAACAGAGAAGAAAGGTCACAAGCTAGGAGATTTGTGACTTAAGGAAAGAGAAATTGTCCATGGTGTCATCTTCGGCTTCCCCTCCAGGCTAAGTGCTCAGCTAAATTTTAATTCTCATGAAAGCATGCTAGGGGAAGGAGCAGCCTTGATTCCTGATGAGAGCGTCCCCAGTTCAAAGCATCCAGCAGGTGTGTGCACATGTGTTTCTCTCTGTGAATGTGTATGTGTGTGTGTGTATCTGTGTCTCTGTATCTGTGTCTATCTCTGTGTGTGTGTGTATATCTCTGTCTCTTTATCTGTGTGTGTGTGTGTGTGTGTGTGTGTGTGTATCTGTGTCTCTGTATCTGTGTCTGTGTGTGTGTATCTCTGTCTGTATCTGTGTCTCTGTTTTTCTCTGTCTCTCTCTGTGTATCTGTGTCTCTGTCTCTCTGTGTGTGTCTCTGTCTCTGTCTCTCTCTGTCTCTCTGTGTATCTGTGTCTCTGTCTCTCTGTGTCTCTGTGTGTGTATCTGTGTCTCTGTATCTGTGTCTGTGTGTGTGTGTGTATCTCTGTCTCTGTATCTGTGTCTCTGTTTTTCTCTGTCTCTCTCTGTGTATCTGTGTCTCTGTCTCTCTGTGTGTGTCTCTGTCTCTCTCTGTCTCTCTGTGTATCTGTGTCTCTGTCTCTCTCTGTCTCTGTGTGTGTATCTGTGTCTCTGTCTGTCTCTGTGTGTGTATCTCTGTCTCTGTGTCTCTGTGTGTATCTGTGTCTCTGTGTGTGTGTGTGTGTATCTGTGTCTCTGTATCTGTGTCTATCTCTGTGTGTGTGTATATATCTCTGTCTCTTTCTCTCTCTCTCTGTGTGTGTGTGTGTGTATCTCTGTCTCTGTATCTGTGTCTGTGTGTGTGTGTGTATCTCTGTCTCTGTATCTGTGTCTCTGTTTTTCTCTGTCTCTCTCTGTGTATCTGTGTCTCTGTCTCTCTGTGTGTGTGTCTCTGTCTCTCTGTGTCTCTGTGTATCTGTCTCTGTCTCTCTCTGTCTCTGTGTGTGTGTATCTCTGTCTGTCTCTCTGTGTGTATCTCTGTCTCTGTGTCTGTCTCTCTCTGTGTCTCTGTCTCTCTCTGTGTATCTGTGTCTGTTTCTTTGTATCTGTGTCTGTGTGTGTGTGTGTATCTCTGTCTCTGTATCTGTGTCTCTGTTTTTCTCTCTCTCTCTCTGTGTATCTGTGTCTCTGTCTCTCTGTGTGTGTCTCTGTCTCTCTCTGTCTCTCTGTGTCTCTGTGTCTCTGTCTGTCTCTGTGTGTGTATCTGTGTCTCTGTCTGTCTCTGTGTGTGTATCTGTGTCTCTGTCTGTCTCTGTGTGTGTATCTCTGTCTCTGTGTCTGTCTCTCTCTGTGTCTCTGTCTCTCTCTGTGTATCTGTGTCTCTGTCTCTTTGTGTGTGTCTCTCTCTCTCTGTCTCTCTGTGTCTCTGTGTCTCTGTCTCTGTCTGTCTCTGTGTGTGTATCTGTGTCTCTGTCTGTCTCTGTGTGTGTATCTCTGTCTCTGTGTCTGTCTCTCTCTGTGTCTCTGTCTCTCTCTGTGTGTGTGTGTGTGTGTGTGTGTGTGTGTGTGTGTGTGTTTGTCTGCCTATCTGTCTCTCTCTCTGTGTTTGTTGGTAGTAGACATTTCTATTGGGGAAGACATCATAAAGACCCAATATTGGGCTGGAGAACAGAGAGACAAGGATGTAGATTCTAAAGTTTAAAGTCCCTGCCATTGCTGCAAAAGGCCACCCTCATAACAGAGTTACAGATTTTACATTCTCTAAGAGTTGTTGCCTTTCTAGATTCAGAAATTTAGTAACAAACTGTTACTGCAAATTATCTATTCTTCTTACTAAATAAGGGGTGTGCGTGTGCGTGTGCGTGTGTGTGTGTGTGTTTTCACAATTGTCTACTGGGCACTAGAAGAAGGGCATGGCTTCAAAACTTACAGTATTTCCTAAACACTGGAGCCATCAAATTCTTATAAAGTGCACACTGATGAACTCATGGGTTTTGGAGACAGTTCCCTGCCAGACAGCGTCACTCTGCTGCTTTTGATATGAGAAAGAAATTCCTATTAAAGATATCGTTTTGTCATCAGACAGCACAGATGTTGGCCCATTCTAACTGGGGCACACAGGGAATTGTGATAATTTACAACGAGTGAAATCTAGAAAGTATAAGTTACGTGAGTAAAGACTGCAATAGTTATTTGATACTGAAATTAAAAGACAAATTCACATTATCAGTGTCATGTTATACAGTTGTGAACCTACCTGTAAATGAATCTGATTTATAGAAATGGGTTTTCTTTTCATCAGTTAGGACAGTGACTTTTACATATTTCTCCCTCCCCATTTTCCTTCTTCTTTCAATAATAATTTTAACCAATTTTATGGGCAATGTTTGCAGACTGGGGATGTCCCATATGTAACATAATCTATATTCTGGAAATAGCTTCATATCTGGATCTTGGCGTAGGACTAAACCTGGTTCATGCTACAGAAGGTGAAGCTTCTGGATCCTTCCTTGTTTTCCCAGGTTTTCTTAAAGGTAAGAAATGGATACATGAATTAGGCTCAACCAATCAGAAATACCTCCCTAGTTCTTTGAATTTTGAGCTAGCAACTTGAGCAGGCAGGAACAGAAGAGAACCCTTTCTGGTAGATGACAGGGATAAAGGCAGAAATCCTTGGTGTACTCACAATGTTAGTGACCGAGCTACCTTGGTGTCCACTGGTGGTAGTGTTGAAGGCGCCAGATGCAGCTTGGTGTGTTGGTGACTGGAGTGGCAGAGGAGTTATGTATGGTCTGGGTGTAAACTACTTACCCAATGAAGAGTAGCTGTACAACTAAGATGACTAGCATTTGATAGAGCCCCTCATCCTTGGCGAAGAAGAACAAACAAAGATTATTTGCAGAGAGATACTGTGGTTCCTTACCTCAGGAAGTTTTTTAGAAGCAGAAACCAATAAAATTGAGCTAATATACAGAACGTTGAAATTCGATGATAAATTTAAACTTCAATGGAATTTTATGGAAATTGCCTGTGTTTGGGTCTGAGGGCTTGTACATCCAGATATTGTCAGATAATGGAGGACAATTACCTCAGTGGAGAATGAATGCTTCCAACCAGGAGAAATCTTCCCTGCTCTTTTTATTAGATGAAAATCCCTTCTCTAGATTTTTACTGGGACCAAATAAGTTTCTGAAGACATACTTTTTTGGCTTGCTAAGATGTGAGTGTGCACTGGGAATTGTTCCTCCCCTTGCCTGTGTTTGTGAGCTCAAGAACATTTAGAACAGTGGAGCACCCTCAGTGAGCACTGGGATCACTTGAAAAAAAGAAAGTTCAAGTCCTACCAAGAAAAAAATACAGTCAATATTTCTGGAGTTAGGATCTAAGATCTGCTATTATTGTGTCTCAAGGAATTTTAATGTGGAGATAGTTTCATTCTTTCATTCATTCTTCAGGGAATCATTGCTTTTGAGCTGTAGTTGGTGATCTGAACCCAGGGTCTGGCACACACTAGGCAAACACTCAACCACTCAGTTACACCTTAGCCTTCCTCTTAACTTTTGAGGTCTCACTAAATTGTCCAGGTTGGCCTTGAACTTTCTCTGTAGCCCCTGCTGGCCTGAATCTGTGTTTCTTCTGCCTCGGCTCTCCTGAGTATCTGGGACTACAGACGTGCATCACCAGGTCTGGCTCTGTGCTTATTGTGTATATGGAATGGTTTAACCATCTTTTTTGTTTGCTTTAATTTTTCCAACTTCAGTTCAGTTCTAAAGGAGTTTGCCAAAGCATCGTCTGACACTATGTCATCATAAGTAAACTGTCTGTAACTAAAAAATGATAAGCTTTATTATTGTATGCAAAAGAATATAGTATTACATACTAAGAAAATATGCCCATTTCAGTTTTGGCAACAGCAATTGTCTTGGTTACTTTTCTATTGCCATGACAAAAACATCACGACCAAGGCAGCTTATAAAAGAAAAAGTTTAATTTGGAGCTCATTAGTCCAAAGAGTTAGAGTCCATGACTATCATGGTGGGGTACATGGTGGTAGGCAAGCAGACATGGTGCGGTTCTGGAACAGTAGCGAGAGCTTACACTGGATCCACAGTCAGGAAGCAGAGCGCTAACTAGGAATGGTGTGGGCTTGTCTACGCCCAGTGGCATACCCACTCCAACAAGGCTGAATCTCCTAATCTTTCCCAAACAGTCCCACCAAGGGGGGAGCAAGTACTCAAATATATGAGCCTATGAGGGTCATTCTCATTCAACCCACCACAGCAACTTAAATTATAAACATTCATGAACCATCAGCTTCAGAAGACAGCAACACCAGGGACATACTCCAAACAGAAGATAGCTCATACAGTGTAGATATATCGTGTACAAATCATATATTATAATAGCTATGTTAAAATGAAAATGTATACCATAACCTATGTAAAATAATAGTTACAGAGAATAATTATAGAGAATAATATTTGGGTGAATAGTCAGGGAATAACCATCCGTATTCTAACTTTCTCTGAAAAGGCCTCCAGGGAGAGCTAAAATCTCACACAGGACATGATTAGAATGCAAGAAATGGTGTAAGGGAGAGGACATACCCTCACCAACGTCAAAGAGAGGAGTGAATGTAGGATTGTTGGATTAAGAGGATAGCGAGAGTTCTAGCATGAAAGGTGGGGAGATGCTGTGCGAGGGAGGGGCTCAGTGAAAATGAAAGGTGGGGGATTCAGCAGGTTGTCAGACTGGACAGAGGTTTGATCAATCAATGAACAGGAGACTTGGAGTTTATCATCGAATCTTCACTTGAAGGCTAGAAATGACTTTGGAGGTGAGAAACACACCCTGAGAGCTCAATACCAAGCACAATTCTTTTACACGGTTCTCGTCAGGGGAGGCGCTGGGTTGGACAGGTACTCAAGCCTGGCTTTGTCACGCTGCTTTGCTACGTGACTGAGACTCATGGGCCTTTTGAGTTCCCATTTCCCTGTGTCTAAGACACACGTAGCGAAAGCCTTCCTTCCAGAGGGGTTTGTGTGAGTGAAAACGAAACTGTGCCTGTAGGGTTACTGGACATGTAGTAACTCTGTGGATGTTAATTATTGTTTTTGTTTTTGTTTTTAAGTCTTTACATGTCTTTTGTGTATATATTATGGCTTCCAGTTTTTATGGGATTTGTTTTTATGGGATATGTTTTTATGGGATTTCTATGTGTGCAAATGTGGGTGTGTCTGCCTCTCTCTATATTTCCTGTGCTTTTTCTTTGGCTCTTTTTTTCTGTTTGTTTTGTCCTGATCTGGTTTATATATTTTTTGTTTTATCTTATTTTATTTTATTGTTCTTTTTTAGATGCCCGTTTTCTATGGAGAGAGAGAAAAGGTGTGGATTGGATGAGAGGGGAGGTGGGGAGGATCTGGGGAGAGCTGGGGGAGGGTAAACCATAACCAGAATAATTTGTATGAAAAAAATCTATTTTCAATAAAAGAAAAAAAAATGTGCTATCTCTTTAATAGTGCATTACAGTTTTGAAGTTAGTCTCTCTCTCTCTCTTTCTCTCTCCTTCTCTCTCTCTCTGTCTCTCTTAAGTCTCATGTAGCTCAGGCTGGCCTCAAAGCTACTACATAGTTGAGGGTGACTTTAAACTAGAAAATCTTTAATGAAGGGGTTTAGTCGTCCATCATTCATAGCCACTCAGATAAGAATGGCCGCTAGTAGGCGCACCTGAGTCCACCCAGCAACTCTAGGCCATTATACTGCTTCTGTGGAGGCAACAGTTCCTTTCTGTCCCCTAGAAACTAGTAGAAAGTATCCGTGGAGTGGAGCTAGCAAGGCAGATGACCCCACCAACCAACTACAACTCGTGATTTAATCCGATAGTTGAATTGCACAGGAAAGATCTGTGCACTGCCGTGCAGTAGTAAAAGAGTGGGCTCGGAGCACACCTGAGCACTGGGACCGTACAGCCGAGCCTCTGTCTTATTGTGGATATGGGAGAAAGGATGTTTTTCACCTTCGAGATAATATTCATGTCATTTCCTGAAATGATCAGCTCAGCTGGGTGTTCGCAAGGCAGTGATGAATCCCTGAGCTGGTGGGAATTCTTGGGGGAACTGGAGCTCCACAGGCTGTTGTCTTGGGACCGTATGCTTAGCTAAACACTCTGAGGCTTGGGGGTTGTCTTAGTCACTCTGGACAAATGTAAGAGGACATTGGGTCAAATGCCCCCACCCCCACCACTATGACATGTACGAGAATGATTACATGTGCTGTGCAAGTCAACAGCCGCAGAACTTGTGGTTTAAATGGTAGCTCTTTCCAATGTGTACGGTTCACCCTGCTCCTGGGAATACACCCCAGGGGCAGAAACATACGCTGATGTGAGACACGAGGCATAGGACCTTTCACTGGGTGGATGATCCCCAACAGGCAGAGGTGAAACAGACGTGCTGAGCTGTGCTCTCAACTAGCAACCGGAAGGACTGGTGCCACTTTATAGTCCTTATTTCACAACAAGACGCTAAGATGAGTTTTCATTCTTTCAGACCTGACCCACCTGGCACAAACCTGCAAAAAGAAAACGAAAAGCACGGCATGAAGAATATATCCCGTTGTATGGCCAGGGGATGGTGAAAATCCCGCGGTGAACGCAAGAGGGAATTATTGTAGATGGCTGAATACCATGGTTCACAGACAAAGAGACTCAGACACTCACCAACTGCCAACGGTCTTTTGGGAGTAAAAGAAAATATTATAAGTCAGAAGATGGATATTTACCTGGTTTTACTAGAGTGATACAGTACAGATTTTCAGTGTTTTTCCAACTCCTGTGCTTTGGAGAAAGGGTTTTAACCAAGTGAAGGAACAGACCCCTACCACAGCGGATGCAAAGCTGGTCTAATCAGAGGAGGGGGAAAGACCATATCGTTTAGGATAAACAAGAAGGGGGAAGGAATTTAATTGGCTCCTGATGTTCCATCTAACACAGGCCAGAAGTCTTAAAACCTAGAGGCTTATTTTTATTTGTGAGTATATTTATTTTTATTTTTTTAAATGAGTTTTCCATCTGTGTTGATAGAATTCCAGTCAAGGAACTTCCATCCTGGCTTCTTTGATCTTGTGCTCACCTTTCAAAGGCATGAAAAGGTCTTCTCTTTCCCTCATGTAAAAGTACTTCCAGCCAGCGTTTAATATGAAAGAGATGTTTATCAGACTCAGGACAGGCATATTGAAGCGATTCCACAGTTGGCCCTGTCTCCCTGGCTTGTCTTTTGCTCAGAGCCACAATCCCCCCCAACTACCACTCTCAACCCAGTCTATTTCCTAATAGTTTCGCAGAGAGGAGGGGGATGCAGGTGGGTAGCAATTAAAGCCATTCGAAAATCGACAGAGCAGAATAAGAAGGAAATGGCCACTCCTTCTGCGAAGCTTCTGACGGACAGTGGCCGTGGTAGCTCCAGGACTGACAGTCTCAGTGCCATGTGTTGTCTGAACCTTGATGAGAAGCCCAGGCTTCACAGTGGTCTCTGGAAGATGATTCTCGGTGGGGTCCCCCTACATTTTCTTCCCCTCGTATCTAGGAAAGCTATCTGTCTATACATTATTTAAGGTCAGCAGATCAAACAGGTCTCTGTGAATACTTCAAAATAAAATGGAAATAAAATAAAAACCAACTGGTGATGATAGGTCTGCAATGCTTTGACTTTAAGGAAAATTGATTTTTTCTATTATTATTATTATTATTATTATTATTATTATTTTAAACAGGGAATCATATAGCCAAGGCTGGCTTTGAACTTGCTATATAACCAAGGCTGATTTTGAACTCCTGATCCTCTCCTGCTTCAATCTGCCAGTGCTGGGGTCACAGGCATGTGCCCCCAGGGCTTTTGGTCAACCTTAACTTACAAAACGAGACACAGTAAGATGAACAGAATCCATTAATGGCCAAAAATGTTATTAGTTTCTCCAAATTATAGACTCTGGAGTTTGGGTGTCCTTTCATTTACTATAATTCAATTAATATGCAACTTTTTCATAGCCATAGATTGAAGTACAAGCAATAAACTTCTAAATAATTTTCTTTGGAATTTCTGTTTTGAATAAAATGAAAAGCATGACCTTTGCCTATACCCCACTTCTGCAGCTAGAGATTCGGGAGAAATTTCTTCATCTATTCACACAATTCTAATATCACACAATAATTAAGGCATTTTCCATGGAAGGTTCTTTTTTTGGGGGGGGGGTAATAAGGTTTCTTGAAAGACACCAAGTCAGTAAATTTGGTGAAAGGGAAAGTAGGCAACACAGTCAGCTTTCAGAGCTCCATTTATTATACATTCCAAACATGGGAACTAAGGTTGCAGCGGTAGGTCAGCTGTTAGCGTGCTTCTCTCGGAATCAAAGAAGGGAGGGACTTTACAGATTCCAGCTGTGCTCACTTTGGGGTTTCCTGGCTCTCTACTCTTCTGTAGTCAACATGTCCAAACTCAGGGGACGCTCCATCCAGCACAAGTTAGTCTCTGTCCTCTCCTTCTTTTCTGTTTTAGAAATAAAAAATATCAGATATGTATGACTGAGATGCCAGGTGAGGAGGAGGAGGAGGAGGAGGGGGGGGCGGAGGATTAGGAGGAGGAGAAAAGAGGAAAAGGAGGAGGAGAAAAGAGGAAAAGGAGGAGGAAAAAGAGGAGGAGGAGGGGAGGAGGAGAAAGAGGAGGAGGAGAAAAGAGAAAGAGGAGGAGGATAAAGGAGGAAGGGGAGGAGGAGAAAGAGGAGGAAGAGGAGAAAGAGGAGGAAGAGGAGGAGGAGGAGAAAGAGGAGAAAGAGGAGGAGGAGGAAGAGGAGGAGGAGGAGGAGGAGGAGAAGAGGAGGAAGAGGAGGAGGAGGAAGAGGAGGAGGAGGAAGAGGAGAAAGAGACACAAGGATAATGACAAGACTAGAAACTTGAAAGTGAGCCCCGTATGGCCCATTAAGTTTCGAGGAAAGAAGAAGGGAAAGGTGGGAAATAAAATTGGAAGCATCCAAATATAAAGAATTGACAGGAAGGGAGAGCCTCACTAATTGTTGCTTCCTTCCCGGGTCAGTGGTTCTTAGAAGTCAATGTGCATTGGAATCTTCCAGAAGGCGTGTTGAATGCTGACTCCAGAACCCGCCACAGCTTCTGATCTGTTGGGGTTGCTGTGAGGCCTGGGAGTCTGCGTTTTAACAACAGAGACTTTTGCAGACATGCTAGAGTTGAAAAGCAGCTGTCCCGGGTTTGGGGTCTGGGAGAGGGTTACAGAGCATAGCATGGGGTCCCGAGAGCAGAGAGGACCTGTGCTTCGGATGGGATTGGGGTGGGGAGGCAGACATGTAAAGAAAATTGCCCAAAGAACGAAACCAATGTGACAACACTAAAAAGTAGGAGGAATGGAGGTGAGGACTGACGGACCTGCTAAGAGCCTCAGCATGCAGATTTGCCCGAGGAAGTCAAACAGGAGCAAGAGAAGAAACAAGAGGCCATCGAGTTGAAACTAAGGCATTGATTAAAGTAGCCAAAAGCTGTATCTAAGTGCTTGGTCTCTTAGTCAGTCCTATTTCCCAATATAGATGTGTGGACTGGAGATGTAGGTCAGGGACAGAGTCCCTCGAGTGTGCGACGCCCTGGGTTCAATCCTCACTTTGCACGCTTAGCTGAATGAATGAATGGATGGATGATGGATGAATAAAACATTCTGCAATGGTAATAGAGAAATAAATGGTGGAGGAATAGAATGGGGAGGGTTGTGGGAGGTGTCGGGGTAGCTAATCCATCCTCATCTTTCTTCGTTAGATGCTGATAACAAGGGTACCTGCCTATAGCAAGTCTCCATGAAGCAGACTCACACAATGCCTCTCTGAAATATCTGTAAAACCACAGGAGAGCAAAACAAAAACCGAGTCTTAAAAGAGACTGACAAATGACTCTGGAAGGGATTTACTAACTAGTAGGACCTTGATTTTGTACATCCTATAGCTTGAGTGGAACAAGGTGAGAAGTCTGTTTTCACAGTCAATTTGCTTCAATAGTGAGTGTTTAATGCCAACCCACCTGTGCCCCTGCAAAGGCACATGGGAACATTTGATTCTCTAGTGTGGGGCACACAAAGGGGAGGCCTTTCATCCACCTGACAGTCCCCTGTGTCCACGCTTTGTCATAGCTCTGTTGCTTTGCTGGGCTATGAATTTGAGCACACATAGCCTGGGCTTTTCCTAGGTCTAGGAAAGCAGCACAGAAACACCAGGATCCTGTTCACTGACACCTTTTCTGGATGTTTTTACTGTCTTTTGCCCTGAAATCCCAAATGTGAGGATTTTATGTCAGACACTCAGAATTTTGCAAACACTTAAGACAGCGTTTAGTACTCAGGGTCATCCAATAAAAGAGGCAATATCAACTCAAGTTATCAATGAGAAAATCAGCTATTAGCATTGTCCCCTAAAAAGACTTCCCAATGCAATACAAGTTCAATAGTCAAAGAGAAACGGGCTGTGATTTCAACCCAGGCTATCTAACGTATTAGCTATGACCCCTTCACAGCCTACTGTAGTTATACGTTGTCCTAGGTGAAGTTATGCACCTAGTCTATTAGTTTGGTTTCCTGCAGAATCCATTTGCTAGTTATTGGTTTCATTTTAATTTTTTAGTAATAATATTTTAAATCTATGAGAATTCATCATCACTATCCATTTCCTACTTGCTAATACGTTCTAATGGAAGAGTGTCTTTATATTAACTTCTGATTATCTTCTACATCTCATGGGAATCCTTAGTTGGAATGTTTTCCAAGTGCTACTTAGTTTTCCCTATTACATTTTCCTGCTAAGGCCATTTTCTCTTATTTCCCCACTTAATGCACCTCTTCCTGGTGGCTGAGACTCTTAGTGAGTTTTCCCTGCTTGCACACTCATAAAGGAAGGGTTAGAAAGGGCAGCATCTGTAACTGGCTTGGGCTTTCTTAACGATCTTGTTGGGTCACATTAAGTGGCCTCTGCCTTGTGCTCTCCCCGTGTTGACATTTGGTTGCTGTTATGACAGTATTAAGAGCTGGGACCCTTATGAAGGGGACTAAGTCGTGAGGCTCCACCCTCACTAATAGAGTTGAGCAATTTTAGCCAAATGGGTTCAGTCATGGTGTCAGTGGGCTCCTGATAAAAGGCTAAGCTCCAATCTTTCCATCCCTCGGGTCTCACTCTTTTGCCATGTAACGAGGCAACAAAAGCCAATGCTATGCTCTTAGACTTCCCAGCTTTGAAACTGGGAGCCAAGGAAATGTCTATTGCTTAGAAATTGTCCATTCTGTGGAATCTTGTTACAGACAGGAAATCGACTGAGACACACCCCTCCACTGTCTGGGTGCAGAGCAGGTAGATGTAAGCATCCTCACGTCCTGGATAGAGCAGTACCACTGTTCCTAGGCCAGGAACCTTGCCTCTTTGGATGATGTAAAGGCTACATCTGTGTTTATTAATTCAGAATAGGCAAGATATGGAACCAGCCTAGACATACAGCAACAGATGAATTGGTAAAGAAATGCGTGTTTACACAATGGAGTTCATTAGCTGGGAAGAGAGGGAAATGATATTTGTGAGAAAATGAGTGGAGCTGGTGATCATCAGGCTAAGTGAAATTAGACAAACTCAGGGATGGGGTTTAGAGAGGCGAAGGGAGAACAAGGAAGCAGGAGAAGGATGGTGAGTTGGGTGGGAGAGAGCTCTAAAGAGGAGGGACCAGAGAGGGTGATGGGGAAGAGAAGGGAAAATAGCGTGTTATTCTCCTGTGCGGATCTATATTTAAACATGTATATGAATAAGGCACAAAAATGCATATGCATGAAGATCTCATAATGAAAGTTATAAACAAGAAAAAAAAAAAAAGACTGATTCCAGACGACCTAGCAGATAAAGGCACCCTGCCCCCACGCCTGGCTGCCTAAATTCAATCCCACAGATTCACACAGTGGAAAGGGAAAACCAATTCTTGCATGTTGTTCTCTGATCTACACAGAGAAAGAGAGAGAGAGAGAGAGAGAGAGAGAGAGAGGAGGGGGGGAGAGGGATGTAATATTCTGTTACATAAATAAATAAATAAATAAATACATACATACATACATACATACATACATAAATAAAATATAAAAGCAAAAGAGGGAAAAAAAAAAAAAAAGCATTCAGCTACAACCAGATCTGAATAATAGGCTCCTTACTACCCCTTTTGTGTGGTCTTGAGTGCCAAGCTCCCACTCAGGTTAAGTGAAGCTCAGGCTGACGGGTGTGCCAGCCACTAGGTACAGTGTACTGGAATGGGCCCTTATATCCTGTGTTGGGTGACTAAGCGATTGTCAACCTGCCCTCTTGCACACACAGCCTTTGCTCATGGGATCCTAGGAATCTTGGCACCTGATTGGAAACGTCGTTGCCACTTAGAAGCAGGAAGGAGTTACCACGGTGACTAAGCATGAGCAGGCTTTTCTCCTTAACTTGGACAGTTTCCCTCGTGTGGTTTATGGTGGAAAATTCCATGTAGTAGAATTTTGGAATGTAATATCGACTTCAGAAGTCATCCTTTGTGTTTATCTAAGCTGTCCTTACTAACTAAAGCTTGAAAGCAAACACGGGACTATATGAAGCATATGTTTCATGGATTGCATATTCATTACATTAATATAGTGGCCCCCTTATCCACACGGGATATATCCCAAGACCTCCAGTGGAGGTCTGATCCCACAGATAGTACCAAACCCTGCATAAGATGTTTTTTCCTGTATATACACAACTATGATAAAGTTCAATTAATAAGATAAGCACGATAAAAGTAAAAATAACTAATAAAAATAATCATTATAAATATACTATAATAAGTAATTGTGAATAATTATTTTGGAAACATCAATTTTGTATTTAATATTATCCAGATATTTATCCAAAGAATTAATACTATTAATCATTTAATAATTATCCAGGGGTAACTGAAACTATAGAAGGTAAAGCCATGCAGTTCAGCGGTAAAACACTTGCCTACCATGCACGAGGCCCTGGGTTCCGTCCCTAGCATTGCAATAAGAATAACCACAATAACAAGCAGTGCTCCCCAAACAAACAGCGCTAAACAGCATGGATAAGGGAGGACAAGTGTGTAAAAGTTAACCATCAGGCTTACTTTTCTCATAGTCATTTTTAAGACATGTTCTCCTTGGCCTACCTTGGTGTTTTGTAGAAAAGAGCCTTCTTTTTCATTTCATTACATTGATGACATTGTAATGTCACCATTACAGGTGACATTGAAGGAGCAGAGGAGGCCTATGACCAAAGGTGGCCCCTCTTACGAGGAAATGTCGTGGGGAGGAGGTTTATCCAACTAAAGGTAAGTGTGACCAAGCAGATCTTCATCTCAAGAACTTAGAGAATGAAATGGAGACAGTGTGTGTGTATGTGTGTGTGTGTGTACACATAGAGAGAGAGTCAAGAAAAACAGGGAAGAAAAAAGAATATATATATATATATATATATATATATATATATATATATATATATATATGAGACGTGAGGTTCCTTACAGATTGCAAGCAAGTTCAAGTTGTGAAGAAAACATGACATTTGAACAAAAGACTTATAACTAAGATGGACAAATTCCATAGACAACAGCAAACGGGGCAAATGGAAACTGGGATATGGATTGAATCATAGGTGTACTTAGAGGTGAGCACAGCCCACCACCTGCCCTCAGGTGACTCTCCATGGGCCCACTCGGAGCACAGCAGGCTGCAGCTGGGTGGAGAACAGTGGACAGCTACACTCTCTGACTTCGGGTTAGGGAGATGACTGATTCTTGTTCACTGAGTTGTGCACAATTGTAAAGGTGAGAAAAATGGGAGAAAAATATTTTCAATTTTCATGCCTCCCGTATGTTGCACCTAAAGTTACAACACGAAATATTCCATTTGTGAAGAAGTATCACATGAGAACGACTAGAGGAGCAGGGGAAGGCTCCCAGATGATGGAGAGTGACACTGACACCCCTCTCATGAAATTCTAACTGGGGAGGCTTTTGGAAATGAATGAAACCCAATTCCAAAAGCTGAGGAACTCCTGCTTGATAGGAAAAATCCATTGAGCAAAGACGTCTTCTCAGTATTGCTCCATAAAAGTTTCAGTTTGGCTGTCAGAAGAGAAAGTAATCGAGTGATTGTTGCAGCAACCAATAGAGGTTGACTAAAAGACCATAGTGAGGTAGGGCGTGGTTAAAGGGAATTTGGGGACGGAAATGATCTCGCAGTGGTTCTCAACCTGTGGGTGGAGACCCCTTTGTGTGTGTGTGTGTGTGTGTGTGTGTGAAAACAACACTTTCACAAGGGTCACCTTAGACCATCTTCATATCAGATTTACATTATGACTCATCACAGTAGCAAAATTACAGTTGTGAAGTAGCAACAAAAATGATTTTATGGTTGGTGGTCACCACAAAATGGGGAACTGTATTAAAGGGTGGCAGCATTAAGAATGTTGAGAACCACTGTGTTAGGGGAAGAGAGGCAAGGTTGTGCTGGAAGATGCTCAAAATAAAGGTATCAGAATATCTGTTGGGCTTCTGGAAAAAAGAGGCCCAGATACAGGGGCTTAAGTAATATTTAATATGTATTTTGAATATTACACAATCTACACATACACACACACATTTTTCCCCTCTCCTGCCTTCAGTTCAGGGACATTGTTTGATCTTGCTGCTTTAATTCCTAGGGTGTTTCTATAGTTGAGTGAAATTAGATCAAGCTAGAAGGAGAAAACACAGAGATGGAGTGCAAGCAATTTCCTTTTAAGCAGATGATATAGAAGCCGCCCACACTTCTTCCTTTCTATTGGTGAGAACAAATCATGTGACTGTATCTGCTACAAAATAGTCTGGGAAGATGGAGGCTCTGGTTGAGCATCCATATGACCAGGTAAAATTTTGACTACTAGAAGAGAAGAGAAGAAAGGATTTCTGGTGACCACTTGCAGTCTGCTCTCTTGAGGAGTGTGGAAAACCAGGCCAGCCTCATTTTCCTAAGCATTCAAAGCCATCTGTGGCTCCTGGGCCAAAAGGTCAGTCTCTGAAGTCTGGCATGACACAAGAGGAGCCTCTTAGCTACCACCATAAACCTTCACTGGTTTTTAATTGCTGCCGTCATTTGTTGGAGTCATTTCCTATCCACCTCAAGGATTCTGTGCAGAATATTTTCTGTGCTTTTCTTAAGGGATCATTGTGGGCCCTCTATGTTGAGGCCCCTGGAAGATTAGCTTGGCTAAGGGCTAATCTAAAATCCTCTCTTTTGTTCTTTCCAGGATTTTCTTCAAATGCTCCATTGTTTTCTCACAAAGGAACACAAAGTAAACACTCTTTAAATGTTTCTCTTCTTCTATAGCTCATTGGATAGCAAGGGAGAGTGTAAAAGCTGAAATAAATACTGGCATTTGTTGGCTCATGAATGTTAAAATTGAGGGATGGAGTGTTGGTGCAGCTTGGTACAGGTGTCAGTGTATGCCCTCGAGATCTGAGTGCTGCCTTAACCCCTTTCCGAGTTCTTGTTCATGCTGGTCTCTAACATTTGTAAGCTTCAGACTCACAGCTTCAATTCCTGAGGAGCGCCAATACTCCCTTTTGATTAGCCCCTGCAGAGTCTCAAAGGTCACTACTACAGAGCTTGGCTCTGACTAGGTCCCTGGCTCATCTCTAATTAATCTGTGTGATGAGGATCTCGGTGCTCTGAATGGTCAGGACCACAGCATAGTCTGACACCCAAGGCAAGAGCTGAAAACACCCTGGACAACAGCACAGAGAGGCAGGGGTGTTGCTGTGAGCCCATGTGGGGAGGGAGCCAGGTGGTGGAAATAAATCTCTACTTGTTCAATTGCTCACAGAGTTGATGCATCTGAAGTAATTTTATGGTGACTTAATAGTTACATTCTGTAAACTTTTTTTTCAGTACATTTTAAATGCGTGTATGTGGCATGGGCATGCGTGCTGAGGCCCCCCTCCCGCCATGGTACATATGGTAATCAGAGGATAACTTGTGTAGGCCAGTTCTCTCTTTCTGCTATGTCAGTGTTGGGGATTGAACTCGGGGCCTGAGGTTTTCGGGCTTGGTAGGAGGCACTTTCATTGGAGTTTACCAGCTCCGATCTGGTACTTGCTTTTGATTAAGGTAAATCTCTGAAGCCCTCGACTGCTCGCTTCCTGAGAAGTCTCTGGCAGTGTCATACTTCCAATGCTCGTTTGCAGTTCTCACATCCCGGTGACCTTTGACTCGAGGACAGCTGTGTGCTGACTCACTGGGACCTGGTGATTTTAGAGACCTTAGAGCATTACGGCACACTTTTCATGACAGCCCAATTGTAACTTTCATATCCTTGACTTAATGCCCCACTTCCATTTTATTTGTAATTTCATGCACTTCCTCCCTCTCATGCAAATGATACCTTTAACAGTTCCAGTATTTGCTCTAACACAATGGTGGCTATGAGGGATAGGGAGGCTGTAGCAAGACTGCAGGAAGTCAAACTTTTGTTGCTGAAGTACGCTAATTTATTTTTCCACAATTCAGTGAATCTCAGTTTTATCGACAGGTTGTTAGACACCCTTGGATAGTCTAAGGCTGGCAGTAGACAAGATATTTACCACAATAATTGCAAGAACGTTCTCATCAATAAGAACCAGGAAGCTGAGTGTGGTACGCCTAGTACTTGGGAGGTATTAGCAGGAAGATTAAAAGTTCAAGGGCATCCTCAGCTACATAGTTAATATGAGGGCCAACCTGTGCTACATGATACCCTGTCTCAAAAAACAAAACAAACAGAGAGAGGGGCGGATGCTGAGAACTGACTGTTGCTCACTCTCTTCTTACAGTGATCTAGATCAATTGATACATAGAACAGGTTAGTGTGTGGTGAGGTTGTTAAGAACAGACTCTGGCTAAAATGAATTCCACCATTTGCTGCCTGTCTGGGTTTAGGTAAGTAATCTGACTTCACTTTGCCTAAGTTTCTCAAAATAGAAATAATAGTGCTCACCTCACAGCATTGACGTGATGTTGAAAAAGTCAATATTAATAGATATAAAATGTTTAAAGCGATTTAAGATCTAAGAAAGTAACGCGCAAGAGTCACACAGCTATGTAGTAATAACTTAGTGATGGTTGTACTTTTTCCATGAAAATTCATGTGTAAACGCTCTATGAACAAAATGAGGGAAGTATTGTTCAGTAGCAAGTTCCCCAAAGTGGGGAAAAGTCCCAAAGCTCAAAACCCACATTTTCTTTTTATGAACCTTGTCCGTATTATACACCTCTGAGTAAGAAAGTAGGAATGACATACTAATGGAAAAACGGGCTAATAGCCTACCCCAGCTTCACATTCGAAGGGTGGAATCATTTATGGGAACACTCTCCAACTTTCTAAATGCTGCAGTCAAATCACTGTGTGGAGAAAGCTACAAAACCAAGTTCCAAACAATGAAAACATCAGTTTCTCAGTGGAGCCATTCCAACCATCTGGCATTCATATGTTGTTTGAGGAGTGGTGATTGTGCAGACAAGTAATGACCTAACCCCACCTCTAAGCAAGCGGCTTTCATGCAGGAAGCTTTCCCTGGTCACTCGTGGCTGGTTAGTATTACCAGAAGAAGCCTCCTCCCCCCACTTCCTTTGTTAACATTGTAAAGTCAGATCTTTCTTCAAGAGAACACAAAAAAACGGACTTCTAATGCGTCTGCGGAGTTCAAGGCAGTGAGGTTTCAATATTTCATAAATAAATGTGTCCTTTAAGGTCTTTTTAAAGAAACAAAAGGCCCACCCTGTTATTAAATGGGCTGAACACAATTTCCATGATACTTGTCTCTGCTAAATGGATCTAATAATAATCTTAATAATAATAATAATAATCATGTTAAAACTGATTTTGGAAGATACTTGGAACACAGAACACTTGATATTTGTTATTTCTTTGGTCTAAACTGTCAATTTTGTTAGCATATTATCTTTTCCCTATAGTGTGGAACTTGACATACAATTAAAGATGCCTTTGTTCATTTAAAATAATCTAACAAGTATTTGCTGAGCTAGTAAGTTCTGGTACTAAGTTAAGTACACTTATTTAGTGGAGTATGAAGATTGATCTTAAAATATTGGAACAGTTGTGTTGTGAAAAGTGAAGAGGTAAAATGTTAATGTGTGATACATTTTTTCTTTTTAAACCAGGCAACAATGAAAATGAAGCTGGAAAACAAAAGAGAGACCTGGGAGATTAATTTAAACAGCAATGTGAATAAAACATAATCGGCAAAAAAGGAAACTACAGTGGATAACAGGACTTAATGTGGATTTCACAGTTTGTCCTGGGATTTGGGTAGTGTGGTGGTTTGATGAGAATGGTCCCCACAGGCTCATTAGCTTGAGAGCTTGGTTCTCAGTGGAACTGTTTGGGAAGGATCAGGAGGCGTGGCTTTCTTGGAGGGTGTGTTCCACTGGGAGTGGATTTTGAGGTTTCTAAAGCCTCCACCAGGCCCAGTGTCTCTTTCTCTCTTCTTGCAACTTGTAGATCAGATGTGAGCTCTCAGCTACTGCTCTGGCATTGTGCCTGTCTGCTTTCCACCGTGCTGATCCTAGACTAACCTCAAACTCTAAGCAAAGCTCCAATTAAATGCTTTCAGAGTTGCCTTGGTCCTGATGTCTCTTCACAGCAATATAACAGGTGGGAAACTAACCAAAAAAGGTGGGAAAGACAAAGGAATACAAAATGACAATGGAATAACTAAGTGCTGGACAGAGACATGGAGTCCTTTCATGATTAGAACTGACCCCCAAGAAGGCAGAGTTAATGAAGCAATATCACCAATTAAGTGCATAAACTTCTCCAGGTTTATAAACCCACTTAGAAGACCTATTTTTGCCTTGGGAAATAGCTTAGTGGTAGAATGTTTGCCTAGCATGTACAAAGATCTGGGTTCAGTACAAGTGGTATCTATTTTAAACACTTACGTGAATATTTAAATTTCATCAGTCTCCTCCCTCCCTCTTCCTTTCTTTCTTTCTTTCCTCTCTCTCTCTCTCCTTCCTTCCTTCCTTCCCTCCTTTCACTGTCTCCTCCCTCCCTCCTCCCTTTCTTCCTTCTGAAAAGGACAGAAAAGTCTAATGTGTACAGATTGAAATACATACCAATGTTGTGGATCATTTGGATTATTGTGATAAAATGCTTTAAACTGGATAGTTAATTTTCTTCTCTTCTGAGGTTGGGATGTAGCCATGTGGTATAGAATTTGCTTTGTATGAGCGAAGGCCTACATTCCATCTCCGGCAGCTGTGAAAGAAGACTTAAATTGGCAAATAATAATTGTGTACATTATAGGGTACAGGCAGATATTTTTTTAGCAGAAGAAATTCATGAATCATAGTTCTAAAGCTGGAAAGTCCAAGATAAGACACTGGCTGTTGTATCTGGCTCATCTTCTACCCAGAGGATGTCTTTTCATGGGGTCCTTGAATGGCAGCATGAGTAAGGAAGATCTCTGGGTCCTGTTATGTGTAAGCCCACCCATCTTACTCTGACCAGAGTGCCCCCATTACCTAATCAACTCTCAAGCCCCCTCCTTCTCATACTGTAACCCTCATGATTATGATTCCGCATATGACTTTGGGTGGGACACAAATATTTAGAGCCTGGAAATCATCCACAAACCCTTTTTAAAAGGTACAAAGTTGTATGCCAGTTGCAGAGCATTTTTAAAAAAAAAACATTACAAGGAAAGAACAACTAAACTATTTAGTACCTGAAACTAAAGAAAGGGAACACTATAAACCCGGGGAAGTCAGTAGGAAGAATTTAACTATAAACAAAATATCTAACCAGATATATAGCAATCAAGGCGCGTGATTAATAAATCTATCCAGGTCTGCCTTTGTAAGGACAAGGCAACCTTTAGTTTTTGCAAATGATTTAAAAATTGCTAAATCTACAATATTAACATAACCAAGGGGCTAAGACAGTAAGGAGATACAACAGTTTCGGGTCAGGAAATTTGAAAATATCAACTAAAAAACTAGCATGTGAAAGGTATTTAAAGATAAATAGTAAGACAGCTAGGAAACCTGCGGAAGGTACACAGTACAGGTTAGGCTTCCCGGGAATCAGCTAGTGAGGCTGAGTTAGAAGTGCAGTGCCCATTAGAAAGCAGCATCTATGAAAGAGAGACGAATGCACAGTGTAGGGAAGAGGATGCCACATGACTTTGCTGCAGACCTCCCCTACCCCTGCACAGCCTTTGATAGCTCAGTCTGGGCCTTGGGAGCAAAGATAGTCCATCAGCGATGTCTCCTATTAGACAGAAATGGCTCGGCTTAACCGTCCTTGCTCTTCGGCATGGCCCACCGTGAGAAGAGAGTCATCCACGGCTATCTTGACTTTGCTCATCATTGGCTGAAAGCATGTGCCGAGGGAAGCCAAGTTCTATCTCAAAAGCCACCGAGGACTGTCCAGATAATAAACACTGGTCTCCTCTAGTCATAATACGTTCTAGGGGTTCAGAGTTGGCTTCCATAGCTGGCAGCTTGGAAATTCAGAAACAAAATTTGTGAGATTGGATTTGGTAAGCAGAAGACTATGCTGAGTGATCTTCATTGTCAACTTCCCTTGGGTCTGGAGTCACCTAGGAGACACACCTGTGGGCATGCATTGCTGAATGCGTGTGTGTGTGTGTGTGTGTGTGTGTGTGTGTGTGTGTGTGTGTGTGTGTGTGTGTTTGTGTGTGGCCATTGGAATTCCCAAAGAGGCTTAACTGTGGAGGGCAAACCAACCCTGAACATAGGTGACATCAGCCCACAGGCTGGGGTCCTAGATTGAATGAAAACGGAGAAGAGGGAAAATACAAGCTGAGCACTAACATTTACCTCTGTCTCCCAAGTGTGGACACAATGTGGTCAGTTCCTTCACACTGCTGCCGTAGCCAAAGTGGCTTTCTCCACCACTCCTTCTTTGCCATGATACATTGTACCCTCAAGCTGTCTGCTGACACAGACCCTTCTTTCCTTAATTTGCTTTTTTCAGGTGTTAGGTCACAGAAGTGAGGCAAGTAGCTAATACAGAGTCTACATCGCCAATCTGCATGTACTCTCCCTCTCTCCTCTGATAGCCTCCTTCATCTGTTTCATGGGGTCCTACTGGCCCAGACTGGCCTAGTCTCCTAGTTTGTGGAAATGAACAGGAGCCGCACCTTTGACCTCTCCTTTACAGTAGGAAGAATTATGTCTGCTCCAGTTCATTTTGGAGTTGATTGTGATCATTTTATTTGCACCTGTCGAGACTTGTTCCTGAAGAGTCAAGTCTATCTTCCTTCAACCTCTGTTTCTACACACCAGTGCAGATCTCTTTTTGAGAAGTCCTGTCGTTTTTATTGTTAATCTTTCAGATGACCTGAAGTCCCAGAAAAGGCTGCCGGGGTGACTTTATATTCCTTTTCAAGATGTTCTCGTGGACGTGGGAGCTCAACAACCCCACAGTATCTGCCAGGGCTCAGTGGTTATAATTTCCCTTCTTGGATCATATATTTCATTTTTATTTTATTTTTGTCTTGAGACGGGGTCTCCTGTAGCCCATGCTGTTTGAACTCACCGTGTAATCAAGGACAACCTTGAACTTCTGATCTTAACCTCTAGCTCCTTCATTGTCCTTTTCTGTACAGCGAGTTGGAGCACTCGCCCTCATAGGATAGCTTTGTGGCTTGGGCCTTTCCACCTATGCATTCTCTGCAGCGTTTTCCCCTCTGAGGTCTTCCTGTCCTCCCAACACCACTTCCAGGAAGCAGTTGCCTCTGCTTTTCAGAATACGCAGACCTCACCCTGTTACTGTCCCATTCCTGTCAGGTCTGGTCACATCACTCTGGGAATGAGCGTCTCTCCGTCTTTCTGTAAATCTTTTTGGCTCCTCTGTTTTCTGTCTTGCCACATAGTTTCCTGAGTAACAAACACAGGGAGAAGAGACAACTGGAATGAAGATCTCAAAAGAGGTCCCTCTTAGAATTATTATTTCCCACTAAAATCAGGACATACTACCACTGTCCACAGAAGCATATTTTTGTATCTGTTTAGAATTAGGGTGTTGGCAATGGGAAGTCATAGTTCTGCATAGAGACAAACTATAGACATACCTTATAAAGCTGACTTGTCTTGGGATAGGATTATGAGAGATCTGTTTTACACAGGTGTTTATTCATTTTCTGCTCTTAGGTTCTAAGGCTATGTAGCTAATGACAACCTTAGCCCTGAAAGATTTTACTGTTGAACATTATTACACACTAAATTTGTTTTTATTAGATCTGAATGATTTTATTTTCATTTAAAAATGTATTATTGAGCTAGGTTGGTAGCACATGCTTATAATCCCAGCAATCTGGAGGTGGAGCAGGAGAGCCATGAAATGGAGGCTATCCTGGGCTACATAGCCCTTTCTGAAACTATATGAATTAATGAATTACTGATGTGACATTTGTAAACAATAAATTTTATTAAATATGAAGCATCCAGTTTAATGGATGGAGACCGTCGCATACACTCTACAACTACCACACTAAAAAAGGAACAAGACACAGACATTTTCCTTGTATTCTCTGAGTTTGTCTCCATCCCTTAGACAACCACCATTTTATTTCTATCATTGATTAGTTTTGCCTATTTTAAAATCTTTATACAGTCATATAGCATGCAGTACTTTGTCATCTTTTCTTTAACATTGCTTTACATTTATTCATTTGCATGTGGGTGTGTTGTGGGGGGGGTGCACCTGCCACCGTGGACATGTGAAGGTCAGAAATTTTCCCTTTCCATCACGTAGATTCTGGGGAGAAACTCAATTTGTCAGACTTGGTGGCAAGTCCTTACCCACGAGTCATCTTTCTGGCCTTCAACATGAGTTTTATATATTTGGGGTATGTTAATAGTTTGTCCCAGGACTGCCAACTGGTCTTCTCTGTGTGTGTGTGTGTGTGTGTGTGTGTGTGTGTGTGTGTGTGTGTGTGTGTGTCTTACCTCTGGAACTTAATATGCCCCTGCCTTTGGCAGAGAATGTGTCAGCCTCTGCCTCTGGAAATGCAAGGGGCTTGGCCTGTCAGATAAAATCAATGTTTAATCATGTAGAATTTGTACAAAGGTATGATATCTCTTTATCTTGTTCTTTCTTAGAGAGATTCAGTCTGAGGGCAGTTTACTAGTTTCTTTCTCTGATTTATCCACAGTCTATGCTTATGAGTGCCACTGAGCCCTGAGTGTCTGTAAATATATACACAAGTTAAGTTAAGGTAACAGATTTTCCAAACTTAGTGTCACCAAGAGTAAGGGTTTTTTTTTTTTTTTTAAATGAAAATCCAAACAGCGTTTGTGTCAGCAGAAAGGGGCTTCTCGAGGCTTGATGTGATGCCCTACATCTTTAATCCCAGACCTGGGAAGGTGGAGGCAGGGAGATCTGTCAGTTGGAGGCCAGCCTGGTCTAACTAGTGAGTTACAGGCAAGCCAGGTAGTGAGACCTTGTCTCAAAATAAAATAAAACATAAAATAAGAAAAAAAAGCAAAGAAAAGACAAAGCAAGGAGGCTTTTCACAAGGTCACTTAGGTGTCAGGACCGTGACTACCAATCATCCTTAGTCGGTAGCCTCCAGGGCTGGTGTGGGGATTGCCATGCCAGAGAGCCAAAATGGACAAAAGGCTCGAAGACTCACACACTGGAGGATTGTACAGATGGTCTTACAGTTAAAAGAAGGCATTCATGTTATATTCTACTGGAGAGAAATTGGGTGTATAGCTGTTGCAGTTTGAGTCTTTAACATTCCCCACTAGCTTGTGTTTTTAGTGTTTTCCACCACGGTTGTGGAGGTGTATTTGGGGTGGGGAGGTTACCCAACCTTTGGGTGGTGGGGCCTGGCCGGTGATCATAGGTCACTAGGGAGGGGCTTTTGAACATTGTAGTCCAGTCCTTGACAGTGGCTTGGTGTTCTGCTTCCTGGTCCACTGAGATGTGAACAGCCGCTGCCACACACACTTGCTGTTGTTAACCAGGTGGCTCCACTATCCCCTCCTTAAAGGATAGATTGAAATCCTCTGAGACGTGAGCCAAAATAGGCTCTTCCTTCCGAGGTAGCTTCTTTTCAATATTTTAGCCATAGAGAATCCGAAACTTTTAGTGCAATGGCTTTAACTAACTGCCAGAGAGTCTGAGAAGTCTAGACTAGCAGGTGCCCAGGAACGTATATTGTAGCTAAGATGCCTCTCATAAAATAAAATGAGTATGTTTATTGGTACACAAGTCTCCCTGTTTTAGCTGGGCTCTCAAAGGTTGGGTCTGTACCCAAAATGGCTTCAGAGCCTCCTGTTGAGGGAATGTTAGCAGTATTGTTTACATCTTGTTCTAGAAGGTTATAAGGGTCCAACAAGACAGAACAACAGGAATTATACAAAACGCACACAGTAGAGAAAACCCGTCTATCTCACTGCTGCCCCAGGGTGGCCCAATGCCGCTCACAGTTCTGGAAATGTTCCCGTTGTGTGACTTGACGCAGCCATCTAAACAAGTATTTGAGCTCAAGAAAGCCTCGCATCTTATAATGGTTGTATTTTATCTGAAAGAAAGGGCCGAATTATTTTATGGGGTTAGTGCGTTTTTATATCATGTGGAACATTCTCTGCCCTGCAGTGAGGAAGGGTCTAAAACTTAAAGTTTTGCTTTGCAAGTTTAGTTTTTTTAGTTTGTTTGCTTGTTTTTTGAGATAGGGTTTCTCTGCTGTAACTCTGACTGTCCTGGAACTCACTCTGTAGACCAGGCTGGGAAAATTTAAGTTTTTCACGTATTAAAAACATGTAAAAACAGAGCTGGAGAGATTGCTCAGTGGGCAACAGCAGACTTAGGTTCAGTTCCCAGCACCCACATGGCGGCTCCCAATTATCACCTCACAGCCATCTGTAACTCCAGTTCTAGGGCGTCCTACACCCTCTTCTCACCTCTGCCAGCACCAGGCACACATATGGTGCACATACACATACATGTAAGCAAAACATTCAAACACATAAAATAAAAACATCTTCTAAAAATGCTTGTAAAATTGGTGCAGAGAAGGGAGCTATTTTTCAAAGAGCGCATTGATTCATTAGTTAACTATATGCGATATTTCTGGACTTTTAGTTCTTTTTAAATACAGTATCTATCAGTCACTGCATTAGTTTCTTTTCTTAAGAATTCTTTTGATTATTCTAAGCTCTTTATATTCTTCAGTTAGTCACATAAATTTTTAGAGCCACCTTGTCAAGGTCCGTGAGAATTATTTTAACAGCGCTCCATGATTTTCTTCATATAAGCATTTTATGGTAACTTTAATCCAAGCTGTCATAAAGACCTGTTTCAATTGTGAATAAGACCATTCAAAACTCATCTCTAATGTCGCTGGGGCCTTCTCTTGTATTGATCTTAGGTTAGTAGTTGTGAAGCTCACTACTTTATAAAATTTATTTGAATTTCTTCTTCTTAATGTTTTTTGAGACAGGGCTCTTTTGTGTAAGAGCTCTGGCTGTCCTTGAACTCACTCTGTAGATCAAGCTGGCCTCAAACTCACAGAGATCCCACTGCCTGTGCCTCTGGAGTGCTGGAATTGAAAGGCATGCACCACCACTTCCTGGGCTTGTTTAGCTTTCTCAAACCGAAACAATATTATCCACAAATGATAAGGCTTTCTTTTTAATTTTTACATCAGCTAGTTTCTATTTTGTGCCTTATTCTCTTGGCAAGGGACTAGAGTTCACTGATGGATGCACATGATGAAAGCTATCTTGGTTACTAACCTTAAAAGGAAGATTTCTAATGAAGTGTCACTAAGAGAGATGCCTGAAGATTAGCTTGTTGGTAGCAGAGTTTTATTTTTCTTGGAAAAATTCTCCCTGTTTTTGTTTGAGAACATTTATAAAAATGAATAGTGAATTATTTTACATTTTCCAATATTCAATCATTCTTACAAATGGTAAAGATACCTCAGTGGCCTAGTAAGCACCAAGCCTTAGACTTGATCCCTCCCTTACTACAAGAACAAACTAACCAGCCATCTTTACCTCTGTGGTGTTAACCTTATATGTTTATGTTAAAACCTATTTCTGAACTTGGTTTGACTGCATTGTGTGTAGAATTTACAATGTCATTCTATATGAGAGCGGCCTGTTTTAATGTCTGTTTAATTTTAGCAGTGAGATTTATTAGCTCCTAAAATTATTGAGATGTTCTTCTTTTTTGTGTTCTTTGAGACATTTTTTTTCCTTTTGAGACAAGTTTTCACTACATAGTCAAGGCTGGATTTGAACTTGTGTTCTTCCTGCTTAAGCTTCCTGAGTACTGGGGTAGCAGGCCTGTGCCATATGCGTAGTGCAGGAAATCCTTTGAGGTTATCTGTATGTGAACATTTGGTCAATCAGAGTCTCCAAAACATTGGTATTTTATGTAGGTAAAATTTAAAACAATAATTCAAATTATTTAATCGTTAATTAAATGCATTCATATTTTTAGTTTTTGGTTTGAGATATTTTAGCTTTAAGTTATTTTTTTAGTTTGAAATTTTTCTCTTCGTTTTAAACATTTTTAGTTTTTAAAATTTTTTAGTTTAAATTTTTTTAGTTTTTAAATTTTTAAAAGCTAATTTTAGTTTTAAGTTTTTTAAAAACTATTTTTAAAAGTTTAAAAAAAATCCACAAAAAATTGTAACTGGAATCTTCATATTCATAGTTATTTCTTCTTTCTTTTCTGTCAGCTTTCCCAGAAATGTTCCTATCCTCTTACTGTTTTATGCAGTAATATTTTGTTTTGTCCTCCCTTCCTACTGTGTCTTTGTAATTATGTCTATTTTTAGCACTAAAACTGTATGCACAACGCGTGCACCTGTATTTCTCCTTTCTTTGCCTTCCCTTGCTTGTAGATCTCTGCTGTTTCAGCTAGCTAGGGAGAAGTGCAGAGAGGAATTATTGGCCTTTGGTCTGCTTCCAGCATTGCCTGAATTATTCACACAGAGATAAGTGATAAGATGCGGCACAGCTCGGCCACTGGGCTCCAGCTTCCTTGCTGCCCTGGTGCACACCAGGAAGCTACACTTACAGCTCCAGCCTGTAGCACCGCCCATTCCTGGAGTCTCCTTAGGCCATTGCTTTCAGAAAGTGTCCTTAGGGATAAGCCCATCCCCCAGGGGAAAAACAGAGGCTGGATACTTGGAAGAAGCCCTATCTAGCAGGCTGAAACCCCGAAGGATATATTTCCCCAAATATACTCTTGAATCAGTCGACCCCCCCCCCCCTTAATCCTCCAAGGGAAACGAACTCAGAGAGGAAGGGTGAATGAGCTAGGGAGAACAGAAAACCCTTCTCAGCAAGTGACTCCATCAAAGGAAATGACAGATGACTTTTCAACCCCCAGCAATGCTCCTCTGTTTACAACTTTCGGACCACTAGGTAACATCAATAATGGACACCACATCTATGTGTATATGTGTTTGTGTATGGTGTTTGCACAGACACACATATGTGTGCAGGCCACATGACATCAGGTGCCCTACTCTGCCCCTGCTCTGAAAATTGGGGCCTTTCATTGAATCTACAAGTCCCAGCGGTTTTAACTCATGCTCAACAGCACCAGCTGTTGGGAGCTTTTTGCCTCTGCTGATGACATCTGAAAAAGCACATGCTGGTTGGCAGAGCACAGGAGAGTCTGTTTAGAACAGAGAGCATTAGGGTGACCATCCATAAAAAGTGTGGGGGGTCTGAATGACAGTAGGGCTCCAGACAGATACTTAATAAAGTGTGTCTCGGCATCCTCTTCTATTCATATTCCAAACAACATCATAGATGTTAGTGTTTTAAGGAACTCATTCAAATACATCATCTTTCATAAAGACAACCTGGAGCACAGCTCCTAGGGAGGCTAAAGGATTGCTGAGAATTTGAGACAGTCAGTCGTGGTAACATAGTGTGTTCCAGTCCAGCTTGGACTTCACTGTATGCAGAGACCCTGCATCGAGAAAACATGCAGAAACTAGACAACTTGAAACTCTGTAAAAACACAGTGTACAGTTGCCATCCTGTTTTAGATAAGGAAACCAGTTCATGTGGACCTCATTTGGAATTGGTTTTGATGGTTTTGTGTGGGCTTTGCACAGTTGTTACATTGTATTTCATTGTCTCCCTTTTGTTCTGGACACTGACCTACTTCTGGTTGTTGACCTAAAGCTGGCTGCAGAGCAGTTTCATGCAGACAGGCCTTTGCTTGTCAAGAAGACAGGTCTGTCCAGGTAGACCTCTTGTTTATTTCATTTCAGAGTGGATGGAATAAGGAAGAGATAAAACAGGTAACTATGTGTGTGTGTATTTATGAATGTATGTGTGTGCATGTATATATGTATTGTGTGTGTGCATTTGTGTATGCATGTGCATATATGTATGTGTATATGTGTGTGCATGTTTGTATGTATGTGTATGGGCGTTTATGTGTGTGTCTGTGTGTTTGTGTATGTGTTTGTGCATGCGTGGTGGTGGGGATCAAACAGCGCATGCTAGGCCAGCAATCTACTACTGAGGTACATATTGTTATCCATAGTATACTGGTGAACACATGTGTTTAATGAGGCCACACATCCCCATTTGAGGTTGGAAAGGACCACAGCCTAGTTAAAGCAAAATACATAGTTGAGACAGAAGCAACTAAATTCCTTAAGAAGTCGAGAGAGAAAATTCAACATATTAAAATTATTCAAGGTGAGCATAAGCTGAGAGAAGTTCATTTTTCTTGTGCCTTTAGCCAGTGAGAAATGGCTAACCACGGTTATCACTTTAAAATATTCTTTTCATCAGATATAAAAGTAATGATGTGGAGAGCTCAAACAGGTGAAGGAGTAGTAAGAGAAAGAAAATTAGGCAATGGACACAATTATTCTGAGTTTGGTAGCAATACGGGTAAACAGTGAAAGCCTCTTTCAACGTATTCTTATTTTCTTTGTAATATATGTTCAATACTTGATGGTTTCCTATTCATCCCAACTTCCTAATTAGCTTAAGCGCAACTATCATTATTTGTGGTAGGGAGTGATTTATATTTATATTTATAAACTTATTTATCATTTATTTTGTGGTGCTAGAGATCAAGCCCAGGGCCTTGTACTGCTAGGCAAACACTGTTCCACGAGCAACACCTGCTACCTGATGGATGCGTTTCTGCTATGCGTTTCTGCTTGTTGTCAAGAGCAGAGTTAGTGTTGGGTATGAATACATTAGCAATAATTAGTAGTAATTTTTATATTTTAAGTAGATAATTATAAAATAAGCCATAAATTGTTAGAAAAGGAGTTTGGAAAGCAGAGTCCCCAATTTTTCTCTTTTTTGGGGGTATGTGTGTGGTGTCTTGCTATACAGCCCTGGCTGGCCTGGTATTGGCCATGTAGCATAGGCTGGCTAGGAACTCTTCATCCTGTCTCAAGCTCTCCAGGGTTGGGATTATAGGTGAGTGTCACCATGCCCCTGCAGCTTGAACAATCATTTTTAGAAGTAAAGTTTTGGGTGATAAATGATCATCTTTACAGATCATCATTGAGTACCGTGGAAAACCACTGACAGGAAATGGTCATGGTCTCTTCAAGTCAGAGCCTGCTGAAGGCTTGAAAACTTTCCATCCCCCAGTGTCCTATGGGCCCTGCCCATGGCTGGCTGTTGGAGGTGACCTCTTTCTGCAAAGCAAGGGCTCTGAGATCCACTCCCTCACTGTCTTGCTTTCCTTATCAGCTACAGTCCTGTCAGACAGGCCTACTTTACTGTGGTTGGACAATCCTAGATATCCCTCAGGCTAGAGATAGTTAGGCTTTTACTCTCAGGCACCTGCTTTTTGATGTGTGGAAGACTCAGCTGTGGAGAGAGGCGGAGAAGTCTGGTGACTCCGGAAACCCTGGGGGGCCTGGAGTGTGAAGCAGGTGGGTGAGATGGCACCACTGGAGAGTCCTCTTTCTGCAACTCCATCCAATGAGCTATTAAGGCTTCTGGGCTGGTACTCTCCGGAAAATGGTTCTTAGGCTCTGCTCCTTCCCACACCTCCAGGTGTACTTACCCCGCCCTTAATTACCCCATGAAAATCATAGTTTGCCCTTGCAAAGTTACTCTAGGAGAGCGGAAGAGGAATTTATAATCATAGATCTAGGGGCACAAAGCCACAGTCGCTTTGATTTGTAGTTGTAGAGACCCAGAGTCTCACACACCTTTCCAGCGGCAAAGCTAACCCTTTCTTTACAGTCCAGGGACGCACTGGTTTAAACTTTGCACAGTCTGAAAAGTTTAGAAACTCAGCGAGGAGGAGGCCATACATCGAGTCTTTTCTTTCTTTCTACATCAAGTCCTGTCCCCCTCCCCCCTCTCTCGTTCTTTTCTTTTCGTTCTTTCTCTTTCTTCGTTCCTTTTCAGGATCCGCAATGTTTTCCAGCGCTTTTCAAGCGAGGAGGAAAAGCAACAGGACGAAAAAGCACCATGCAGGGAGTCCACCAAAGCTCTGCAAGCGGCCTGGCGCTGGGGTGAGCGCAGGAGGGGGCAGGGGTGACCCAGGTGGGTGTGTCTGACGTGGAGGGTTGGGGGAGAGCGCCGGGAAGGTACTGAATGGGAGGCCCAGGCTCCCCCCACATTCTCGACCTGCAGCAGCGCGGGAAGTTCAGTGAAAGACTGGGGGAAGGGACCACAAGAGGCAAGGACTCAGGGGGTGCGGCGCAGGTAAGAAGAGAGGCTGGGGGGAAGGCGTCCGGGGGTGCAAAGAGTTGCTGACTTGTGCTACGTGGATGGGGCAGAAAGCGCCAGAAGGCGGAGAGGAGAGGAGGCTGCCACCCGTGCCCCTTCCCCCGCCGCCCGCCAGTTCGCAGAGCCCGGGAAGTCGGGACTGGACAGCAGCGACGCCCCGGGAACCGTGACTCTTGTCCCCGAGCCCGGCGCCGCCTTCCTCAGCCTCCCGGCGGTGCCCGGACGAGGCTTGGGCTGGGTCGGCCCCGGAGCTCCGGGGACCGCGGAGCCGGACCGAGCAGGTAAAGGCTCGGGCGGCCGGGTGTCCCCCGGCGCCGGTGGCGACGGCCCCGCCTCCCGTCGGCGCGATCGGCTCGCGCGGTCCCACCACCCGCGGCTTTGTGGCCGTGCGCGCGCCCGCGGGCCCGGAGTGGGTGGGTGTGCGCGCGTGTGTGAGGCTGCCTGCAGGAGGCGAGGCTGCCCCGGCCTCCCGCACCAGCCGGTGGAGCCCAGCCCCGGAGGGAAGTCGCCGCAGCCGCCCGGGCGGCCCTCTTGCCCCTTGGCCAGGTCAGTGCGCTCCAGGGTCCTCCCGAGTGACCTGTCGGTGGCCGCGGGTCGGCTACCTGGGTAGAGCTGGGGGCGCGAGGGGGTTGCCGAGGGGCGCTCCGAGTTCTTGGGTTCCGCGTCCCCAGGACTTGATGGCCCGGGTGTCCCCGCGTCCCGCGCTCGGCTCACCGCTCACCCTTCAGGACTTTAAACTTAAGTTTCCGTGAAGCCGAGGCTTAGCCAGTACCTGGGGAATGCAAGGCGGGCAGGGACCTGGCTTTGCGTGGATGGGTTGATCGGTTGTGTTTGCTCCCGTAGGGAGACTTTACTGTGGATGGTTTTAAACTTTAGGCTTGTTTTTCTTTGCTGCCATTTGGCCTTTGATGTGTGAAGAAGCATCCAGCGCTCCTTGCTGCTTCCAGGCTGGGGCCCTAGAAGGACTGTTTCTCTCCGCCCTCCTTTCCTTCCTCGCCTCTGGTTCCCTTTCTTTCTTCCTTTGGCTTGCCTTTCCTTCTTTTTTCTTCTTCGTTGAAATCTACAGAGCTTTCTTCCATGTGGGTTTCCAGCGAGTAGTGACTTGTGAAAGTTTCACTCTTAAGCCATACCCATAGCTATAGATACCTATCGCTAACTGCAACCAGGACAAGCTATCCAGTTGTTAAATCAAAATCCTCTAATCTTTCCGGCAGTGCGGTGTGTTTGCCCTTTCGTCCAAGCGTCCTTTGCTCATCTAACATGACTGTGAAGTCAGAGGTCTGGGTTTCAAAATCTTAGAAAAAGGCAGGACGCATTCTCTTGTCAGACAGAATGAATACCAAGGAAGAGGAGTCAATATTAATTAGGCTTCGGCCTGTGTGCGTGAACCCACAGCTGTAATAGCACCTAGCGCCTGCCTTTGGTTCTCCAGATGCAACATTATGAATAATCAATCACCAGGGCTCTAAGTAATATGAAAGCTGTAACTACACCTCCCCCCCCTTTTCTTTGGCCTTGAGTGTTAATTTGAGGAGGGGGCATGTACAAAAAGAGGGAAGAAGCAAGGGGCAGAGAGGCAGAGAGTTGAAGCTGCAGAACTGGGCCTCGTCCTCCGAGGCTCCCTTGTACACAGCGTCCCCTAGCGGTGCAACCTGAGCCGGTTCTGAGCTCCGGATCTTGGCGTCCTCATCAGAAAAATGGTGCTGTTGCATGTCTTCCCAATAACTGGGAGCTGATAGTGGCTGATTCCTCCTTGATAGAATGGTTGGGATGGAGGAAGGGAAATGAGGAAGAACTAGTCGAGAGGGGAAATGGAAGGAAAACAGAAAGGAGATGGGGAGATAAAAGAAAGAAAAAAAGAAGAAAGCCACAAGGAGGAATGCTTGGAAGGAAGGAGCTTAAGTGGGGAGTTGGTTTTCTCTAGTTTCTCCTTTCTTTTTCTCTTTCTTCGCCCACGAGGGAACCATTCTTATTATTGCAGACCTGTGAGGCTGCTTAGCCTTAAAACTGACATTAGGTCTAAGTGATCCTTGCTGTCTGATCTCTACCAGGCATCCCCTGCCCATTTTGCCCTTTGCACCCACAGCTCAGGGAGCTGCTGCTGCTGCCTCCACTGCCCCACAGCCCAGCATGTGAGCGAAGGGGAAGAAATCACAGAAGTGGGAATTTAAGCGGCAGCCCCTTGGAAACTTCTGTTTTCATTCAAAGCTAGTGTTTTCCAGAATGTAATTTGATTTTGTTTTTCAGATTGTATCCTAGATGTCGGTTTTTGCGGAATCTGTTCTGTCTGACCTAGTGGGACGTTCGAGGGAAGAATAAGTCCTAGTTGCTGAGTCTTTGAGTACACAATACTGTTTACTCAGAAGTGTGTGACTTTTAGGGAAAGAGGCTCACTTCAGATGCTTGGCATAAAAATGTGTACTCTGAACAGAATGCACTGTGCTGAATTTGCGGGACAGCTATAAGACTTCAACTTGCAATGACTTCAGAAGTTCAGTTCAAGTTCTAAGTTTTTAAAGTCGGCACTTAAATGTGTGGCCACCCACCCTCAGTCTTCTCCCTCCTTCCCATCTGCCCTTCCTTCTTCTTCCATCCCACCCTTTTCCCTCCCTCCCTGCCTTCCTTCTTGCGTCCTCACCCCCTCTCTCCCTCCCTCCTTTCTTTCCCTCCCTCCCTCCTCTCTGCCCTTCTTTCTTTCCCTTTCCTTCCCTCTCTCCCTCCTTTCCCCCCTCCCATCGTTTCCTCCCTATCGATAGCCCTTCCTTGGTATGACCATGCCTACACATGTGAAGAACAGGATTCACTTTGAAGTTGAGGTATGATGTCATAAAAATCGACACGTAAGTCTGCTCTGGCTTTGCTAACTGAGTCTGCATCTTACTTCCATCCTGTTTCTTACTTTTCCCAAAGAACGCTAATTCTGAAGTCTTTGTTCTGATAGCCTTTAAATATCTGTTAGGGATGTGTTTGAATGTTGGGAGAGAAGGAGAAAAACAATTAATCCAGCAAGCAACTGTTGAAGTCCTATTGTAACAGATGCAAAGAAGATGAAAAGAAAGTTCTAGATAGAGCTGAAGAAGTGCAGGGGGCAGGGATACGGATGACCATATGCAATGAAGAGTGTATGCGTGCCTTGTTGTGTCGTCATTGTGTGGTAATGGAGAAGTCTTAAGAACCTTGGCAGATTGGGGAGCAGAACATGAAATGCTAACTATGGTGGAAGACAAGCAGCTTGGAGAATGTCCAGTGCCTTAAAAGATCAGTGGGGAAAGTGAGGACTTATCAGAGGTGGCTGTAGTCAGGGTCCTTGGTGACGAAGGATGCCTGGATGCTATTTTAAGGAGTTATGCTACATGGGATTATTTAACCCCAAGATGCATGGAGACCCCAAGTCACACTACTTCCAGGGAGAGTGGAGGTGAAATGTTTGAGGGAGGATTGAACGTGTGTTCTCTTACATTCCATTGTAACTCGTGACTAGTAAGTTGTGCGGCACTGTTGCTGGCTTATTTAATTATTTATTACATAAAGCTTCCAGAACAATCTGGGTGTCATTTCTTCCCCCTCCCCCCTTCCAAATGATAGCTTCCTTTTTGGGAAACTTAATTTGGTAGCAATGGATGAAGCTTGCGGGTTGTACAAGGCCTTGTGGGACCTTTTGAGCGTGTGTGTTAAAGTCACTCTGCAGACTCGTAGCTGACCATGAGTACTTTTCGTTTTTCTCACTGGGGACAACTTGCTGGTTACTGCTAATTTAAACATGACTCTTCTCCACACCCGGCATTCTTGACCCTGTTTATATTATACATAGTGTCTTAACCACAGTGTGGAACGTGTTTCGTCCAGAAGAGAACGGACTATAAGTGCAGCAATAGGGTTAATACCTCTTTTAAAGGCGATGTAAGGTAGAGACCTTTCTGGAATTTAGCTTCCACTACTCCAATAGCAATGCCCTGCTCAGCCTTGTAGAATAATATCTTACAGATTTTATTTATTTATTTATTTATTTATTTATTTATTTAATCTCTGAAGCAGTTAGCTGGTTATTTCTCGGGGAGATCTTGGTAGGATTCTCTAGGGAGTGCGGATGCTCTGTAAGCCCCTCCTCCCATGCCCTCTGCCTTTGTGTCCCTGATGAGGATGGAAGCCAGTCAAGCTGATTTGGGTAAAGACATTGAATTACCCTTGATTCTAGAGAGGCCAGGCTGCTGAGGAGACATCATTAAAAAGAGATTAGGTTAGCATTTTATTGTCTCCTGGATACAATTTGAATGTATGATCCTCTTGGTAGCTTTTAATTAATTTGTCTATTTACTTATTTTTTAAAATCTGCAAGGTCTGGGGACTTAGACTTGACATGATTGAAAAAAAAAATCAACTAGTTAATTAATTTGAAGAAGTCCAAGGCTTTTAGGATTTCTCAAAAGGTCACATTTTAGTGAGTGGTGGATCGTATTGAAATTCTCCTGCTCTTGGTCTTAGTAATTAGTGTGATTTCAGAGTAGCGTTTATTCTTAAGCTACCCACTTGCTAGCACAGGACAGTGGCTCCGGCCACCCCACCAGTGCTATGGAAACTTCAATCTTGAAGTTCACATAAAAGTCAGGGCTTCCCCCCCCCCCCCTTTCTGAAAATGAAAGGGAACTATTTTAATGCATCCATGGATTTAGGTTATAATTTATTTTCTTTTTGTGGTACTGTTTTAAAAAAGTGCCATAATGACAGGGCACACTCTTAACTTTAGTCCAATGCTAAAACAAACATGTATGAGCCTGAGCGAGGTAGGTCGGGGTGTGCTTGTGGTGGCACAGAAATAAAGGAAAATGCCTTGCAAACCGGTCTCTTCCTCTACAAGAGAAAAGAGAGCTTGACTGGTCACGTGTGGCTTAGGATCTCTGCTTAGGTTCTAACTGTCACTTAAAGGACGTTTTTGTCCCTTGGGGACCTTCTGTGTGCCCATGCTTCCAGAGATGCAAAGTTCACCAAGTGAGCGCGCTACTGTGGACAACTCTCTTGGGCGAGTTGGCCACGCCCCTTTTCATTTACTCCAGCCCCTCCCCCTTCCCCCTCTTCAGGACAGTCTTAAACTGCAGCTCAGGCTAGCCTGAGCTATGAAACTCAGCTTGGCCTCTGACTCACAACAAACCCTTTCTGCCCCGGCCTCCTAAGTGTCTGGGGATAGTGCTGGCTCTTTGGAGGGAGATGGATGTGGGGCAGCGGAACTAGGAAGTAAGATCCACTCAAGCCCAGTAGTTTGTAAGTGACTGTCGATGCATACAAGGCTTGTGCTAAGTACCAGGGATGGACAGAAATGAACACTGCAGGGTTCCCCCAGCGCCAACCAGTAATCCAGTGAGGGTTCTGAATGGTAGGTTCCTGGTACTGCGGGAACATCAAAGGCAAAGAGGCAGGAGATTCCTGTCCTGACCCTTGACATCTGAGTCAAGGGTCAAGGCAGTGGAAGTGGAGATGTGGACCGTCTGTGAGGAAACATGGAAGATTAGAATCTGGAAGGACCCTAGGAGATAAACCAAGCTTACAGGGGAACAAAAGAGATCAAGATAGAGGGAGTCAGGAGGCCTCTGGATCTTGCTCTGCTGGGTCCCGCAAGTCAAAGGGCCTTTTTCTTTTTATATCTGTGAAATAAGAACAGATACTATCTGTTTCCCAAGTCTAGCTTTTATTCTCATGGCTCTACATCTAATCCTCCCTGTGGCTCATTCATTTATTTCACGCCCAGTAGGTATTTGTTGAATGTCCATCCATACTTGGGAGACAGTTGGAAACAAGCCCTGTAAGTCCTCTTCTGTCATGGAGCTATATTCTCTCTCTCTCTCTCTCTCTCTCTCTCTCTCTCTCTCTCTCACACACACACACACACACACACACACACACACACATTCCCTTACACCAGGATCTCACTGTGTAGCTCAGGCTGGCCTTCAACCTGCAGTCTCTCTGTCTCTGCTTTCGAAGGGCTGGGGTCACAGACATACACCACCATGCCTCGTTCTTCTTCCTGTTGTATTATGTGATCAACTGAGGTTTTTCTGGAATGCCTTCAAATGCGGAGCTATGGCTTTTGAGTTATCCTTCTATTTCAGCAGCTTCTTGAAGACCTCTTAGTGAAGGAGTTGGAACCGGGTATTCAGGCCTTTGTTTTATAAACTTAAAACAGTTCACCAAGATTTACCTGTGAGTTGTAAAAATGTAGAGCCAGACACAGCTGTGTCTTGTCTGCAGCCCTGACTTGCTTCCATTTCCTTCTGGACATTCCTACTTTTGACCCAACTTGTGTTTGAGTTTCTAAGTTCAGTTTATGGCTGTCTTCCTAGAAAATTCAGAGTTCTGTGTTTGACTTTTATGGTCTTGTTGGGATCACTTAAGGATACAAACATTATAGAAAGCATGCAGCCAGAAGAGGGGTACTGTATTCATTTGTAAAAGTAGACGGTTTTCATAGTCATCCAAATAGTACACGTGTATCTAAAGGAAAAGACGTGTTCTCTGCCTCTTCAGCTGTCTATCTGAGGTAACTTCTTAGTCATCAATTTGTTCTAAAGCCTTCTATTCTTGGCCTCTGATTACCCAAGCCTGGAGCACTGTATACGCTTGTGTGCACGCATGTGTATTTTTTAATATATTTGTGTGTAATCATGCCAGCTTGTTTCTGTTTGTCTCTGTACCCACGGTTGCCCTCAAAGGTGGCAAGCAGAAGCCAGAAGAGCATGTACAGGCTCTTCTTGGATACAGCCTGACTTTATTCAATGGGGAGTTCTTGTCAGCGTTCCAGTGACTGTTAGGAAGCAGGGAGAGAGAAAACCATTTCCAGCTGTGTGACAGTCAAGATGAATAATGCCATCGCAGGGCGTGTTCTTTCCACGAGGGCTCTGCTGCCCCCGGGTCTCAAGCAAGGGGAGGAGGGGCATTTGGGAGCACGCGCTAGGCGTCTGTGAGCCTTTTGTGAGGTAGAAAATGAGGCACCAGGGGAAGGCTTGGGACCGCGTGTGGACCAGAGGAGACAGGTAGGGTTATTCATTATTGGCGTGTTTCACTGGGGGAGCATTAAACAAAGACTCCCTAGGCAACCTCCCTAGAAGTCTAATCAGGGGATGATAAGGGTGGTGTGTTCTCGTGACGGAGGGACACAGCACGGCTAAAGCAGAATCGCCTTTTGTTAAGCGGTTGCTTGGCTCCTTGGACTATGATTTGTTGGGAAAAGGATTATTGTCACGCCAAGAAAATGAAGCATTCATTCTGCCCCACTCTCTACTGCAGTTCTTGCTTTCTGAGCCGAGTAGACGCAGACGAGGAGGTTCAAAGGCCAGGGCAAGCTGACTGACGTTTCCAGATTCAGCAAAGATTCTGCTTTCTAGTCATCTTTATCTGAGACCCCGTCAGTTAACTTTCATGCATCTGATATCTTAGAGTGCTTTGGGTCCTCGTGCGTGGCCGAGAACACTTAGAAAAAAAAATTAAATAGCAGCCAGAAAAGCACGGGTCTTGCTTGCAATTAGATTATAAACATGGAAAGACACGGTCACAGATGACTCAGATCAGGCAGCCAGTGATAAATACTCCAAACCAAAGTTTAAACAGAGTCCTTTGAATGCTTCTGAGGGTGGAGGGATAGCTCCGCCTGCCTCAGAGGAGATGAGTGATTGGCATGGCAGCTGGGTGCTGGTGTCAGGTCCACGGCAAAGTTTATTCCATGTCTAAGAGTCACAAGGAAGGCCCAGAGAATGCATATGAGTGACAGGCTTGGGAAAGATGCCTGGAATATATAGCTTCTGGAGAATAGCACTAGCGGGCATGTGACCTGTCTTGATGGCTGTAGAGGGCGCTGTTCTAAATGGGTCACGGTGACGCCATTACCAGATGAGACACCAGGGTATGAGATAGTTGCCGTGAGGTTTGTTAGTTCTAGACATGTCTAAAGCTATGCAGGCAGAGATGCTCTCCTGGTAGCTGGAAAACTGTGTTGGAAGCACACTTAGGAGACAGAGCTTGAAGTGTTTAGGGGTATAGTACATGGAACATCATTGTGTGTAAATACCATTGAAATGTAGGTGCTAAGCTAGTGAGAACTCTCAAAGGGAAAGGATGTATTCAAGGCTGGACTGTGGCTCCATTGGTGAAGTGCTTGCCTAGCACATTGCAAGTCCTGGGTGTGATCTTGACATTGTGTAAATGTAGGTGTGGTGGTGCCTCTAAGGTAGAGGTAGGAGAATGTCTGAGAGTTCAGGGTCAGCCTGGCCTACAGGAGACACTGTCTGGAAAGAGAAAACCTACAATACCATAGGTCTAATGGGGATAAGATATATGAGTCTTTAATTCTTTTCCTCTAGCAGAGAACTAAACTCATCTTCTGAGCAATCAGACATTCCTCGAGAATCCATTACGGCTCCTCTCGGTGGGGTGGTTCTGGCTCGATGCATAAGAAATGGTGGTGGGTCTGGCATCTGAAGCCTGTAATCCGGGCTGCTTGGGGCTGAGGTAGGAGAATCACAGTAAAATATTTCATATTAGATGTCTAATGATGGGACCGAGTTCAAGTGATGGAGTGACTTCAGAGCCAGTGTAGGGGACGTAGAGAGGTAGAGTCTCAAGATAGAAAGCTAAAAGAGGAAGGAGGATGGAGCTCAGTGGTAAGGCAATTGCCTAGCCACTGTGAAGCCCTAGTGCCAGTCCTGAGCACCACCCGAACCAAACCAAACCCAAACCCCAAACAGGAAATGCTGTGGATCTGACATGATATTCCTGTGTGGTGATTAGAATCCACACCCCACCCCCGACAATCCTTCCCGGTTGATTGTCTGAAAGATATTCTTAAAATTGATGGGAGATTGGTGGTGACTTGGTGGCTAAAGGGAGAAACAAAGACGGTTTTAACTAGCAGTAGAACTTGCTGTGGGACTCACGTTGTGATCCTGACTAATAAACGGCAAATTGAATTCTCAGAGGAACTTGGAAACCCAAGAGCCTAAGAAAACTCCAGCAGGTTCTCATGGCGGTTCCAGGAAAATGTAGCGAAGTCATTCTAAACTTGAACCACTTGATTGAGGTAAACGGTAGGACTTGGTCCAGCTCTGTTATTTACCTGGAATTTTTTTTTTTAATTTTTACTGATTAAGATTTTATTTCTACTTTAGATAATTATATTGTCTTCTACTTCTACATTGTTTGATAGAGCTAAATTTTTGTGTATTTTTTAAGCCGTTATGATTATTTGAGCACTTGTTTATTTTACTGTGAGGTGAAAGCAGTATACCTATTTTGGGTCATTCGGGATGGATAGGAGATTCATCTGCAGTCTGGGCATGGTGGCTCACATCTATAATCCCGGCACTTGGGAGGTGGAGGCAGGAGGATTAGGGGCTCAAGCTCATCTTCAGCTCCATAGCAAATCTGCGCCCAGCCTGGGCTGAATGAGACCCTGTCTCCAAAACCCAAATCAAAACCAAACTTCCTTATTGCATTTTGGAATCATCTCTTGCAGTCTTAAAATACCAGGGCCTAGTGGATATTCAATAATATTTTGTAGCTAAACTGTCTACACAATCCATTAAAATACTCCATACTATATTTCTAATGATGGGGTGATAATCACTATGTATGATCTACCCACATTCAATCCATTCAGTCATCACCTCTTTCTTCTGCTTGCTTCTTTCAGTCTCTCCAGGCCTGTGTGTCTCGACATGTCATCCACACGTGTGGATGAGTTCTTTATCTCTACTCTAAAGGATATCTACACCTGAGCTTATCTACACAGGGATTGTGGCTTCCAGGTCTTTCTGCTGACTGTTTTCTTTGCCTGGAAGTGTTTCTCCCCAGGTATCTAAATGCTTGCTCTCACCATGTCTGCACCACCTTCTCGGTGAGGCCTTCTTTAGCTCCGGCCTGTAAGACTGGATGATCTTTCCTGTGTGTCCAGCTTGCCACCTAGTCCCTTCTTCATTGTATTTCTGACTTCTTAGATGAGGAAGAATACATTTTTTTTTTTAAATTTTCATTTTGTTTACTGAGGTTTCCCTAGTGCTTGGCACAATACACTGCACATAGCAGGAACTTTTTTGACTTTAAAAAAAAAAAAAAATGAATTTAATTATGATAAGCACCTGAATAAAGAAAAAGATGTATTTGTGGTCATTGAGCATGCTAGCATAAATAAGATACAGTCTGACTTCATGATGTTTACAATCCGGAGAAGGAGGAGATGGATCTTGGGGGAGCTCACTGTGTAACATTAGGGTGGAAAAGCACAGTGGGAGAGGCTGGCATTGTTTTTGAGATTGAGGAAAATCTGTCTGCGACTTGAAGGGTGAGCTGAATGAATTGAAAATGAGAGGTGTGGGTGGGGGAGGAAGGGGAGCCTGATGAAGACAGAGGTTGGTCCCTGACAAAGGAAACAGAACTCAGGTTTTCGTTTCTTTGAATGACTTGAACGAATGACTTCATTTCACTGAAATGAAGTCACTGTTTTAAATGATGAAATTATGTAAGGGTAGACATTTGTCATGCTTGTTAGTACTTTTTGACGAACAGTGCGTCATTTTAAATACTTTCAAAATTGCCAGCAGTTTTTCTATTTTTAAATATTGATCGTTTTTGAGGGAGGGGGATATTTTCCATTTGAAAGTGGGGAACCGAAGCCCACAAAAATGGCTTAAACTCTGTGTCTGGTAAGTGATTGCTTCGTGAACTGTAAGCCTAAATTCTTTGTTTTATGCTATTTCTGTTTCCTGTAAAATTAAAACAGTACAGGAGGATAAATGTTCTCTTTGTCACTCCTTAGAAGTCCCTTTGGGAGGTTCAGCAGGACACACCTGGAGGTTGCTTTATTGTAGATGTGTATGCATGTGGACATTTGTTGATTCTTGTAAGTGAATGTGCATTTTTATAGTTTTTACTTCTTGTGGATTAGGGTTTTCTGTTTCCCAAATGCTTAAAAGGAACTTGGTTTTCTTTGGGTAATAAGTACAATATGTGTTTATTAGTTCAGCCACGGTACTGATATTCATATACTCTAGATTCTGGCAGCCTACTTCAACTGTTATAGACTAATAATGCCTCCTTAGCGCCCCCCCTCAATGTCAACTACTTTCTAACAATTTTTGTGTTAGATGCATAATGTGCAATACAGTGAAAAACAACCCTCTACGTTAGGAACTTTCTACCTTTCTTTTTGTCCAAATTAATGTTGATAATTATTTTTGTTGTTTATCTGTATGTGAAATGACTTCATCTACAGGTCTGCTTTAAAACTTTATGTGCTATTTTATCATATATATATATTTGCCTGTAAGAGAGATTGAACTGGACTTTGTTTTGAGACACTTCTTAATAAAGGAACATTGCTTTTACGTTTTTTGTTATAATGGATGCATTTGATGTTAATTCTTTGTGTGTGGTGTGTGTTTATGGTACATCCACGTGAGTGTATGACAGCATGTATGTGCCTGTGAACATGTATGGAGAAGCCAGAAAGACAGGAATTAGCTGTCTTTATCACTCCCTATCTAATTTCAGTGAGACACAGCTCCTCACTAAACTAGTATCTTGCCATTTTGCCTTGGCTGGCTGGCTCATGACTTCCCAAGATACTCCAGTCTCTCTATTCTACAATGCTGGGGTTACAGGCATAAGCAGCCATGCCCAGCTTTTTATGTGGGTGCTGGGGATTTGAACTCAGGTCTTCATGTGTTCTTACTCACTGAACCATTGCCCCAGTCCCTAATGTTAATTCTTACTCTTGTATTTTTCTGATTTTTAATAAAAAGGCTTTATAATATCTATAAAGTGCATGACTACACCAGACAGACCATATTCTAAACCCTCTTCCACCAGGACATCAGCTGTGACCTCTTACAAGGACATGATGTCTTTAAGCCCCTTTTTTGTCTGTGCAGAAACAACACACACACACACACACACACACACACACACACACACACTCACACACACTCACACTCACACATCTTCAGTTTCAAATGCCTGGCACACTGAATGTATTAGCTGTCATTACAGCTGTCATTACTGATGGGTTGAATCACATAAAATGGCTTGTATTTGATTTTAACCCGTAAGAAAGGCAACTTCATATGGTTCCATCTAATGTTGTCTTTCTTGGTCTTTTCTCCCTCTTATCTCTGACTTTTTCTATGTCTTGTTTGTTCTGCACATCTGCAGCACGATGAACTGGAGACATCCAGCCTTTAGTTTGCTGGTTACTCTCTGCTTAACAAGTATGCCCGTAAGCTTCTCTGTTTCCAGAGCCAGTGTTCAAATAATAAGTTTCAATCTTACTCTGGCACCCATCAAAGAATTTTGTGGTTTTCCTTTCTGGCTCAATTTCTATTCTTCTTTTATTTATACTTTTCACTTTATAACTTTTTTTTTTCCCCAAGGAAGCTTTTTAGTGGATCTCCTGTTGTGGTGAGCTTTAAGTTCGGCCACACTTTAGTATCAGGAATTGGTTCCAGGAACCCCTCCCCTCTGTAGGCTACCAAAAAGAGTACTCAAGTCCCTTATGTAAAATGGTGTCATCGTGACATACCAACCCAGATTCATGTACCTGCATACTTTAAAGCAACTCTAGATTTCTCAGATGGCCTGATAATCTATAGAAATCAATTCTATACAAATACTTGGTATACTATATTGCTTTGGTAATGATGCTGAGGAAAAAAGTTTGTACACATTCCGTTGAGATGTAGTTATTTTCTCCAGAGTGTTTATTCTGCTTTGTCATGGTATGCAGTAATTTTGTGTGTATTACTATAATTGGTTGTAGTGGGAGTGGTTGAGGGGAGAGGCCATTATTCCTGGAGGCATGAAGCCTAGAGTCTGGTGGGAAGGAGAATGTTGACCACCTGCTCACAATGTATAAATGGAGATGCAGTCAGTGCTACGACGGTGAGCACACAGAGGTTGAGTGTGGAACCTCATCTGACATTGGAGTGATTCAGGAGTTTCTGGGGAACTGCTATGGCTGCCCAATGAGATGGATTGACTTTGCAAAGGTCTAAGCAACTGCGTGTGCATGAGATCGCACAGACGTGGAAGACATGGGTGAGGGAAGGACAACAGATGTTAGTGACAGGTGCAAGGCAATCTTTTGTCTGTTGGGTTGCCCTTGTGTGTGTGTGTCTGTGTGTGTGTGTGCGTGCCCGAGCTCACACGTTAGTTGGTGAAGCTTCATGTTTGTAACTCCCTCTCTCTCCCTTACTTAGCAGATTTCAAGTAGGAATAGAAATGACTTTTGTATTTTCTTTTAGAAGAATGTAGGTGTTTGTTGAAACAGTTTTGCATGATAGCACTTTAGTATATTGCTAATTAATAGGTAGCGTGCATTCACGGCTTGCTCTGTTAGAAGCTGAACAAAGCTTTCTATAGCTATGTAGTACAAGTAGACCTGGTTGGGTTAAAAACACTACTATAGAGATTAGTCGCCAGTTTAATAATTGTCCATAATCTGTAGGAAATTAGAGCATCAAATTTAGGTTTTTGATTAGTGAAGACCAGTTATTTTTGCCTATTGTACAGCTTCTTGGTGATTTTCAGCGTGCAAAGAATTATTATTTTGCTAGGATGTTCGTTTTGTATTTATATTGTTTTGCCATGGTAAAAGTTTTACCACTTAAAAAAAAGCTGTGTCAAGAACTAAAATTCTATACATTGGAAATCTGTAAAGCAAATTTAAGACTTAGACAGGAAACCAGGACGTAAATGCCAGCTCCTCACTGCTGCCCACACAGCCATTCCTCAGCCTTTCCAGGCCTAGCCCTTCTCATTAAACAGGCGACTCCGAGTCTAGTTTGTACAAATCATTCCTCAGGTTTATTGTTTGGTGGCTTTGTGCTTTTATTTTGTTCTTGCGACTTAGTCTTAAAGACCTGGCTCTTTACTGTTTAGGTAATCTCATCCAAGAAGCTCCATCTAAAGTTGGGACTCTTCTGTGTGTTTTTATCCTTCTGGGTTTGGGGAAGATAATTCTCCGCTGACTTTAGTTTGGCCACTTGAATTTAAAGAAGTTGTTTTTCTTTTAATTGCTGAGATTCGGTGAGGATGGAAAAGAATTATTATCTTAGATGTATCTGTTGGCTCTTACTTTAGAAAAAAATGTAAAGGACCTACATTGTGAATTATTGACATTGTGTAAAACCCGTCAGAGGAGTGGGTGGCGTAACTTCACAAGGAAGTCTGAGAGACCTAAGGAATGGGAAGACTGCTTTCAGTTTTAATGACTGTCCCAAGTTCTAGTACAGTTTCAGTGGGATGAGTTACATACAGAAGGACGTAAGAGATGTGTGGAAAATTGTTTTTCCTTTTCCCAAATCAGCTTTATTGCATTGAAATTGATAACTATATTGAAGTATAACTGTGTTTACTTAAAGAATACCACACTTGATACCATGGAATGATCATGCTAATCTTTCAAGCTAGCTAACATATCCAACATCTTACCTATTCATTTATTTGTTTTTTTTTGGGGGGGGGGAGATGTTAGAATGCTTATGACCACTTTGTGAGCAAATTTGAAGTATGTAGGACTGTATTATTATTATGATTATTATATTTTGAAACAGGGTCTCATGAAGCCCAGGCTAGTCTTGAACTTACTGTTTAGGTAAGGCTGACCTTGAACTCCTGATTCTCCTGCCTCTACATCCCAGGTGTAGGTATTATAGGCCTGTACTGCTATGATCACTTATAAGATAGTATTTTGTATAGTCGCTATGTTGCCCACCAGGTCTGCAGAGCTTAAGCCATCTCACAACCAATGTTCAGTAGCCCCTGGCCACCCTTTTCCTACTTACCCCAGCAGTGCTGCTTTTCTTACCAGTGTGTTAAATCAGCTGATTTAAATATGCCTAAGCATCATTTCCGTAACTCTGGCTGTCCTGGAACTCACTTTGTAGACCAGGCTGGCCTCGAACTCACAGATATCTGCCTGCCTCTTCCTCCCCAGTGCTGGGATTAAAGGTGTATACTACCACCACCCAGCAAGCCTTTAAAAAAACAAAACAAAACAAAACAAAAACTCTACCTAATTCCTCATTTGTAATCAATATTTACCCTGGAAGTACCGGCCACTGAGGGTTTAATGTATTATGTTTGGTGCTGATTCATCAGCGTATTTTGCCCTGCTTGCTGTTGAGTTCTCTCTCCTTAGGCTGACTGTTATGTGGAAACCAGACCAGTCTCCAGGCTCTCAATCTGGAGCACAGGTACAGGTAGTGTTTGGGATTGGATCAGTCGTTGGTCCTGGCAGGTAATATGCAAGGGTGTTGCTTCAGGCTAATACCAGAGATAGGTTGGTCCAGGAGGGGGTGGAGTCATGTGATTAGTTCAGGCTTACAGTTGACAGAGCCAGGAAGAACATGAAGCGCGCCCATATACTGTGAAGATTCTGAGAAAGGCCTTGAGTGTAGGCCTGAGAGAAAGACAGCGTAGATGAATGGCTAGAGCATCCTTGAAAAAAGTCATTTTTTAGAATTGGAAGCAACAGGTGAACTTCTTGGTTCCAAGTGATCTTAATGCTGTGTTAGGCAATGGAACTCAAGAGTCCCAGCTACTTCAGCAGCAGTTGGCTCTTTCCAAGCAGAGGGCCACAGATCTCAAATCCCCATCTGAATGAGTAACAGTTTTCTGGGAGTAGGAATTGGAACTCTCACGTTTCAACAGGTTACTCCTGCAAGAGATGTATAGTAAAATGTTTTCAACCTCCAATGCGGAGAGAGTTTCCCTCCACCAATAGACTTGAAGCTCTAACTCCCAGCGTACTTGCATTTGATGATGTATTGGGAGGTAACTGACATTAAGAGAGATCGTATGAATGGAGCTCTAACTCAGTAGGATTGATCTTTTTAAGAAGAGGGGGCTCTCTCCATACTGGTGCACCAGGGGAAGGCTATGTGTTCATGTGGTGAGAAGGTGCGATCCAAGCCCACAGGAGAGCCAGCAGCACAGTCAGCCATGCTGTATGTACCTTGAGCTCCAATGTCCAGGCACTGGATCTTTGCAAAAAAAAAAAAAAAAACATGTCTGTCACTCAAACTCCACAATCAGTGATGATATGTTATGGCAGGCTAGGCTGACTGACACTGAGTTTTGCCTGAGAAGAACGGTATTAACTCTGATCAGTAGTTGTCACGGCGGATGCTGGTGGCTTGAGCTTGTTCTTGCACATGAAGGATGCACATCACTTCCTGCTTCTCCTTTTTCCTTCCTTTCATCCCATTTTCATGACAAAATAACCCAGGAGGTAAAATTTTTCACTAAGCACATTTCAAATATGTAAAAACTGTACCTCTCCTTTGAAATTACTTGTTTTTAATGAGAAATACAGCTTAAATATTAAAATGTTTTGAAACTATAAACAATATATAAATGACAAACCCACTCTTACTTGTAATTTCATAATGTATAGAATTATTATTTAATCCTGTTTTTTTTTTCTTTTATGGTGTCTTTTCATTATGGCCTATTTTATGGTCTGATTCTTTTTAGAGGTGATGAATGTGTAATGTGTGTTTTGTTTCTACCAGCCATAGTTTAAAGCCACTGTTGCACATGGTAACGTGTTTGGAGTCGAATTTTAATGGCTTGATAATAAGTCATTAAGTTGGTCAATATAGTTCATTTAACCATCGTGTTGGCTAATTTTATGTCAACCTGAAACAAGCTAGAGTCTAGAGGAGGGAACCCCAACTGAGAAAATGTCTCCATAAGATCAGAGTGTAGGAAAGCCTGTAGGGCATTTTCTTAATTAGTAGTTGATATGGGAGGATCAGCCTGTGGCAGGTGTTGTCGTCCCTGAGTTGAAGTCCTGGTCTCTATAAAAAAAGCAGGCTTAGCAGCCATTGGGAGCAAGCCAGTGAGCAGCATTCCTCCATGGCCTCCTGTCTCCAGCCCTTTTAGAATTCCTGTCCAGGCTTCCTTTGATGACCGGTGATGATGAAGCATAAGCCAAATAAACCCTCTCCTTCCCAAGTTGCTTTGGCCAGGGTGTTCCATTCCAGCCACGGTAACCCTAACTGTACGAGCATCATCTTCCTTTTGGAAAGGAGTTGTATTTTCCATTTCTTTACCAGCTTGGAAAAGAGTTTCACCCACAGCTTTCTGTGTAATTTCCTTACACTATGTACAACCGGAGTCACTAACTTGAGAGTAACAGCACTTGGTTTTCAAGTCGACAGAAATATCCTTGAACTTCTAACTCACCGTAGATAATGAAAACGTGATGAGAAAAGGGAAGCCATAATCCTTCTTACTGAGGGATAGCTCTTGTCAAGTTTATGGGATGTTTTCTTCTAACGTTTCTCTAGTTGAAATCTTTGCTAGACACGGGCATTGTCTTCTGTCCTCCCCAACACAGTGACATAACTAGAAGGGACCTTACTTTGACTCAGAGGCTATTGATTTCTGAAGGGAACACTTAGATATGGAAGCTTTTTCTTTTTTTCAGGTTGTTTCCTCTGTGTGTGTGTGTGTGTGTGTGTGTGTGTGTGTGTGTGTGTGTACATGCCCACATGGAGGTCAGTGCAACAACCTTGGGTATTGTTCTCAGATGCCACACACCTTTATTTTGAGACGGGGTCTCTCCTTGGCCTGGAACTCACCAGTTAAGTCAGGCTGGCTTGTCCATGAGGTCTCAGGATCTCCTTGTCTCTGCCTTCCTAGCGCTGAGGTCACAGGCACTTACCGTCGGTGCTCGACCTTTCAAAATGCGGCTTCTGGAGATCAAACTCATGTCCTTGTGCTGGCGAGGGAAGCATTTTTTTTTTTGACCGAGCCATCCTTATGGTTATTTCTCTAGAGTAGGGTTCTGGCAACAGAATTTGCTGTCTCAAACCGCGAAGACAGATTTTACTGGTCAGTGAGAGAAACGACGAAACTGATATCCGGAACAGTGCCCATACTTCATATTTCATACAGCACCGCCAGAGGAAAAACAGAAATTAGTGGGAGCAATTGTGCTTCTAGAACTTGGAAAAACGGAATTTTCTTAGTAATGTCTCTTTGGATGGCACCGAGGGAAGGTGCTTAGACCCTCACTGGTAGATGCTCTGCTGTGGTACCCTACAGGTTTGCATCCGAAGACAACATCTCCAGGCTTCCTTTGGTCTTACTGCCCTTTGACCTCACTGATTTTGGTCAGCCAATAAAAATTTAGTATCTAGCTGGGTTCATTTATCAACTGATGGTGGAATATTCCTCATGAGGGTGTTTCTGTGACATAATAGATTGGTTGCTTTAAAATGGGACGAGTCCCCTAGAGTAAATACGAAAGAGTTAGAACTAAAGCCATTTGTACCTGAACCTGTTTGGTGCGTATTCTTCATGTTAATGTGTAGCAGCTTCGTTTTCCTCCAGGAGCCAGCGATGCTGCAGCCAGGGATCTCTTTCATACCTTGGGAAAATAAAAAGCACCTTCTTAAAAGTGCGTCATCATCTCCTCCTTTATCAGAAGCAGTCACAGGTAACACAAACTGGACATCCAATAAATGATAATTTATTAAAACCTGGAGAGATGAAGCTAATAAGAAAGACGGTCTTCATGAACTCAAAAACAGTGGGAGTGAGAACTAAATGAAAGTACTGCATAATACTTGAGATACCTGACATTAGTTGCGTGTGTGTTTCACTACCGAATATAATGAAGTTTAAAGAGCGTAGGAAAGGTGGAATGAGGAAGCGAAAGTATAAATTTAAGTGGAGATGAAGTGAGAGTCCATCTCAGGGTCCAAGCTACCTGTTAGAAAAGGACCGAGTGTGTGGCTTAGCTTTCCAGGTGCCGACACAGAGACAGGACAGTCAGTATGTGATCCAGAAAGCCCATGTGCATAAAGACTGACCAAGGGGCGTGACTCTTGACCGTATGGGGAGGAGATAGGATATTCTCTGCGGTCTGTCAACCTGTAGACCGTTTGGAGTGGTGGTCAGTGTTTCTAAACACCATTTATTATATTATTATTATTATTATTATTATTACTATTATTTATTGGAGACAAGGTCTTACGCATTAGCCTAAGAAAGCTTGCTGTCGTAAGCTGACAGCAATCCTCCTGCTTCAGCCTCCGATAGGTTGAGATTACAGACATGAGCCACCATGCCCGATTCCAGACACTGTCTTTACAATGAGTGCAACAGCAGAGTTTTGAGAAAGCCGTGTTGTTTAGTGCAGTCTATGGCGTGGTGCCAAAGCTTATCTTAGAAAAGCAGTGCTGAGCCAAAGGAAGGCAGTTCAGACAAGTAGCTCTGCTGCCTTAGTCTGAGGGAGACGCTGCATATTCCACATTCCTTGTGGAATGATGGGCTGGCAGCTTTCAGGATATTGCCTATAAATACTACTTTGCACAAAATCATACGGTTGACAGTTGCTGAACGTAAGCGAGCTCAAGCTTACACAATTCAACACTGCACCCTTGCCTTGTGGCCAAGTTATGTGTGGATCTGTGTGCTTCTAGCATTGGCTTCACTGAGGACAACATCAGTGAAGGTCAGCCTGGGACCTCAGTAGGATATGCTGAAGAGTCGGAGGCAGGAGGATCACATTATAGGAGTTGCAAGGCTATCCTGGCCAGTAGTAGCCAACTCTTGATTACTTTATAGATCATGTGGTGGCAGGCTTTGGCAAAATAACATGCATGAGGTCCTCACTTCAGACCACTTAACAGTCTAGAAGCCGAGGCAGTGCCTGGCAATTCTGTGTGCCCGAGGTTGAGAAGGTGAGTGTCCACAGTGCCCACAGTGTCCACAGACTGGAGAGGAGATCTAGAGCAGCCCAGATCATTCGTGTGGTGGGTGGTAGCAGGGAGAGGGAGGGGTGAGAGTGGAGGGCTGTGGAGCTTCTTGAATAACATCTGCTGCCTTCTCCGTGATGGACCCGCAGGCTGTGGGTTTTCTCTGAGGGAGGAGGCAATGAGAGGGATGGAGACAGCAGAGAGAAATGATGGCTTTAGTGGCTGCCGTCGTGGGCCCAACTGGGATTAGAATGCACTGATTCATAGTGACAGCCTTATCTTGTCTCTGTTTTCCTCCATGGGATCTCTGTTGGTTGTGAATAGAGAACAGAGCAGGCAAGGCAGTGTGGATTTTAATCAGGGTGAGAGTGTCAGAGGGCAGGCAGACGGAAAGGACTGTGGGAGCTTGCAGGATGTGTGTGTGTGTGTGTGTGTGTGTGTGTGTTGTGGGGAGCTCAAGGACTGAGCATGCGTTCAGGCTGGACATGGAGAGATCTTAGGTTGGACAGAGTGAGGGCCGTGGAGGGATCAGAAAGCTGGATAATTTGATGTTCAGGGGCAGAGACTGTATTTGACTGTGGGTGTAGATGTTCTGTTCTAGTCAGAAAGGGGGATTTTGAGGTGTCACAGAACATTCTGGGTGAGAAGGGACGAAGCTGGAAGAAACATTGGAAAGAGAAGTTGTTGGCTTTGTTGACATTGCCCTCGACAGTGACGTGCCTGTGGCTGACATTTCTGCAGAAGAGAGGGAAAGACTGAGATTAGACAGCCTAGAAAGTCCCCTCCAGTCTTAGGATAATTTTTTTTAAATAAAATTTCATTTTTAGGGGCCAATGCTTTCACAGCCCCTCAATAAATATTTTTTTTTTAATCTAAAGACCAGAGAAATCTGGAAAAGAGCTACTCAGCAATCCCATTTTTATTGTTTCCCTTGTAATTGTAAATGTTTGACAGATTATGGCCTCTTTAAAGGCCTCGGGAGTCCATTAAGTCAGGTTTCACTGAGTTCACCCAGGGTCAAGGAAGACAATGGGCAGAAAGCATTTTTGCTGTCTCCTACCACACAGCTGGCCCCGGAAGTCCCGTGATGGGCAACGAGGACCGGAAAGAGAAGAGTTGCTTAAGTTATTTTTAAGGTAACATGGATTGGATTCATCTTTTACCACATGGTCGGGGTCATTGTTACTACATCTGCTCTTTTGAGGTTTGGCATTTCACCTCTTGCTTGCGGAGTGGTTGGCCCTGGGCATTTTCAGAATGAGTTCTGTGGTCGGATGTTTTGCCTGAAGTTTGCATCTGTATCTGGAACTTACGTAGAATGCAGGTTTGAAAAACAGGACCCCGGGTGACAGAAAGAATTCTATGAGTATATTTTGTATTTGATATTTCAAACCATCTTGATCTGAGAAGAAGGGAATCCAGTCCTCATACTGAGCATAAAAAAAAAAAAAAATGAGCCCTTAGGTTATTATTCTATTGTTGTTGTGGCAGCCGTTCAAATACTTTGAGTTTGAGCTCAGACTTGCTTATTTGGGGGCCATCGTTGCATGAGCCACATGGAGGTGATACACGGAGCACTGGAAAACTGAACTTGAAAGGATGACATTCAAGACTTCTTAAAGGCTGAAGGCCCAATCTCCTGGCCATCCTGTGCAGTGGGGGAGGAATTCCTTGTTCTGTGGTTGGAGTTTCCTTCCTTCTTTTCCCTTCCCCCTTTCCTCTCCTGAAAGATTCCCCTAGACTTGAATGTAAGTGGCTTTATTTCCAGCAATTCAGCCCCGTCGAATTCACTGCCCTGCCTGCACTCATCATCCTTCCACGTCTGGGATACCGACTCCTTTACCCAGTTTCCGACACAGTGGATCCCGACCCTCCCTGCGATCCGGTAACCGAGTGTATCACACTCTCCACCGCAGCCGTGGCTCTAAACACACAACCGCACGTGCTGCCAGGCTTCATAATGCCCACAGAGCTGTCCAAACCCACCTCAACTCAGATTGAGACTACGGTATGTTACGGACGGCAGTGTAATTTTTTAAATTAATTAATTAATTTTATTTTTCTGTACGTATCGAGTTTTCTTATGGACTCGTACTGGCTTAATCACGGAGAACAAACTTTTCGTGTTTTCCCATGTGTCAGTCTTCAGCCTGTAGCTGTCAAATTGATACGTCTTTGGATTCTGTTGTTTTGAAATGTTGAATTTTTGAAATTCATGTTCGAATTGCTAATTTGCGTTCCTCCCAAAATGATCCAGTGAATTTTGGCTTGAGATTAACACAGGGTCTCCTACAATTTCTGAAGCGGTCATAAGCATATGTCTATGTTTTGTATTGTGTATTTGTTCAAAAAGGCATTCCAGGTATTGACAAGTATAAAATCTGTCATTCAACTCTGAAAATTATTGAAGATGCTCCCTAGCTTCTACAGTGTCAAATATTCAGCCACGATTCAATTCTTCATATAAAAATAAGCATCCATCATTAGCATGTAAATTTACTTTCATTTTTTAATGTTAAATAAATATGTATCGAATGTTTTATAATACAATTCTTTGTGATTTATTACCCATAAAACACTTGATTTGTATGCCCATTTCATATACCTGTGTTCATGGGGTCGTAAGTGCAAAAGGCTTAGAAGCCCTGTATCAGATCACAACTTTGGAGTGGAAATGGAAGAGATTCACAGGGCTCTCCTCTGCTCTCAGCTATCCCGTAGCTACAACCACGGGGTTCTCATCACTTCATGTCTGCTTTTGTGGACTAACACGAGATTGTGTGCTTGAGTGCCTGTTGAAGAAATAATCATTTGGTGAGGGTGGGGTAAGGCACTGATTTTTATCTTATTTTTAGTGTGTGTATGCAAATGTTTGTGTGTGGGTGCTCATGCTCGAGTGTGTGTGTGTGTGTGTGTGTGTGTGTGTGTGTGTGTGCACGCATGTGGCAGCCAGAGGTTGACGACAGGTATCTTCTGTTACTTTTTACCTTTGTTTTCTTTACACCTATTTAGACTTATTCTTTAGGCTTACTGATATCTTTAGACTTAGTTTATTTAGACGTGTGTGTGTGTGTGTGTGTGTGTGTGTGTGTGTGTATGTGTGTGTGTACATGGATGCCAGACCAGAGAAGGTGTTGGAACCATTGGATCTGGAGTTACAGGCTTCTGTGAGCCACCTGATGTGAGTCTAAGAACTGAACTCTGGTCTTCTGCAAGAGCAGCAAGTGCTCCTAGCCATCGAACTATCCCTCCAGCACCCTTTCTTTCCCTTTTTTTTTCTTCCTTTCTTCCTTCCTTTCTTTCTTTCTTTCTTTCTTTCTTTCTTTCTTTCTTTCTTTCTTTCTTTCTTTCTTTCTTTCTTTCTTTCTTTCCCTTTCTCTCTCTCTCTCTCTCTCTCTCTCTCTCTCTCTCTTTCCTTCTTTCTTTTTTGGCAGGGTCTATCACTGAAACTAGAGATCACTGGTTTATCCAGACCAACTGGCCAGTGAACTCTAGGCAACCTTTTGTCTCTGCCCTACCATAGTGCTGGGGTCACAGATATGCTTTGTCTGTTTTTTTATATGGGTTCTGAGGATCTGAACTCAGATCTTTATGCTCATTGAGCAAGCACCTTACTGAATGAGCTATCTCCCTATACCTGGTTCCCACATTTTATTGTGCATCAGAATTTCTGGAGAGGTGTGTGTCTGAAACGTTGAGTCAGGTCTGCTCATTCAGTTTCTGATTCAAGCAACCTGGGAGTGATCCAAGAAGACACACTTTTTAATGAACTGTTGGTGAGTCATATTTTCTTTGAGGAATCTTTGAGGATTTTCTTTGGAGGAATCAAGTTCTGACATTGTCCATCTCTTGCTAACTGCACCTTTCCAAGTTGGATCTAATGAAAATGTTGCTAGATTTCATTGTAGTTCACCCTATAAACATCTCAGATCTGGAAGGTAAAAGGAGAGCAAGTGAGATGTTAGTTTCATAGTATCCCAAGTGTCCTTAGGGTGCCTTTCTTTAAGAATAGGCTAGGTAAAGTGTAGCGGTCCACTTGAGAGTGGAAAGGGATTAGAAACATCTGGTAAGTGGAAGTAGGGACTCTGAAGAAGAAGAGAGAAGGAGACCATCAAGTTCATCTTTGACTTTATCTCTTGATGAGCCTGAGTGTTTGATGGATTTAGTTTGGTTGCGGGAGAGCCTACCTTTGGTAGGTTTTAAATCAATTTATTGTTTTTTGTTGTTGTGTTAGGGATTGAACTTAGGGCCTTGTACATCATAGGTAAGCACCATACCACTGCCTACATTTTAATGGGCTTTTTGGCACCATGGTTTGAACTATCCTTGAGAAAGAATTTGTACTGTGACCTGCCAAAAGACTTGAGAGCTGGCCAAGAAAGGTAGTGAGTTTCCTGTAGCTGAAGGGTTCACCAGAGACTCCACAACAGATGTTTTGTAGGGATTAAAACACAGGATAAGAGGTGGAGCTAGATAACTCTAGAAGTCTCTTTCCAATTACAGGAGATGTTGTATTAAATTTTATAATAAACAACACGCCCAAACTACTTTGAGAACACTCTACAAGAAACTAAGGCTGAAATAAGACTAGTTAAACTACAGTCTGCCGTTTGATCATTAAAACCAAACACAGACACACCCATCACCCACGTCTGCGCACGTGATAAATGACAGGAGAGTTCATTGCCTTGATGTTTACTATTTGCAGGCTGTAATGTTCCTAGGAGTGAAGTTTCGAATGGACTTTGATGACTTGACCTGTTCATGTTGTGTCCTCTGCGTATTTGAACAGGACCCTAAAGCCACTCCTTTAAAGATCGGACAAATGCTGGACAGAAAACATTTAAGTTTTCTTCTGGATTTTGGTGCTCTTGTGTCTTTTGGCCAGGGATCAACCTTTAGACGCTTGCTTCTGAAAGATGAGGGGAGGTTCATGATATTTTGTGTGAGCTCCAGTAGGCAGGGAGGTTTTCCTATCATTAGATAATAATATGTATTTAAAGTCACATGAAAGTGTGCTGCCTGGGGTCTGAGATTTATTCCCAACTAAATTGGTGATTAAGATCTGTGGTTTCCAGAAAGTTGGAGGATATCATAACAAAATGTTTTATATCTGATGTAGTTTTGATGTCATCAAAAAGAGAACCGGCAGGCAAAGGTCCTCTGCTCTGCCCCTTTTTCTTGGTGGTATTTGTTCTTCCGCCCAGTCCTGAAAGGCGTTGGTGAATGCTGGCTCTGAGCCTGTGATTGCCAGGGATTCTAAATTTCACTGTTCCATAGATAGGTGCTCTCAGCTCCTGTCTTGTCTTCCTGTCTTTTTGCTTCCACTGCTTGGGTTTCCAAGATTCCCAAAATTGAAGCCAGATGTGTGTCAACATCAAAAATCCCTGACTGCCTTTCTTGTTCTCCCAATCCCCTCCCCCCTCCCCAGATACCAATGCAAGACAGAAACTCAAGACACCAGGACAGCCCCAGTTAACACTACCAGCAGGCCATGTTGTTCTGGGTTTGAAGTAACACTCACATTCACGGATGAGTATATCAAAGTATTGTGTTAATCAGTAGTCTAGAAAATTCTGAGGTTTATTTATTTATTTATTTTTGCTTTAGTTGAATGTTTCAGTTTTCTGATTCTGAGGATTCGTGTCTTCTAATTCTGGACTTTTTTTTTTTTTTTTTTTTTGAGACATAACTCATTCTGCATCCCAGTCTGATCTTGAACTCTGTATATCCCAGACAGGCCTCAAACTCATGGTAATCTTTCTGCCTCAGCTTCCTAAGACATGATCCACACATGGCCTCTGGGATATTTTTTAATCTGTTTAATTTCTCTTATTGCTTCTGTAGGTTGGGTCTCTGCTTAGATGTTTCTGAGGCTGCTACACTTCCTGCTTCTGGAAACTTCACTTTTAGATGTTTTTCCCCCTCTGTCACCATTCACTGTTCTGTATAATTTCTTCTCAGTAAAACTCTAGAGTATGAATTCTCTCTTCAGCTGCTTTTTGTTGTATGTATTATTTTCTATTGAGTTTCTCCTTATAAGTGTGGTGATTTTTATGTCTGGAAACTCTGAATCATTTTCAGTTATTTAACATCATTTATTTACTTACTGTTTGTGTGTGGTGGGCGTACACGCAGCCCTTCGTGCTTGTGGAGGTCAGAGAACAATCTAATGGAGTCTCGAGTTGTTTCTCTCCTTTTACCTGTTTGCTTGGGGATTCAAACTCAGGTCGTCCGGCTTGGCATCAAGCACCTTTATCTTGTTGAAACATCTCGATGGCCCCATTTCCAAATGGAATCATTTAAAATCTGTCTTTTAAAAATGTCCTCTTATTAAAGCATTATCATTTTATAAACCGTTTCTGACAACTCCAGCATGTATAGATTTTGCATTGGTTGGTTTTGATGACTTCAGTATGTGCTGGCTCATTTCCAAATGTTTTGTGCTCCTCCAGCCCCCCACCCCTTCCCCCTGCCTCTGACCCACCCCATGCCTATATAAGCCTCTGTGTTTCTTTCCCTCTGGGCATTGAGAACTTAAGGTAAATCATTTCAGAAAAAATATGCCTTTGCTTCTGCTTCAACCCATGGCCACTACAGTTTCAATTTTCACTTTGTGTTCTTTGTTGGTCAGACGAATAGGATTAATTTCAGCCTCCAATTAATTAATGGCAGATGTCTGGCTATGAGTTCTCAGGGACAATTCTTTGCAACTTTCATCTGAGTCCCGAGGCAGTCACACGTCTTGCTGCTCCCTTGTGACATGCATTTGTGCGCACATCTCTGCTTCACCTGTCGACATCTGGCTTGTTGCAGGGATCCTTAATCTTATGCTGCTGTTGCGATTTCTGCCTGTAAACACCAGAACTCGAGGTTAACTGGGCTTGGGATCTTAACATTGGTCACATCCAGCCTTCTTTTACCTTGGCTGATTTGTTGACATATTTTGTTTCCTCAGAGACTTACTATTTTTGCCAACTTGGCTGAAAACTGCGCAGGTAGCTGCTTGTGGGTTTTTGTAAGCACACATGCACTCTACAAGCTCAGATGCTTTAATTCTGGAGGGATTTTTCAGGGTATTTGGCCCTTAGTATTCCTGGAAAGAAATCAGCAGTGTGACTTTTTGAAATAGCAGGACCTATTTCATCCTCTGAATGCCTTAAAAAAATCTGTTTGCTTTTATGGCATGTTTCTATGACTGCATGAATATATACACACTGTGTACATGCAGGAGCGCAGGCAGGTTAAAAGCGTATCGGATCTCCTGGGAATGGAGTTATAGTTTTGAATCACCATATGGGTGCTGGAAACCGAATCCAGGTCCTCCACAGGAGCAGCGAGGGCTCGTAACCGTTGGGCTATCTCTCCAGAACCTGGAATATGTTTTTATTCACTCAAATAATCCCGTTCCTTAGACTGTCACCTTACTTTTGATTTTACTGTCAGTTTCATAATGATGCCCTCATGTTGATAAGCCAGCACAGATTGCTGATTATCTCCCTACAGTAAATATCTTGAAGCAGAATTGGTGGGTCAAAGGGTGTGCCTGACTGATTGTTGATAGACAATGCCAGAATCAGCCTGAAGAAACAAGAGAAATGTGTCTCACAAAAACTCTCCATCACAGTATTGGATAAATGGATAAAAATCATCAATAGGTTGGGAGAAATTGCACTTTTTTTTGTAAAATTTAGATCTTCTTGATCAAAAAACACATTTTTTTTCCTGAGTTAATTGACCATTTATTGACTCTGTGTGTGTGTGTGTGTGTGTGTGTGTGTGTTGAGGTAATGTTTGAGTGTGGAGCTGCCATGGTGTGGAGTGGGTACAATGGCTGTGTATAAAGGCAAGGATGAATTAATGATGAGAAAGGCAGTTTTTCCACAGAAGAACAGCTGAATTATGGGACATGCTAAGGAAAGTTTACTGTGAAGCCTAGCCGTTTGCAGGGTCATCTTCCCACTGATGTGTGTACTCCTTTTTCTCCATAGTGACTGTTGGAAATGGAATGTGTAGGATTGTCTAGGCGGGTTCTTGCATTGCCAGTGACTTGAGGAAGCTTGGGAGACTATATTGCCAACATTTTGCTTCTTTTGTGACATGGCACTTTGTATGCATGAATGCTGGGTAATTCACTGGCCAGGAAATGGGGGTGGGTTGTTTTTGTTTATTGTAAAATTTCGAGATCGAATATTTACTATGGTGCACAGGCTGGCCTGGAACTGGTGATGTGTAGTCCAGGTTGGCCTCAAATTCATAATCCTCCTGCCTCAGCTCCTAACTGCTAAGATTAAAGGTGTGTGTCATCATCCATTAATTAAATATTTGCGTTTGGAGTTAAGCTGTTTAACTTATTTTTTTTACTCCTGATGGTCGCGATTCCTCTTAGTCAGCAATCTTGACTAACTAAGCACTGTGGGGACGGCGGCTTGAGTGAGCATCAGAATGAGAAGGTTAATTGTAGTGCTCTCTCCATCTTCAAGATGCTCAAGGTTCAAGTGTTGGTGCCTGGGTGATAGAGGTTCGTGTGATTAGTGCTGCTCTGTACAAGGTGTGGAGGTGATGGCATACAGGAGGGTACAGCCAACTTCCTGCCAAGGATGATGGGTGACGTGGTGATGAACATGGAGGGGACCTCTGAGACTCTGGCCAGCACTGAAGATGGAGAGATAAAGAGCTCACTGTGTGGATAGGGAGGGGAAGAGGTCATTTTAATCAATGAAAACAGGGCACAGAAAGACACTACTCTGAGTAGTTTTGTTGGTCAACAATGGAAGACTCGCTAGTGGACGACACGGAGTCCACATCCATCCTGGTGTTGGCCTCCTCCCTTCACATCCTTAACAAGAGACACGATTTCCAGTTTTATGTTAGGTCTTCATGGGAGGTTACATTGCAGAGGGCCGGAGAAGCAGAATAAGAAATAAGATTAAAGATCCTTACCGCTGTCTGGGGGAGGTGAAACAAGTGCCCGTAGATGCTGTGGGAGAGAGGATGGATTTAAATCTTTTGGGTAATAGGAGTAGTGCTGGCAAGATCTAATGACATATTTGGTCCAAGAAATACCAAGTTACATTTGGAGCATTTTCATACGGGAAGTCCTGAAGTGATAGATGCGTCGGTTGGAATACTGGAGAACGTATGCATGTTCAAGAGTCATTGTCCTAAAAATGTCTGAAGTGGAACTCACTGGTGTGTTTAAGAGTGACAGAGAGAGAATGGATAGAAGCAGACTAGGAAAGGGTAAGTAAGGAAGGAGGGGCCAGCTTTTCCTGACCCTTCCTAAGATGCCCGAGAAAGCATCTGAGAATTGGACTGTGGTCAAGGGAACGTGGCTCGTGAGTAGGACAAGTTTTAAAGGAGAATGGCTAACAGTGTATCATGGCACTGAAGGGCCAAGTGAGGTAAGGACAGAGAAATGCCCTTATTTAAAGGCAAGTTGTCTTTTCTCAAAGGTTTTGGGGTGATATGCCACAGTACACATGTGGTGACATGCAAGCAATGAACCCAGTTTCTTTAGAATCCTGGCTTTGAAACAGAGAATTGGGGAGGGGAGGGAAGAGGAGGGAGAGAAGGAAGGTGGGGTCAAGAAGCATTTTTCTCTTTTCTATAGTGAGGAAGCAGAGAGAGTTGGATGAGTGCACGGCCCATTTTCTCCTTTTCACTCGGTCTAGGACCTCAGGCCCGGAATGGTACACCCACATTTAGAATGCGCCTTCTCTCTCCATTTAACCCAGTCTAAAAACTCCCTTCAGATATGCCCAGAGGTTTGTCTCCTAGATCCTGGGAAAGTTGACAATCCTTATTACCCTCCATAGATAATTTGGTTCTGAGAATTTCCGATTGCAAGTCAGATTGGGTTTGTCATAAATTCCCTTAGATTTTGAGTATAAATAATCATTTTGATTGCAAAGAAGATACGGTTTGACTTTTCTACTCGTTATAAGCCAGTTGGGTTCCTGCTGAATGCATTAACTATGTCGTCTAGAGCTACGTTGACTTGTAAGCATAGTAATGGGATCCCTGTTTGGTTTTTCTTTTGTCATTAACAAACCAGCTTCTGTTGATACAGCTTTTCATTTTTAAGGGTAATTATTCAGAGTAGTACAGCATAGCCATGTGTTTGCTTTTAACTGTAGAAAAACTAGCGAACATACTCAAAAGGGTTAATCATGAATCTACGGAAAGAAACTGCTTTAATGATTACATCATCATTTGGTACATTGAAGCTAGAATTAATTTTGATTCTGAAATGATAGCGCTCTCTCTGAGACTGCTTTTCTCAAGAGAGATAAAAGCATCTCCACATTGAGAAGTAAAAAGTTTCCTACTGTTTCTACTGTTTCACTGTGTGTGTGTGTGTGTGTGCGCGCGTGCGCGCGCGCGCGCGTGCATGCAACTTTCTGGTGTTTTTGCACTCTTCTGAGATGAGTGGCCATCATAGGAGACATTAGAGTTTTAGACTTCGGAGTTAAAACTATGTTGCATTGTTGGCAGTAGAATGAGAATCACTTACCTGGGGGAGGAATACAGAATTTTGGGTTATAGACCTTAGGCTAGTGGCCTTGTACAGTGAACATCTCACACCTTTGGCAAAGACGATGCTCTTGCAGGCTCTGAAGCCTGATGACTGAAACAGGAGAGAACTCTGATCCTGTTTCCCCAACAAGGCCTCTTGCCAAAGCAGGTCTCATTGTTCCGGAGTTACAAGTCAGCACTGAGAGACTTCTTCCTGTACACAGCCTATCCTGTTCAAGGGGCTATGGAACAACCGACGGGCTATTTGTTATACTTACAGATTTATGAGCGAACACCTGAAAGTGTTTGGAGAAGGGTGGATATAGGCTAATGTCTGTGCCTTCCTCATCTCCTGGATCCATACATTGAAATCCTAATCCCCAGGGTAATAACATTAGAATGTGATAGGGATCTTTGGCAGTGATTAAGCCAGGAGAGTAGACACTTCATGAGCAGTCATGACTTTATAAAAGAGAGGCCCCTTTGTTCATTTGTGGGATTACAGTGGGAAGATGGCAGTCTTCGTCCTAATGGAAGTTCCTCAGCAGTACCCAACTTTGCGGGCATTGACATCACACTTCTGATCCTCAGAACAATGAGAAATACATATTGGCTGTGGAAACCACAGCAAACATTATGGCCAACGATGATGGCCAGGGCAGTTCAAATGCACTAAATTAGGAAGACAGCAGAGCATCATGGGGTGGTGCTCCCTGTGCCATTTCTTTGGGACTCATATTCTGGCAAGTGAGTCGGGTTGGGGGAGGTCTGACCCTTCTAATCCAGCTGTTCTTCCTCTTCAGTGAGCAAGCGTAACTTCCAGACTGCTGTTAATCCAGCTCCTGCATTGTAGTTAATGGTCCTCCCAGGTTCCTCTCAACTTCTTGGCTTCTGATGTGCTTATCTGTATTTTAACTGGAAATTGGGTGTGCCCTGTGGCAAATTGGGGATGATGTCATCTTTACTCAGAAGTCACCTTATGATCCTTTGCAGGCCGTATTTGATTAACTACAGTTGTTGATGTAATGGACCATCTCAGGGTTAGCTGGTGTGAGAGACGCTAGACTTTAATGTTCTTTAAGGATTGATGCAGCCAGTCCGGGAAGAACATGGCGTATAGGAGTTATCTTTCCACAGATCACATTCCATCTGCAAATGACAAAAAAGGCTGCCCACGTTCACATTCTTCTGCCTTCTTTTAAAACTGCAACCTAATAACTTTTCTAAAAAAGCCTTTGTGTGAATTAGAATTGCTTTTCCAGTCGAGCTGTGATATGATCTCAGGCTCATGAACGGGATATGAATTTAGGGGACCTCAGACCTTCTGGCCAACTCATTTACTAGAAGAGAGCTTGCCACTGACTTTGTCGAAACTAAAGCTGCTGCTTTTGCTGCAGCCCCTCCCACTCAGCATCTAGCAGCTTCATCCGATGGGCCGTCCTATGACGCTGTGGGGCCATGCACTTCTGACTACGCTCTATTTAAAAGCTGTGCATTCTTAGGCTCTCAGCTCAGTGTTCTTGTGTCCAAGAGTTAGAAACAGCAACACCTACTCTCAGAACTGTGCCCCCCCAGTTCATAGGATTTCAAGTGATGTCTTTACTGAATGAGTCAGAAATTCTCTCCTAAAACATTCCTTCTGCCTTCCATTTGGTTAAAGCCCAATTTGTTTTAGTTTTTAAGAGAAAATACACATTTTGTCTCTTAGACATACAATTGTCTTTAGCCCGCAACACTGAATACTACAGACACGTCTTAAAAACCCCAGTCTTGAGTAGATGCTTTCAGTTCTGTGCAAGGCTGCATAGAGGCCTTGATCTATGACATGGACGGTGTACTGAGTAGTTTCCTGTGGGAACTGAGGACCACCAGCACCGGCATTGCCTGGGGACTTGTTGGTAAGTTCAAGTTCGTTGGCTCAATCCATATCTACTGAATCAAAAACTCAGAGGCTTGTGGCCTATCTCCTTCTGAACATCCTCTAGTGAATTCTCAGGACCACATGCTGTAGTTTGAGAAATGGTTGTGTATACATCTGGCTTTCAGGGTAAGCATGCTTTGGGATCTTGTTAAAATATGGATTCTTGGTCCCACCCATGGAGTGGGAGTCAGGAGGGCGTGGCACGGTCCAGGAGTCAGTGTTTTCTGTGGAAAAACTTACTGAGTTCCCCCTTTATCATACTTGATCACTCAGTAGCTAACTGTGTAGATTGTAACAGCATGTTCTGTAGCAGTTCACCTACTGTACTGGCTCGTCAAGGATGACACAAGGGCATTTTCGTAGACTCAAACCCTATCAGACCTCAGCAGAGGGAACCACCATCATGGCAACCACCATCCGTAACCGTGACCGTAGAACCGTGAGCATCTGAGCTCAGATGTTTTGATTCATTCAGAACTCCTCAGGTGTTCTACTGATAGCTCATGCAGATCATTAGGAACCAAATAGTCCCCCACATTAATCCAATACCTGCAGACAATACAAAAACGCCAAGACCTAGGCAGCCCCTCATCAAATGGTGTACAAATCAATTGTTTTTTACATAACTAAAAATAAACTTCTACAACAATGTTCCTATTAGGTATCTTTAAGGAGTTCAGGTTTCAAATAATGGCGTGTAATCTAAGGAGATTTCAGAAATATAGGCAGCTAAAGAATATAGGTATCTAGGTCCTGTCCTACTGTATTAAAACTCCACACTAAGTTATGGTTAAATCTGCTTTATTGAGTGTTTACGTTTTGTGGGTATATCATACCATCTGAGAATCATGTGTTGTTTTCATTAGCATTCATTGAGGGTTGCTAGAAGATATTGCCAGATTAATATCTTTATGTATTCAGTATTATGGGATGACTCTTAACAAGATTTAGTAGAAGAAAATAGTCTCTCCATAGCTTTCCTCTTTCACAATAATATACAACTTGCTTCTTCTTTTGATTTAGTCCCAAGAGAGCTCAGAGTAAAATCTTAGTTTTTTTAAAAAAAAATTTATCTGTCTGTCTGTCTGTATGTGTGCCTATGTGTGTATACATATTACATGTATGCAGGTGCCCTTGGAAGCCAGAAGAGGCCATCGGATCCCCTAGAACTGAAGTTACAGATGGTTGTGAGCTCATGATGTGGGTTTTGGGAACTAAATCCTGGTCCTCTGCAAGAGCAGTTAAGTGCTCTTAACTGCTGAGCCATCTCGCCTACCTCTAATTTCTGATTTAAAAATAACTATATCACCTTCTATATCCTGGCTGGAGATAGCTGGGGTCTCAAAACTAAGCGACTGGTGGATTGTCTGCTCTTTACTTTGAAATGAGTTTCCTATTTGGTGAGTCTCAGCGCTGTGCTGGTGTCTTTCGTTGGTCTCCTTCCATCTGATTGGCTGCACTGTGATCGCTACTAGCCCGACTGTGAAAGAGTTAATGTTTTCCAATCCCCAGCAAAGACGTAGGCAGTGGGGGGAAAATCTGGTTCATTTTGTTTCAAAATAAACCATACCTCAAATAAGTACAAACAGCTGCATTGCAGGCTTGGGGCCAAAAGAAACCAGTGTGGTGCTACGAACTCCAGCTGAGAGGAGTTCATGTATCATGGATTTGAGGGCAGGCTCCATCTCGAAATCATTAGGGCCCAGCAGGAGCACAGCCCTTGCTTGTCATGCTGGTCACCTCCCTAGCCACCAACCCAAAGAAAACCGAGTGACTTTTTGAAGAGGTGGCCTTTTCTTTCTTCGAAACATCCCCCTCCACAGTCCCAGAAGACCGAACACACTGCACCTGTACCTACGAAACAGAGAAATCCGGAACATAAGGCTCATTTTCTATCTCTTATCACTTGGCTTCAAGCCGCAGGCACACTCACCCTGGCCCTGAGACATACTGCTTCCTTCTCCAGCCTTAGGGAAGGGCTGGTCAGGGAGAAAAGGCCTTTTGATTGTTTCTCCTCCCAGTTTTCTCTGAGATAACTGTGTATCAGTTCTGGAACACCCCCCACCCCTCACCCCTACACAACAAGGGTTGACCCCAGGGCCTGTACAGTTAGGCAAATGCCCTGCCACTCACTGTGCTGTAACCCCAGCTGGCAACCCCTCCCCCAGCAGACTGCATTTCTACCGTCACAATGCAGTAGCCCTTCTCCAGAGTGACCACCAGCTCCCTCTGCGCGCCACTTAGAAGGTTCTGTGTGACATTTACTGCATGTTCGGAATAGTGTCCTGGGATTTTTCTGGCCACGTAGGATGGTGTCTTTCTGGCTAACGATGAGGTGGTTAAAGCCTTTTCCTGTTTTAGATTTCCAGTTGGTTTTCAGATGGTGCTGTGAGCTGAGGCTTGCCTGGTGGTAACTACTTAGGGGTTTGACTAATCTCTTCACAGTTTGTTTAGATAAAGAGAGGGAGGTCCTTCTTCCTTTGCTCTTTCTGAGACTTTCTTGATAAACAGTTTTAACAGTTATCTTAAAAGTTATCACAATTGGATATGACAGGCCTGTAGGAGCTGGGATGCTAGCCGTATAAGTTAGATAGGTCCCACGTTTTACATTTCTTCTCATAGTTACTAAAATCACTGCGGATGGCTGAGAGTCACATAATTTTCTGCACATCCGTTCTCTTGATTCTTCAACAGACTGGACATGTTTGAAAAGCAGTCCACAGATGGCTATATAAAAAATGATGCCAGACCAAGGAGCTAGCTCGGCTGTAAAGCTCTTGCCTTGTAAGAATGGAGACTTGAGTTTGATCCCCAGAACCCACATAAAGAAAGCCTGGTGTAGCAAGTCCTTCTAACCCCAGCTCTGTGGAGGCAGACACAGGTAGATCCCTGAGGTTTGCTGGCCAAATACTATAGTCTAGTTGGCATATGCCAGGACAAGGAGAGGACCTGTCTCAGTGTAGACAGTGTCTCAGGAACAATGGCTGAGGTTGACCTCCAGCCTGTATACACACACACACACGCACACACACACACACACACACACATGCACACAGTGTACTTGCTTATGTATGGAGTCATATGTATACACATTCAAAATGAGGCCAGGCTAGACTGTCTTTACTGATCCTTCAAGTTGGTAAAATCACGTATGCAGATCCTCAGGAAACAGGAATATCTGTTTATGTTATACCCAGCTGGGAATCATTGACCTTCCAGCGCAATGCCTGGTTTTATTAGTTTCCCCTCCTCCGTACTTGTAAAGGGAGTTCACTGAGGTGGCGTGGTGCATCCTGGGAGCAGGGAAGGAAATGAAATTAAGCACCTCATTATTTTTCCAGCACTGAAGTAGATACTAGCTTTGTATTCTACAGTGACATGTACATTAGATGTAGGTTGCCGACTGATCTTCTTTAAAGCTCACTTTTATCTCCAGTTTGATTGGAGGTTATTCAGGGAAGCTAGGTTTCTTGTTTGGCTCTAGAACTTTGAAAATAAACAGAGCTTCGTATTTTTGAATAGCACATTGTGATGCCAAACAACATCTGGAAGAGATTATTCTTTTGGTAGGCAGAAGAATTCATAATCTACTGTCTTCAAAGAATGCGGCACCTTGTCACATTTTTCCTGGATCCTGGAAACAGAAGTCCTGGGGGCCATGTTGTTGCTGGATCATCTACTCTCGGTTGTGTATCGAACTTAAATGTATCCAACACTAAATACTTCTATGCCATTTGAAAGCAGAGCCAAATGTGGAGGTCTGGGGCTGTCTGCACTTTCCTCCTAGTCTCCTTTTCCAGGAGTCCTATTTGAGTTTTGGCAATGTGCTCTTAAGCTTTGCAATTCGTCCGAGACATCTTTTCTTGTCTCTAAGCCCAGGCACACGTGTGTCTGGGATGGTAATGTAATTTGCAACAGTAGCTTCTGCCCAGTTTAAGAATTGCAAAATTAAGTTTATCCTTGGCCTTGTCTTTTCTTATGGTTGGTATAGCAAAATAGGAATGCTTTATTCTATTTGCAAACATATTATCACAGATGTTTCTGTAATAAAAGGACCTGTCCTGGCCCTTCTGATTCCGTTTCTCTCTCAAGCCTGTAAGGAAGTTTCAAGAACAGTGCAGAGAATGAAGGACCTTTTATCTCGGCAGTCGGTGAAGAGTGAATTGCTTACATTTATATTCAATGCCAAGCGTCAAATACTTTATAATGTATTTCTCACAAATGAGGACATTTTCCTATGTAGTCACAAGACCACTGTCCAAATCAATCAGTTAACATTGTACTGTTGTCTGGTTTTCACAGCTCATTCATATCGTCTCAGATCACCGCAGCTAAGGGTTCAGGTCATAACCTTGTGCTGTATATGTGCTGCCCCAACCCGACTTTATATGGCATACCCAGGGACCGCACATAGTAACTCCAGACTTGTTTCACATTGTCCGTCCTCCCAGGCCTTCTCCTGAAATCTTGGTGAAAGCCTCTCTAACACTTGCATTCGAGTTGACTGCAAAACCAGGATACCTGGGTGATGCTACTGGAGCCATAGTCAGACCCGGCGGGCCAAAGATGTGTGGCTTCGTGGATGACTGATCCCCGAGCATCATGTGCTTACTCTCCTGGACCAGACAATTCTTTTTTTTTTTTTTCAGCAGAGAGAAGTATTTCACGATGCACATGCCGAGTGTGCTCGTGGTTGTTGGCACAGGATTTCCCCCAGCATTCTCATGGTGAGGACGCATGGATACCTTCCTTGGGCTGAGGCTGTAGCTCAGTGGGAAAGTATCTGTCCAGTAAGTGTGAGTTCTCTTGGTTGCACCCTTGCCTTTCAGGCTCTAGCATGAGTTCATGGCTGGCTGCCTTCTCATGGGGCTGTCCTCGTTACCCGTCTCTGCCACCCTGCATCCGTTACAAACGAATGGGTTTAAATTGCGTGTCAGGTTATTTCACAAGGCAGGATTTCCCACTTGTGTAAAATGTTTTGGTATTTTTTCTTCAAATAATCCGTGAGATATCACTTAAAAATGACGAGGCAAGCGCTTTTCTTTTCGGTAAAGTTAAGGATAGATCTGGACACACACTGTAGAATTTGCTGTGCCTTCTGTGATCGTATCCATTATTGGCCGAACTTTCTCCTGTCCTTTTGAAATGCTTCCCCGTGTCAGCCCGCCCTTGTGTTCTCAGGTGGCCACTCAGGATCCCTGAAGATTAGGGATTGCATTTTCTCTGCTTTTATAGGTTTGTACAGCGAGCGCGGTGTTCCATCTGGCTTCTTTCCCTTGCTTTAATTATTGTGGAAATGTGTTGTTGTGCAAATCAGCGGCTCATCTGCTCGTGCTAACAAGTAGTGCATCACGGAGTTGTCAGACAACAGTTTATCAGTTCATGCGTGCGTTGACATTTGAGCTCTTTCTAGGGATTGGACATCACAGACAATGCCGCCACCTGCGTCTGTGCTCAGGTTTTTTGTCTTTTTTTCTCAAGTAGGTAACTAGACGTGAGATGACTGGGTCAGAAAGCAAAAGCATGTTTGACTTGTGAAGAAACAGCTCAGTTGTTTCTTTTTATTTTATTTAATTTTGTTTTTTATTTTAATTTTTTTCTCTCATACAACTTATAGAATACATCCAGCATCCCGTCTACTCCCCATCCTCTCCCATCTCTCTCAGATCTAGCCCCATCGCCACCCACTAACATCCCCCCCTTTTCTCCAGAAAAGAGCCACAGCACAATTGGGGCATGGCATAGCGGGATGGAATGAGGCCAGGCACCAATCCCTATATCAGGGGTGAGCCAGGCAGCCAAGCAGGAGAAAAAGAGTCTCAAAGGACGGTAAAATGGTCAGAGACACCCCCACTCCAGCCTGTAGGGTTTTTTTCAAGGATACCAATCTAGACAACAACACTGTGATGTTATTTAGGGGATCCTACAGGTTCTGAGTCTATGGCTTCAGTCTCTGTGGCCCCTATGTGCGCTGGTCAGCTGACATTGTGGGGCATCTAGGCTGTTTCCAACTTCTGGCTATTATGAATAAAGCAGCTATGAACACAGTTTAGCAAGTGTCCTTCCGGTAGGATGACACGTCTTTTGGGTGTATGCCCAGGAGTGGTATAGCTGGGTCTTGAGGTAGGTCCATTTCCAATCTCCTAAGGAATCGCCATAGTGATTTCCATAGTAGCTGTACAACTTTACACTCCCACCAGCAATGGAGGAGTGTTCCCCTTGCTCCACATCCTCTCCAGCATGAGCTGTCCTTGTGTTATTGACCTTAGCCATTCTGACAGGTCTAAGATGGAATCTCACAGAAGTTTTGATTTGCATTTCCCTAGTGGCTAAGGATGTTGAGCATTTCTTTAGGTGTTTCTCAGCCATTTGAGATTCCTCTTTTGAGAATTTTTTGTTTAGATCTCTACCCCATTTTTTAATTGGATTGTTTGCTTTCTTGATGTCTAGTTTCTTGGGTTCTTTATATATTTTGAATATTAGCCCTCTATTAGAAGTGGAGTTGGTGAAAATCTTTTCCCATTCTGTGGCTGCCATTTTGTCAGGCTGACAGTGTCCTTTGCCTTACAGAAGCTTTTCAATCTCATAAGGTCCCATTTATTAATTGATGGCCTTAGTGCCTGAGCTATTGATGTTCTGTTTAGAAAGTTGTCTCCTGGGCCAATGAGTTCAAGACTCTTCCCCATTTTCTTTTCTATCATGTTCAGTGTGTCTGGTTTTATGCTGAGGTCTTTGATTCACTCGGACTTGAGTTTTGTGCATGGTGACAGATATGGATTAGTTTGGATTTTCTCATGTAGACTCCAGTTAGACCAGCACCATTTATTAAAGATGCTGTCTTTGTTCCATTGTATGTTTCTGGCTTCTTTATTGAAGCAGAAGGAACACTGCCAAACTCATTCTATGAGGTAACAATCACCCTGATACCCAAACCAGACAAAGATTCAACAAAGAGAATTACAGACCAATCTCCCTCATGAACATAGATGCAAAAGCACTGAATAAAATACTTGCAAACTGAATCCAAGAACACATCAAAAAGATCATCCACGTGATCAAGTAGGCTCCATCCCAGAGATGCAGGGATGGTTCAACATATGAAAATTAATCAAGGTGATCCACCATATAAACAAACTGAAAGAAAAAAAGCACCCGCATGATCATCTCACTAGATGTGGAGAAAGCTTTTGACAAAAATCCAACACTCCTTCATGGTAAAAGTCTTGGAGAGATTAGGGACACAAGGGACATACCTAAACATAATAAAGGCAATTTTCAGCAAGCCCACAGCCAACATCAAATTAAATGGAGAGAAGCTCAAAGCAATCCCACTAAAATCAGGAACAAGATAAGGTTTTCCTCTCTCACCATGCCTATTCAATATGGTACTTGAAGTCCTATCTAGAGCAGTAAGACAACTAAAGGAGATCAAGGGAATATGAATTGGAGAGGGAGAAGTCAAAGTATCCTTAATTGCAGATGATATGATAGTCTATATAAGTGACCCCCAAAATTCTGCCAGGGAACTTCTACAGCTGATAAACAACTTTAGTGAAGTGACGGGCTACAAGATCAACTAAAAAAAATCAGTAGCCCTTTTATATACACATGATCAATGGGCTGAGAAAGAAATCATGGAAACAAGTCCCTTCTCAATAGCCACAAATAACCTAAAATATCTTTGGTAACTCTAACCGAGCAAGTAAAAGACTTGTATGACAAAAGAGAAATTGAATAAGATCTTAGAAGATGGAAAGATCTCCCATGTTCCTGGATTGGTAGGATCAACATAGTAAAAATGGCCATCTTACCAAAAGCGATCTACAGATTCAATACTATCTCTGTCAAAATCCCAACACAATTCTTTACAGACTTTGAAGGACAATACTCAACTTCATATGGAAAAACAAAAAGCCCAGGATTGCCAAAGTAATCCTGAAAAATAAAAGAACCTCTGGGGTACCACTATTTCTGATCTCAAGCGGTACTACAGAGCTACAGTAATAAAAACCACATGGTATTGGCATGAAAACAGACATGTCGATCAATGGAACCGAACTGAGGATCCAGACGTAAATCCACACACTTAATGGACATCTGATCTTCAATAAAGAAGCCAGAAATATACAATGGTTCAGTTGTTCCTAAACTGACATTCCTGTAGCACTGGGGGCTGCAGTATCTCATATCCTTGCCAATAATTACTATGGGTAGCCTTTTAAGTTTTATCCATCTTAGTAGATGGATAGTAGTAGAAACTACTACTTTTTACTGTGTCACTAGTTTTTTTCTGCAATGTCAAGTTTTCTGTTAATACCCATTCAATAATATATGCATATGTGTGTGTGTATGATGTGTTCATACATACATGTAAAAATAATATTTTGTCTCTGGAAGTTTTGTTTGAGTCTTAATATCTTTCCTCTCTCTTGTTAACTTTTTGAACATTCGGAACATGGCCGTAATAGCTTTGAATGTGCTCAGTGATTCTAACATTTGCCTGTCAGTTGGGGGTCTGTTTTAACTGAATGATTTTTCTCATCATCCTGGCCATATGTTTTGCCTATTTTTTGTGACTGGTAACTATTGATTGGGTTCTAGGCTATGAATTCTCCCTTGTTGGATACTGATATTTTGATGCTTCTGTGTATTATATGCCATGGTCCATGAGCTACATGGTTCTCCAGCTTTGTTGATGGTATAAAGACTGATTCTCAGGTGTGAGTGGGTGAAGACCAAGTACCATCTCGTTTACTCTATTCAGGTGGCTTTCTCTCTGCTTCTTCCATGTTTCTCACACACATTCTCTGATCAGTTTTCTTTGATGCCTGAAGGAAAGTATTTTGAATCTCTTGAGTTTTCTTTCCCTTTTCTCATAGTCAGTTCTTTGAGTTGTCATTTTTTTGAGCTTAGTGGAGTGTCAGACCTATCTCCTCAACTCAGTAGACTTCTGGTGTTCCAGCTAGCTTCCCTTTGTACTGCAACTTGGATAAAAATTCTTTTAAAGGTGTAGGGTCTGAGCCCAGGGACTTGTGCATGCTACTGCTGAGCCACACTCCCAGCCTGACTGGACTCTTGAGTCAAGAAGGAGCTGGGACAATTGTCCAGCCCACTGTGGCCCTTTTCTACTGCTCTGGGATCATTGTCCTTTGTTCCTACTCTCCAATCTTTGTATAATTTAATCATTTTCTTCTTGTTCTTCTTGTTCTTGTTCTTCTTCTCTTTGCTTCCTCCTCCTTCTCCTTCTCCTCCTCCTTACCCATCATCATCATCATCATCATCATCATCATCACCATCATCCCTACTATTATTATTATTATTGGTAACTAGATAAGCTGTTTCATTGGGTCCATGCTATTTCACTTGAGTACATTCTTTTATAGCATACCACTTCAGAGAACAAAACCCGCATAAACATTATATATTTCTGTGTGTGTTTTCCCACAAAAGGGAGAGAGATTTGAACACAGATAAATTTTATTGGTTAGATACAACTGGATTGAACATAAACATATTTTTAAAAACATAGTTGATAATACTATATTGTTGGATGGTTAGCTCATTTCCATTTTTTCTGTCATATGCTTTTGTGTTCAACATTCTTGGAGCTAAATATTTGCATGTGATATTCATTCTACAGTATACTGTAGAGTCCCACAGCTTTAGACTCAGCATAATGTTTAGGACCCCGCTATATACCATGTATACGCATGCCTGCCCACAATGTACTCCAGAAAGGCATTAACAATTGCGTCCACACTAGTTAGTTTTTAAGTGACTGTCCCATACTGTTTACAAACCCATCAGACAAGTATCTTTGAAGCGTAACTTTCTTATGTTGAGGTATACTTGTTTAAAAACACTTTTTTTTTGCTTATTGTTGTTCTAACACTCAGAATTGATTTTGGTTTATTCTCCCAAAGATGACTGAATGTCAATTCCTTTGAATCTTGAATGATGGATGATGCCAGCAGAATCCTCCACTATTGAGACACCGCTGTGGGCTGAATCACTCCTCCTGACAACCACAAACTTCTATATCCTGACTTGTCCTTATTTCTTCCTTTTGTTCCTTCCCCACCTCCTCTGATTTGCCTATATATGCTCATATTCCTCAATTTAGACCATCTGAGAACTACTTCTGATGTTAGAAGCACTTGTGTGTTCCTAGGGGGAAATGTCTTCAAGACCCTCCCATCCGCTGTTGTTGGAATTGGAGCTTGTCTGGGATATGCATGTAGAGCTTGTCATTCTCAGCAAACTTTGAACTGAAACCACCCCAGCTTGGCTCAGTGGCTCTCTTCTTAACAGTCTACCATGGAAAGGCACCGACAGTATCCTTTCCCTAAAGGCAGAGAGGTCCTGATGCCATCCATCCCTGTACTAGTTTGGGTCCATGTACAGATACTAACTAAGATGAAGGGTTTGGACAGTGTGGTTTCGGGATATGGGAAGAAGCAGGGTTGTGTTCAGTCTGTCTCTTACCCAAAGAAGGAATTTAGTTTTGCTACCTTTCAAGATCTTCTCAGTCTTCCTTCCTTTCATTCCTCCTCAAGATACAGATCCCACCTGTCTCTTCTTGAGCTCATTCATGACTGATCACACTTACTTGAGCTCATTTTCCTTTAACGAAGACATTCATAGTCATGGCTCATTCCTACAGTGCTTCCAAAGTAGAGATTCTCAAGTTTTCTAAGCATACTAAAACACCATAGCTTGATTCGGAGACTGTATTTGGCCAGCACACCCTTCACTATTGTAATGACCATAGATTTGGGTCATTTCATAATTATGTATTATATTCCATGAGTTTCAGGACAGCATTTCTTCCAACCAGAAACATGTCTGGAATGCAACTTTATGCCTGTCCATCTAATTTTGAAATCAAGATAATGAGTTTATTAGTGCAATTTTTATCTTGTTTCTTCAGTTTGTAAGCTAGCCTAGGCACCTTCCTTCTCCACCCCCCCCCCTTGAGATAGGCTGGCCTCTAACTTGTGACCCTCCTGCTCCAGACTCCCAAGTGCTGGAGTTTCTCTTCCTCTTCTTTAAAGGTTCTAGTGCCACCACTGGAACCCAACACTCGTGACCTCATCATCTGGCTCCACCCCCAAGAACGAGTGATGAACTTGGTAAACGTGGGGAGTCAGTCTCCAATGCATACACTTAAATTTTTAAAAAAGATTTATTTATTTTGTTTTATTTGTATGAGCATTTTACCCACATGTACATCTGTCTGTCTACCTCATGTGTTCCTGGTGCAGGCATTGGATCCCCTGGAACTGTAGCTGGGGATGATTGTGAGCTTCTGTGTGAGTGTAGGTCCTGGGAATCAAACTTGGGACCTTTCCAAGAGCAACATGTGCTCTTAACCACTGAGCACCCTCTCCAGCCCCCACATATAGACTTTTAAAGCTCATACTCAAACCGTAGCATGTGGACAGTCTCCAGAACTCTTCCCATGTTATGAAGCTGCAGTTCAGTGCTCACCACCCCCTGGCCCATTCTTCCTTCTCAGTGCCTGGTACCACTAATATGTGACTATTTTATGTCCCTTATCAAAATGTCACTAAGGTACACCTTTGTTGGAGCCTATGTCGGGGCTTGTTTCCTTATCCAGGCATAATGCTATCCCATTGTATACATCGACCACATTTTGCTTATATGTGTATCTATCGCTGGACACGGGTTCTTCTACCTCTAGGCCTCTGTATCTATGCTATAAGCGCACTAGTATATGATTAGCTTCTAAAAGTCTCATATGAACTATTTTGGGAGTGTGTTCAAAAGTGGGATTGCTGGCTCACATTTTGAGTTTTCTGAGGCTCCTCCATCCTGCTTCCGTATTGACTGCAGTGTTTTACATCCCCCCCTAATTTTGTACAAGGGTCCCAATCCTTCACATCCCCCTTAGCATGACCTCTCGTTGTAGTTTTGCTTTGCATCTTCCTGGTAGTCAGAGCTGTGGAGTTTCAGTTTGGCTGTTTTCTGTCCACTTATACATGCCCTTTAAGGAAGTATTTACTCAAGTGCCCTGCCCATCTTTTATCAGATTGTTTGTTTTGGAACTAAGAAAATTACTTTCCCTGTTATATCATCTCTGTTCTGTTTGTTTTCCTCAAGTGTGCTAGTTATCCTAATTTGAATATTCTCTATGTTCGGAGCCATAATTTCTAACCAACATTACTGTAAACACTGTGCTTCCCCCCTGAATGGCCTTCCATGATATTATCTTGGATTTCTGCACTGACACTTTACCTTTTATTTATGGTTCTAAACTTTTTGATTTTGGTTCTTGTTCTTTGCATTTCATTTTTAAAAAATTTGATCAGCTATAGATATTTGTAAAGTGTCAGTCCTGTGAAGCTTCCTAAGGAAACTGAGTCTCCTTTCCGAGTTTCCCTGTGGAAGATGTCTTGTTACACTGTCTCTGTTGTCTCCATGTGTGTTGGGCCCCAACCTGGGGCCTGGTGCATGCTAGGCAAGTACTCTATGGCTCAGCCAGATCTCCAGTCCCTCATGGTTAATATGATGGGGACTTTCTTACTATCATTCTTCCCATGCCATTGGCAGCTGTGCAGACCCTTTTCTTCTGAAAAAATATGGGTCTATTTTAAATTCATCATCTTTTCAATGCTGGCTTAATTCTCTATGTTTTAACTAAATACCAGGCTTTTTAGACTATCTCTATATATCCAGATGGTCTACCCAGGACACCTTCTGAGCTCCAGTATGTGTCACCCAGGGACTGGTCTTCACAGTTAGTTTCCTTTGGGTCTCTCTGTGTTGGCATCCACTGTCCCGTCTCCACTTCCCCTTTCCTCCTCTTCCCCCTATCTCTAGGAGCACATCCTCCAGAAGGATCTGTCTGTTAATCACTTCCCTCATCATTGTTCCAATGTCTTTTCGCATCTAGGGGTCTTACTCAACAGTCTGAAGCTACTTGGATTCCTACCTATGTGTTTATGATTCTTCTACTCCTTTCCTGAGATCTTCCAGGGTTTTTAATTTGACTCAGTGTTGTTGTCTTGGCTGATTTAGTGTTGACCTTTGCAGTGCTAGGCTTCAGTCCCACTACTGCACACATGCTTAACCTGTGTTTGAACTCGTACCCTACCACTAAGCTGCCACCTTTTAGCCCCTTCAGAACTTTTTGAATCTCCAGATGAATGCCATTCTATTAAAGTCCATTGAGGTAGGCAGGTTCTTGTGGGCTTTCACTCTACAAACATGTGACCTTCCACTTTAGGGACTGTCTTGAGGTCTCCCCCCCACCCTCCTTTTCTTTCTTTCTTGAACCCAGGGCTATACATGTGCTAGCCATGTACTCTGACACTGATCTATAACTTGTCCGCTTCTGAGACAGGATCTCCTTAAGTTGCCCAGGCTTCTTTTTAACTTGTAGGCCTCCTGCCTTAGCTTGCTTTCCTTTGCTCTTTTATTCTTCAGATTTATCTCTTAGGGTTTCTGCTCTAGCTCTCTATTCCTTTGCTCTGTTCTCTGTTCTACTTTTTTTTTTTTTTTTAACATTCTGGCCAGCTTTCATAAGTTCATTTTCTAATCCTTTTGAGTCTGGAATTATTGCTTTTTAAACATCCTGTTTTTGTTTTGATGAGCACAGTGTCCCTTTCTGGAACTTACTATTGTTAAGTCTTTTCCTTCTGATCAGAGATTCCAGAGGACAAATCTTACTATCTCATGTTTTAGGGGAGGTAAACCTGGTGGCAGATGCTTGTTCTGGTGAAGGGACAGATGGGGACAGACGCCAAGAAAGACAAGTTGGCTTGCCTGTGTCTTATCTCCTTCATGCTCTACGTCTTGGGTCCAGAATCTTTTTCTGTTAGGTTTCTGTCAGACTGTCAAGCTAGTTGCAGAATAATACACAGATATAAAGTTGGACATTTTTTCCTATTTTATCTCAAGTGTGCACTGTGTAACAGTTTTCTAAAATTCAGAGGATGATTTTGTATTTTCCTGATTTCAGCCTTGATGATGGTATCTTTTTTTTTTCTTTCATGTGAAAAACTTTTTGACACGGCATCTCCTGTAGCCCAGGCTAACACCAAACTTGCCATGTAGCTGAGGATGACCTTGAACTTCTGATCCTCCTGTCTCTACCTCTGGAGCTTGGGATTACAGGCATGTGTCATCATTTACAGCTTTCCTTCCTGCTAGAGCTTTTGTCTGCCTGTGCTGTGTTGGGGTTAGAGTCTTCAGTGTAGGTCTCCTCATCCCTGAGTTCCAATTTGTCTCCTCTTCACTGTTTATTTTTCCTTTTCTATTTCTTTGATGGCCTTTGTTCAAATCCACAATCAAGACTAACCCTTCTTTGCCCTTTTGGTTAATGCAAATTCTTTTCTGACCTTGATTTTCTTTCATGGTGACTTGCTCTGTGTCCAAAGATGCTACTACAGTGACCTCAGCAATTTTACGAACACGAACTAGAGGCTTCTCTTTCAAGATGTATACTTATTGCTTAAGTAAATATTGGCTCTAATGCTGGAATCCCTGTCCTTTAAACTGTTAACAGTGTGTCTTATGCGCCTTGGTGCATTTGAGCATTTCTCTGTTGCTCATCCTTAGAGAAAGAAGCTGGTGTCTTCTTAGTATTTCTCGTTTTCTTCCCTTCGCCCCTTCTTTCCTGGGGATCTGCCCTGTGTAGATCAGCAGACTTGTATGAGTCACTACTTGACTGAAATCCAGGAAAAGGTTAGCTTGTAGTAGATTAATTTGCCAATTAGAGGTTTATCCTCCTGTGAGGCCTGGGGAGGAAGCCAGCGTCAGTTCAGGCAGTCAGAGGGAAGTCTGCTCCCAAAGGGGAATGTTTCTTTCAGGTATTCGGTGTGGCATTTACCAATTAGTGCAGCCACTGTCATTTGGCACGGCCATCCCCTTCAGCACCAGCCAGTGGCACTCTTTTCTCAGAGTTTTCTGGTGAATTCTCCATAGCTGGGGTAGATCAGGAATACACGTAGGCTGAGTTTACTTGTTTTATTGGCTTCTGGAGGCAGAGGCCCTTTTCAGAGAGTCAATGTGTTTTAAATGCACCCCAGATCTCCCAGGCTCAGTGCCCTCCTCCTACTGAACACACTCCGGGTCTGCTGGATTCCCATTTGCTCATTTTCTGCACGGGCACTTGGAACGTGCAGTTTCACACGAAAAGGGTGTTGTGCCTTCGCTCCTCGTGGACTCTCCTTGTCCATTCTTTCTAGCACACGTTTTTAGAGGTTTAAGCAGGAGTTGAGATCATTCTGTAGTTTCCAGGGCGACTCATAATATTTCCTACCATCTATCATCTACCGGTTGGTCATCAGTCAATCTGGTAATCTGTCACAAGGAACGAGCCTGTGTATATTCCTTATTGGCAAATTTTAGTTTTCCCCTAAAGATGATATTTAGTGATTCATGATCATTGCTATTCCTTTTTAATTTGCATAATATTTCTGTTCTTTGGATGAGAGTCTAGATCCAGTTTTCTGCTTTGTTTTCTTATATCAGAAATAGCTTCTGTGTCATTTCTTACTGATTATATTCAAAATCCTTTTTAATTCAAAATTATTTTGTGTGTGTCACATGAATATATACATATACATGCATACATACATGTATATATATATATACATATATATCACCTTGTTTCTTCAGACAGGGACCTCAACCATTCAGCTAGACTGAAGAGTGAACCTCAGGGACCCTCCTGTTTCTTCCTTCTCGGCACTGGGATAGGACCCCCCTTTCCCGTGTGTGCATGTGTGTACATGTGTGTAAATGTATGTGTACAGGAGCATACAAATGTGGGGCTAGAATCTTGGATGTCATCCTCAGGAATGCTGTCGACCTCCTTTGAGACAGGGTCTCTCATATGACCTGGAGGTCACTGATTAGGCTAAAATGTCTGTCTATGGACTCCAGAGACCCTCTGTGCTAGGCCTCCGGACGTGTGCTACCACATCTAGTGTTTTGTGTGGGTGCCGGGGCTCAAACTCAGGTCCTCATGCTTGCAAGGGAAGCACTTTGCTAAATGAGCTATCTGCCCAGTCCTCCACAATGCTCTTTTAGTTGGATGGTTGGCCTGTAGGAAGAACCTGGGCCCTGGCATCAGGCTGGCCCTGGTTCAGGTCTTAGAGCTCTCCTGGCTTTGTGGCTATGGCTGGGTCATGTGACATTCTGAAGTCCCAGAAGTCTCCCTGGTGACATGACCTGAAAGCATCTGCTAGAGAGTGTGTGGAATAATGGCCGCTGAGCCTGGCGTGCGGAGAGTCTTCAGTAACTCCTGGCCTCTCTCTCCTCGCTGTTAGTAATGACGACATATGACAGCTTGGTTTTTAGGGGTATAGCCTTCTCCTGTTATAAGCTAGGTGCTTGTGTTCCCCTTGCGTTCCCCTCCACACAGTCTTTGTACTGTCAACTGAAGTCATCTTGAGCTAAAATGAAGCGGACTTGATTATGCAGAGCGAGTCTTTCAGAATAGATTCCCACTTGCTGGCTTGTTGTTATCACGCTCCTTTTGTATTCAGCTGTGAACACAGAAGATGATAGTGATTATAAACACATAAGGAATGGAGAAATGACAGTGGGGGTGGGTCCAAGTTCAAGTGTCAGTGTAATGCACAGCCCTGTGTGGTCCTTTAATTTTCCTGGGATGGAATCCACACTCTAGAAGCTATTGTGAAGGAAAGAAAGCCATTGTCTCCCACCCCTCCGGGCCTCTCATTTAAATTATCAATGTCTTTTTCTTCTCCTAAAAGTAGGCTGTGGAGATCATGAGCATTGGCTCAGCGTAGCTATGGGAGCCCATGTTGATATGGGGCCAAGATAGCTTATGAATCTTGCTTGCTGCGTGTTTGTTCATAAAGCGGTTACGCATGGTTTAAAACAAGTAAAACCAAATGTGATCAAACTATGATGTGAAGGCATGTCACTTATGCCAGAACAAAAATGAAAACCTGCAGGCTATAGTAGTTGCTGCATGACCAGGACATTTCTTACAAAAGCTCAGCAGCCTGGAGCCCGTCGGATAGCAGCACACTGTGGGATCAAAGGAGCGGGATAAACTGTTCAGATTCACTGTTCCTAGCTCACAGGGCTCAGATCGGTTCACCCCTTGGCTTGTGACTTTTATTATTAAGGAAACTGTCGTTCTCCAAGAGTTGAACAGCATTCTGGTATCTCCTTGCATACTTGTGAAATTAGAAAGTGTATTTGCAGCAGGGCTGGCTCAGTCCTACATGTTCCTAGTTTCCTATAGGTGCTCAGTAAATGCATCTCTCCTCTCTCCTCTACTACCCCTCCCCTTCTATCAGTTCTCCCTTTCCTCTCTTCTCCAGCTTGCGTTCTCTTCCCTTCTGTTCATTCCCTTCCTCCCTCTTCTCCCCCTACTGGGTCCTTTTCCCTCTCTCTTTTCTCCTTCTCTTATTTCTTTCCTCTTTTTAACACAGGGTCTTACGCTATAGCCCAGGCTAGCACAGAACTCTTGATCCTCCTGCTTCTGCTCCCTGAGTGTTGAGACTGGAGGTGCGAACCACCATGTATTTTCCTTGATAAATCTCTTGAGAGATTGCTAGGTGAGATGAAAGCTACCGGAAACGCCGTGTCTACTTAGAACAAGGGAATGTTCATAACTTCTAAGGTGAAAGTTTCCCTTTATGGACTAAATTGAAGTCCTTATGTCATCATGGAAAACACCTCACCCCTCATTTTTTTTTGAGACAGGGACTCACATTGTAAACCAGGCTGGCCTTGAACTCATAAATACCTGCTTGCCTTTGCCTCTCGAGTACTAGAATTAAAGGTGTGGGACACTACCCCCACCGATTCTTTGGAGAGAATGGAGAAAGTCAAGGTCCTAGTTACTGCTGGGACTTGAGCATTTTTCCAAGTTTTCTTAGTGAAAGTTTTCTAAGATTTTTTTTAAAGAATTTTTCTAAGTTTTCTTAGCAAACATACAAACGAGAGACACATGGGTTTTACTTTGTGGTTGCTTAGCACCCTCTCCGTGAGAATGTCAAAGGATTTTAGAGAGCTACTCTCTCATGCCTATCGGTGGGCAGTCTGGTTTATGAAGCACCCCACCCCCTGAGTTCCTGATCCTGTCTGTCTTTTACTCATGTGATGTGGGGAGATTGGCCTTGCATCTTTAAAATGGTCACCAGGTTCCCTGAAGATATGTATATGTGGAAATTCTTCCCCCCCTTTTTTTTTTGCCTTAACAAAAATGTACGATTCTCTGGAATCCCTTCTCTAAGCTTCGGGGTTGTTTTTGTTTCTACAAAATGGGAGGCAAGGGAAGGGCTGATCTATAGTCTTCTCTAACCAGCTGGTGGATTCTTCTCTTCACCCTTTAGATATAGATTATCAAATCTTGAAGGTAGATTTTAAGAAATCAGTATTTAGCGACAAGGTGGTATCTTCTTTTGGCGCCATCTTCCTGCGTCCCCAACTTGATGCTGTCTCCCCAGAACATCTAGCTGCTCCTCACAACATCATGTGAGCAGATAGATGGTAAGGGAACCACGACTTCTGATGACAGATCTACCTCAGCAGGCCCCTGTGTTCATTCAGCTAATACATCGGCTCCTGTCGTGAGTGACTTTTGCCTCATCTAGCCAGCGACCCTTCCTTGCCCCATGTAAGTCCTCTCCTACTCATTCTGGGCTTCCTTGTGTTTTTGCAGGCTTCCATTTCCTCCTAGCATGGTCCAGATCTGATCAGCCAACCCAAGCATTGCTTCTTGTGCCTGGCCCTGCAGTGCTGGGGCCTCTTCGTTGCCCCTGACCTACAGCACTGTCATGGCGGCCATCTCTACTTCCAGCCCTGTAATTTCACAGCCTCAGGTGAGTGATTTGACCTGGTAGATGTTTTTGTTAATCATGGCTTTGTGTGATATTTGAACCGACTTTAGGAGAGTGTGCTTTACTTTGGGGGAGTCATACACACCTCTCATTATCATTTGGTGGGTACTTAGATGAGGTGGTTTGGGGAGAGAGATGCCATACACGGCATCCGTTCAGGAAGCAGCTGGAAGAGTGACCTGGTCTCTGTTTACAGGGGAACAGGTTTAGCACGCTCAGGATGCCCAGCTGTCACTGTTGCTACTGAGCTCCAAAGCACGACAAGTCAGAAGTAGATTCTGCCGCTTCACTAATTTCCGTTTCCTTTGTTGGGGGTAGGCTGGTGGTACAAATGGAATGTCTCAGTTTGATCTAATCTTGCAGCAAGCCCCCCCCCCCCCCCCCCGACGTTCTGCTTCATTGTCCTTGTCTTGTAATTGCTATTTTTGGCTTGGCCCATTCTGGAAAATTTGAAAACAAAATGGAGTTCTAGAAATTTCTGAGCAGTAGTCCCATAAAGTACTTTGGCTGTAGGTGGGGAGCGTTAATTCTGCAAACACATTTTCTTTGTTTCCATTATGGTGGTTCTCAACCTTCCTAATGCTGCGACCCTTTAATACAGTTCTTCATGTTGTGGTGACCCCTAAACATAAAATTATTTTTGTTGTTACTTCGTAACTGTGATTTTGATACTGTTACGAATTGTGACGTAAATATGTGGTATGCAGATGGTCCTAGATGACCCCTGTGAAAGGGTTGTTCAATCCCCAAAGAGATCATGACCCACAGCTTGAGAACTATTGCTTCATCCTTGCACAGCTTCCTTACGGTGACATACTTCCTCCTGGAAAGCCACACCTCCTGAATCTCCCAAACGGTGCTACCCAGTTTGGACCAAGTGTTCAAATATATGAGCCTATGGGGGATGTTCTCACTACATGGGCATATTTTTAAATCTAGATTCTGTATATGAGGGAACCTGCAATCCTCTGTCTTTCTTCCTCATTACCCAGTCCTGTTTCCTCTTCCCCTATGTTTAGACTCCTCCCTCCTCCCTCCTCCCTCGTAGTCCTCCTTTCACTTTCATGTCAAATGTACACACACATGAGCACATACACACATCATATAATGAAAGAGTTCCCCGAGGACCAGCCACGTCGATTGAAATTTAAATCTTGATGCCACAGAGCATTCTTTTATCTTTCTTTTCCTTTCTCGTTTTGAAGGCTAACGTTATATTTTGTGCATATTTAAAATTAGGACGTCTGGTTTGGTTACTGTTTTGTTCTTTAGGAGAGAGTCAAGAAAGAGGGAGAAAGAAGAAAGGGTCATTCTTCATTTCCACCGTGAATAAAGACCTTGCTGTTCCCTAAATGGTTCGCGAGTGCTTTCTGGGATGTTTATGCTTACCTTCTTCTCTATCATGTCATTTCTCTTCCGTCCGTCAGCTGTTTCAGTGCTTGGTTTACTTTGCGTGCTTGGCTTCTTTTAACCTCAGTAGACTTTTGGTACCTTAGTGAGACTTAGAGAGTGGGTCAAGAGATTGTGTTTGTGTTACTTTAGGTTACCATTTCAAAGCCCAAGGCAGCCGTTCCTGATTCTGGCTATCAAGGCTATTCTCAGTCTTTTTGTGTGTGACGTGAGTTAGGCCCTAGCACAGGCTTCTCTGACCCCGCATTTCAGCAGTCACTGTCACGGTCATTTGCCAGCATGTCCAACAACACTGACTTACCTACCATCTCCCCTGTTATGTAAACTACTATGGGTTGGTGAGTAATATAAATTGCCTTTAAAGTGACTCATTTCATCAAGATGTTCAGGGCTATCTGGAGTAGAAAGGGATCCTATTTAATATAAACACCTAGGGAAACAGATACTCTTGAAAACTTTCCAAGGGGGTTAAATTGGTACAGCTACTCAACGGGTGTGTGGTGAATTGTCTAGGCAGGGTTGATTAAAGTCAGATACCTTTGCAGTCGTACTGGTGTCCAAGCACATGAGATCAAGGAAGAGCGCAAAAGGACAGTCACGTTAGGAAGTTCAAAACTTCTGACTGTTCAATAGTGGTTATTAATAAAGCCAGGTACACAGATATGAATAAATGCTATCTAGCAGTTAAAACATGAGCATTTCAACATGGCTATGTTGTCATAAGACACCTTATAAAGGGGAAAGAAAGCAGGACATAAAATAATCCTCACAGGAAGAGATCATTAAAACTATAAAACAAGACCATGTGTTTTTAAGGACAAACATATGGCTCATAAACAGAACTGCAAAGGGACAGAGCCAGCACATACATTTTCAATAGAATTCTATTGCCCCCCAGAGGGCCCAGATTGGATCTGGGGAGATGATAAATCCCTCCAAGGCTTAACCCTACCCCGAAGAATCATATTTTGTAGCTTTTGACTTCTTTCATTAGGGAGAATTTAAATTTAATTAACATTTTCTCCTTGAGGGTCATTATTGAAAACTAAAGAAAGAAAGGATGTCATGAAACACTGCCTTTCGGAAGCATGCACGTGAGCCAGGGTGTCACACCGCTGGAGCTCAGATTCTAGCACTGACTGTGCTGAGCCTGAGGGAATGCATCACCCTCTCAGCCTTCGAGTCCCGCTTGCAAAATAAGCAAGAGCGGGGAAGAAGCCAGCCTCTGGGCATCCTCTGAAAGACGTCATGTGCAAATATTCATTCAGGTCAGAAGAAAGGCTGGTGCATCATTATCCGTGCATGTGAGTGTGTGTTATTGTCACTGCTCAGCAACAGGGCAGGCCTCTCCATGTAAGAATTAAACAAACAAATAAGATCGTTGCCTTGTTAGAGTTCAGAGACATGGCGGGAGATGTGCAGATAAGGGAATGACAAAACAAAAAAATGCATGTTACAGTTACCACGGCGCGGGAAGTATGGCTGTTCTTGGAATTGGCATTTGTGCTTCACACAGGAAGACCACCAGTTGAGGAGCCCGTGCATGGATATGAGATGTTTTGACAGGGGAGAAGAAAGAGCATGTGCAAGTGCCTGACGGGCCAAGATGAGAAGAGAGCAGCCTCAGGATTGGTTCAGAGCGAGCTGGTGCAGTGGGTCACTTCTGCAGAGCCTCCTCTACTAGACCACAAGGTCTGATTGTTGGGCTTTGGAGAATTCTTTGAGGAGTTAGGTAGCTCCGTGGTTAAGTGCGTGTATCGCCCTTGCTGGTTGAAATCAGCCATGGTGTAGCATTTCCACTGCAGAAATGGACAAATCCTGAGTATTACAATGGGTGGGTTATAAAACCGGGGATTTTGCAGGACCTTGGAAGCCATATGAAGGAAATGAACCATGGTTCGATCTATAGTCACACACACACACACACACACACACACACACACACACACACGGATACATGGCCTGTGCAGTTTGATGATTACCCAGTTACCCAGGCTTTGGAGTCTTGGACCTGTGTTTTAACCCTGAGTTGGCAAATTCTATAGCAATGCCAATCACATAGGAGAGTCTCATTCTCACCCCACCCTGACAATAGTAATACTCTCTGATATTTGGGAACTGAGTCATTTGGAAGGAGTCAGCAGCCAGCTGGGATAATTAGATCACAGAGCAAGTAGGCTTATTTTTCAGGAGCAATACAGTCCTTTGGGTCCTTTGGTTCTGGGATCTTCTGGTCATGATGAGCCTCCTGGGAATAGGCTAGCCCTTTCTCTGGTCTTCACACAGTCCAGTTTTCCTTCAAGGTGGACTTAACTGTGCTTCAAAGTCTGTTCTGATGTCTTCACTCCTGCTGGCTATTTTCTCCTAGTGCAGAGAAGGCTCCAGTTATATAAAGGCAGCATCTCTTTAGGTAGCGCGTAATGAGCAGCTCTCACAGTGTGGTCACCTTATCCTGACTTTATCTAGCCAGTGAACTTAAATTCTTTTAAAAAGCGAGCCAACAGACCCCTGAGAAGATAAACTCATATTCAAGTGGGAAAGACCTGAAAATCCCTTTCCAAGGCAAAGGCAACAAATGAAAGAAAGAAAAACGCTGTGGTTTTCTGTGTTTGTTTGTCTATTCATTTGGTAACAAAGAACATTTTTCTAGTGAAGGCTGCCTAACGCTAGACATAAACTAATTAATATGAACAAATAGCCTGTGATTGTTTCAAATAACAATAGGGAAGAAAGCTCTCATTGTCAAGCCTGCTGGGATCTCTGTTTAGTCAGCCAGGGATCGGCCTTGTGCTTTGAAGTGGGACAAGTTTGTGCTCTCGGCTTCGCTACTGCCTGAGCTCCAGGATGCACGGTTGTTTTCTTGTGCTGGGCCAGCACCCAGTCCTGGCATCACTAAGGTGAGTCCCAGGGTGGTTGGGACTGACAGCCACAGGAAGTTGCTTCAAATGATTTATTTATAGCTATGCTAGTCCAGAGTTGATTAAAAAACAAAACAACAACAACAACAACAAAAACCCTTCTGTATCCAAGGGAACCTGAGGATGTATTTGATGTATCCATAGACGTGAACCGCTAGGTTTGGCAGTATGTTCCTGTCCTGTGGATGTTGAGGAGGTGGGGTAGGCCAGGGAACCAAAAAGCTTGCTATTCTTCATTCTTAAAATTCTGCAAAACATTTATTTCATTGTGGTTGATGAGGTTCCTGGGAGACGAACGGTAAAACTTGGATTTAAATTTTTATTTTCAGTTTTAATGGGAGGGTCAATAGCTTAATACCAGAGTATGTTACTTGACTTCTCTCAAACCCGGGACTGGTGATACAGCCCCAAAATGGGTGTCTGAAAACTTACAAGGTGTTTAGCTCCCATCCCTGGTGCTCCAGTGAGGAAGGAAGCTTTGCCTTCAGTGTCATGGAAGCCTCCCTTCCGCCTCTCAAGTGTGATATGACATGTGTGTTCACATTAGTGACACAAAGAGATTTTGGTCCCTTTAAGTGACTTCAGTTGTTTTCATTAAAGGTGTAGGTAGGTTTGTGTGGATTTTAAGTGTCTTAGCAGACGTTTTGATCTGCTGATTTAACTATCTGCCTTTAAAGATAAGGTTTGTTTTTGAATATTGTTGCCTATTGATGCTCTTAAAACTCCTTGTATTTTAAAAGTCTATGTCTTAGAAGCTTTTATTTTGAGTTGAATGAAAGTAACTGAGTTCTGCATTAGAACATTGGATATGTTACTCTGTTTGAGGTTGGAAAAATCTTTCTCCACATCTCCCTCCCTCCTTCTTTCCCAAGTGTGTGTGTGTGTGTGTGTGTGTGTGTGTGTGTGTGTTGTTTTAGAATCCTGCATTAGGCTGTCTTCAAATATTCTCAAGGATGAAAATAAACTTCTTCTTCCACAACTACCTAGAGTCACCAGTCATCAACACTTCACCCTGTCGCCTAACTTGTGGGGAGATGAAGCACTTTAAGTCCTCAGCTTCATTCTATCTCTTACCAGTCCTCATATGTCACCCTTCATCTGCCACAATAATTTGTTTATACAACCACAATTCACACTTAAGAACTGAAAGCAACTGCTAACATCACGTTGTACTCAATTAATGCACAGATTTCTCTTATTACTTCTTTGAAAAGTTTTGCAGTTGGTATGCTGTTGTTTTGGAAGACCACTGGGCAGATCCATTTACTCCATCCCATGAACTCACATAGTTAAAAAAAAAAAGACAGTTTCAGCAGGGCTGCTGTGGTGCACGCCTTTAATCCCAGCACACGGGAGGTGGAGGTGGGAGGATCTCTGCGTGAGCTAGAGGCCAGTCTGGGTCTATAGAGTGAGTTGCAGGACAGCCAGAGTTACAACAGACAAACCCTGTCTTGAAAAAACAAAAACAAAACAAAAAGACAGTTTCATTTTTCCTCTTCATTCACTGAAGAAGATGGAAATTATAACCAGACTGTTTTACCAATGAAGACTACAGAAATGAGATGCACGCTAGAGTCTCCCATGTAAGGCAGTTAAGGCAATAGCCATACTTGAAATCTGATTGACAAAGAATCATGCATAATTTTTATTAGGCTAAAGCATGGATAATTAAGAGTTGTATCAAATACTATTATAGTATGAGCCACTAATTGCAGCGTGATGCTGCCCGTGCCACACAAGGAGCGCATAGTGTGGTCTGGCTTTCCGTACCTGGAATTGAGAAAGAGAGAGAGTGCCCCGGCTTAGATCCATGTCGATTTTGCAAGTCTAAGTTATTGTATGCCACAGCTAAGAGATCTTTTGGTACAGGTTTTTCTTTCGGCTTTATTTTTTATTATGTAGAATTAAAACAATGTGCACCACGCTTGGAAGCATAAATGGAAAGGTGTCTGCTGAGTGTGTCGTGGAGTCTTTGGTAGGAACCATGCAGATGCTAGTTCTCACTGTTTCCCCATGGCGGTTGTGAAAGTTCTTCATGGGGAGAAGGTGGTTTCTGCGTATGGTTTGTGTATGTGATGTGCGTTTGTCTTATGCCAGAAGATCCATCAGAGGAAAGCCGAGTCAGATAAACACTCTATGGAAAACTCCCATGTACTGCCAGGAATAAATGCATGTGGAGGTAAACACTGAGACCTCTGACTGACTCCATCTTGATCTGTGTTTCGATTAGAAGTTAAATGTCTTCTTATATTGCTATTTAAATTCATTTATGGCCCCTTCTGTGTTTATAAACTCAGAAAGTTGGAGAGAATATCTTACTTTGGAATCTGAGAGTACTCTTTCAATTTTTCTTCACTAAGATAAAATCACTTGGGTGGTGGTGAGGAGCCAGGGCAAACCACAAAAGATACCTATTGCGTTTGCTTATTTATCTTTCTAATATGTTCTTTTAATTGATTCAGTCTGTAATGGTTAAGGAAGCTGCTCCTTTATCCTTAAAGGGCACGTGGCTTTCTCTTTCCCACCCGCCCTGGCGTGTGTCAATTTTACATTTCTAGGTTCTCTGGACACTTGGACTTTTAGTTGGAGAGTCAGCTTATATGTCAAAGTGGCACAATGTCCCTTTTTTTTTTTTTTTACCATAATTGTAGGGTCCAAAGGTTGCTGTCTTTTGGGCTCTGAACCTTGTCATTAAAGAAATCAGCCTGCACTTGCTGGGTGATGACCTGCCACACTGTAGTTGCAGAGTGTCATAGAAGCACTGCTCTGAGGTTAAACTTCTCTGGGTCCTAAATTGCAGTTACAGGTAGGCTGAAGTCTGTTGAGAAGGGAAAGTACACTTCTTCTACGTGCTCCTTAGCACGAGAAAGGGCTGCGATGCAGATTCATGTCTGAAGCCTAGTTTGGTCATGAAGCAACTTTCAAAGATGCATTCAGCCTGTAGCAGAGATAGGTGATCTGGAAGGATGGGGTGCATGGTTGTTGATGAACAACTTCAGGGTCGGATGCTCAGAGGGTGATTTCCAGACGCTGACCCGCACCAGCCAGCAAAGGGAGGTTTTTGGAGTCTAGGTTCAGGCCCAGATTGGAGATAGTTCATCAGATTTACGCATGAGCCTTCAACTCTAAGTGCTTTGCTCTAGAACTTACTTAGTGTTACCTTAACTGCGGTTGGTAAGGCACTAAAGTAACCTGTCAAAAATAATAGAGGGGTGGACCCAGGAAAATTGTAGCCCCACGGCGTAGTGACTCAGGAGACATAATTCAGAGCTGAATTGCAGAAATATGCTGAGTTGTGTAGAGATGATGTCATCGGGTGACCCCCACCTCTGTGAGGCACGTCCAGATGGAGGAGCTCACCTGATGACGTCACATGGACTCTTTCACAAGGAGCTAGGAGCCCTAGGGCACCACTGAGGCTGCACGTGGGAATTCACCTTCCTGGCAGTGGAGAAGATAACGCGGGCAAAGGCAAGGAGTGCCACCGATAGGAGGATCACCGTCAGCAGACACACCAGACAGTATGCATTTAATTAGAACTTGAAAACAATTATGTTATCAGACAGAATTTCATACCACAGCCCAACAGAGCCTTGAACTTCTGGTAATTTACCTATCCCATCCTCGTGTGTGCTGGGATAACAGACAGAAGGCACGATACCTGGCTTAATCAGAATCTTTCTTTGTTTCTTTCACTGTTTGTTTGTCCTTTTTTCCCCCTCCCTCACCTCTTTCTTTCTTTAAAATGCATTTTGGCCCCAGTAGTAGCACATGCCTTTAATCCCAGCACTTAGGAGTCAGAGACTCACAGACAGAACTCTGTGAGTTCAAGGCCGGCTTGTTTGTTCTACATAGAGAGTTTCAGGCCAGCCAGGGCTCCATAGTGAGACCTTGTCTCAAAAACAACTAAAAAAAAAAAGTTACTTTATTTATTTATTTTGCATGCCCAAGAGTGTGTCTGTGTGTTCTCTCTCTCTTTGTGTGTGTGTGTGTCTCTGTGTGTGTGTGTCTGTGTGTGCACTCATGCATGCACATGCCATGGCACACATATGGAGGTCAGAGGATAACTTACTAGAGTCTGTCATCTCCATCCTCTGGATGGGACCTGAGGATTGAACCTAGTTCCTCAGATCTGGTCACAGTTGCCTCTGTCTGCTGAGCCATCTCACGAGCCCCAGAATTCTTACAAGTACTTTTTGTCCAAATTTTCCTTTAAAGTTATTAAAACTTTCTTCTAACATGCAAAATAGGAAAAGTTGCTTTTCATTGAATATTTTATTATAATTCTTGGTCTAGTCATAGAAAAAGCAGTGTCACAGAGCAGTTTTGTAGTAACACACCTACTGAGTGGGTCACCAGGGACGACAAGAAAGCATTTTCATAGGCGGAAGCCCTCCCAGACCTCAGCAGAGGGAACCACCACCATGGCCAGTGCCAACCTGGACAGTGGGACCCTGAGCTCTGAGCTCAGGTGTTTTTATTCTTTCAGAACTCCTCAGGTATACTACTGATAGCACCTGAAGATCATTATAATCAACACCCCCCCCTACACACATAAATCCAACACCTGCAGACAATATAAAATGCCAAAACCTAGGCAGACCCTCACCCAACAGTGCACAAAGCAATATTTTGTACATAACAAAATAAACTTCTAAAGCACAGTTTTACACTAAAGGAATTACAAGAGAAAGTAGCGGAAGATGGTTGAACTAAAAAGAATAAGCATTGCTAAATATGTTCTGTTATTAACCTGTAAGTGGAATACCCTGCAGAATGCTTGATACACACTGAATATGTAGTCTGGGTCTATTTGTTCAGTTACGACTGCATTGCAGAGATCGTCGGTCCGTGGAGGTTCATTTCCTGTGGGTTTTTATTTACGTTTCAGCAGAACAACTGTCACAGAAACGAGTAACTGATACTCAGTCTTAAAACAATATGGCTGTAGGTTGAGCACTGTGGCCCACCTTTAATCCCAGGATTCAGAAGGTAGAGGCAGATGGACCTCTCTGTGAGGCTGGGGTGAGCCTGGTCTGCATAGGGAGTTGTAGGCCATCTAGAATTGCACAGTGAGTCCCATTTTCTCGCCTTTCTCCACCGCTGCCCAAAAGGTGACTTTTATTTTTAGGTGAAGAAATTATACTCTCTTCTCTTTATGTGTGCATGTGCTGGTAGAGGTCAGAGGTCGATGTTAGGTATCTTCAATTGCCATGCACCTTATTGAACCTGGAGGTCCTTCGTTCGGCTAGCAAACTGGAGAGGTCTTCCCGCTCTCTACCCCCCAGCTCTGGAATTATAGGTTCAGTGTGCATGACATTTCTACATGGTTTCTGGGGATCTGAACTTGGGTACCCATGGCGAGAATGGCTCAGTTGGCAAGAATTTTACCAACCGAGCCATGATGTCCCCATCCCCACCTCCTTTTTTTTTTTTTTTAATGGCTTAGATTGAATTAATTTTTTAGATGAAATATGTCTAACAATGGTGAATTGTGCAGGGATGTATTCTTTTACTTTGTAAAATGTTAGCATTTTGGTGCAGTTTCTCAGCCTTTTGTGTTTTTATAAATAAAGCAAATGAATGTTTGCTAGCAAGGTTATTGAAGTCCTTGTTACTTCTTTCCCAGTGCTGTTAATTTCTTCATCCATATCAGAAATTGAGGTTTCTTATTCTCTTCATATGTATTTGGGGACATACATTTATGTTAGAAAAGTATGAATAGTTATAGTCAATTTGCATGATTTTTTAATATAAGAATGGCGTGCTACATGAATACCTGTGCAAATTGCTTTCATGGCTAGTGTCTGTGTCCTGGCTTTCTTTAACTTCTTCTTAGTATGCCTCCTTGGTTATATTGTAACTTATTTCTTCTCTAGTGCTTCAACATTTATGCTGCTTCTTTATTTTAAATCATGCGACATTGAGTCTCCTTAGGCACACTTGTGACGTTTTCTCCCCAGAGTCCAGTGTCTGAATATGCTAATTTCAGTCATTTTGAGAAACCATTTTGAAAGCTGTTGTCCTAAGTTTACATTTCCCAGCATCGTATGACTGTCATCACCGGGTTGTGACACATCAGGCTTGTTAATTTCTGCTGTGATGGAAATCCACTGGGTATTCCTGGAGATTGTGTTTGGTCTCCTCTGATTCCTCAAGAGGAGAATTTGCATGTGGCCATTGGCTGTTTGGTTTTCTCTTCTGGGAATGGCCTGTCCATATCTTTGCCCATTGTTTGTTTTTTTGTTTTTTTCCTGTTGAATTGTTTAGTTTTTCTTTTTTCTTTTTGATTGGTAAGTAATCTCTACTCCTCATTGTGAAGAGAATCTTCTATATGCAGACTGCCAAGCTCCCTACAATCATATTTTTCCATTCATTATAAGGTCTTTTACAGTCTTGAATTCTTAAATTTTTTGATTAATCAAATTTGGTCAATGTTTTGGTTTCATTTTGAAAGATTTTCCACTATCCACAGGTTATAAATACATTTTTTATTTTCTCCTGAAAATTTCAGGGATTTTTCTATATATTATATACAATATAATTATACATTATATATAACATTATGTATAATATATATCTCAGATTGCCCAAAATGGGATTCTGTGTATGAGAGTGGTTTATATAACCTGAAGTAAGTTTCGGTGTATGTCATAGGTTAATATTTTTAAATGATTGAACAGTTATACCATTCTCTTAGTTGATGGGTAAAGCTGAGCTTCCCTACTAAGCTGCCACATGTGTGTTTCTGTCTCTTTGTCCAGTTCCAGTGGCTTTTCATGCATTTCAGTGCTAACCTTGAACTTCTGCCTCAGACTCCTGAGTACTGGGATGACAGATGCACGCCTCCATTCCTGGTTGAGCAATTCCTCTTTCTTCTAATTGTTTTTCCCAAAGTGAAGCAGACTTCCTTGGTGCTTGCACCGTGTGTGAATAGATATTTTTTTCAGATCCATCCTTCTACTAATATGGAGATCCTCAAGACACATTCGTGGGTTTTATTTCAAACTCATTGCCTAAGACAGAGTCATTTCTGCTGCTTGGTAACGTTTAAAACCTTGTCTCTGTTGACCATGGTAATCTGCTGCGGGTGTGCAGTGACCTTGGTTTGCAGTTCTTGATTGGCTCCGAGAAGCAACTAAAAGACTGCATACTATATTTGATCCTGGACATCTTCAGTATTTTTAATGGGTTTTATCATTCCTCCTCTTAGGGACAACCCAGAATTCTTTGGAAATCCGCCAATGTGGTAACGTACCCCTTCCCTCAGCCTTGGCAGACAAGGACCTTCATGAGATGAAAAGTCCTCTCACTGACTCCCAGTTGGCTGTTTTCCACAGGTCCTCTGCACACATGTAAACATCTCATTATCCTACACTGTTGCTTTATAAAAGAACCCGCTTGATGTTCTATTTTAGGTGAACTTTTAAAACGTTTAATTATTGCATACTCTTCAGCATACTCAGGAATCTGGAGTTAAGCCCTCTTTTAGTTCCTGTCAATATTGTTTGGTGATCTCTAATTCTAATGAGACATCACCTCATCTTTCTTGTTTTTAATTTGAGGCTCTAGAAAGGTTGAGGATTATTTTCCTGGGAGGAAGATTTGAATAAATTCCATGCTGACTCTTTTCTACTTTTTTTGGATGCAGGGTTTCCCTGCTGTAGCTCTGGCTGACATGGAACTCACTCTGTAGACTAGCCTGGCTTTGAACTCACAGACATCTGCCTGCCTCTGCCTCCTGAGTGCTGGGATTAGAGGTGTGCACCACCACCACCCGGGATCCCTTTTCTACTTTTATCAGGAGAAGTGTGTAGATGGCTTGAATATTTTAGACTTAATAACTAGAAATGGAAAGGTCCTAGAGATCTTTTTGTGCCTCCATTTAAAAATGAGGGAATCGGGGACATGGAGCTGTCACCTACCTTACTGAACACCACGTTATCTGGTGGCCATTAGAACCAGGAAGAGACCTGCTCTGAGAAGCACATATCCTCATGCAGTCCGTGGTGGTCGTAGAAATGGGACCATGAGATCCTGAGGCAGAGACAGGTGGCTCCTGGGAGTTCGCTTACTGGCGAGCTCCAACCTTAACCTATTCAGCCAAATCTAGGCCGGTGTGAGATCCTCTCTCAAAACCTAAGGCGGCTGTCTCCTGAAAAACAATACCCAAGGTGGACTTCTGTCTTCCACAGGCATGCACACACATGTACATGTGCACTGGCGCATACAGATCTCTGTGCACACACATATGCACACAAAGAAGTGGGAAGCAATTGGGCTTCATTTATAGCAGATCACCGGTTCTTTATCCAGCATGGACTACAATGCCCATACAGCATGCCAGTGGAGTATACATTTACATTCTTATCGGATTCCCTACTAAACCACAGAGTCTAATTAGTATTCTGTGAGCTTTATGCCAGGTGTTTGTTTTTCCCCCTTGGCTAATGAGTGCGCAATTGCCTTGTGGAGATTAAAAAGTATGTCAAATGGACAGAGAGTGGCTCCGGCAGGCACTCAGGTGTTTTATTTTGGTGCCCTTTTGAAGGCCTGGTGTTGAGCTGCATCCATGACTGACTGACATTCCCTCAATGCCTGGGAAGGTGGAGATGAGTGAGCGGAGGACAAAGAGATCTCAGACAGTTCACAACCAGCTCTTCAGAGCTCAGTCTTGACAGGTTGTGACTTCAAGGGTCACAGATAAGGTGAGGAAATTTCCAAGATGAACATCTGCTTTGCAGAGTAGCCACTGAGGTCCCACCCCCGCCCCATGCTTAGGCAGTGACCAGTAGGAGAAGAAAGGGCACAAGGCAGACTTTTCTGCTGCTGAGGGATGACATTTCATTTTAAAATACTGTCATCTGATCTGCATATTTATTTCCTATGCAGGGCAACATTTGAGAGCTTCTTACTCCACAAGGATTTCTATTTGTAGTGACTTAGACATTAGCACAATCTCTTTCTTTTAAAAGTATTTACTGGCTGGGCATTGGTGACACTCACCTTTAATCCCAGCACTCAGGAGGCAGAGGCAGGCGGATCTCTGTGAATTCCAGGCCAGCCTGGTCTACAAAGTGAGTTCCAGGACAGCCAGGGTTACAACAGAGAAAAAACCCTGTCTCCAAAAACCAAAATAAATAAATAAATAACTTGTCCATTCCTTATTCTAACTAAACTGTAGTATGTATATTAAAAACAATATTTTCAAAAATGAAAGTATTTACTGAATTTTGTCTGAGTACTTATTTGCTTTGTCCCTATGATTCGAACAGTAAATATTAGTTTCTTTTCTCAAAGTAAAAAGAAAAGCACTTATGCTCTTACATAGATACTTTGGAGAAATTTCAGTCTCTGCCTGTTCTTCCTTTACTTCAGCATTGCCAGCTGGAGACCAAGCGCTCACATGGTTTCTTCTGCAGCACGGAAAGGGATCCTTAGTACTTATTCAAATGTATTGTGTTTGCCTGTGCACATTTGAATAATTTTTGTGGATTGTCACAATTTAAATAGTATGTTTAATATGCTTTGATTTCTTCCTCCTCCTTCTCTTCTTCTCTCCCTTATATGATTCTTACCTGAACAATAAGAAAATGAGCAGACATTGACATTTGACTCCCTGGCTCAAGTTCTTTTTGGTACAATGATAGATTTAGGCCAATAGTATTAAATTATATTAAGTGTAATTGGTTTCAAGAATTATTTTTACATTTAAGTTTTTGACCATTTGAAGACAGTTGTATGTCTCATGAGTTTTATGCTTGTCAGCAGTGATTTTGACTGTGTGTGTGTGTGTGTGTGTGTGTGTATGTGTGTATTAGTTATTTTTCCTATCATTGTGGTAGAGCTCCTAACAGAAACAACTTAAGGGAGGAAGGGTTTATTTTGGCTCATAGTTCAGAGGTTACAGTCCATCGTGACCAAAAAGGCATGTTGGCAGGAGCATGAGGTGGCTGGTCACATAGAGAAGCAGACAGCTCAGGCTTAAAGCAGACCTGGCCTTTAGCTCCCTGGCCCCACCCCTACAGCCTTATGTGAGCCAGCTAGGCCTCACATCCAGAAGAGTCTTCCAGAATAGCACCATCAGCTGAAGACCAAGTGTTGAAACACATGAGCCTTGGGGGTGGGAGGGGGTTCCACGAGGCCATCTATGGCTGTGGAATTCAAGGTTCCCAAAGGTTTTTTCTACACAGCAGGAATTCCCACACCTTGGGTTTTGTCCTAAAGGGTCTCACATCAGAAACACTGGGGCTATTCTGTTCTCTCCATCTTAGACATTCAATTTCCTTGCTTTTCTTTCATTGTCTTTACGCTCCTGGAACTTTACTCTTGAGATTCCAAAATCTCATTAAGTAATACGAACATTTTGAACTGCTTCTAACATTGTTTTGTAATTTATATAAGCATAAATCAGTAATGAATGTGTCTTCTTAAGCAGTCACTTTTCCTTATGTGGGTGGGGCTCTGCCTCTCCAACTCTGCCCCAGTCCTTCTTGGATCTGCAGAATGACTAGGTGTTTGTTTGAATCTGTGCCTCCATTTCCTCTTGTCTCTGACCCTCTCATCTGAGTGCTGAGTGGATATCTTACATCTTTTATTTGACCTTTCTGTTCTCTAGAAATTTTATGCTTTTTTTTTTTTTATTCAGAAATTACTTTTTGTTGTGTTCTTGTCTGTTAGGTACAATCATGGCCTCCAAAGACATCAGTTACTTAATCCACAGGACCTCTGAATAAGTAACTTTAGTTGGCAGAAGGGATTTTTCAGAAATGATTTTGTTAGGAGATTTGAGATGAAAAGATGATCCTAGATTCAGATCCTAGATCTGAATTTAAGATCCTAGACATTATTATTTTTTTTTTCTACTCACAATCTGAGAAATGTTTACAAACCCCTGGGCTTGTCTCTGAGGAAGTTTCTAGATGATTTAATGTGGGAGGACCTACCCTAACTATGGGGGTAGGGAAACATTTCATAGGCTGGGGTCTGGAGTGATTACAAAGAAACAGGTCAGCTGTACACAGCATGCTCCACTCCCTGCTTCCTGAGTGGGATTCATCTGACAGATGCTTCACACTCTGCTGTCAGGACTTCCCTGGTAGAGTGGACCATGCCCTCATACCATGAGCCAGAATAAGCCCTCCTGTCCTTAAGTTACATTTGTAAATATTCTGTCATAGCAATAAGAGAAGTAATTCACACAGCAGCTATTGTTAATATAATCAGAAAATTCTGAATTCAGGTGGACATGTCAGATTGATGTCTTCAAGAAGAGACTGCGTTCCTGTGTTTGCAGTAAAGGGACTAAATAAATTACCATGGAGCCTGAGATGAATGAAAGAGCAAATAGAAAATAGGGAAAGTATTCCAGTTGGGGGAGGGGGTCGGGAATAGAAGGATCAAGAAAACGAATGCCTTCAAAAAGCAGAGGTACTACGCATCACATAAGAAAAAAATGAAAAAAAAAGAGAAATTATGATAGTATTTAGAATGTTTCAAGTATTTCCAAACACAGGCAGTTCTGGGTGGTTGACAAAGTCTTGGGGGTGTGGCCATGGGTGTGGCCAACTGGGATGTAATGGAATAGGTCATTAGAGATGAGGTCAAGGAAATGACATGCAAGAAAGGTAATCAAAATATTGATTGAGGTGGGCCCCGTTGTGTAGGCCTGTAGTTTCAGTTAAAAGCTCTAGGTTCAATCCTTAATTCACACACACACACAAACACACACACACACACGTGCCCAGACTATCATATTTTGCTTAGTGATTTAAGAATCACAACAAGAGAAGGGAAGAAGAATGTGAAGTGTCTTCAGGGACTAGTTTCTAATTCTAGAAGTCGCCAATGAACTGAAGGTCTCAGGAAGAGAGATTTTTCTTTTCTTTTCCTACTTGATATTGTAATCCCCCTGTTGTATTCTTATAATCTTTTATTTTCTAGCTTTGTTTTACTCTTTATTGACTACCTGTATTCTATTTCATACCACCGCAAACCTTTCCAGACTCAAGTGTGAGTGTAAGTAGTATGCAAATGTATTCCAACTGTTTTTGATGAAAAGAAAAACAGGCCAAGTAAGCACAGTCTAAAGCAGTCTCACTCTACACTGGAAGACACGCACGTCCTCTAAGCTAATTATGTTTTACTTCTTGTGGAATAGTGTCAGGTATCAACTGCTTATGTTAAGCCTTCCAAGGGGGAAGAAAGTCCTCAAGAGTCACCAATTGGTAAATGGATGCTATTCTGGGGATGAAGAGTCCTGCGAGTGGGTTGTGCTAACCACAGGAATGTTGAACAGTACATGCTGGCTTTGGCTAAAGAATCTTTGATGCATAGTATGACCTTTGAAATGCTGGGCCTGATGGCCCTTCTGGGAGCTTGTGTTATAAAATGTCTGTCACAGGTCAAAAGCACTGTGTGAGGCTAGAAATGCAGACTAACTGGCCAATGCTAACGTATCTATAAACTATCTGTTTACTAAATAACAGGGCAGAGTAAATTTCAGTAGCATAACTACTCCAATTGCAAAATTCTGCAAGATTTGTGGCTGTATTGGGTATATTTTCAGGACGGTTTTGTGTGCCTGTCATGTGGTTTTTCTTGTAGACTTCAATGGCACAGAACCACCAATCAGAGGCCTTGTTCATTTGCCTCACCATCTTTAATCTTGAGTACTAAGCAACCAGTGTGATTGGTGGACTTGACTCTGGGTCAGATTTTCAGATTCTTTGCTTTTTTTTTTTTTTTTTTCCTTTGCAAATGTTGTAGGAATCTTGTGTTGTCTGTCCATCTTTAAATTTGGATCTCTGTTTTGTTATTTTTTTAATTCATTCTTCTTCTTTCTCAGTTCACAGCCATGAACGAACCGCAGTGCTTCTACAACGAGTCTATTGCCTTCTTTTATAACCGGAGTGGGAAGTATCTTGCCACAGAATGGAACACAGTGAGCAAGCTGGTGATGGGACTGGGCATCACTGTATGTGTGTTCATCATGCTGGCCAACCTTCTGGTCATGGTGGCCATCTACGTCAACCGCCGCTTCCATTTCCCTATTTATTACTTGATGGCCAACCTGGCGGCTGCAGACTTCTTTGCTGGATTGGCCTACTTCTATCTGATGTTCAACACAGGACCCAATACTCGGAGACTGACCGTTAGCACATGGCTCCTCCGGCAGGGCCTCATTGACACCAGCCTGACGGCCTCTGTGGCCAACCTGCTGGCTATTGCCATTGAAAGGCACATCACGGTTTTCCGAATGCAGCTCCATACACGAATGAGCAACAGGCGTGTGGTGGTGGTGATTGTGGTCATCTGGACTATGGCCATTGTCATGGGTGCCATACCCAGCGTGGGCTGGAACTGTATCTGTGATATCGATCATTGTTCCAACATGGCACCCCTCTACAGTGACTCCTACTTAGTCTTCTGGGCCATTTTCAACCTGGTGACCTTTGTGGTCATGGTGGTTCTCTATGCTCACATCTTTGGCTATGTTCGTCAGAGGACTATGAGAATGTCCCGACATAGTTCTGGACCCAGGAGGAATCGGGACACCATGATGAGCCTTCTGAAGACTGTGGTCATTGTTCTTGGTAAGTTCTGTCTTGACTGCTGTCTCCTTTATAGATCCTCAATGTTGTCCTATAGCTACACTAGCTTATGATAATGGTAAACAAGAGCACGAGTATTCACCAAGTATATGAACAGAATTGCAAGAGAACGGGGGAATTTCATTTTGAATGTCTGTGGCAAAGCCAGCTTACCACTCTTTCTACAGTTACAGAATCAGCTAAGTACTGGGCTCAGTGCTGGAGTGTAAAAGATGAAATGAAAGCTCTCATGGAAGATTTTTCCTTCCTGGAATTGAGAATACTGTAACATTCAAGGCTCCACATCACCAAAACCAAGCAAACAAAAGCCTCAGAATAACTGACTTCATTTAGCTTTAAAAATGTTTTATTTAGAGTCCACATCATAAGACTCTTGCACTGAGGTCTTTATTTTGCAGATATTCAAAGTGATGGTGCTTTAAATGATGTGACCACCCCTTATGCTTTCATGCATCGTTACTTATTAGTTCAAGTGTGCATCATGCAATTTTTTAGATTTTATTTTTGAGAATTTGATACATGTATGCAATGAAATATGATCATATATACCCCCATTTCCCCTTCCATGTATCCCTGTATCTCCCCAATATGTCCTTCCTAACTTCATGCCTTTGATTTTATTGTTGTTCGTTTATTTTTATTTTTTATTTTTGGCAGCCCACCAGGTCCAGTGTGCCTGGGAAACCTACCAATGTTCACGTCCTCAATAAACAATGATTTTTTTTTTTTTTTTTTGCCTCAGCAACTAACCATGAGTTACTACTTGGTTTCCCTTGGTGAAAATTTGTTTAAATAATTATCGAATTGAATCACGTCTTCATAGACTATATTGAGATTAGCGTTTGATTGCGTTTATTAATCTTCAAGCACACATACAAAAATGAAATATCACCTGTAAAACCCCTTTAAGAAAAACCAAAATACAACTCTTACAGTGGCTGAGGATATAGTTGTGTTAGACTGCTTTTCTTTTCTTTTTTTTTCTTTTAATTTTTTATTGAAAATATATTTTTAGACAAGGTATTCTGATTAGAGTTTCCTGTCCCCTAACTCCTCTCCTCCCAGATCCTCCCTACCTCCCCACCCACCTAAATCCACACTCTCTCATTAGAAAATAAACAGGCAACTAAAAAACAAAAACAGAATAGGACAAAAAAAAAAAAAAACAGGAAAAAAAAAAAAGAGCCAAAGAGCAAGCATAAGAAACACATGCAGACACACACACACCTGGACACATAGAAATCTCATGAAAAGACATAGTGGGAAAACATAAACAAAAGACCTGTAAGGGAAAAAAAAAAAGGCCCAGACAAAGAATTATGAGACATAAACCCTCCTAAAATACAGTTAAGTTCTTTTTGTGTTGGCCATCTACTTCTGGGCATGGGGCATGCCCTTAAGTGTGGTTTGTATATACCAGTCAGGCTCCATTGGAGAAAACTTGTGAGCAGTTACCAGTTGTAGATGGCTTCTGGGTAAGGGATGGGGGCTAGTGTCCACTCACCCTCTCAGCCCTGGGGCCCCTATGGCTTAGTCCTATGCAGGCCTGTGCATACTGCCACAGTCTCTGTGAGTTCTTATGTGTATGTTGTATCTAGAAGGCCTTAATTCTTTGGTCTCTCCTCCCCATCCCTGGCTCTTAAACTCTTTCCACCTTTTCTTCTACAAACTTACCTGAGGGGAGGGATTTGATGGAGACATTCCATTTAGGACTGAGTGTGCCAAGGTCTCTCATTCTCTGTACATTGTCCGGTTGTGATCCCTGTACTTGTTCCCATATCCTGCAGGAGGAAGCTCCTTTCATGATGTTTGAGCAATGCATACATTGCTCTATGCATACAGCAAAATGTCATTAAGAGTCATCTTATTGCTGCACTACTTTAGCAGAATAGTAGTATTTGGTTTTCCCTAGGTGTAAGGCCCATCTAGTCTAGGGTTCTTGGCCACCTGAGCAGTGAGTGTTGGGTATGGGTTCCATCTCATGGAGTGGCCTTAAATCCAATCAAATAGTGGTTGGTTACCCCCACAACATTTGTGCCTCTATTGTACCAGCCTGTCTTGCAGGTGGGTCACCATTATAGACTGAAGGGTTTGTAGCTAGGTTGGGTGTTTCCTTTTCTCCTCTGGTAGCATGCAGAGTACCTTTTAATACCATTTAACACTAGCTCATAGGGGTAAAGGCTCTAGGTAGGCATCAGCTGGAATTTTCCATGTTCAGTGAGTTGTGTAGGTGTTGTCTTCTGTAACAGGGCCTTACCATCAGTCTGTGGATAGCAACCAATACCCCTGGCAATAGCCTGGGTAGTTTGGGACTTTCCGTGGGGGCCCTTTGGCTGACAAACCAATTAGATATAACCCATTCCTGGCACTGAAGTTTCATTTGGTATCAAGGGTAGACTGCTTTTCTAGTGGGTATCGGACCCCAGATTAGATCCCTAGCAACACAAATAAAGAAACTATTCTATCCTTTCTGCAGAGGTTGAGTGGAAAGGTCTTGTAGTTCTCTTTGCTTTCTGGAAAGGACAGTGGGGTAAATAACCTGGGATTAGGTGACATCTCTCAAACTGTGATTTTTTTTCACTCATTTTAGTCCCTGGAAAGATGTGGGGTCTTAACTACCCTTAAATAAATTAGCCTCCCAGGAAGAAACTTCATCCTATTATTTTGGGACAGAGTAAATGCATCATATGGTCCTCCGTGGCTGTATTTATCGTGAGATGTAGATACGTGAGAAGGAGATTTTGGTCTAACCCTCATCCCTGTCTAACTAACTGAACACTCAGGAAACATCCTCACTGGGGCCACCACCGCCTCAGACATGAGACGTCTAATTCCATCCAACAAAGACCCGTGAATACAAGAACAGCTTCCTCCTTTTAATTACCAGCAGCAAAGCCTTTGAGCATCTCTGAGCCACCACACAGCTTTGCCTAATTTGAAGAAAACATATGTCAGTCTACTATGGATATGAACTGTGTGTGAGGTGAAGGGTATAACCCGAGACAGTTTGCTTCTGTATTAACTCAGACATTTGTTTGCTGGTCATATGTTGATGGATGCTTCCCTATGTGTATGTCTCTCCCATCATAATGGCAGGTACTGCTTAGTTCACTGAGCAGTAAATGACTTCAGAATTTGGACTGTGAACCTACAAGGTTCTTGCTCTAATTTTGACCTTTGCATATTATCCAGCATGTTCACACTGCACACTATACTTAATGATTCATGTAAAATGAACATCTGTGCCTAATCAGGTAGTCTTTCCTTCACCATGAGCACCACCACCACCCGACACACAAACTCCAGATGTGCGTATTAGAAGTAGAATCATGTGAGGCTTAAACTATTAGCCTACACAAAGCTTGAATGAAGTTATCTTTCTCTGAAATAAATAATAATAATTCTATGGCCATGAAATGAAGTTCCAGAACATGGAACTCCAGCCTGGATGATGTGTGAAAAAGCTTGCTGAGGCAAGGTGGGAATATGGTTGCAATTTAGGGAATAGAGTTCAACAAACGAGTAACAACCCTTTTTTTATTTTTATTTTTTTGAGATAAGTAGTGAGAGGTGGGGTATGCAAGGGGAATGATAGAAAGTTCAGAATAGGAAATTCCCAACCCAGAACAGTCAGGTCTTTGTCACAGCGATGCCTGATATCTCTTGTGCCAATCACCCTCCTTGCTGGAAGCAGGTCTATTTCTAGGTGGGTCTGGTTATTTGGAAAACACGAGTTCATCGTGTAGAAATGAGAGCTTTCGTTGGCCTGAAGCTCATCTCATTATAAATTAACTTGTTGACAATCTGGGTTTTGTTTTTATCTTTGACTTTGGCTTTTGCACAAATGGTTTTTGTGCAAAATTATATCTGGAAATTATGATATATGAAGATTTTCAGCCTGGGGAAGGCCAGCATAGATTGCATGCTTTGTTGTCTCTTTTCTCTATGTATTCTTTCATAGCTATCTGGCTCAAAGCAGGTACTTAACAAGTAATCATTGAATGAGTGGATGGATGGATGGATGGATGGATGGATAAATGAATGGATGAATGTATGTATGTATGTATGTATGTATGTATGTGATGGTGAAAGCAACTTCCTGAGCCTTCAAGATGGAAGAGCAGAGAGAGCCACAGTGAATTCACTATAGCAGCACTTGAGTTAGCTGTAAGGGCCACCCCTCTGCCTATACTGCTATTACATTCTGTGAGTTCTTTTTAAAGCCAATGTTTTATTGAGACAGAGTCTCACCAGGTAGCCCAGGATAGCTTTGAATTTATGATTCTTCTACCTCATCCTCCTGAGTGCTTAAATTAAAAGCATTCCCCACCGCAACTGGCTAATAGTTTTATGACTTCTAATTAGAATATGAGCAACTTAGAAAATGACAGGTTACTGTGGGTGTTCAGTTAATAACAAATCCATTTTATCTTAATTTGTTCTTGGCTGGCTATGACTTATCATTTCTGTGGAGAAGCCTTTGGCTTTGCTGTCTCAGAATGGTCTACGGCATTTAGACCTGCTCAGGGTTCATGTTCAAGCAAGCATTTGTTGGTCAACAACTGGGTTCCTAGGCATTCAACTTAAAAAAAAAAATGCAAGAAGTATCTTAGAGTTTTATAATGGCAGCATCAGTTGTGATGCATGAGAATGCGGAGAGCCACTGCTGAGTGAGACCTGGGTCTTAATATCTTATCTCGAATTTTATCTCGAATGTGTACACATCACTCGCCTACCCTGCACTCAGACTACCTTAGAGGTCTGTATTTAGAAATAGCAACCGTACAGAACACAGGTACCACGACTGATTTGCTCTTTGTTTTCTAGGTGGTAGAAACGGAAGTCTAGGAACTCTAGGTAGCTTGCTCAAAGCCACACAGGTAGAAAGTGTAGGAGCTAGAATTCTATACAACTCTCCACTTGGGGTTCACAGTCCATATTTTTCACCTCCACGTCATGATGCTTCTCGAGTATAAAACCATCCTGTGTCTTCTAGGAGAGTTGACAGGCTTTGTGTGATCCTGATACTTTTCCTTGATACTGTCTACCCCCGGATCCCTTTGCCTTGATTCCAGGGGCAGACTCCAGGTATGCTCCTTTTCTTTCTCTTCCTTCTAATGACCCGTAGGATCTACATGTCGCCCACCTTTTCTCACAGTTTGGTACCGCAGCATGCATAAACCAACCGTTTCTCACCGAGGGAATGTTTTGTTCAAGGTGTAGTTGACTCCCTGTTCTTTGTCCCAGTGTGAAGCTACAGCTCAGGCTTCCGTCTGCTTGACATTTTCCCCAAGAATTCCTTGTGTCGGTTCCCCCAGTGACTCAGGCAATGGAGGCGTTCTTCCTTATTTGACCACAGGCTGTCTTAGGATGTGAGTCCTTTCCGTTCCCGCTCTGTTATTTGTGGTGACACTTCTACTGAGGACAGTCAGCCAAGAGGAGACCCAGAATTCAGAAAGGAAAGGGATTCTGGGGAAGGTGTTAGCTTTGTCATCTGATCACTGAGAGGCATATACAGTAAAATAAGCACTTGGGAGGTGGGGGCGGGGGTCATCTCTCTTGTCAGAGAAGGACACATTGTTTCCCTAGTTTGATTCATTTAAGCCACCAGTGGTCACCAGTGAGGATAAATTACCCATTATTATCCATGTGCATTGTGTCAGAGTTAACACTCGCCACTATTCATGAGTGTTATTTGAATCAACTATTGGAAAAAGCTCCCACCCCCATTTTATATTGAAGCGCCTAAGTTTATATATGGCAAGTAATTTGTGGACAGTCTTTCTCTTTGTAAGTGGCAAAATGGAGTTCAGCTGTAGGGAGGGGAGACTCTACCCTTTCTACAACAGGGCACTGACCCTTGAAGTCTTCCACTGAATTCACTGGACCTGATGAGTGCCAATAAGATGCTAAGGGATAAACAGACCAATCAGGATAATATTTTGCAGAACTTCTGTTGGAGAAGAGGCTAAGAAAGTGCTGCAGAGTGGGTGGCTCCTTGGGTTGGTGGGGATAGGTGCAGAGACCCTGAGTGAAGGGAGGGCAGGACTCCCAGAAGAGACAATAGCAACCCTTGCTGTTTTTCCTGTTCCTTATGTCTCCCCCCATCTCCTCGTACACAGGCCTGAGTTTGACTGACAGCATGTGTCTCCCTCAATTGTTTTCTCACCTTATGTTTTGAGACAGGATTTCTCACTGAGCCCAGAGCTAGACTTGCCCGCCAGCAAGCCAAGTTCTCTGAGTTCTGCCTCTTCAGCATTGAGATCACAGGTGTGTAACACCACACTGGGCTTCTTACATGTGCCAGGGATCTAAGTTCATGTCCTCATGCTTGTGCATCAATTTACCGACTTAACTGTTTCCTTAGCTCCTCTGAGTGGATTCTTAAAAGATGTAGGAGTTTGTCATACTGTAGTGTAGAGGCTTGGGGTCAGGGTCTGGTCGAGGTAGAGATTAGTGTGAGCAATGGTTTTCACTCTTGAGAAACTACAAGCGGTCAGGTGTGGTTTGCACGCAGTGGATATACTGGATGGAAGGTCGACCAGATGGACAAAACCTTTACAACATACTATGGAGTTTGGGCATTAGGGTAAATGATAAGAAATATTAAAGTGTTTCCTCAAATAAAAGTGAGCATCAAGTCTATCTTATAGGTAGTAGGGCAATAACACAAATTATGATCCGAACAAAGATACTTGTAGTAGTAAATATAGACACTAACTGGTTGGGATGTTGGTAGTATAAGTACAAACCCAAGTGCCCTCAGGAGACCAGGCATTCTTCCTTCATGTTCATACTTTCTGGGTTCCTGTTTTTTGCTTTTCCAGTGTGGAGCTCTACACTGGTTTTTTTGTTCCACTACCTAAAAATGATAGGAAGAATCACTTTTTTTAAAGACAAGGGTCTGTCCCTATTGGGAATTTCAGAGCTTAGAGGGTCTTTAAAAACCACTCCATTTACCTCTTTCATCTTTCAAACAAAGAGACAGAAGCTCTCAAATTGAATCTTTCCTTCTGAGTTGACTCATAACCTAAACCAGGACCCAGCTTTCCTGATTCTGATAGGTGCACTGTTTTTTGCACCCCAGTCCCAACCATACTTTCTGTCGTTTTTTTTGTTCTGAACATCAACATGTATTTCTGTGGCTAGCTGGAACTGGCTATAAACCTTGTGGCTATGAAGGTAGAAAGCTCCCATGGGAAGGGCCTCTTTGAATTTGGCCTCATTATAACCAGCTGGTAGTCTCTGGCCTGAGACTTTGACACATGGCTTCTAAAGCTAAATTGCTTTCGTGTTTTGTGGCTCTTACATATATTATAATCATGTTAGCTTTCTTAATGTGTGGTATTAATGGTTTTATTTGGGTGGTTTTAAAGGGTGTTACGTGTCCATGTGTGTGAGCGCACATACATGTATCTTTGTTCTCACTTTTACTCACTAGCTTGGTTACCTCAGATCCTCACTCTGTCATTGACTCTCTGGGTGATGCTGGACAAATTAGTATCTTTCTACCTCTGGCTATAGGATAATTTGGCCAACTTGATTTTCAAGATTATTTAGGGATCTATTTATTTTATGAATAAAATTGTAAGGATATGATGACGAATCTGTAGGTTTTTTTCTAGTGGGAAACTTAGGAATGGGATCCGAACAAAACCACATGCTGTTTGCTCTCTCTATACACAGTGACCCCTTCTTCAGTAATCCATATTACATAATGCTGCATTGACCATTAATGGCGGTGGCTCCTTTATTGGGAATCATCTCTGAGAAGTACATTTTAGCATTTTGTTTTCCAATGGAGACCTGGGTGTCAGGAAAGGAGGGACTCTCAGTTGGTCCTTCTGGTTGGAGAAGGGAATAGACATAGAGTCTCTTCTTCCCTGGCCACAGGTGACCAAGCTGCACATCCTGTCTCTGTGGAGGTGAATTAAAGCTACCTCAAGTGTCCTCAGGTCTTAGTGGCTTCCCCGTGAAGGCCTCTTTGAAGAAGAATCTGAGGGAACATTCATGAGAGCCTTGATTGTTTGGCTAGTCCCTGGGTTGGCTTGGCCCTGTGAGTGGTGGCCAGGAGAGACACCCTGCAGACACTGCCCCAACCCCAAGTCCCAGCTCAGGTCAAAAGAGAAAACACCTTTTGAACAGCATCTCTGTGTATTCTTTGTTGTCCATCTCCATTCAAATATTTTTATTCCAAAGAAACATTCAAACAGACCTCCCCCCAACCCCGGACCACATGTACCCAACAGTTGCTTTTGAGATGTGGACAGGGGACTCTACAAGAGCTCTTTCTTATTTTAGGTCAGCTAAGAGTGCCTCTGCTCTATCAAGCTGAGATGATGAATGCTAAAGTCATTTGTCCTTCTCCTTAAATGGAACAGAAGATGCAAAGATTCCTTTAATGTGATGATTTAGACAAAGGTGGAAATCACTGCTATCTAGAGGTTGTAAGCTTAGATTTGGAGTGAGATGGGACAGTCTGAATCTTGTCTTCTCAGCACAATCTCCCAGGACCTGAGAAAAATTACTTTAACTTCCCTTAGCCTCTGTTTCAGAATTAGGGTTTTATTCACTGATTCCTTTATATAAAACACTTCGTTCAGCCTCTCACAGCAAAACACTTACTCTAGGAAAGAAAGTCTAGTAAGTCTTAGCCACACAAGCATCTGTCCCTTCATCTTCTTCAGACACATTCACATTCACACTTACCCACGCACCAAACCCACGTTTGCATACAATGCTGGTGTTTCATTTCTCTGACACAGTATAAAAGTACCATTATGTTTAAGCAGCTGGCTCCGATAACAGGTTGTACACTTCGTTGTGAATGTCTTTGCTTTCCCAAAGATACATTTTTACCATTGCACTGCTCGTGTTGATTTCTTTAGTGTCCATGCATAGGATATGGCAGCTTCGACCTGCTTCACTCACCACAGATGAGTTTAAATGATGTTGGCTATTAAGAAATGTTTTGGAATGAAACAGATCACTTAACCAATATCTATTTGAATGACATCATCTTTTGTAGGTGGATCTGCAATAATTAAGGTGCGGCTAGTTAGTCATGCAGAACCCCTTTCATTTTCCTCCATGTCTGGAGTATAAGGAAAACTGTCAGCTGGACACCATGACCAAAGACAACTTAAGGAAGAGAGAGTTTATGTTGGTTTACAGTTACAGAAGGATAAGAATCTTTGTGTGATGGCAGGCTGCAAGTGGCAGTCATGTGGAGCAGAAGCAGGAAGCAGAGAGCTCACATCTTGATCCAAAGCATCAAACAGAGAGAGTAACTGGAAGAAGGCAGGGCTTTGTATCAAAGCCTGCCCTCAGTCAAACCACAAGGTCATTGTGACCTTGTCCTCAGCTGACCACCTATGGGACTTAATGTGGCTTTCATCACTATTCACCTAGGCAGGAAAGGATAAAGCCCTTCTACTCCTCATCAATACCTTGCAATCTCTTTTGAGAATCGCTTTGGACATTTCATGATGGTAGCATGTAAATGAGACCTCACAGTCTGAAACCTTACATATCTGTTGGATGATAAAATGAAACCTACCCCTGGTGATGTGCATAGAGAGTATCATTACAAATGAGACATAAGAAATTCAAGAGACATTTGTTAGAAGGTGATTCTAATAAAGCAGTTCCTTATCCTGCCTGTCAAGGGTATTTGTTAGGCTAAGGTCCAGTTAATAATATTTTAGTTTTACACATGAACTGAAGGTCTCCTAGACTATTTGCTAAGAAGCAGGAATGTAAAGGCCAGTGAAAATAGGATCCTGTTGTCAAGGACTCCCATTTCAGTAATTTCAGTAATAGCAAGTAAAACACTATAATGTGGTAACATCTGCAAAGACTCTAGGAGTGTCACACTGCACGTGAGCAATGATTGGAAAGGCTTTAAGGTGTAAATGGAGTTGGAATTACATCTCGTATGAGGCATCCAGGCTTGCCAAGTTCATGCAGGTGCAGGAATTCTTTCTGTTACATATTCTTTACATATTGCATGGAAACCAGAAGAGGACTTTGGATTCCCTGGAGCTGGAGTTAAGGATAGTTTTGAACTGTTATCTGTCTTCTAGGAGCCAAACCTGGGTCTTCTGCAAGAGCAGCAAATGCCCTGAACTGCTGAGCCATCTCTTTAGCCCCTGAGATGATTTTCTACACATGCAAGTTAATATCCTACAGAATATAGGAAGGACTGTATAGTGACACCTATGTTTTTTATGACCTGGAAGACCATTGTTAGAAAACTTGATACCTACATCTGAAGTATGACAGGAAAATAGTTTGCCTTGCAAACTGTTATGGCTATGTGGAGCTGGGAGATTTCATAATTTCAGTAATTGATTTTCCTTAATATTATTACAGCAAGAGAATTTCAGGACAGCTTTTATATCTAGGGGTGCACAGTCCTTTTCTCAGAGGTTTATGCAAGATCTTTGGAACACTTAGCATCATTTCTGACTTTCTGATACAGATAGACTAAATAGGTACACACATGTATGCACACATACATACTCATATACATGGATTGTCAAACTTAGTAAATAAAAATTATTGTGTATGATGTAGTTATGCAAGCATGTGATTTAATGATGGGGATGTTTTGTGAGAAGTCTGCTGTTAGGCAGTTTCATCATTATGTAAGCCTAGTGTGCACTCACACAAACTAAGACAGCTGTGAATGTCATTATAAGGCAGTATAATCTTGCAGGATCACCATTGTGTATGTAGTTCATCTATGTTGAATGTTGTTAATATAGGACATGGCTGTTTGTTATTTGTCTGTTCAAATTCAATTGGTCATCCAATTTAATAGAACGTCGTTGGGTATTTTATATAGCAATCTTGTCATGCATAGAAAACAACACATTTTAGATAGCAATCTATTCTGCTGAATACATTTTCTTCTTTGAGTTTCCATGTTAACCTGGAGATAAATTTAGGCCCAGAGTGGGCTTCACTTATTGTTGTGTTTCGGTGAGAAGTGTACCCCATAGGCTCAGGTGGTGAACAGTTGACCCCTAGTTGGTAGTGCTCTTTGGGGAAATGGTGCAATCTTGTGGGAGGAAATAAGTCATTGAGGGTGGGCTTTCAGATTCCATAGCCTCATCTTACACCCAGTGTGGTGTCTGCTTTGCATTTGTGTTGAAGATGTGTGCTCCCAGCTTCTTGCTTTAACTGCCTTTATGGACTCTCCCTTGGGAGCCATAAGCCAAACTTTCTCTTTCATAAGTTGCCTTTGGTTGTAATACTTTATCACAGCAATAGGAAAGCAACTAATACACTTATTTATTATTTCTCATTTTCATTTAGTTGTCTGGAAACAAATAAAGGGTCTTTTCTAATCAAAGAACTGTATGATTGTTTCTCAGAAATCACACCTACACCTGCTTGTAAACAAATGATTTTGCATACCTCTGAGTCAAAACAGAATTATTTTCTTCTCTTGTATAGTCTTCGTCCTGTTTGAAAAGATGCATTTTAATTACATTTGCCTTTCACATAGCAAAAACTTACTCTTTAGTTTTTTGAGATAGAGTCTTATGCCTGTAGCTTAAGGTGGCTTGGGCTTGGAATTCGCCACTGAACACTGAACTCGGGACAGTCCTGCTTCAGCCTTTCTTATGTTGAGATCATACATGTGTGCTACCATGCTAGGCTGGTAAAAGATTTGGTTTTTTTTTTTGTGTTTGTTATAGTTTTGGTATTTTTTTTTTCTTTGTAGTCTAAGATACAGCCTGTGCCTCTGAGAAGCTTTTTATTCACGTATTTGCTTGAGGATGATAGAGTCTAGACTGAATGTGGTCACAGCTTTACTTAAACCCTGGCAGGTCTCCTTCAGCAATACAAGACGTATCATAATGATCCAAAGCAAATACGAAGTCCTCACAGGGTGACACAGCAATAACAGGGTCTTTTTGAAGAAGTGGGATTTAATTTGGCATTGGGAGACTGGAAATTCATGGCTTCACCTATTTATCCTGCCTAAGCAGACTTCTGTTGACACAAAGAACACTGCATTTTAAGTAGGGTTTCCATGAGTTCATTCTAAATGGACATTTCTGTGCTTCAGAAAGCTTCTCTTTATGCGGCAAGTGTGAATTCATTTACTGGGGTTATTTTTTTCCTAGGAAAGTGAAATTAGGTGTAAAGAGGCCTAGCCTTAAAGGACCCAGAGAAGTGACTCAGGAACAAAATGTTTTGTTGTAGCCAACGAATCACCATTTTGTAGTGAAGGGTTTGCCCAGGTAACCTTGCTGAGCTCACGGTGAGCAGCGTGGCCATGGCCCTTTCATACGCTGGCCTGGTTCCAAAGGAAAGGCCATGCTGCAGTCAGTGGATTTCTGAGCAAAAATGGGAGAAGCCTTAGCCATGTGCTGCAAAGAACGTGTATGTGATGTATGCGTGTGTGTATGTGTGTGTGTGTGTGTGTGTGTGTGTGTGTGTGTTATAACTGAGAATGGTTACTTGAGACGGAAGCAGATACAGTAGGAGACAATGTATTAGTAAGGCTACTGCGGTGTACATTATCACGCTGACGTGGTACGGCAGTAAGACTGATGGAGGTCTGTACCTCAGTTTTACCACTTCTGAAGCAAGAAATCTGTCACTAATGCATCTATGCATGAAACAATGTATACTAAAGTTGGAAACGGGCAGGAAAATATATTTCCACATGTATGCTTTGCTCTGTCTGCGCCGTTCTCCAGGACGGCTTGGCTGCTGTCACAGAGTGATTGCGCTACTCCTTGGCAGTCACTGGCTCATGACCACCGTGATGCTCGTGTGTGTACAGTGTAGCCATCTCTGCTGCGATGTAGCTTACTGGGGCATGTGCTAATTTGATCCCTCTTTGTTTTTCCATATTATCCGTATGGAAATTTCCGTATTGTTTTTCCAGACAGGGTTTCTCTGCTGTAACTCTGGCTGTCCTGGAACTCACTCTGCAGACCAGGCTGGCCTGGAACTCACAGAGATTCCACCTGCCTCTGCCTCCCGAGTGCCGGGATTAAAGACATACACTACCACTTCCCGGCCTTGATGCACTGTTTTAATTAGATTCTGATTACAGTTTTGTTTTGTTTTTTAAACTATCTTCATAAGTGTGGGTAGTTGACTGCTAACCCAAGTGTAGTTGAATTTTGTTGAGAAGGTTTTTTTCCGAACTGTGTGTTGTCAGTTGACTTCCAGCTTTTCAGTAGTCTACCTCATAAACATGGAATATTTTCAGCTTGCTGTACTTTTTGATTTAACTGAAAAATTGTTAGAGTTAAATCTTTTCAAGTAAGTTCAAATAAGACTTCATTAAAAAAAAATATTCATTTTAAATGAAGTTTGGCACTAGATCATTTACCACTATGACTTTTTATTTTTACTTAAATTTTCAATATATATTATACTAAATTGTGTAGCATTTGGCCAATTTCTATTTCATTTTTATTTTTCCCCCCTACCGGTTTTAACTTCTGCAGGGTCAGTATTTTTAGTCTTAAGAGAGTTTCTAAAAATAGATGCCAATGATGATGGCTAACATTGAGTGTTCACTGATTATTGGAACTCACTGAGTTCTTTGCCGTATGCAGATAAGGTTTTGAGCAAGAATCCCTCCCCTTTCAGTGTTTGTTCTTTGAGAATTTATGCAATGTAGTTTTATTACAGTCACTCCCCGCCCAGTCCTCCCAGATCCATCCCCTTCTTTACTCACCCAACCGTGTCATCATCAGCAAAAAAATAAAAAAGACCAAAAAAAAGTCCAATTTTGAGCAAGAATATAATCTCTTTGAAACTCAGTCTCTTTACCAGGCAAACACAGGAAATACTCTCTTAGTGATCATATGTGATGGTAAAGAAGGATCTTTTTATAGGAAGCACTGCCCGTGTGTCAAAGATGGATGCTTTTACAGCTGCTTATAAATAGCGTACAATTCATAGGGCGGTGACCCAAAATTTTAAAAAAAATGTATGACACGCTATGTAGTGTGAATGATGTTAACTCTTCTAGCTCTGCTGTCTGGAGTGATGTTGGGTAGTCCATTTAACCTTCGTGACACTTCCTATCCATCCAGCGATGGCCTGTATTACGTCAGTGTTTTGTTAAGTGTGGTCCACGGACCACCTGCATCTGAGTCACCTGGGACGCTTGTTAGATGGCGTTGGGTCTCTGCCCAGACCTGCTGCAGTGGGATCTTTGTGTTGGCACCCAGACACGAACACGTCAGTCACACAACCCTGGCATTCCCGCCAGCCTCTAGCTTTGGTTTAAATGACCTGGAATTCAACTTGCTTTTGTTTAGTTGTAAACTCTACTTTTCATCCTTTCCACCAAAATTGGCACAATTTTCTTTTGGGGGGTGGTGGTGGTACCTGTGATGGCCTCAGGCTTATCTGCTTGCATACTTGTTTTCTGTGAGAGAGAATGAGGAGAGAAAGGGAAAAGAAAGAAGAGTTACTGGACAAAGTTCAGAACCACTAAGATAAAATTCTTGAGTCTCGAAGAACTTCCTATCAATGGAAACTGGTATTTTCATACCTAATAGTTGTTCTCAATGACAAGTCCGGTTACAACACCCTAGGAAAATGTGTCACATACAACTTACTGGCTGAAGAAGCACATGGTTACAGTGATACCTTCAGGAATTACAGAACCTCTAAGCATGTTTCATGAAGGCGTGGAAAAGCCCTTTATTCCCCTCAAGAGAAGAGTCAGAACATATGTATCAATCCAGGAACAGTTGCATCTGTCTTCCTGGGGACTTCTGTGGAGACGGAGCACTGACTGTTTACTCTTCCCCCAGGCTAAATAAGGAGTGGACCATCCCCTTCCATTTTCTTGGGTCAACATGGGTAGAGTTTGAGATTTAGACCCACAGCTTCTTGAGTTTAAAATCCCAGCTATACCGACACATTAACCTTGTGACAGGTGATGTCTCTGGTCTTCCTAGAGTTTCTGTTGCCCTTCTAATACCGAGAACACCATATGGGTTACTTTTCTGAGGCTCTGACAAAATACCCGATAAAACGCAACTTAGGAAAGAAAAGGTTTGGTTTGGCTCACAGGTGCAGAGGGGTAGAGTCCATCTCAGCAGGGAAGACACAGCACTAAAGAGGGAAGGCAGCAGGGAGCAGGCTGATCACATAGCATTCAGGAAGCAGAGGGGGGGTGGGAGGCAGGAAGGGAGGGAGGAAAGAAAGTGGGGACAGGCTAAGCCCTCAGAGTGATTGTAATGGGATCTTTCCTCATGAGGGAATTTGTCAGATGTGTGTGTGTGTGTGTGTATGTGTGTGTATGTATGTGTGTGTGTGTGTGTTTATGTGTATGTGTGTGTGTATGTATGTGTGTGTGTGTTTATGTGTATGTGTGTGTGTGTATGTATGTGTGTGTGTGTATATTTGTGTGTGTATGTATGTATGTGTGTATGTATGTGTGTGTGTATGTATGTGTGTGTGTATGTGTGTGTGTGTATGTATGTGTGTGTGTATGTGTGTGTGTGTATGTATGTGTATGTGTGTATGTGTGTGTGTGTATATTTGTGTGTGTGTGTGTATATTTGTGTGTGTGTGTGTATATTTGTCTGTGTGTGTGTGTATATTTGTCTGTGTGTGTGTGTGTGTTTATGTGGATGTGTGTGTGTATGTGTGTGTGTGTGTTTATGTGTATGTGTCTGTGTGTATGTATGTGTGTGTGTATGTATGTGTGTGTGTGTTTATATGTGTGTGTGTGTGTGTGTGTATCATGGGAAAACACACAGTGAGACAGAGAGTAGGAAGAGTACTAAGAGTAGAAAGAGTAGGAAAAGGACCAGTAGAGGAACAGAAGAAAGGGAATAGGAGCAGGAGTAGGAGAGAGAAGAGGAAAGAAGGAGAACAGAGAAGTAAGAAGGAACAGAAGGAATAAAGAGAGAAGTTTGTCCCATCCATAAGAGGTGTGGTTTTATTCATATTATTTCCTCAACTCTTTCATGGGCCACTGAACACTTGCTAGGACTGGCTCAGGCACCCAGGGACATAACGTCCTTGAGCAAGGTTCTACCTACTAACAGTTTCATAACCTTCCCAAACAGCGCCATGAACCTGTGGGGCCCAGTGTGCAAATACAGGAGCCTGTGGGGACATTTCTCCGCACCAGCCCACCATAGCACTTTCCTGTGATGGGGAAATGCGATGGGATGTGTCCAGATGCCTGGCACCTTGCCCGGCACATACTGAACATAGCCTTCTCCTTCCCATCTTCCTCTGACTCACAGGCATGAAAGTACAGCCTCTATCCTGCTGCAGTTGGTTGAAATATGCTTATTCTTTGGAGCAATCTAGTTTCCTTTACAGGCTAATGTGATGCTGCCTGACATTTTCCCACTCTCCAGGAGCCAGAGGCTCTGTGTGTGGATTCAACCTATCAGTTTTATTTTATTTTCCACTTACCCTTTACAACGTTATCTTTTACCACTCATTTTACCAATGAGTAGAATATAGAATAGTGTAGAATCTTAATAGTTTGGTGTTTGTTGGGGTGGAACTATCAGGATTATGGTATGTGTATCCTTTTTGAAAGCCAGACTTGATTAGTCTGTATAGTAGCAATTATATATAGGGATGTATTTGTGTGTTGTGTGTGTGTGTGTGTGTGTGTGTGTCTTTCTTGTATTTGTGTGGGTGATTCATATGCATGTGATATATATATATATATATATGAGAGAGAGAGAGGAAGAGAGGTCAGGCTTCAGATAGATTGAGATATACATATGCTCACACATATATATGTGTACTTACCTCTGTACTAATTATTCTTCTGTTGCTGTGATACAATACCATAACCAAGATAACTTATATACGAGTTTATTTTGCCTTATAGTAACAGAGGGGTAAGAGGCATGGCAGCAAGCGGCAGGCCTGGGGAGGAACAGGGAGCTGAGAGATCATATCCTCAGCCTCTGCATAAAGCAGAGAATGAACTGAAAGTGGTTCAAGCTGTGCACTCTCAAAGCTCAGCCCCAATGATGTACTTCCTCCACAAAAGCTGCACTACCTCCCCAAACAGTGCTGGGGACTAAATATCACAAACCTGAGCCTACCCGGGGCCTTCCCATTCAAACCACATAATCCCAAATCTAGGAAGGAACGACTAGTGTGTTTGGGAATGCCAGCTCCTGAATGGTTCGGTCCCCTTGTCGCCATCAAGAACACTGCAGCTATGTACACCGTTCAGTTCAACTGGGGAAGGTGGATGCTGAAGCGTCTCTTGCTCCTCTTTAAAAATGTGAATAAACAGTGAGGGGGGTGTAAGTCTGCCAAAAATATAATCATGAAGATGGAGCCCTGCCAGTCTAAAGCCTGCAGACCAGTGGGAAGGGTGCTCTGTCTACACAGGGATTAGCATTGGAGGCCCGTGGTGATGAAACCCCGTAGAAGAGGTACCAAGGAAGCTGGAAGGGAAGGCAGGACAGAGGCGCTCTGTTAGAGGTGGGCTCAGGAAAGCTGTATGTAAATGACCTTTTAACTTGGCTGTGAGAGAACAAAGTTTGGGGACTAAGGTAATCTATTGATCACTTTTACCCCTTATTTAAGTGCTGACTCCTGCTTCAATACACTTATTTTTAAAATTACTAAGGTAGTACATACTGATTTGGAAATAAAGGAGAACTGATAAAATCATTCGAATAATTGAAAATTTTCTTTCTTATGGATAGGCCTAAGTATTAAGACAAATAGACTGTATAGATTTTTTTCATGCTACTTAGTACAACCAAGGTCACGTAATACTTGTACTGTACAGTATGATTTTTAAAAAGTAACAATGAGCTTCTCAAATGTCATTAAGGGATCTTTGAAAACATGTTCCTTTCCCATGATAAAATAGTGTACATTAACTCAGTGTTTAAATTTGCCCCCTTTCCCTTTGCTATTGTAAGTAGAACTGAGATAAATGTGGAACGTATCTACTTGCTGACTGTGACACTGTGAATTCTGTTACTTGCTCTTTAACGATCCTGTGTAAGTTCTTGTCAATTTCTATGCTCTCCTTACAGGAAGGAGCTATTTTGTCGTTTTTATGACCAAATCAAGTGGCTGCTGTTTCTTAATATTCGTATTTTGTAACTACTTTCATTATTTTTATTCGTGAGAATAAACATTAGTAAATACCCTCCTGGAAAAAAAGGTAGACACATGGTGATGTAGAAACTATAAATAAATAAAAACAGGAATACATCTGGTCGTGTTTTAAGGATGTATAGCACTTTGAAGTACTTCGTGAAGCACGAAGTCTAAATTTTCTTCTTCCCAAACACGGAAGCTTAACAGCTGATACAGTATAGCGTGGTAGTTAACTGTTACTTCCTGGGTCCTCATCCTCACAGTACCGCATACCAAGGGAGTCAACTTGCGCGTAGTATTCAGTGTCTTAAAGTTTCAATTTCTCTGTCTGTAAAATGAGCAGTAAGGCAGAACATCAAGAGGTTAAATGAGATCATTGTGTAATATCCCAAGGACGGGAATACAAAACACGTAACTCAATGCTGTCATCCAGTGACTGAATTTCTCCACTGAAACCTGAAGCCCCAGCTTTTCCCTTGCTGTGGTGGACAGCCATTACACTGTGAGAAGGCTCAACCTGGAGGAGGGACGGGTCTTGCTTCTGCAGCTTCCTGGGACACGTATCCCTGGATGGGACCATGGCGCTGTCAGAGGTTCCTGAGACTCTGGGAGCAGATGCACAGCTCACTCTGAGGAACCTCTGCTGAACTGTCTTTACAGACAGATTTAATCCCCAGATGATGCTTGTTAGTTTAGTTTTCCTATTGCTCAATAATTTTTCAGTGCCCTTTTGACCCCCTCCCCAATTCCTTTCCAGCTTCATTTAAAAGATTAAATTGACCAGGTGGTGGAGGCGCATGCCTTTCACCCCAACCTGGGAGGCAGAGGCAGACAAGTATCTGAGTTTGAGGCCAGCCTGGTTTTCAGATCGATTTCTAGGTTAGCCAGGGCTACACAGAGAAACCCTGTCTTGAAATCATCACCCCCTCCCCAATAATTTAGTAAGCATATAGGTCCTAATAAAGTAGTAGCTGTTGCATAACTTAAAAATAACGCTAATTTAAATTCCCTTCCTGTGCCCTGAGCTTTCCTTCTGGGGATGTAAAATGTCTTAAAGCCTGGACCCAGCCGGGATGCTGCCGTCTCCATTTCCTGATCCACAATGAGTTTCCATTTCCAGCTCCTTCAGATTCCCCTGTGGGTCTCAGCTGGCATCCTATTGGCAAAGGCACGATGTCATCAAAACTCTGAACTCCCTCATGCTGGCAGCTCTGAGGGTGGGTGTCAAATATCACTATTTTCCATAATTTTTGAGAAACTGTCATTTTGGAGACTGAGGCTCAAGACCATGGAGAGATGGCTCAGTGGTTATGAGCACTGGCTACTCTTGCAGAGGACCCTGGTTTAGTTCCCAGCATCCACAAGGTGGCTAAGGCCGCCAGTGACTCCAGTTCCAGGGGACCTGATGCCCTCCGCTGGCTTCCATGGACAATGCACGTATATGGTGCACATACATACTCGCAGGCAAAACACTCCCATATGTTAAACAACAACAACAACAACAAATAATAATAATAATAATAATAGTCAAAACAAACAAGTGAAAACCCCTGGGGCTTGGAGAGAATGTGTGGATTACTAAAAGTAAATTAGCATTTACTGGACGGAACACCCTAACTTAGCTTGTCTGTTCTGTGCAGATGCTTCTTCTTTGCTGTGTTCCTGGCTTCGTTATTTCAGGAGTTAAAAATGTAAGAGGAAGGGCTGAAGAAAGGAAGAAACAAAAGGACAAGAGTTTTATTCTTTAACCTCTCTAAACTATAAAAATTTGCTATTCCGTTCTGTCTGGTACCTTCAAGTGTTACCGTTATTTTAATTGGTGTTTTAAGAATTAAGGCGATTGGGGGGAAAAGCCAGTGTTTTCTACCAGAAACAATTCTTGCCGGCTCTAATTGGACTGCATAGCAAAAGCATCGTGTTCATAGTTCAGGAAAGTATAAAGCAAGAGTATCTCAGCTTGGTTTCCTATAGGCGGACGAATGCTTCTGAAAAACGGACAACCGTTCTCCATTTCTCCTTCCCTGTAATGGTCGCATACCTCATCCATCGCCCACGTGAGTGCTGCTGCTCCCTAACCGCTTTCTGGGCACAGCTGCATGGAAAGACATCATCAGGGGGTAATTTCGTGCAGAGCACGGAGAACATGCTATTATGGAGCAGAAGCTCAGCTAAATAGCCATCAACTGTGTTTAGGACTCTGTGTTAAAATGGGAACGGAACAGTGCTTCTTCCATGCCGGTCTGTTAGGAAGTTTCTGGGCCTGGCACTGTGCCAGGTGGGCGATTTTCAATACCCGAAAAGCAGAGAAGGGGGAGCCAATCTTTAGATCGACTGCGGTCGGAGGCCGTGACCTGAGTTACTGGAATGGTGACTTTAGACTGTTACTATGCTGAGTCACTGCAGAATCTAAAAATGCGACTGACTAGAAAATTCTGGAAGCCACAGACTGGCCAGGTTAACCATTGTCTGGCTTACTGAGGCAGGTATCTTTGGATAATGAGGCACTGCTGTTCTCTGAATGACCCTGGTTCTTTCATGGGGCACCTCAGGCATAGAGACAGCCATGCCAATTAAATACCTGGAGTACAGCGGGTCATGTGGGAGAGCTTGGCCAAGTGTATTGTGGGAAGTTGAGAAGGGAGTCTGAGGTTTCAAGTACTTTTTTTCTTTCTTAGTTAACGGAATGCAATTCCTATGCAAATTGAGCCTCGGTCCTTTTAGATATATTGGTTTTCTTTGCTGTATAACAAGTCACTCTAAATTGATAGGTTTTCAAGATAGCCATCTGTTATTGCCTGCTTTCTATAAGTTAGAAATCAAGATTTGTCTCGGCTGGATTTAGTGCTCAGGGTCTCTTGCTGAACTCTACACGTGGCTGGGCACCATTCTCTTATGGAGACCTGACAGGGAGTCCCCATTTCCAGTTTACTTAGCTTGCTAGTGGAATTCATTTCCTTGTGTCTGTACAGCCACGACAGCTTTCTTTTTAAAGGTCAGCAACAGGGTTCACTACTGCTGCTTCCAGTGTCTGACCTTTACCTGTTTTTCAGGATACTCACTTATTAGGTTCAGTTGACCCAGGAGTAAGTTCCTCATTGATCATCTTAAAGTGAATTTAATGACACCTGCAAAACCCCTTCATCTTTGCCATTTAACAGAGCCTAATCAAGGGAGTGATAGCCCATAGCTGGAGCCATGTTCAATTTGTGGGAAACACATTGTAAGCATGTGTGAGGTTATAGGTTCAATTTCAAAAACCACCAGAAAAACCAGACCAAACATCATCATCATCATCATCATCATCATCACCACCACCACCACCACCACCACCACCACCACCACCACCACAACCCTCATCATCATCTTCATAATCCTCCTCATCATCACCGTAATTACCATCAGCAGCAGCCGCATGTTACAAGTCCACTTTCATCTTCGGGAAGGGGAAGCAAGGCAGGGTGGGAGGTCAGTTTAGATGTTTCCACTCTGATGTTCTGTGTGTTTGAGAACTATGGAAGAAAAAGTAGCTCTTTAACCCCTGTTATTTCAGACAGAATTATTTTCTTACATTGAAAGGATAGGCTGCAACCTATTTAAATCCACAGTGAGTTTTTGTTGTTGCTGTTTTATGTTTTGCACCAATAATACATGTCTTCCCTTAAAGAATGAACCCCTTGGCATATTTTCCCTTCTTTTGGCTGCTAAGGCGTTCCTTTTCTGAGCCTCCTGTCTCTGCCTGGTACTTCCTTTTCACTCTGCTTGTTTGTTTGTGAAATGCCACATCTCTGCCCTTCATTCACTCGCCGCAAGGATTGGTCAAAGTCCTACACCTGCTACTCGCTTCCTGAGCACAGTGGCGTGGGAACACATGATCATGGTGTAATTGTGACCCTCCAGGTAAGCCATCAGTGCGTGGGTGTAATCTGTGTGTCTGCAGCATGGCTGTGGGTCACAGATCTTAGTCTCCCTGTTAAAATAGAAGTGAACTCTTCAGAGTCTATAAGAGACATTCTGATATCATTCATGTAGGTAATTTTTATGTCCAAATAACTTTATTATATAAACATTCTTACAGATATTTGCCAACTGTGTTTATACCTAAACTCATATAACAGAGTCTGCTTAACATTCTTGCCAAGTATAGATAGGCCTGTGTTTATACCTAAACTCATATAACAAAAGAGTTTAAGTCTGCTTAAACACACATGTGTACACAACACACACACACACACACACACACACACACACACACACACACACATATTTAAGAGGACAAATTTGAATTAAAAATATCCAGGGAGGGAAGAAAGCTGGAGCTATGACTTAGCAGTTAAGAACACTTGTTTTGTAATCATGAGAACTGGCATTAAGATCCCAGCACTCATGAACAAGGCATCTGGCACATGGCTGTAACTCCAGAGTCAAGAGAATCACTGGGGCTGGTGTAGCAGAGAAAAAGTGGGCTCCCATCTCAGAGAGAGACTCTGCCTCAAAGGAATGGCTACAGACTGATAGGAGGCCACCCACACCATCTCAGGGTCTCTGCATATGCACAGGTGAAGCACACACACACACACACACACACACACACACACACACACACACACACACACACACAGTCCTTATTCATTACCAAGAAAAAGGAAAGGAAGGGAAAAATAAATATAATACAGTAACAGGAAGGGAGGCAAAGGTATCTTTCCCCATCCTTAATTCAATGTAAGGATAAGTCGTTCTTCTGGTGCCCACATTCTTGAGGGCTGTCTAGTGCACCTGTGAGAAGGAAGGACATCTGTGACTCCCGTGTGTCTCACTGCCTACACTTAGTGATGGTCCAGCCAACAGTTTTCAAAGAGAAAGAAAGCCACATCTTCATTTTACTTTAAAGAATAGATCCTGAGTTTGCCGTGTGTTTTATAATTTTTTCTCCAAGTTATATTTTTCAAATTGTCTTTCTTGAAACCTGGACAGAGTGTAAAAAATGTATACTTACCTGTATGTAAAATGTTTAAAGTTGCTGGAGTTAGAGGGTGGATAATTAGCATTTCCTAATCCTCAAGGAGCTTAAGACAGGTCTCCCTCATTAGTGGACTTTTACACCTCACCTACAAGGAGAGAGAGGAGACTCCAGGGCAGGCCAAGGGTCACCAAACCATAATGATGGGTGTCCTCTGGCTCTGCCTCAGGGTTGAGTCACAAAGCCTGCGTGGCAGTGCTTATTATTCCCGCATTAAGTCCTGGCTATGACGTCATCACATCCAGTGCCGTTTCTTTTTTATAAGAAATGCAAAAATTCAAAAATAAGAATATAGGTTTCCTCATTTATAAAGTAGAGAGAGTCCTGTTCCTAAAGGCCTTGGTGGGTGCCAGCTACTGAGAGAATTGATTTAATATCCAGCGCAGTTTCCTTTATTTTAAGTCTGAAGGCTAACTTTTGATCAGAAAGTCCTGTCGCTGTGGACATATCTGTTTGCTTTTTACCCACTGATACTGTTTTATCACAATTTTAAAGTTGAAAATTGATAACTTATTAAATTATGATGCCAGATGCTCAAGAATAAGCAGGAAAAAGTAAAAGAAGATAAGTTTGTCACACTTCATTTTTGCTTTAAATTTTTTTATTTATTTACTGATGGCAAGGGGGCGGGGCGGTGCATGCACTGTAGTGTGTGTATCCGGGTGAAAGGACAACTTGCAAGAACAGGTTCTCCAGAGACTGAACTCAGGCTGTCGGGCTAAACAGCAACCACCCCTACCCACTGAGCCGTCTCGCCTCTTCAAGCCCTAATTTCTCGTTTCTACAAAGTCAGTTACCTTTTCTTTACTGATAATGATAATGAAGCTATATATCTAAAGAGTTTGAACTGCTTCAATCCTCTTGGTACTTTCAAAATTTTGCTTTAAGCAAAATACATTTAAAGACATGTGTGATTGTATGTATCTGTACATATGAGTATGTTCACGTGTGTATCTTGTGTTGTGTGTACATTTCCTTTAAGATGTTCACAGGTCAGATTCCAGAGGGAGTAGTATAGATAAGTATTTTTGTATATTTCATTTTTATACTAATGTTTGCAAGAAAGATTTTTTTTAAAAGCATCAAATCATAAACAGGGTTTAAAAATGTAATTTTTCAGCGATTTCAGACTTCTTGAATCCAAAGCCAACATAAGTTGATGACTTTTATATTACAACTCAGTGTAGCTTGTACAGGGGAGCCCTCGCCAGCCTCAAAGACTGCTTTTTTGTCTCGTTTTGGTTTTGTTTTCTTTCTCAACTTGTGAGATCTGGGTGTCCTCGGCTTCCTGGACAAGCCAGGTGGTTAGGCCCTTGTTTTCATTGTTAAGGATGGGATTAGCCTGAGAGCCAAAATGTTTCTTTTTAGGGAGAAGTGAAACCAAGAATTGCCTTCTCAGCAGGCAAAATAAAACAAGAAAGGAAGTCGAAGGAGAGAGAGCCCTTTCTTCCATACTTTCTTAACCACTTTCCGTGTTGGTATCGGTTTTCTGCTCTCTCGAGAAGACCGTCCATCTGGGGAGGGAGGAACCGAGTGGGACACATGGTTACAGACAGCTGTGTAGGTGGGGATAGAGGCACAAGAAGGCCCTGGGAATCGCAGTTAGGACCCTCATTCTTGGGCGTGGAGCTTGCATCCAGGGAACTGATAGACATCCCTTTGGAGAAGTAGTCAAGGGGAAAAAAGCAATATGGAAACAGCTTCTGTCCCACAGCTCCTGCTGAAGGGAAAGGGCAGTGAACCTCTCAAGCTTGGACATATGACATTAACACAATTAATAATAATAATAATAATAATAATAATAATAATAATAGATAATGATACTAATGAACCTTCCTTTCTGTAGGGAAATGCAGCAGGTAACCAGTTAAACTGCTTAACCATTGACCCTGCTTTCAACATCTTGTGCTTCATCCTACAGAGCAGTCACCGTGGTCCTGCGATCAGTCTTTTAAATGGATCCCCGCTGCCTAGAAAGCTAACGTCTGACTTTATCACCCTTCCAAAACCGTATCGCGGTCTGTCCTTCAGTCTTAAGTCATACTTCTATTCACTCACTCCGCTCCATCCAAAAGGCTTATTATTCCTTTAACGTATCATAGCCTTGTCTCTGTTCTGCACTTTAACACAGAGGTTTGTGTATCTAAAGCCAATAATGGTCACACTCATTTAGATAGACTTCCCCAAGGAAGAGCACATCAATTGGTTATGCAATACCAAATGGTCAGCCCTGAAAACATATATATGAGTAACATTATACAGACTGAGCAGGCTGCATTCATGTATTTAAGAATCTGTAGGCATATCCAGATACATATGTGTGTGTAACAACAATTAATGAAAAAAGAGGCTATGAATTTGAAAGAGAGCAAGGAGGGTATATGGGAAGTTTTGGAGAGAGGAAAGGGAAAGTGGAATGATATAATTATACTGTAATTGCATACTAAAAATACAGAAAATTAGATATATACACATATATAATACCTTCTGTTAATATGCTTGTAGACTTTGACTTGGAGACTTCTAGAACCAATCAAATGTCACCATATGTAATGGTGTATCGGTGTTGATTTTCATTTAGTAAGAGAATGGACCTTTTTGATTTTATGGTAGGGCTGACACTATAGTGGTAACTAGCTCTTTCAGAAACCAATACAGAATCGGTCAGTTGCTCTGAAAGTCTGTATGTTCCTTATTTTATATTGTACTAATTAGGTTTGCCCTTTGACAGTTTCATACATGCATATGCATTATGCATCCTGACTGCTCTTACACGTACCTCTTATCTCTTTCCTTCCTCTGTCCACTACTCTCCCTACTAATTTGTTTTCCACATCCTCTGGGTTTCTCCAGGCCATTTGTGTGACCAGAGAATTGAAATCATCCCCTGGAGTCTGGTGGGTTCATTGATCAGCTGAGGACCGTAGCTCCCCTCTGTCTCAGAGTCTATCGATAAAAGTCAATATTTTCCATGTAGCATGATCTAATGCAAAATTTCCTTTGTTACAACACAGTTCAACACTTCCATTAAAGAGCTGTAGCTACATATGCAGATAGACAGACAGACGATAGAAGGAAATGTAGGTAGATAGAAATACAGAGAGAGGGAACTTAGTGCATATCAGATGAATTCTAGGTCAGAGAATATAACCGAAGATCAAGATTTAAGCAGACTTCTCTGCTCACATAATAGAGTGATGAGTGACTTTATTTTAGGTTTAGATTCTTCACCTTGGAGATAATATAAACACCCCATCTTCAGATGCTTTGCTCAAGAGTAAATGACAACAGAATCCTCAGCCTATGTCTACCAGCCTCCCTACCTCCTTCCTGTGCCGAGCTACCTGAGGCTGACCACGAGACCCTCCCTGGTTTCCCACTTGCTCTTCTTATCTGAGGTCTTTCACTCGTCACAGTGGTCCCAAGAGAAGCCTGGTTTAGCACCATGTGAACTGAGAGTGAACTTTCTCATTGGGAGAGTGGTGTCCTGGTGACATTTAAAATGGAACTTTGAGCCCTTCTGCCTCCACACAGTGGAGCCATGAAAAAACCCATTGTTGAGATGCAGTCTCCGCTAAGAAACTCGGGACTGGATTCTAATAGTTGGTTCAAATTTAGATTATGCCATCTTCTGTAATCTAATGCACAGTTGAATAGCCAAACACTGGCTCCCTTATATTGATTTTATAATACTCTCTGAATTGCCAATGTCTAAAGATGGGTTTTATGGTGAAGAGAAACTCTCCTTTATGTTTTCCTCTTCTGTTTCTGAATAGAGAAAAAAAAATTAAATAGTTGGCAAAAAGTCTTTGCTCTGTTATATATAGACACAGAATGGATATAAATAGATAGAGTGTGTGTGTGTGTGTGTGTGTGTGTGTGTGTGTGTGTGTGTGTGTGTGTCCCTTCTCATTAAAAGGCATGAGTTTCTTTTTTACAGGTTAATGTTCTATCTCTGAGTCAGGGACTCAGATGTCTGTAAAGAGTGAGAGCCTTTTGGGGTGGACAGTTCTAGTAATACTTGAGCTCCCAGGTTCCCAGCATGGCTCTGGGACAGACAGGTCATTCCGGTCACTTTTGTGGTGAAGAGGGTCATAGTGAAGTGACTTGGCCTTCTGGGTGGTCAGATTTGGGTGTGTGTGTGTGGAAAGAAGCTGTATTTTTCTTCCCAGTTTCTATTATTAAGCGTCTAAGAGCTCTGATTTATGCCTTTGTTCTGCATTGCTCTTGTGCTTTCCTTTCTCCCTTCTACAGTCTTCTTTCTCAACCTTCTCCATCACTAGAAGTTCCCTGCCCACTAGGCTTTCAGTGAACAGCAGCCTTTCTTCTTTGTGGCCCTCCTTGAAGCACACCCCTAGCCCTTCTGTGTATTGTAAGTATTCATTAAGATCTCAGCTGCGCAATGGGAAATGATAAAGACATGGGAAAGGTGTAAGAAGTTATAGAAACATCAGAACTTTTACTATCCGATTGGTAATTTTCTTGTTTCTTTCTGAAATGGAAATTAGAAGGTCTTGTTATGTGTGAGGATACCAACTGTTCTCAGTGGACGCTAAAGACGTTAAATAGCTGTTCGCCACTGTACCAAAATACTTGAGACAAACAACTTAAAGGAGGAAAAATTTAATGTAGCTAGTGATTTCAGAGGTGTTGGCGCATCGTTGTTTGCACTGTGTGTCTGGGCCAGTGATGAGGAAGTCCATGATGATGGATGGGGCTATTAGAGGCTGCTCACTTCATAGCACCCAGGAAGCAGAGAGAGGCAGGAAACTTCCTGGGTGGAGAGGTGGCAAGATCAAAGCCATACCCGCCGACTTGCTTTCTCTGAGCAGAACCTACTTCCTTCTTTCTGCCGTTCCCAGTGATACCACCATCTGATAAACCAATCAGTGAGTTAATCTGTCATTTTGGTCAGAATGCTCTTGGTCCAGTCGCCTCTCAACCACTGGATCCACCAGCTGGAGAGCAAGTGTTTTCTATGGGAACACTCATGTCCACACTATAGCAGGCATGCTTTCCCTTCTTCTTCAGCTTGGCTCTTCCTGGTGGAAGAGCCTAGAAGCTGTCCCTTAGAGTCTGCAAGGCCTTCTGGGAAGCTGTACTCACATCAGTTTTTATTTTTTGTCTTTTTTTTTTTTTTTAAAGCATTTCTCCATAATGTCTGGCCAACTGCACTGGCTAATGAATCTCTTTCCAAGGGATTAGAGTGTTCTATTCAATGCATTTACTAAAATGTATTTATTCTTTCAAGCTATCATTCTAGTTTATAATTCATTTAGCTTTCTTTCAAAGATATGATGTCATTAATTTAACTAGGAATTTTCTGATTTAATACTTTAATGGTTAAAATCAAAACCATCATAATTCAGTTTACTTATACTGTCACGGTAAAACAGCCGTGTAAAAAGTAGTTTATTAAAAATTCCATTAAGGATTAATAATTTACTACACACTTATCTAAATTAATGTTTTAAAAATTATAAAGGTTAAAATATCTTAACTAGCTTACCATATCTAAATATTTAAACAAGTAATTTAAGTTAATAATGATTTAATTCCTAGTTTAAATGGAAAAATGTTCCAAAAATGTGCTTAGAGGAAAAATATACTTCTCAGTTTCAAGAACAAGCGGTGAGAAACTCAGCTTTCGGGTTGGGTTTCAGTCAGTCTCTGTTTTCAGTCATGTACATTCCTTGTTTAAAATTAAGGCATCATATTTATACTTGTGAAGTGTAATTTGTATGACTCAATACATACATCATATGTAACGATCAATCCGCCTTTAAAAGTATTATTAATTTCTATTCATATCCTAGTTATATGAAATTCACCATAGATTGTTGTCAATAGACTGACATTTCCCCACTGTGCCATGGAACACCAAAACCCGTCCTTCCTCTGGGTTTGGTGCCCTGTGTGTAACTTCTTTCCAGTCTTTGTCCCCTGCGCCTGCTCCTCCCAGTACTCAGTGACTCCTGCTTCATGCCATTATTTTATAGGATCAACTTTTCTCCTTTCTATAGTGAGTGAAGTGTGTGAGACTCACCCTTCACTGTCCATCTTACTTCAGCCCACGTGACTTCCGCTTCCATTTCTGTCCCAGCAACTGTTAGCATTTTGTGCTTTCTATGGCTGGATAGTATTCCTGAATGCGTGTGTGTGTGTGTGTGTGTGTGTGTGTGTGTGTCCGTCCAGAGTTTACAGTAACAGCATTCATAATAACTAAGATGTGGGATCTGCTCTGAAATTCTCAGATCAGCTATTATCTCTTCCTCCTCTGTTAAACAACCTGATCAGTGCAACTCTTAACATTTCCAGATTTGTATTAACTTTCTGTGGCAGTACCAGAAGATGAATAGACATTCATAGATATAGTTTTACTATAAATTCTGTATTTTCGTTTTGGAAAATTACTGTTCATCGGTGAAAACTCTCTTTACATTATAATTCTTAGAAATTTCCTTTATCCTTTTAGTTGACTCTTAAAAATGTATCTAAGGTCACTCTTGAAACTTTGGGTTTTATAATAGACATAATTCACAAATTTCACAGAATGTATTTGTTACGTGGGCTATTTGTTTTGCTTTTGTTTTTGCTGAGAATATTTGCACATTTTATATAGGAAAGCATTTTAATTCAGAGAGTGTCTCCTCAAAGAGACATGGAGGGAAGCAGTGTTTGTAAAGGGCATCGACAGTGGGTTATCACCTCTAATAGTTGTGTTCCTGTGAAGCATTTCACTCTCCTCACTGAAAGTCAACCCAAGAAAAATATTTAAATATGAAAAAAAAAAATCCCTACCATAGAATGATTGGAATGTGTGCTTTTAAATTTTTGATGTTGGCAGATGTTGGGCTGATGTTTATAAAGAACAAACAAGCATGCTTTCTAACACAGGCTGAATTGTGGAGATAGTATTCTTAATAATTGCATGACTTGACTCAGACGTTTGCTCCTTGGGAAAAGAATACATGGCGTGAAATAAGCACCCATACACGAAGTAGAGCTTACCCTGTTTACTGGAGCACAGTATCCCATGGGTGGGAAGGGTTTACACTCTCTCATCATGGAATGTGTCCGTGTGTTTGATCTGAGAGTCCCCCCATCTTCAAGTCCCAAGAGTAAACACTGGAGAACTTTGGTCTTTAGAACTTGGTGTCTTTTTTTGTTCAGTGATCCTCGCTGACCTGACTTCCTGAAATTTTATCTGAAGCCATCGCTGCCTCTGATAACAAAGTTTCTTGCAAAAGGCTTGCCCCGGATTAATAGCTGCTACTGTGGAATGTCTCTTTCGTGCCAAGTACTTTAAATGTATGAGTCCATTTGGTTCTGCTACCAATCCTTTAAAGTGGGGATTGGCATGTGCTTTTTATAAATGAAGAAACTGAGGCCCAGGGTGGTAAGCCGGGATACTGCCAACAAGTACACAAACCGGAGCATTCCAGCCCAGGCACATCTGACATCAAAGCTTGATGCTTAGCCACTAAGCTGGACACATTCCTGAGACATTCCATCTGCTTCTATCTAGGAAATAGAAGTCCATTTCTCCACAGAAAATAGATATTGAAGAAAAGACCTAAAGTCTTTTGAATCCTACATACGGTGGAGAAGAAAGCATCGCTAAGAGATAGTTTTTCTGAATATATAATTTGAGGACCATGGTTCTCTGTTTGTACTGTTGGAAAGTGGCTCATTTCTTTCTGGTGCCCACAGTTTCGGAGGACAAACTTGATTTTATTTTTGCTAATGCTCCAAAGCATGATGTACCAGTTCTCTCTGGATGCTTTTAAGATATGTTTTTCTGCTCTAGCTTTTGAAACATTAATCATGAAACTAATTTTGGAGGAATTATCCTACTTAGCATTCGTATGGCTTCTTAATTCTGTAATGTAACTAATTCTTAATTCTGTAATGCAATTCACTCTGTAATTAGTTCTTAATTCTGTAATGTGGATATACACACGCATATATAAAGCATATGTAGCAAATTTAGACATTTCTAAGTCACCGTTTCTTCTGATATTTTTCCAAATCCATTCTCTTTGTTGTCTTCTGCGACTCTGATGATGTAACCGCTGTCCGTTTTGTGACTGCATCACAAGGCCTGAGGCTCTGTTTTTCTGGCTTTAATCTCCCCCCACCCTCTGCTGTTCAGAGTGAATTCTGTAATCCTGTGTCATCTGCCGCTGCCACTTTGCTGTTGAGTCCGTTAGACTAACTTTCACGACTGTACTCTGTAATCTCCGCTATTTAAAACAATAAGATGGCTTGTGATTCTTTGAAGAAGTTTTCTGCATTTTAAATCGCTTCTAAAGAACTTCTACATAAAAGTAGAAGTACTTTTATGATGCTTGCTTTGAAATATTGTTAATCATCCTGTCTAGTGTTAGGGTTTCATCTCTGTTTTAGTGTTCGTTGTTTATCGTTTCTCCACCAAGTCGTGCTGTTCCCAGGTTTGGGGATGTTCAGAGGATTTTCATTGTGTCTTGGACACATGGCTACCATGTTAGGAGACTCCCAGTCTCATTTAATATCTCCTGTTAGCAGACTGTCTCCCTGTTAGTTTTAGCATTCAAGTCCTAACCTATGAGGTGTGCTTCCATTGGTAATATAATTTTCTGGGACTGTGTGCTGCTATTTTGATTTGCTTAGTGTATCTGAATCTAGTAAGGTTCTACCGGCCCCTGCTTGTGTTACTGGTGGAGGAGGGGCTATGGGCAGGGCTTTCTGAAGCCTCTTATGTAAGAAGGGAAAGCCAAACAGATTTCCTGGAGTCCAGCACTTCTGATGCCCTTCCCCCACCAAGTGCAACACCTCCAATGGAGCCTTTTGCTGTTACTGCCAATCAGTTCCCTGCTTCTCATTGGGACAAAAGAGTTTTAGATCTACTGAGTGGAGACAGTGCTTTCCCTGGTCACAGGCCTCTTATTGAATAGGAATTATGATTCTAACCTTTGCTAATTCACTGACTCCCTGATCTTGTTTGTTGGGGTGAGAGGAAGAAAGGAGAGAGCCTGCCTGAGCTGCCTGCTGTTGCATGGCTGAGCATCTGCAAACTGTGGACCTGGGTAGCTCTATCTGTGTGTCCTGCGTTATGAGATGCCCTGTTACTATGGTCTGCCTCTAGTTCTGGGATTTTTTTCCCAGTTCATCTTCAACTCTCTGCCCTAGAGTTCTCTTTGCCTCTTGTGCTTCTTTCCAGAGTTTGTATGTATACTGAACTGGGAGGATCAGGGAGAAAGTCTACATTGTCTTCTATAGACTAGACACAGACTTTGTTCAGTGCAAAATGTATGTTGGGAACAAATGTATATGGCCAAGGATAGCTATGAATGCCACCGAGCACAAAAATCATGCCGTTAAAGCATTATGAACCTTTCTGGTAACTGGGCTGTACGGCATTCAAGTGTGCACTGTGTACATGATGGTGCCATCCATCCATCTCAAAAAGCTGATGTGCCTGCGTAAGCCTTCAAATCTCTGCCCTCCTAGCTCTCTGTAAAACAAAACTGAAACAGACTGGGCTCTGTCTTCTCTTCCCCTTCCTCCTGCTCTGTGATTAATCAGGTCCCCCGGGCTTCAGTGGGTGGCGGTCCCACGTCCTTAGGAGTGAGGAAGAGCTGGTAGAAGACCGAGCTTCAGCGTGGCTCGTGTCGCTGTGGCGGAGTGAATCAGCGAGTCTGAGTCCTTGGACCGTCACTTCTCTTTCTCCTTTCCCACCAAGCCCCACTTCTCAAACCTGGAGAAACCGGCTTTTAAAGACAGAACCAGCTTACACATCAAACTCAAGAAGGGGGGGAAACCCCATGTTCCTCTGGACTCTGTGTCCCCTAGGAGGCTTGTGAATTTTTTTTTCTTTTTGAGCATGCATGCTGGACAATCCGGCATCTGCTTTAGAAGCCACCAGCTTTTAGTCTACAGAGCAGCTCCTAAGAATAGATTGAAGCATTTGTTTTGAACTGTGTGGACCAATAATATGTTTAGTTAGTGTTGTCACTAAGTTTTCTCTGAGACTTGACATGCCCCACCTTGAGCACACATGAGCGAAAAACATAAAAGTTATAAGCAAGATGCTGAGAGGAAGGCTTTGGGATCGCTTCAGGGAACCCAAAGCCCTATTCTGGATTCTGTGAGTACTGTGTACACTTACCATGCTCTCTCTCTCTCGCTCGCTCTCTCTTTCACTCACACACACACACACACACACATGAAAATAAAAATAAATCTTTAAAACTTTTAAAGAAATTTGTCTCTGTTCATTTAAATTCCAGTTTCACTGACTTTATCAGGTTTATTTTTCATTTCTTATTTAAGCAACATTTGTGTTTTAATTGCTTCCTTCCTTTTGGGGAAAGCACGCCCCTTAAATTCATAGAGGACATGAACGGGTCATTTTGTTTTCTTTGTCGTTACTCATTTATGAAAGCATGGCAGCCTCTGAATGCAAGACTAATAGCATCATGGGAGTTAATTTAAGGGCTTTCTGAACTATCCCAGACATCCTTTTTTTCTGTTGATTGAGTTTTTAAAAATCTGCCTTGGATACAACCCAGTTGAGTTATGTGATGAATTCATTATCAAAATGCTGCTTCTTGTGCAAATTACTGAGGTGCAGGGAACGTCTGCCCATTCAGTGCACCACTAAGTATGTTAATAGTGACAGTGGAAAGATCTAAATGTCTTTTGAGTTAGTTTTTAAATAGCAATTATGGTAAAAAATGCCAGTCATGAGAACTACACAGTGAAGCGCCGTTCTATGGCAACCCTCAGCCGTGGCAACCACCCGCCTCTGACGTAGCTTTCTGAAAACAGACTGCGTATATGAGGATATGTAGACAGGGTGTCCATGTCTTTGTAGTCACGCTCTTATTCTTTAAGAGGAAGAGGAGAAGACAAGGTCTCACGTAGCCCCAGTTGGCCACGGATGACCTTGAACTTCGGATCCTCCTGCTGCCCCCTCCTGGTTACATGTGGTAATTCATTCCTGCCCTACTAGGGGTTAAACCTACCGGGGATTTGTTGATAGTAAGCAAGCACTCTCCATTCCCAGCCCACACGCTTGTTCTTAACTGTCTCTCCACCAACTTGATATAAACCATAACTTTGGAAAGTGTAACAATTCACGCCTCAACCACTTTTCTTTCCATTACGGTAAAACTGCGTCCAATTTGTCTTTACCTGTTTGCTCTGTCCGTTTATCTTTCTCTTTTCGCTCGCACCTGCCCCAACCAGGCATCTGTTCCCATAACTCCACTCAACCATCATCAGTGATCTTCTTGCCGCTGAATTCCTTTTTAAAAGCTGTTTCCAGTCTTGACTCCCCTCTTTCTCTCTCACATCCAGTCAGCAAATCAGATCGCCTGGGCCATCAAAATGCCACCTTCCCGTGCTCAAAGGCAGAAGCATCACTTGTAGTTATACTGAGCAGTCACTGCATCGCGGCTGGGTGGGGCTCCTTGTGTCTCCATTTGCTCTCTTGGTCCCCAGATACCATCTCCTTCTAAAAGGCATTGTGCTTAAGTTCCTAGTTCCCTTTTCTCATCCCTTCCAGAACCTATGCTCAGTGAGGGCAGAGAATTTTCTTTCCTTTTCGATTCACTGATACGTTCTACTACCTTGAAAAGCACTTGATGTATAACAGATATTCGTGTTTGCATGAGTTTAAAAAAACAAAGAAGAACGTAAAAAGAAAAATTAGTACATATCACCCTAAAGCCAGCAATTTAACTCCAGTTACCAAGAACCAACTGCTTTTGTTCCTAAAGCTTTACACCACGCTATCATAATTATGTAATTTTATATTACCTGATAAATCATGAATTCAAACAGAAGAGGCATATATGTGTAAATTAGGTGACCCTAATATTCAGTGAAGGAAAATTGAAAAGACAAAAAGTTTGAAAATAGCTGGAGAAAAACTGTTTAGGGGAACCACAAAGTATCTGTAAGGCCTTTGCAGTCAGATGGCTTTGAAGGAATTTTAAGCTAGGCATAGAGGTGCTTGATCTTAGCCTTTGGGAGGCAGAATAGATCACAAGTTCGCAGCCAGAGTTAGGCGGTAAAACCTTGTCCCCAGAACAAAACTGAAAGTGAGTGGGACAGAGAGCTCAGCTGAGCCTGAGGACCCGAGTTCGATCCCCACCCACACATAAGGGAAGGAAAGAACCAGTAGGTTCCCTCTAACGTCTGCATGCACACCGGTCACATGATTGGCCACACACATAAACACACACAAAATAAAAATTTAAATGTGATAAAAAACAAATTTAAGATGATACGGAAGAAGAAAAGAAAGAGTTTTTAGTGCTGACTCCATATTGGAGGAGCCAAGTTGGAAGCAATTTGTGATGGTTAATTGGTGTGGCTTTTCCTTGGAAGACAACACAGGGCTTCAGTCAAAAAGCCCAAGTTCAAATGAAAAGTCTGGACTATGTTTCAAAGGATTGGCAAATGAATGCTTCTCAAGTCGAACAGGATGTCTAACGTATCGTCTTTATGATGTTCTAAACATTTCTGGAACGACTTGACTGTTAGTCTCAGTTGAGGCCCATGTTCTGCAATTTTTGGTTGTTGCTCATGTCAACACAGAGCTGGTGGCAAATTATACATATTTTACATTGCGTTCTTTTTAGCTAATACAATATTTTGAAGCTCATTTGGTAGCAATAAAGACAGAATATATTACTTTTTGAAATTGAATCTGAGTTCACTTTCTGTATGCAAAGCGATTTGTTTTATTTTCTGTGGCAGTGTGCTATTTTTTAATTGCTTGAATAAGCAATTTTGCAAAGAATTCCTTGATTGTCCATAATTTGTACAATGGGTGGATACATTTATAAGATAAATTCCCAAAAGTGATATTGCTGCGATTTAAGTTTTAAGTTTTATTTATTTTATATGTGTGAGTGTTCTGCCTACATGTATATCTGTGTTCCACATCTGTGCCTGGTGCTGGAGGAAGGCAGAAGAAGTATCGGATCCCCTGGAACTGGAGTTACAGGTGGCTGTGAACCACTATGTATGGGTGCTGGGAATTGAACCCAGGTCCTCTGGAAGAGCAGCTAGTGCTATTAACCCCTGAGCCACCTCTCCAGCCCCTACAGTTTCTCTTTAATGCATTTAAGAAAGGTTGATTGACGTTGCTTAAGTTTTCTGTGCTGCAGGAATTCACTGGGTTCCACTTAAGTTGCGTTTGTCAGACTGACCCACCAGCTTTTCACTCAATTCCTCTAGTTAAAATAACTGATGTTCATGTAGAAAAAAAAATGACTTGTAATCACAGATATGGAGATCTTAATCATGAGCACCCCTAATATCCATCTCTAAGTTGAATATTTGTTTTTCACAAGTCTTTCTTTTTACATTTTTTTAAACCCGATTTTTAAAAAAGACTTACAATTTTTTGATAATGGGTGATATCTTCTGCACACAGCTAGCGTATCATAGCGGAACAGACTGTACCTCCCTCCTACTCTGCCTGGAATCTGTGCTTTGGAAAGGTCGACCCAGGACATCTGGCAGCCAGAGGAGACACAACAGATCTCCAAAACAACAATCACATTGACGATTTCAGCCATTCTTCTTTTCATGTCTTTTGGACCCTAGGAAAAGAATACACATAATAAACATTTTTAGGTTGCAAAAGACACACAAGTTTTTCTGGGTTTGCTTTTGGAACAAACTCTGATTCCAATCCTCCCCCCCACTGGCAATAAAAAGATGAATAAGTGAAATTTCCATTATGTTTCTGTGCCTTTGAAATTTCTAAGTAGTACAATCGTATTGGTCCATGCAAATAGATCGTGATGTGCAGAGATTAAAATCCTCTGGATTTTGTCCCTTGCTATACTCTATGAGCATTTGTAGCCAGATTTCAGTATGTGTTTAGATGCACATCATTTTAGGAGAATCTTAATTCGTAGCTGAAAATTAAATATGTTGCTAGTCCAGTTATAAACTTCCTGTTCATGTTGAACTTTTGCAAGGGAAAGATTTTTTTGGTGGGGGGAGTCCATTTATCCCTTTAATGGGATAAATATTATTCAAATCACCTTGGTAACCGCTGGACTATAGTCACACTGTAACTTTAGTATTACGTTCTATGTTAGCTGATGGTGGTCTGGCATTGACAATAATTTTCCTGAGAGATCTAAGGCTTTTTAAGAAAATCTTTTGTAAGGCTTGCAGGGTGGCATTGATGTTTGGTTACTGGTGGGCAATGAAACTCCGGTAAGTCAGCCTCAACTTCAACTCCATCTTTTCTCTAAGACAGGGGTGGAGCTAGGAGTTACGTGGGAAAACATATACAGGGAAGAGGGGACAGGGGTGACCCATCTCAACGTGGTTTAGACTACTGTACAATGCGTTCTGTTGGAGGTAAATTCAATAGTGTCCTGTTTTGCATGCTCACAGAGAGAGACCTCAAGGGTCATGTTCTACTCTTGAGTGTCTTAGCTGCTGGTGGAAGCAGTGTGTGTGTGCTTGAAAGGGTGAATGAATGGCGCTGGGTATCCAGGAGCTGGCTAGATGGCCCTGTGCTCCGATCTGACTGTTCTTGTGTTTTTGTTTTTTCTTTTGTTCTTCTCTCTTCATGTGGTTTTCCAACTGCATTGGCCTACACACCAGATTGCCACCACTGCATGTGGAGGTAAAGGCAAAATACCAGCTTTTAGTGGGAAGTCACTCCTTGAATTATGGTACCCTGCAGTGCAGTTGAAGTTAAACTGACAGCTTACATGGAAGCAGTGTTAGAATAGGAAAGAAAATGGGTTCTAATTGGTTCTAATTGGTACTCTCATTGATAAAAGACAGTATTTTATTAACTAAGTTAAGACACGTTATTTATATGAAGATAACTTTCATTGACGAAGAAAGCATCCCTGAAAATAAATAAAATAAAATAAAATAAAATAAAGAAATTTGTTTGCCTGCCTTCATTAACCCATCACTGACAAAAAGCACTCGTTACTCAGGAACAAAACAGACAGACAACAGAGACCCGACATTGGATCTGGAAAAGAAAAAGGGGAATCAGTCATATTTGAATGTAGATCCTAAGAGTATCCATTATCCATTATAGAAGTAGTCCCCAGCGAACAAAAGGAACAGAGAGGAAATCACTTAGAATGGAATACTTCGTAATAAAACTGGCCAACAAAGGCCAGACAACAATTCTGAACAAAGACAGTATATCTGAATTGATATGCCCTGGTGACATTAGTGATCTTCTAAGTAAAAGTCACTAAATTGATATTTCTTATAGCTATGAGTAACAAAAAAGTTTGATGAACAGACTTTTTTTTTTGTGGGATTATATATGTTCTTTTATTCACTTACTTTAGAAAAATAATGTGTTCAGGAAGTCTTTACAGGATGCTGTAGAAGTAGCAGAAAGAGCCTGATGACAGAGAAAAATCGTAATAGTAACTGCCCTGTAACAGCAGGAAATGACAACTGTGATGACGTCACCATTGAGGGTTAAAAAGTTCTGAAAACTGATAAGAGGGACTTTGACGTCATTGTGGAAGACCTCCTGGAAGTAGTGGCAGGTGAAGAATGAATGGCAGTCAGATTGAAGTTGCGGCAATAACCGGGACAGGTGGGCAGCGCGCTGAAAGTCGCCGAGTAGGTAGTGTATCAAGGCAGCTGGAAGTCAGTGCCATGCGAAGGCTGAAAGGTAAAGAAGGTCTGTAGGGCAGCAGACAGGGTGGAGGAGCCGCCAGGTGTCAGATCTGCAGTACTCCAGTCTTGAGCACACTGTTCCCAGGGAAGCATTTTTCTGCTTATGCAAACTTCCTAGAAAGAATGCAGTTGCATTGACTCTTGCAAATCAGGGAGGGAGAAGACAAAAATTCCGTAATGCTGTGGGCTGGTGACCAAGCCTTTGGGAGACATCTCAGATCGAGACTATAGCCTTCCATACCTGTACATCTAGTAACGGCAAAGCCCAGACTACGGAGTGTTTCTTGAGGACAACACCATCTATTATACCATTAAGATGGCAGAAACATGGCTGGCCTGTGTCTGCCAGGGCTTCTGACCCATCCTACTTTTTCTGATTCCTTGGATTCCATAGACACCCCCAACAGCATTCATCAAGGCAAGGCAATTTATGCTGTTGTAATGAGTGAATTTGTAATAAGATGTTGCATGAGAGGTCCACCTTGCATCCCTCTGAATGTCCTACAGCATCCCTTCGAAGACTTTGCACATGGTAGATATTGATGTGTTCCCAAACATAACATTTTTAAAGACTTGTTTATTTTTTTATTTTTCATGTATGATTCTTTGCCTGCATGTGCGTTTCTGGAACCCACACAAGCCAGAAGAGGTCATCAGATCTCCTCGAACTGGAGTTACAGATGATTATAAACCACCATCCAGGTGCTGAGAATTGAATCTGGGTCCTTCGCAAGAGCAACAAGTACTCTTAACCACTGAGCCATCTCGCCAGCTCCCAAACAAAATTTAGTGACCTTTTTTTTTTGCCAGCTAATTTTCTTTGTTTGGAATATTAGTCATTTTGCTGAGACTCGTTAACTCATTTGGAGAAGATATATTGACTGTCTACTGCATACCGAGTACCGTTCTACATGCTAGAGATAGACATGGAAGGGTAGCATCCCTTCTTCCATGAAGAGTGTACTCTTGTCCATAAGCAATAAACATAAACCAGTAAATACGACAATTGTGGGATACACAGGAACATGAGGATAGTAAAGTGGAACAATGCAGTAGTGGCAATGGCGATATAATGACTATATTATAGGGCCACAGAAGAGTACTCCCAGGTGAAGGACCTGTAAATGCAAAGACATAAAAATAAGCAGGTCCTGTGGGCGGAACCTAGTAAGTGAGAGGTGAGTTGAAATTGCCGCAAGCCAAGAGAGTGGGAAGAGGCGATCCTATGTAAGGCATGATGGACCAGTGTAGTGATTTCACATAAGACAGCTCTGGAGGATTTTAAGTAGGAAAGTGACATATTGTGAGTTGTTTTACTTCTGAGAGCTCATGCTGGCCATTGTGGGCCAGTTGAACCTTAGGGAAGGATTGTGGAGGGAGAATCATCGGTTAGGAGTCTGTTGCGAGAGGCATTGCTCACTTAGCTGGGGTATTGACATTGGGTAGTGGTTCCTCCTGGGTGTCCAGCACAGCGTTTTCTTCTACAATACAGGACAATAGCGTATATATTATGTCAATATGAACTCTCCAATAAACGATCACAGGGTTAAGGTTTAGAGCTTGTAGCATCCAGTGTGAGTGTGTGTGTGTGTGTGTGTGTGTGTGTGTGTGTGTGTGTGTGCGCGTGCGCATGCGCGCGGGCGAGTGAAATACTACCGAATTCCAAGAGGATGCAGTGTCAGAGGGAAGGGTGTTGATGGTGTTGACACTCTCTTGAGAAGAAAGGCTGCTGTGCTAGGTCAGGATAGAACTGGAATAGTAAGACGCTGAATGTTAAGAAGAGAATGTAATGGCTGTTCTGCTCGGCTCTAGAGGTCAATGTGTTGCTAGTGCCCTGCTCTGCACCATAAGTGTCTTAGGAGTGAGTAATGGAAACACTGGAACACATCACACAGTGAATGAAATCACAAAGCTCTGAATGTCTGCCTTTTGTCATGACATGAAGAAGGGGATGTGGGGTGGGGGAGCAGCAAGCTTGCAGGCCAACCATCTGGGTGTATGCAATGGTGAACAAGAGAGATCCTGCCTCAAACAAGGTGGAAGGCGAGGACCAACACTCAGGACGGTCCTCTGACTTCCACGCATGCAACTGTGTCATGGCTACCATATTCAGGCATCAGAACACACACACACACACACACACGGGTTACAAAACAGAAGTAGAACTGTCCGACATTAACTAGGTGAAGTAAAATTGGTATTAAGATAGACATAACAACATGGGGATGGAGAGATGGCTCAGTGGTTAAGAATGTGTATTCTTCTCACCAAGGACCTGGGTTCGATTCCCAGTACCCATGTCAGGCAGCTCATAACTGCCTATAACCCAAGCTCCAGGGGATCCAATGCCTCTGGCTTCCATAGGTACCCACAGACACGGCCTCCACTAACACAGATGCACAGACATATGATTAAAAATAATTTTTAAAAGATATACATAAAACATATGAATTAATTCTTTTCAATGGACACCGAAAACAATTTTGAGAATCTAGGTTAGTCTTCTAGAAAAAGCTTTCATTTCAAAAGGCCATCACAAGCTGGCACTTGTGGCACAATCTGGAATCCTCAGGAAGCTGAGGCAGGAGGATTGCAAGTTCAAGGCCCACTTGGGCTATAATATGTTCTGAACCCACCTGGTCAACTTGGTAAGAGTATCTCTCAAAAACAATGTTAAAAGACATTGGGGATGTATCTCAGTGTAAAACATTCACTTAGCATGTGTGAATCTCTGAGTTCAATCACCACTGCTGTCTAAAAGCACCCCACATAGTTACATATGACCCCTTAGCTACTGGACAAAGAAATAAACTGTATCTGTGGTCCATCACTCGACTCAGCATCCTTTAAGATACGCGAAACAAGAACTATTACAGCAGGGTCACCATGGACTGAGAAAGAAGAACTGAAATTAAACTAGATTCTGGGATACAACTGGCCTGCCCCAAGGGAATACAAATTCATTGGCATTAGGGAGAAAAGTTTCTGAAATCGTCATTTGAGAAACAAAAAGAATCGGGCCATGGAGAAGGTAACTCGGGTGCAGGGCTGGTGTAGAATTGATTTACTTTGATTTGTTCCAGATCTTTGGAATTCCTGAATTTGTGTGTGTGTGTGTGTGTGTGTGTGTGAGAGAGAGAGAGAGAGAGAGAGAGAGAGAGAGAGAGAGAGAGAGAGAGAGAGAGAGAGAGAGGGAGAGAGAGGGAGAGAGAGAGAGAAACACAAATTTCCCAGCCCAGACTGGAAATGCTTTCTGCTTTGGTCATCCAAAATCTTGGGCTCTCTCCCTAGGGGATCTTCTCTGGCTCCTGATGCCTCTACTTTCCTTAGCTTTGGTTATTGTGTTCCATAGGAAAGCAAAGAAGCAAAGTTCAACTGGTTAGAAGGCACACACTCCAGGAAAAAGTCTGATTGTGAGAGCAGGTGGTGAGCGTCATTCGGCTGGTGGGTTGCATAGACTGGAGGGAAGGTTTGGTTATGTGATCATGGTCTGCAGCGGTGACCTGTTGTTCCAAAGCTGCCTCCTTCCTCCATGCCTTTGCACCAACACCCCAGCACTTCTCCATCTGTTTTTGTGGGTGTTGGACCCTCCCACATGGCTTTGACAGGCCTGTAAGGAATCATGTCTTGTTCAAGGAGAGGCAGCCCTCAGACATAGTTTGAATAGCCTCCTGTCCCCATCTTCCTTGTAACTGTGACAAGTCATGGGGAACTTGCTGTACACTGAGGGGCAAGGTTCCTAGGACTCCACCTTCCAGGAGCCTAGCAGGGTGAGTTGAAGGCATCCTTAGGCATCCCATTCGATGCCCTGCAGGCACCTCAGACAAAACACACCACGGATGACCACTGGGGCTGTCAACTGCTGCTCCCCACCTTCACCCACAAAATGCCAGTACAGCACTTTCTCCTGTTGCTCCCTCAGCAGAAGGCACTACCCATGCTTCATTCAAGTTGAAAACCCAGAGGTCATCACAGATTCTCCATCTTCCTCACTGACTGGTAGAAGACAGCCTCATAAATACTTGCTGCCCTGATTAGGGTTATAATTATTCATAATATATATCCATATGTTATATATCCATATATATTATATATGTAATATGTGTATGTATTATTGTATATGTATATATGCATTATATGTGTAATATATGGATATATAATATATGAATACATATTATATACATATGATATATATCCATATATCATTGAATATATAGATATATAGATACATGCACATTGGAGTTATATGACCCAACTCAGTTAAAACTGGAGATATATGAGATGAGATTTTTGTTCTTAGAAGCACAGGGGGAAATCCATAACTTGAGGAAACTTGATTTAAGACTGTATGAAATGTATATATTCTACTTATCTTAATCATTTTCTTCTTCCACTGCCACTAATCTGTATCTTAAATGAAAATCTGACAGTTGAGGCCAACAAGATTAAAATGAAAGTCATTATTTCTTATAACCCTCATTTGCACTGTTGTTACACGTGACTTAGGCTGAGAACCAGCCCTGTGCTGAAAAAAATCCTGAATGTCTTAGCCAGATACACAGGGTCTTCCTGGCTTTGGGCAGCTTATCTTCTGACACTTCTGGCTTTATAATATGTAACCACAAACTGTACTTCCTCTTTTCCGTACTGTTGAATACCGTTCTTTGATTTAGTGCCGTGGTCTGTAGAGAGTCTGCCATCAGAAATGTGCCAGAGGTGAACAGCACCAAAAGCAGTCTTCCCCTCTGGAATTCTATATTCTTTTTATCTTCCATCTAGTAAAGTGTGAGGCTGAAAAGATGCAGAGCCACCTGGGGCCTTGCGGTTTCCTTATGCTCCCTCTCTCTTCCTTCTTGGTTTCTTTCTCAAGCCCAACTGTGAGTCCTGGGATTATTTGGCAATCTGTGTAACTCTGTAAGTACCAAGTCTTCATGTTTCATACCATGCTTTTGTTCTTCCTTGGCAGAAATCTACCCCAGAGCTGTATGCGCAACCTTTCTCATCTGCGACACTTTCGATGGAGCTGGGCAGTGGGTAGTGTGAAGGGAGCATTCGCAAGTTGCTCCTCGTGTGTGGTGGGGTAGGCAGAGAGTTGCTACTTCTCTGTTTTACAGATAATAAAACTGGAGTTTTGTCCAACTTCTCTACATGTCTTTCAGGTGCATATCAACTTGCCAGAGAGTGGATGTGCTCCATGATGCACATCTGGAGTCAGGTGACCTGACTCACTTAGAGTTGACTACTTATTATTTTTAAAAACGGATGAGACTTTTGTTCTTAGAAGCTAAGGGGGAAATCCATAACTTGAACAAACTTGATTTCAGTCTATGTATGCACTGTGGTTTAGGAGCCCGACCACCCTGGACTTTTCCAGGCCCCTTGTTCCCTTTACATAATACACATTTGCCTTTGGTCAATTTGATCAGAGACACCCCTGAGAGAGAAGAGAAAGAGGAGGGAAAGTTCCACGTGATTGTTTTTCAGTGTGGATTTCTGAGGCTGTCAACTGTGCATCACCAAGACATTTGATTGAGTCTTGAAGATTCCAGAGTCAGTGTGGTTGGGCCTAATCGTAGTTCTACAAACAGTTCCTTTTAGTGAAGGAGAAGGGTGAGGACTCTGAGTTCCTTCAAGGAGTGTTCACATAGGTTAGCTCCTGTCAGGCGGTGCCATTTCCCACTTCCTGTGGCCTAACCTACCAGGGTGTGTTCCTTTTTTTTTTTTTTCTTTTGTCTAAAAGTGAAGTCCAAAGTCTCACCTCTAAGGTCATCTCTCTCTCCTAAAAAGACTTTGCTCTTCTTGAATTTTAGCCTTGGAAGAAATCATAAACAACCCATGGCTGTATTTGGATCCTCTTCTGATCAAAGTCAAGCAGACCAAGCAACTGCACGGGAATAAGGGATTTTCCTTTCTGTGGCCTACAGAAAGAGGTGGTTTTATTTAAAACATATCTGGTTGTGCTTGTAGCCAGTTGAGCTCTGAACTTGAACTCAATTAGAGCTTTGATAAAGAAAGAGGGAAAAGGGACTTTTAGGGTTGCTTTCCCATTCACGAGGGGTGTGTGTGTGTGTGTGTGTATGTGTGTGTGTGTGTGTGTGTGTATTCCAAGCAGATGAATAATGGGACCGTGCATTTCCATCCAAGCATTTTCCACCCTGAGAATAGTTTCTTTCCTGGCTTCTCAATGAATAAGGCATTATTTCTGAAACCCAAGAGGCATTCCTTTGATTTCCCTTCATGTTTAGCTTTCTGAGCGATTTTCAATAAAGGAAACTCAAGGGCTTGGAATGGAGGCTCTGTTAACACTTTTACTGGGGTTTAGATAGTGGTCTGCCCATTATCTGCTGATATTTGGAATATATTTTCCCTCTCCGAGGAGATCTAAGGTGTTGTATTTATAAGAAAAACTAAGCACCTTGGATGGTCTTCAAAGTGAACAGCGGTTTAAAATCGATACACTTTGGTGTTACAGAACAAAGAGCTTTATTGGGGAGGGGGCGGGTTCTTTTTGCTTTATTTGTATTTCCCCACTGAAAAGGTTCAAAAAGAAAGAGAGAGAAGAGAGAGATAGAAAGAAGGAAATGAAGAAAGAACGGAAGGAAGGAAGAAAAGGAAAGGAAAGAAAGAGAGATCTTTGCGTGCAAGGTCACATTCAAAGCCGGGCTGTTTGGAGACTAAATCACACTTGTTTACTTTTTCTGAAACTCATTCCTTGAGGCTGGCCCAAGCTAAGGGCTCCAGCCTGAGTTTGTATCCTCTGGGACCACCATCACCGTGTGTATCTGACGATTCAGATGCATGTGGGTTTTCTCCCTATGCTCCCTCTGTTCACTGGATGTTATCCAACACGAAACCTTTCTAGATGAGGCGTAATGGCACGTGCTGCCCCACTGGCTACTATTGCTTCAGTAGAAGACCCCCAGCACAGGCTAAGACAACATAGTCATCAAGGCTAATTAGTCACCACAAGGCTTACACATTCTCTTGGATCCAAATGAAAAGCCATCTCAGAAACTAAATAAGATGCGATAACTTTTTCCATCTTTACTTCCCAAACCACTTATGACTGTAGAAAAATCTTCATAATGCAGAGTAGTTGTGGGTGAGAGAGAACGCAGAATTGATGTGAGTTAGAGAACAGCCGACACATAAAATTCGCTGACAAATATTTAACTTTCTAAGTTGCGGAAGGATAATGCAGTACTCTCGGGAATATGAGCTCCAGAGCCAGGCTCCAAGAGATTTGCCTCTTGTTCACCACTTTTGAGTGCTGTGGTCTCTGAAGTGAGGTGCTTAAACTTTCTGGGTCTTAGTCTCTCTGTCTGTTACATAGAGGTGTTAGTGTGCCTGCTGTATGTGCAGATCAGGTGAGTTATCTTTCGCAAAGTACATGCAAGGACTGTGAGTGTTGGATTAAAAACTAAAACATCATTGAAAGCTACTATTCCATGCTTCAGAGCACGGGATAACCACATTGTTATTGGGGTTGTTAACCTACACTGGGAGACTTTTATTTTCTTAGCATTCATTTACAATTTACAAACAACCCCAGGAGGTGTATAGACCTGATCTACTTTTCAGATGAGAAAACTGAGACAAAAATATGCCTAAACTAACCAGTTTCCCAAATGGCAAAGCAATGATATCTGTACTGGGGAACAGAAACCAGAAACTGTGCCTTCACTGAATGTGGAGTCGTGTGTTATTAATGCCTATCTTTTGGACCCCAAACAACCATGCCTTTATGCGATTATATTTTTAAAGAACTGATGTAGTGTGTATTCCTCGTGCATTTTCTCATGGGACAGCTGTTTACCAAACTCTGTGGTCTGCTCAAAATTGTTAATAGTATCTCATATCCCTGGCTTAAGTAGGACTTGAATCAACAGCATGTTATTAAGGTGATTATTTCTTCCATTTCAGAAGCTTACATTTCATTTGTCTACATGATTGGTGACTCTGGTCCCAGGATTTGCACATGGACCTGAGATCATCTCGCTTTCTGGTTACACATTTCATAATGATAGTTATCACTCTCCTTTTAACGCTCTGATCCCTCCCGTGTCTCCGTAGGAGCCTTTATTGTCTGCTGGACTCCGGGACTGGTCTTGTTACTGCTGGATGTGTGCTGCCCACAGTGCGACGTCCTGGCCTACGAGAAGTTCTTCCTCCTCCTCGCCGAGTTCAACTCTGCTATGAACCCCATCATCTACTCCTACCGAGATAAAGAGATGAGCGCCACCTTCAGGCAGATCCTGTGCTGCCAGCGCAACGAGAACCCCAATGGCCCCACGGAAGGCTCTGACCGCTCTGCCTCTTCCCTCAACCACACCATCCTGGCTGGAGTTCACAGCAATGACCACTCTGTGGTTTAGAAGGAAGCCAGCCAGCCTCTGTGGAGCTGTGAACCCCACTCCACCTCACATTGCCAGGGGAAGGTGGGGATCCAGAAGAGAGGAAGATACTCCCGTCCTTAAACACTAACCAATGACAGTATTTGTCCCTAGACCCAAGAGACTTGACATATCCTAAGGATGAACCTACGTGGCAACCCCCATCTTCTCCTCTGAAAATAAAGAGTGGACATCCGGCAGTGGGACTCAGAAAATGACCCTGGGGTGACCATGTAGTTTTCACTAACTAGACTGAAGAGATTTTGTGTGGTTTGGCCTAAGCCAGAAAAAAAAAAAAATCTGCCAAATTGAGTGCACGAATTCATAGAAGCTTCCCTATTAAAAGAAACAAAAAAAAAAAAAAAACTCTGGAGGACACATTTCAATTAATAAGCATGTTTATGCCTGTTAGCATGTTTGTGATAGAAAAGACTGCTAAAATGACATGGGTGAATTTTTTCCCTTATGGAGGAAAACTGTAAATTAGAATGATTTTTGTGTGTGTTTGTTTAGAAAGCAAGCATGTGATGTTTGTTATACAGTATGCTTTTCTTTAAAGATGAAAGGATGCTATTTTAAATCTTCTAGGGAATAGAAGAATCTAGTAAAAATCAGTATTCATTTAGGCTATGGAAGAAACAGTATCCTAATCATGTTACCTTTTAATTAAAGTATTGAAACACACGTGAAAAAGCAGAGAGTGTGAGCTTATCACCCAAAGAGTGTGTACTCTAGAACATTAGAGGAGGTAAAGTTGAGTAGCATTGTCCCTGCACAGTTAAGATGCCCAAGTGCATTCTTAGTGCCAGGACATCAGAGGAAAATGTTTTTAAAGCCTGTGGTTTTACAAGTTATAAAATAATACATACTTACTATAGAAAACTTGAAAATTGAAGAACTGTGTGAGAAAGGAAAAAAGAAAGATTACTCATATTACAACCTGGAAGTACCCATCTTTAACAGCTCACCCATGTATGCCTATAACATATATTATATACTTTTTTTTTTTTTTACATAATTGGGATGATATTGTAAAATGTTTTGTAACTTTTTCCCCAGAATTGCCAGGTTTTCCTATGGCATTAATTTTTTTTTTTTTTTACAAAAACAGTATTAGTGGCTATATAATATTCCATTTAATGGATGCAGCTCATTTTATTTAACCATTCCTGTATTGTTGACTAGTTTTTTTTCATTATTATAATATTGGAAGAACTCTGTGTACATAAAACTTTGCCAGTATCATTATTTAGTTAGGACCTATTCCCATGAAGGACCTACTTTTTAAAATGTGAAATGTCCTCATGCGTTTTCAGTTTATAAAAAGGGATAGTCTACACTCAAACTGCAGGGTGGCAATGCTGATAAAAAGCCCTAGAAATTACCTTTATATATATATATATATTTACAAAAGAAACACAGTGGTTACTTTAGTCGAGAATGACTTCTTAACAAGATGTCTCCCGACAACCAAGACAGCCTAACGTAACTGGCAGTTTCACCTTAGTTTTTTGAGGGAATGGTGATCCCATTCTTGACAGCCACGGCTGTCATGTAGAATCAAAGAAGACACAAAGAAACCAAACATCCAAAGTGAATCCAGCGTCGGTGTAGGCGAGTGCCTAGAGGTATGTTAGGGACTGGCTGCTGTGATCTCCAGCAATCGTCCAATAGATGCTCGCTGTTCTGAGAGGCCTGGCACGTTGTCCGGGTGACTAGTGACTCCATTGCAGTGCTATAGAGAGCAACGAGGAGGAGATACAGTCCCGAAGCAGGTGTGGGGAGGTCAGGAGGAGGTCTGAGAGAGAGCGGTCCTGGAGAGAGTGGCATTCTAGGGAGGAGAAAGGCAGAGTGTGGCCTGCGTTTGGACAGAGGACAGGCACATGAAGTGTGCCTGGCGGGGGAAAAAAAGAGTGTAGGTGGAGAGCCAGTTAGCAGGAAAAAGATTTTGCTCAGAGTTTACACAAAATGCAGATATTTTGTATTGGAAATGAATGAAGTGACCTTGGACTTTTATTGATGACTTTTTATGGGGGGGGGGCTATTTGAATTGAAAAGCATACTAATTGGACCTTAATAAATCATTCTCAATCAGCATTTGGCGATGTGTGGTTCTGGTCTATTGTTCGAGAAGGTTCTGCCTTATACTGTGCTATCTTCCCTCTCCAACCTTCTTGAACCGTCTGAGGTGAACCAGCAACTGTTGTTCCTCCAGCCCAGAGACAGGGTCTTGTCCAGTGAGATTTCTGAAGACATGGTACCTCAGCAGACTGTCTGCTACAGACAGTTGTTTCCAAGAGATTTTATTATTATTTATTTATTTTAAATAAAATAAATATAAATAAGATTAAACAAAAACTAGCACATCAGAATTGGACAGAACAAAGAAACAGAAGAAAAAGAGCCCAAGAGAAGGCACAGGAAACAGAAACCCACTCGTTTGCACACTCAGGGACCAATAAAAGCACTAAACTGGGAGCCATAATATATACGTAATATATATGTGTGTGTGTGTGTGTGTGTATACACATATATATGTGTATATAGATACACATATATATACATATAAATATATCTATTATATATTGTGTGTAACGTGTGTGTGTATACATATATGTGTATATATATACACACATATATATATATATACACATCTATTATATATTGTATATAACGTGTGTGTGTGTGTGTGTGTGTAAAGGCCTGGTGCAGACCTATGCGGGTCCTGAGCTGGCTGCTCCAGTCTCTGTGAGTTCTTACGAGCTTTGATCACATGATTTTCTTATTGTCCTCCATACCCCCTGGTTCTTACATCACCCTCCTCTTCTGCAGTGTTTCCTGACCGTTGATGGGGGGAGGGTTTTGATGGAGACATGCCATTTAGGGGTGAGTATTCCAAGGTCTCTCTCATTTTCTGCATGGTGTCTGGCTGTGTTTCTCTGCATTTGTTCCCATCTGCTGCAGGAAGAAGCTTCTCTGATGATGGCTGAGCAAAGCACTGATCTATGAGTATAGCAAAATGTCATGTTATTGCTGTTTTTTGTTTGTTTGTTTTAACAGAAATATTTGATTTTTACCCTGGGTCCCTGAGGTAGTTAGTCTCAGGTTCTTGATCACTCAAGCAGTGTCAGGTATGAGTTCCATCTCATGGAACCGGCCTTAAGTCAAACCAGATGTCAATTGGTTATTCCCAGAAACTTTGTGCACCATTGTACTGGCATGTGGAGCAGGTAGGAACCCATTGTTGACCCAAGGGTTTGTGGCTGGGCTGGTGTTTACTTGTGTGTGTGTGCACATGTATGTGGAAGCCAGAGGCCAATCTTGGGCGTCTTCTTCCACCTTAGTTTTTGAGACAGGGTCTCTCACTGAGCCCAGAACTCACCGACTGGCTAGACTAGTTGGCCAGAAAGCTCTGGGACCGTTTGTCTCCACCCTCCCACCCACGGCTCTAAGATCACAGACACATGGCCCCTGGTATGTGGGTGCTGGAGATCCAAACTCGGGCCTTCACTGTATCGCTTCCGCACTCCCTTTCCATTGAGTTTTAATGTCTTACTTCAGCATCTACATTCATGGATGAAGCCATCACCAATGGCTTCGCACTGTTGAATTCTGGGAATTTCAGGGCTACCAATTCCATAAATTGCTGAGTCTTTTCTAATGATTAACAGGCCTGGCAATCTCCAATTGGAAAACAATGAAATTTTAACTCTCGTTTCATTTCTTAGTAAGTCTCTGTGATGGAATAAAAGCCTTTTCTTCTCCTATGTATTCATTTCTTTGTGCTACCGTAGATTCATGGCTTCCTATTACATTCGGTAGTTGATAATGTCACTATCACTTTCTCATTTAATATTTCTGTCTTTAAATGTTTATAGATTCACACGCAGTTTGAAGATAATATGGGGCCAGGCATTGGGCCGCACACCTGTAATGCCCGCATCTGAGGAGGCAGAGGCAGGACTATCAGGAGTTCAAGCCCAGTCTGGGCTACATGGGACACTGTCTGAACTTTCCTTCCCAAAAACAAAAGAAGGAAAGACAAGAGGAAGTGAATATCAAAAGATTCCCTGTGCTCTCTACCTAGTTCCTTCGGACGACGCTGGCTTTCAAAACCATAGTATAACATTACAGCTAGAATGTGGACACATATAATCCGGAGATTAAAGAGCTCCATCAGCATGAAACTTTCTTGATGTGTGTTGTAATCACACCCATTCCCTCACCGTCCTGACCCCTAGCATTTAGTATTCCCCATTTATGTTTCAACAATGCTTTTGTACAGGAGAAGCTCACAACACCTCTGTGTACTAATGACTTCAGGATGATGAACTGATATTTTCCTAAAGGTTAGGGTACTTAAGACCCTTCATAACAATACAGAAATAAATAATAGACTCTAAAACAGATTACACACAGTTCAGAGGGAGGCTACATAAACATACAATCAGATATATGTGTATTTATATACATAGAGGCACAGCCTAATAAAGTAAAAAGAAGTCCCCTTCACAGGATGGAAGCCAGGCCATAATCTGCTGCTCATTACCTCACAAATGGCCACATAGCACAATGAATTTCCAAATAACACAAATCAGAGAAGAACTCTTAACAGAATTTAAGATTCAAACTAAGTGAAAACACAGCTTATCAAAATATGTGTGGGATAATGAAAGCTAGCAAGGAAACTCACAGCGGTGGATTCATACTGAATCTTCGCAAATCAGCACTTTAAGTCTCCATGTTAAGAAACTAGGAAAATTAACAGCAAATCAAAACCAAAGCAAGCAAAGGAAGAGTAGAGAAAATTAGAGCAGAAATCAATAAAATCGATACTACGGCATCAATGGGTGGAAATCGATTAAACTGAAAGCTGGTTCTTTGGGGTGGGGAGGAGGAATCAATAAAATGAATGAACATTTAGTAAGCTAAAAATAAAATAAGGTACAAACAATTAATATCAGAAAAAGAAAAGAAGGCATCGCTACAGATTATATGGGCATTAACGAATAATAACAGAATACAGTTAGCAACTGTCTACATATTTGAGAACCTAGTTTCAATGGTCTAGGTTTCCAAAAGATACTCTGCAAAACCGAGACAAGAAGAAATAGAAAATCTTTGTACACTTCTATCTCTAAAAGGCATTGAACACATAACCATCAATATTTCAAAACAGAAAACATCATGCCCCCCATTATTTCCAGAAACAGAAAATTGTACCATATCTCTATGATCTATGTTTTTAAATTAGGAATGAGAATACTTTCTAACTCATTCTACGAGACCAGTATTACTGGATTCCAAAATCAGACTATCTTATGCAAAAAGAAATCTGTAGCCTTTTTTGGTCATGGGTGCAAAAATCTTCAACAGTATGTTAGTAAATTGAGTTCAAAGTATATATTTAAAAAGAGTTACACAGAATGACCAAAATAGCCTGCAATCCCGGAATGAAAACCTAGCACTCACTCATTCATGCCATCTTTCGGCAAACTAAGGAGGAAGAATTTTCTCAGTGTGATAAACAACAGTTATAATAACACTTACAGGTAGCTGTCATGAGCTTGTTATGTCTGAAATGCAGATGGACACATTTGTGTCTTTCCAGGAGCGTCAGAATTGATTGAATGCCCAATAAGTTCGCAGACCACACTGGTTTTTGTTTTTTTTTTCCTGCAATTCCCCAAGTGTTTCTGATTTCCCTTGAGAGCTGACCACTGTGATCAGAGGTTGTTTTCCTTCTAAATTTCATTCCTTACAGATCACACCACAGTACGCAAATGCGATGATTACAGAATAGCTAAGAAGATATTAAAGAGGTTGTAGTTCCCAAAGGCTGTCCCGAAATCCGGGACTGATAGGGGCTCAGAGGAAGAGTCTGTAGTGGGCCAGATGAGGAGTCCTAAGAACCACAGGTACAAGATGTGTGGGCACAGAAATGTCAGATCCAGGTCTGGGCGACAGGCCATTGGGAGTCAATCTGAAGAAGGCTGGCTGTCACAGGCAGGAGATGCTTGCATTTGTGCTGGTGTCCAGGGATGGAAGCAGCGCTCCTTTTATTCTGCCAGTTTTCCTGGATGGGGTTTGTGATGAGAGTTTGGGTCAGTCAAAAAGCCTGTAACATTTTTGGTCTTGGAGTTCCTCTTCTAGTCCCAGGGGAGGAATTCTGACTGACATGATTAACATCACACGTCTGCTGTTTCTTATATAATTGGGCACACGATCCAAGTACCATATATTGTCATGAATTAATGAGCAGTTAAGTCTCTTCTGCCGTGCAGGTCAATGAGGTTATTTACTTTAGAGTCATTCTTTCCTGACACTTATAGCAAAATGAATGAACTCAGATCAAAGTTGTTGATTTATAAAATTCAGCCATTGAGGCTAGCCTGCTCTTACTATCAAAGCACCTACTGGTGAGAAACTTTAAGTTTTTCCCTTGTGATCAGAAATAAGACAAAAATATTTCCTCTAATCACACCTTACCAACATAATCATGGAAGTCTTAGATAATACAGCATGAAAAGACTATAAAAAGCACAAAAGTAGAATTAAAACTATACTTATCCGAATATGTTATGGTGGCCCATATACAAAATCTAAAGGAACTGAGAAAGAACCTCCCCCAGCCTCCACAGCCAGTTACTTTAACTGTCATTATCTGTCATTAACTTAGTTTCTTTTCTATTGCTGTGATAAAATACCCTGACAGAAATTAAAAAAAAGGTTTGTTTTAGCTAACACTCCTAGGTTACCTCCATCATAAAGGAAGTCAAGGCACCAGGAACTTAAAACAGCTAGTCACGTCACACCTCAATCAAGAGCAGAGAGAAGTGAATGCATGTACACCAATGCCCAATTCATTTTATCCACTCTTATACAGTCCAGGACCAAAGCCCAGGGAATGATGCCACCCATACTTGGCTGAGTCTTCTTCCCTCATCAGTTAACATTAGTAGGAACACAATACCCGACAGACATGCCCACAGGCCAACCTGACATTGGCAATCCTTCATTGACAATTTCTTCCCAGGGAAGTCTAGTTTATGTAAAGTTGACAATTAAGACTAACTATCAAAGGAAGAAGTAATAGCAGCAAAACTCCAAAATACTGATAACATCAAATGCTGGTGAGGATGTGGAACAACGGAGATTCTAATTAATCGCTGATAGAGACCCACGTGGTATAGTCACTTTAGACAGTTTGGCAATTCTTTAAGAAAAATAAACATGGTCTCAAAGTGATTCAGCCGTCATGACCCTTGGTATTTACCCAAATGATCTGAAATATTATTTCCACATGAAGGCCTGCACATGAATGCTTATAGCAGTTTTATTTATAGCAACCAAAAACTTTGGAGAAGCTAACATGATCTTCAGCAGGTGAGTGTATAAATAAACCATGGCACAGCTTGACCTGGGAATGCTATTTAGCATTCAAAAGACATGAGCAACTAATCCATGAAGACACGTTGAGAAACCCCAACAGCATATTCCCAGGGAAGAGGAGCCAGACTGAAAAGGGAGTATACTGCAGAACTCCAACCATGAGACATTCCAGAAAGACAAAACCGTGGAGGCAGTAAAAAGATCCGTGCTCAGCAAGGGCTAGGGAGGAGGGAAGGGCGTATTGACAGAACAGGGAAGTCAGCAGGGGTATCAGCTTTCAGTATGCCTCCCCTACAACGACTCAATAAATCTATTCTGCATGGTGGCGTACATATTGGATGCACCTGTCCAGAACCACGTGTACCATCCGGAAGTGAACTGTAATGATGTACTAGTGCTGGTATACTAATTATAATAAATTATATAATATAAATTAATTATAATAAAGCTACAAAGAGGCCAGTGGCGTGGGAGGTCATGCATGTGGAGAGCTTCTGAGGTTATCTGAGAACCTCGTGATTCTCTTTCTCAATTTTGCTGTGAATCTAAAACCGCTCCTATAAGAAGGCTGAATCATGCATGTGGCGTCTTCCCTGATGCTCCTTAGCTTTCATATGACCTTTATTCTAGTGTCAGTGTGACTTCCATTTGTGATGCTCTAAGTTTTAATTCCCCGCTTCTCCCAATACACTGGAGAACTTGACGGTTCACGTTCCATGTCTTCATTGACTTACCCTTTGAGCCCCTGTCTCTGTCATCAGGCTATGGGTAGCATCCAAAGCTTCCCAGCAGTATTTTTCTGGTGACTCTTCTTCTGTCTTTTGCTGATCACAGTTTTGTTTTTTGTTTTTGTTTTTTCTTGAAGTACTTCTGGAAAGATTCTCTGCAGAGCTCTTCTTGATTATTATTCATGGTACCACGTGGGCAGGTCATGGTCTAGATATTTGAAGTAGGCTAAGATAGAGAAAAACAAAAAACCAAAAACCAAACCAAAACAAAACTACCCGTGCTTCAGAAAATCTTTCTTGGGGAGGCTAGAGAGAAGGCCCAATAGTTAAGAGAACTTGCTGCTCTTATGGAGGAACCAGGTTTGGTTCCATGCACCCACATGGCAGCTCACAAGTGTCTTTAGCTCCAGTTCCAGAAGATCCACCATCTTCTTCTGGGCTTTCTGGACACTGCACAAATGCAGTGCATACACATGCACGTGTGTGCAAAACATTTATAGACATAAAGCTAACCAGATGAATATTTTTAGAAACTGCAAAAAGAAATTTACCCGGGCCTCAACGACTGGCATCCCCTCCTCTCTCTTTCCCTCCCTCCCTCCCAACCCCGTCTCTCAGTTCTTCAATTAAAAACTTCTTCGTCAGTGGTTCTCAACCTTCCTAAGGCTGCTACCCTTTAATACAATTCCTCATGTGGTGGTGACTTCCCGCCATAAAATTATTTTTGTTGCTATGTCATAACTGTAGTTTTGCTACTGTTATGAATCATAATGTAAATATCTGATATGCAGATGGTCTTAGGTGACCCCTGTGAAAGGATCATTCAACCTCTCAAAGGGATCTCAATTCACAGGTTAAGAACTGCCATTCTGTGTGTTCCTATTAATCACAGCCTTTCTATTTATTTGTTCATTAGACAAGACCTGTCTCTATCCTTATCTCAAAAATAAATTTTACACCTTCTTTCTTTATAAACTTCTCTTCAATTTTTATGGTTCCTAGTGGAGAGTTTTTAAAGCAAATGGCACATATTTGTGAAAAAACAAAACAAAACAAAATATCGGTGCCTTCTTTACAGAGCTTATGGAAGACAGCCATCAGAAGAATTGCTGTGTGAGGCAGTTTTCCAAGAATGAGCTTGTGTTGTAAATAAGGCTTTTCTGAGAAAGTAACTTTGAAGTTTGTAGCTGAAGACTCAGCAAAATGATGTAGGTGAGCCTGGGGGGTTCAGGAAAGCTGGTGGGATGTCATATGTAAGACTTAGAAGCCTGTACTTAAAGACCTGCAAGATTATATACATGGAACATGAAAAGCAGAGGCTAGCATCGGGGTAATTGTCAGGAACTGTGTCAAGTCAGACCCTGTAATTTATGCTAAAGATTTTCTCTTTATTCTAAGGAATGAACCGCTGAAGGATTCCAAGACTGGGAAGGAAATGGTGAGATGTGCAGCTTCAAAGGCTGCTGACTGCCATGGTTTAATGGGGTTATGACTGGATGAGGGAGAGACACAGAATGCCACTGATATGTCTAGGGGTAGGCAAATGACATTAGCTTGGACAATGGTTCTGATGGGTTGGGTGGAAAGGTGTGAACATGTTTCAGATATAACATGAGGTAAAGCAAAGGCAAGCTTCGTAGTGGGTGGGTGGTGGATGACACGGGAGAACACCCGCGTAACACTGGGGTCATTTGCTAAGATGGGGAATTTCAGAGAAAAACAGATTTAGGCTAAGAGTCGGGTTGAACAGAAGTTCACACACAGATTTAGATGGTATCTATCTCTGGGATGTTCAGCAAGAACATCTTATAAGAAGACATTGCTCTTCTTATGTCAGATGTCAGATGTCAGAGTTGATCACCAGAAATTCACTGGCAAGCAGATAGTTCTAGGAACATGGGTGTGTTTCCAATTGCTGGAGAAAGCGTGCAGGATGGACAGTACGGGAAAGCTGAAGTCACCCCTAAAAGAGATGCTAACATTTATGGGTAGAAAGGTGTTTAGAGAGGAATGTATGAATCAGAATCTATAGAGGAATAATTTAAAGAGAATTAACATTCAAATACTTGATATACAAATTTTAAGTCTTCCAGTTACATTGTGGATTTTTAAAAAAAAATGTTGTTCCTAACCATTTCCACATGTTCATATCTATGTACTTTATCTTTTATTAACAGCTACCAAGGGAAGGAAGTAATTAATACTCCTGCCCAGCTGTGACACCTATGACCACAACAATGACCAGCATGGAAAGAGGTCTAGAAGGTGCAATAAGTGGTACTCACATGTCGGTGGCAGCCAACAGCTGTCTAACTGGACTTACGGCCCGCTCAGCAAGAAGGAATGCTTGCCTGGTACTAGAAACCTCGCAAACTACCCAGGGCTTTCCTGAGCCCATGGGCCTTAGAAGAGTAGCTCCTACTGCCACTTTGCGAGACCAGCATAATTCCTAACTACATTCTAAATCTTATCCTTATGCCGCGGATAAGGGGTATAGCTACCGACCCTCATCAAAGGAGCTTCTTTTTTACAGCAAATGGAAACCAGCAACAGAAAAACCACAATCAGTGGATCACAGGGAGCCCAGTGCAAACGGATACTTCTGCAGCACAGCTTCCGGGCCTATAGCTCTGGGAACATCACAGAAGAGGGTGTAGAGAGATTATAAGAGGCAGAGTTCCAGGAAGTTTGCTTTGTGATTGCCTCTCTTAGAAAGGGCAGCATAAAGAGGATTGGAATGATGGCAACAACAAAAGATATGTTAATGTTGATCAGGAAACTCTTATGGGGTCCCACCCCTAGACAAAGACCTACAGGCACCTAACGGCTGCTGGGAGGAGGCTTAGCCTCTAAAGGGATGAGCCTCCTTACTGGTTGTCTGAGGCAGAGTGGCTAGTCCTGGAACTATATACACACAAACAGCAAAAACAGAGTCCGCAAGGTGCATTCACATATTTGTGCACATGTAATAGTTATAATAAAAGAAAAAGAAGCTATCAGTTTGAGAGTGGGGGGGTGTCACATGGGTAGGGTCAGAGGAAGAGACACAAGAAGGGGCTGGAGGGAGGAAAGGAGAAAAGGAACTGATATAATTATATTTTAATTAAAATGTATTAAAATTTTAAAGGAAAAACATGAATGGAATGTTTCTCTTATTATATTTTAGCTGGTTATTACTATTTTAAAAACACTAATTTTTGCATGTTTGTTTATCATTAGTAACCATTCTAAACGCTCTTCAAAAAAACAAACAAACAAACAAACAATCAAACAAAACAAAACCAAAAAAGGAGAAACAGGCTGGAGAGCTGGCTCAGTGGTTAAGAGCACACACTGCTCTTTCAAAAGAAACAGACTTCAGTTCCCGGCACCCACAGAAACAACCACAGAAACTCCAGCTCTAGGGAGCTGATGCCCTCTTTTGGCCTCTTTTGGTACTGCATCTATGTGCGTCTCCCACCCCTTCACACACACATAATTAAAAATAAAAATAAAAATCTGTAAATAAACTCTGTAATTTGTCATTTTGCAATATCAGTTGGGTTTTTTTTTTTCTTTGCACTAGTAAAGTCTTACCTTGGCTAAGTTAAAAGCGAAATCAATGGAAGGAAATGTAAAGTTTTACAATGTTAATTAGACTATTAAGAAATTAGGCTTGGGAATCACCAGGCACTGAGCTGGGAAGTAGGAATTACAGGAATTCCCCTCTAACAGAAACAATCTGGTCTCAGCTGAAATGAACAGATTCTCATCGTTCTTGGGCAAGATTGAGATTCCTTCAGGACATGTTTCGATCACATCACAACGCCTGTCCTGCAGGAAATTAAAGCAAGCCACAGCATAGATGGCAGTCTGCTACCAGAAGCAATGGTGACTATGAAAATAGTAATTAAGGGATAATTTAAAAAACAACAAGAAGGAAGGAAGGAAGGATGGAAGGAAGGAAGGAAGGAAGGAAGGAAGGAAGAAAGAAAGAAAGAAAGAAAGAAAGAAAGAAAGAAAGAAAGAAAGAAAGAAAGAAAGAAAGAAAGAAAGAAAGAAAGAAAGGGAATACTGACCAGTAATCACACCCGATGTCTGCTACTCTGAACTTTCAGACTGAGAATCATAGGTCTGCAAATGATAGCAATTCCTCTCCTTTTCATATGTCTCCCATCCTTTGGATTCTTTATCCACACAGGAGCATGTGGGCAAATTAAGTGAGCAGATATTAGTTTGGGGAACAGAATGGTCACTCAGGAGTACAGCCCTGACTTACTGTGTTAATTTGAAGCAGTGCATTAGAGCAGAAGTGCCATGATAGTGTTCAAGAAACTAAGTTGCAATATACTTTTCAAATCGCCCATATAAGGCCAGAAGAGGACAGCGGGCTCCCCAGGAGCTGGAGCTGGAAGAAGTTGGTTGCTGTCCCTTGCGGGTACGGGGAAGGGAACTCTGGTCCTCCGGAAGAGCAGTATGTGCTCTTAAGCACCGAGCCAGCTCTCCAACCTCAGATTCTCACATTAGTGTAATAAACTACCCTCAGGTGAGATTTGGGAAGCGAACTGCCAGTTCAGCGTACGCGTTCAATTCTTCCTATTTTGGCTATCCTTCAGCCGAAAGCCTGTTCCTTTCTCTCTCTCAGTACCACTAGTCCGGAAGCAATTCTTTGATTCTTGCAAAATTGGCATATATTTATTTCTCACTTTTAATTTTAATTTCTTTTGCGCACTGAGGGCACTGGCAGTTTTTTATAAATTATTATTTTTTCTTTACATAGCCTTTGACTGTTTTGTAAGTTGATTGTGGTGTTTTTTTAATTTGAAGCAATTTATTTACCAACTCATTAATTCTTTCTTAGGTGTTATGAATGGTCGACTCCTTCCTTATTCGACCGGATTCTTTGCTTATTTGTTTGAGACTACATTTCCTTAAACATCAATGTTTCTAAGACTCCTGCTCACTCCTTCCCTTATTCTTCATTTCTTGTAGCGTGGGGGATGTAGCTTACAAACAATAGGAATTTCTGTTTTGCTTAACCTTCACTCCACGAGGCTTCGTGGATTAGGGTTGTTTAGCTGACTCTCTATTTCTCCTTATTACGCATGTGCGTCTCCCTTTCTTTATTCTAATTTGCCATCTTGAAACTATTTGTCCAGTTGCTTTGAAGTTCCGTGCATTTAAAAGATGGCTTTCGGAAACATTTTAACGTATGTCAATGCGAATCCATGTGTTTCCCTTTCTCGGTAATTTGCTACCGATTCATCAATTTACTTCCTTCCCACCCCTGTCCCCAGCATTCTTCATTCATTACAATAATTTGCCTATTTACTCCCCAATCCGTATTTCAATTTCCCTTTGAAGGGTTTTTGCTAACATCTGCTAAGATAGCTTCACTGCCAGTCAGTGACGTCCACAGGGGTTTTGTTTGTTTGTTTAAAAATCTCGAATCTGTCTTCCCTTTCCTTTGCTTCTTTGGGGAGAATTATTTTTCTTTTGGCTTTCCTAAATGATTCACCACCCACCACCCCTCAGAAATATACTTTGTGACAGTTTGGATGCATGACACATGTTTCATCTTTCTTCTTCTGTGAATGTTTACAGCTGAGTGTGCAGCTTTGAGCAATGATATTTTTCTTCCAAAATGTTAAGACACAGCTCAGTCATCTCCAGCCTAAGTGTGTAAGCACTGATGAAGAATGGTAATCTGGTCCAGTAGTGTACTTCAGCTTTATTCTGGAATTCAGAAATCAAGACTCTCTGTATTGTATGCATCTTCTCAACGTAATTACATGGTTAGGGATAGCTAGTATCCTTCCAGAGCTGGATACGAAATTCTGCATTTTCATTAGACTGAGTATGTTGGTTGTGCCTTAAAATCCCCACTGCTCTCTTGCTTTCCCTGCCTTCTATTGAGAAGGGCAGAGTGAGGTCTCCCAATTTGACAGTGCATTGTTCCCTTTGGGGAGGGTCTGAATTTCTGCATACGTATTCTGTTTTATTAGGAATATTCATCCTTTTGGTTTTTCAAGACTGAGTTTCTGTGTTGTAACTCTGGCTGTCCTAGAACTCACTCTGTAGACCAGGCTGGCCTCAAACTCACAGAGATCCACCTGCCTCTGCCTCCCAAGTGCTGGGACTAACGGCTTGCACCACCACCACCCGCCTTAGGAATATTCATCTTTAAAATATTCTTTCTAGTTAGTTTGATTTAGTGTCACATTCTTTTCATAATTCTTTGAGATTTTGAACAGTATATTTTGATCCTATTCTCTCCTATCCCTCAACTCCTCCCAGATCCATTACTCCCTTCCCTACCTGACCAACTTTATGTCCTTGTTTTTGGTGTGTTTGTTTTTTAAAACCCATCAAGTCCAATTTGTATTGCTCATATTGTCTTGGGTGTGTGGTCATCTACTGGTCAAACAGCTTCCAGGGCCACGCTTTTAAAGAAAACTGACTCTCTCTCCCAGCATCTATTAATTGCCAATAACTCCGCAGCCAGGAGTGGGATTTCATGCCCCTCTTCCCATTCCTGGGTGAGAATTTTCTGAGGCACAACTGGTCAAGCTGCAGAGAATATGCAACTATCTGCAGTGGTTTGAATGAGAATGGCCCCCAATAGACTTGTGTGTTTGAATGCTTGGTTCCCAGCCAGTGGAACTGTTCAGAAGGATTAGGAGGTGTGGCCTTGTTGGAGGAGGTGTGGCCTTGTTGGAGGAGGTATGGCCTTGTTGGGGAATGTCTGTCACTGGGTGTGGGCTTTGAGGTTTCAAAAGCCCAGATTAGGCCAGGCTCAATCTCACGCTTTCTGCCTGCAACTTGCAGACCAGATGTGAGTTCTCAGCTACTGCTCCAGCACCACGCCTACCCATCTGCCTCCCACCTCCGGGCCACAGTGATCACGGACTACCCTCTGAGACTGTAAGCAAGCCCCCAACTAATTGCTATTTTTTTCGAAAGTTGCCTTGGTCACGGTGTTTCATCACAGCCATAGAACAGTAACAGAGACACTATCTTTAAGAACACTTTTTGAGTTAAGACACTTCAAAATTTGATATTATTATAACTCATTTTCTTTAAACAGTTTCTGTTGAGGACTCGGTGAGTCATCTTGATGTAAACCTCGGTGAGCTCAAAGAAATTTTCTACTATCATTTCTTCAATTACAGTGGAAGTACATATTACATTTCTCCAGAGCTCCTTGCTCTGTTCAGCCTTGTAGGATGGTTCAAGGCAGCCATCACAGTCCTCGCCAGTGATCTGCAAGGTCTGCAGCCCTCTGTAGCCCACTGGGAAGATCTCAGCCCAATTCTTCATGGTTAGGCTACTCCCATATAAACTCTGTATCTTTGCTTCGCTTGCTCAGACAAGCTTCCAACAAAAGGAAGCCCGTTGGTCTCTCTAACACCCAAGAAATACAATGCCCCCTCTTTCTTTCCATGTTCTGTTGTAGTTGGAGGAGACAGTGAAAATCTTGCTCAGAGGTGTCTTGGGGAGCCATGCTTGCATTTCTTTTTCTTATGTGGCTTTCTGAGCGTTCCACTCGAGGGTTTTTTGAGACACGTCTTCTGTCATTACTATCTTAGTTATCTTTTAAACTTGGTAATTACATTCTTGGAGCATTCTAGGGTGGACACAAAAAAATTGGACTTAAATTTCATCCGTGCAAACCTTTTTAGCCAACGTGAGTTAGTTTGTCTTGCTTGGTGAGTTTAAGGTTTCAACCTGCCTCTGTCGGGAAGTTGCTTGTATTCACCTTTCCCACCCTTGGTACCCATACATGGGCTTGTAGGTCATCAGCTTGCAGATGTAATGGTACTGGCCAATTGCCACCAGAGTTTTATAGCCGTGCATAGCCTAACAGGAATGGAGTAGTGAGGTTAGCATACACTGCAGAAATTGATAAGGAAAGACGCAGTCACAGGTACAGAGATGCTGGTGTTTTCTGAGAAGCTCTGATGGGTCTCTCAGTAGAACTCACAGACAAAGTCATGGCTGACTTTTCTATGCCTTCTAACAATCTGGGATGTGATCAGTCTCAGGCTAATCTATAATCTGTTATGATATTGATCTGGCTTCATTGTATGTTGTGGAGGCCATGGTCCAAGAGGCTATTGAGTAAACGGTGAAGGTCCAGAGATTTATGTTCAGGGTGTGGTTGACTCTGGAGACCCTTCAAGTCTATGGGAGAAGAAAAAGTCCACATGCAAAGCTTTCTGGGTATAAGATTTACTGTCCAATGATGGGGCAGAATGCATAGGAAAATGTGTATACTGCATCAGCATCAGCACCAACAAGATGCTGGTGGACTTCTCCAAGGCTGCCTCATTTCTAACCGCCTGGTATTCACCTGCCTTGCTGGTGGCTAGCCTGGGGTGGGAGGCCGGGCTGGGGGTGGGGGATAGGAGGGTGGGGATGGGTAGAGGCTCATTCATGGTTTAGATTGAGGAGAAGAGGGACATCTAGTGGCAGTCTGCAACCAGGACTACTCTAAGGAACACAATTTTAATGAGCCAAATCTGAGACCTCTTGACTTGACAGCCTGTTAAATATAAAATTGCTTCCCAGGAATTTGTCCATGCCTCAGCCTCAAGTTTAGGAAGGAGCGACTGTGGTCACTCACTTTGAAGTTATCCGTTAGCAGAGTCACAAAGGCAGTGACAGATAACCCCTGCAGAAGACAGCAGGAAACAAGACTGTAAATGAGTTTCTGGGCTCCCCGCTTATCTAAGAGTTTTCGTGTGTGTGTGTGTGTGTGTGTGTGTGTGTGTGTGTGTGTACTGGTGTGTGGTGGAGTTTTAATTTTACTAGAAGAGCAGGAAAACTTAGGAAAAAAACCCTATTAATCTATATAAATCATTCAACATTTCACCTCTCCCAAGAGAAGATTTTTTTTCTAGCTTGCTTTGGGAGAATGAGAGGCAGAGATCCAGAAAAAGTTAATCTCCATGGTAACTTGGGAGGAAGACTAGGAGACTAGGCCTCTCAACCAGGTACCACTTGCTGCTGTTTTTGCTGGAGACCAGTGTTTGGGTCCCAGCTCCCACATGGTGGCTCATGTCTACCTGTAACCCCAGTCCCAGGGGATCCAGTGGGCCTGTGTGGGCTCCTGTACATACATTATGCATAAACACTCACACACATGTGCATAGATAAAAAGCAATAATAAAATAATTTAAAAATAAGCAGCATTTTCTGATGAAATACTTCAAGATCTTTAGCAAAAGATTGTGTATGGTCTATAGCCTCTTGTTCAATTGAGAAAATAGGTTAGAGACATATTTCTGGCATATAACCACAGGAAAAAGCAATCTTTTCAATAGATCTCTGTCAGAAGGACACCAATCCCCATGAAGTTCAGAGATCTGGAGCCAAAGAGCGAGCGAGAGATTCATTAATCCCTAACCTAGTGTGGAAGCCACGACTGCTTACTGTGGTGTCCAGGAAGGTTTTTGCTTGTTTGTTTGACTTTTCTCCACTGTTTGGTTTGAGGCCAACGCTCTCTGAGAGCACAATCTTTATTAATTCCAGCTTTTACATGCACATATTGTTTTGTATGAGGCAATTGGCATTTTTCATAGGAAAGTTGTAATTGTATGAAAATATGTTAAAAATAGAAAAGTACTTAAGTCAATACTAAATGATCAGCCCGGAAATAATATAATACAAGCAATACTGAATGGGTCCATCAGGGTGTATATATATATATCCTGGATTTTTGAGACAGAACTAGGGGCATATGGAAAGAGTTGGAGAGAGGAAAGAGAAAGGGGGGAGTAATGTAATTATACTAAAAAAATTAAAGATGTGAAAAGTAAAAAAAAAATTAAAAATCTATTTCACGTACATAACAATCACTTTGAGCAGGTGTTTTATATAAATATACGATAATAGTGCCTAAATAATTTTGCCTTTGGAGTTTTCGCAGAATAGTGTAGGAGAAGCCGTGTCTCCCGGGACGCTTCATCATGACCACAGTGACTTTTAGTGTCCCTGCAGCATCACAAAGCGTGCCCTTGTCTATAAAACACAAAGGAATTATCACAGATTTCCAGCATCATGGCATGAAAAGCTTTATGACAGAGGCTGTCCAAATCTCACCAGCGTGACTGTCCCTCACCCACGCTCAAGAATGGACGGCTCTTAACACCTGCAGCAAACCTGTCCATGAGTGTAAGAATTGGTTACCCAAATTGCCTTTCTCTGGAGACAAACCAAGCTTCTGACTGTTCCTCTGGGCTCGGCAGTGAGCGTGGAATGTGAGCTCATCTTTACCTTTGGCCTCTTCCCAAGGCCATGCCGTTCAGATTTCTCCTCTTACCGACAAAGTCCTGACCCTCAATCACTTTTATAAGGCATACTTTTCGAGAAAACTGAGCCTTTGATAGACTAATTCTCAAATCTTGGCTTATGGCAAAGAGATTCTTAAACAAAAGCATGGAGAAGTTACCAGACTTTTACTTGCAAGGCGTTTTCATATCTGTAAATGAAAGATGCGAATATGTCATATGCAAAGACATAAAAGGCAAAATTGTTTGGGTCAGAGAATTTACTCCTTAAAGGAAAGAGCTCAAGGTTCCGTTTATTTGAGGGAAAGGTTATACGTCAGACAGAATGAGTCTCTGCTTCACTCTGTCTCTTCGTCTGTCTGTCTGTGTGAATGTGTGAGTGTGTGCATTGTATACACACCTATGTGCCTTATGTGCCCTGCCCTGAAACAGTCTTTCATTGAACTTGGAACTCACCTCCTTGCCTGGAAGGCAGCCAGCCCCAAGAGAACCCTCTTGTCTCTAGCAGCCACAGTGCTGGGACTACAACCGGGTGCTGGGATTGAAACTCGGGTGCTAACACTGGTGCAGCAGGTGTTCTCTCTCTAGCTGTCTCCAGTCTCAGTTTTTCTTTTTTAAAAAAGAGAACTATAACCAGGCAGTGGCGGCACACGCCTTTAAACCCAGCACTTGGGAGGCAGAGGCAGGCCGATCTCTGTGAGTTCGAGGCCAGCCTGGTCTACAGAGTGAGTTCCAGGACGGTTGGAGTTACAACAGAGAAACCCTGTCTCGAAAAACCAAAAAACAAAAGAAATTCTCTTAGTGTAATTCAGTTCACTATTTGAGTGTGAGATATGCTAAACAGGGATGGCGGAAGGTCAAGGTTCCAGCATTGCTTTCTTCATTTTCCTGGAGAGGAGTAGAATGGAAGAATTCAAGAGCGCCGTGGGAGGACCAGGGCTAAACCACACCTGATGTCCCAGATGTCCTGGCTAGTTCTATGTCAACCTGACACAAGATAAAGTCATCTGAGAGAAGGGAACCTCAACTGAGAAAACACTTCCATAAGACCGGGCAGTAGGCAAGCAAGCCCTTTCTTGAGGCATTTTCTTAATTAGTGATTGATGGGGTAGAACCAGCCCATTGTGGCTGGGGATATATCTGAGCTGGTGGTCCTGGGTTTTTATAAGAAAGCAGGCTGAGCAAGTCATGAGGAGCAAGCCAGTAAGCAGTAGCCCTTCATGGCCTCTGCATCAGCTCCTGCCTTCAAATTTCCACTGAGCTTGAGTTCCTGGTTTGGCTTCCATCAATAGCCTGTGATTCAGGGTGATTCTGTGATTCCTCCTCAAGTTGCTTTTGCTCGTGGAGTTTCATTACAACCCTAACTAGGAGACAAGTTAAGCTATTGCTGCAATAAACTGAATAAACATCAATATCAATTTTATACAACAGTAAGCATTCACATCGGAATGTCAGCTGATTGGAGCTGGTACCGGTTAGGTCAACTCTCTGGAGACTCTCTGGTCCAGGTATATCTTTTTCATTTTCTGGGATAAACTCAGAACCACTGCCTTTTTTTTTCATAGCGATGTTGGCAGTTTGTTTAAAGGGGCTTGGAACTGGTATGTTGTCATCTCTGCTTCTGAGATGTGCTGAAGCGAGGCACTAGCCGACTGCAAAGCGAAGTACAGGGACGTATACTTTGTGGTGAGGTCACAGCAGAAATGTAAATGCAAGGTCTGTAAAGATGGCTCATCAGTTAAGATGAGCTCATGCAGAGGATCTGAGCTTGGTTTCCAGCACCTATGTTGGTTAGTTCACAACCCATAACTCTAGCTCCAGGTGATCTCACGACCTCTTCTGCCAGAAGATCTTCTGGTATTTTCACTCATTTGCAGCCCTTCTCCCATAAATATTCATAATTAAAAATAAATGTTAAAGAACATGAATGCAGAAAGCTGTGAATAGTTGTGGTCACTAATGGAGTCTAGCATACTGGGGATAAGAGATAACTTGCAAGAAGAACTGGTAAACTTGATCCTGGAAGAATGAGAAAACAAACAAACAAACAAACAAACAAACCTCATTAGGGTTTAGAATGGTATTCCATCAGAAGGAGCATATACCAGGAAGGAAAGGAGACATGGCACAGCATGTGGGAAGAAGCCTGGATACAAGCGTGTAGAGACTGGATGAGGGCAGATCATAATAGGTCTTGTGTACAAACAGACGAGCTTAGATGACCTTATAGACATGGGGTCATGTGAGACTCCAGACTTGCCTCGAATGAAAGGCCTCTGTAAGAGAGTATATAAGAGAAGTTGGTGGGGTCCAGCAAGGTGTGAAGGCGATCAGTTCAGAGGGTGGAGGGGCTAGAGAAGAAGGGTTTGGCAATCTTGAACTAGAGAAACGGAGGCAAGGATGGTAAAGAACAATTAAATAGGAGAATCCACGAGACCCGACTTTGTATTTGAAGTTGTGTAAAGAATCCTTGCTTCTCAGAATTATTACTTAAATTGTCAATGGTAAACTAGTAACATCAGCTTTACCCAAGACACGAGTATAATGTCCTGGTTTTGGGGAACGTGAGGAGACATGGGGGTGTTGATGTCTAATTGAGCCTGGGACCTGTTGAGCTTGTGTTTTTCTGTTTCCTTGTTGGCTGGAGATATGCAGTCTGTAGTTGAGACTCAGGATGAATGCCGGGGACTTGAGTGTGTGGCTTTGGCTGAGGCTATGAAGGGCAAGTGACTTTAAACCTAAATAACTGAGCTCTGGATGCAGATGCTAAATGCTATAGGGGGAGTAGTCAATATGGTTAAGCGTCAGCTGATGGTGAGTCTCAAAAATAAACTCATGAAAGTAGGAGAGGAGCTTCATGGAAAAGAAAAGAGTTCAGCAGGAGGGGAGGAGAATAGGAAAAGGTAATGGGTGTATATGGTCAGAATGCATTTTATATATGCGTGGAGTTGTCGTAATAATCTGCTGATGGATGGCAGGAAAACCCAAAAGGTACCTCATGAAGGTTAAGGAGGAAAAGTCCAAAGGTCCAGAGAGTAGTACATAAGGCTGTAATAGAAAAGGCCATTGGGCTTGATGACCAGCAGCTGATTATGACATCGACGAGGCTGGTTTTAGAGGATGCCTGGGGTAAGCAGTTGGCTGAGCTCACACACTGATATCTATGTGGGTAATTTGAGGCTCAGACTAAGGTTTCTGACTCTCAGTCCATTTTGATGTGGAACGTCCCAGAAGCTTGTCTAGTTCTGAAGGTCAAGCAGTAATCTGACATCTTAGCCAGTAAAAAGCCTCAGCCTGTGAGAGGCCAGTAAAGATGCGTACATTAGACGGTCATCAAATTATGAGTCAGTGTGTTAGTTCCAAGTTCTTGGGCTACTGAGACCGAAAAGAGGTATTTGGGCTCCCGGCTGCACAAAGCTGAAGATTCCCTTCAGAACAGGTCCCTAGGGACTTGGTCTGCAAGATGTTCTATGACAGGGCTCCTCTACTCTGTCATTTCCTCAAAGCCACAAGCTTCAAAGTGCTCTGGGGTCTTTTCTGCTTACTTCACGGAACAGGAAGTTTTAACCAGTAGGTCAAGGAAGAGGGGACTATATAAAACTGGCTTAGTTTTTCCACTGTTCTTTTGCAAAAGGATTTTCCTTTTTTCTGTGTTAGCAATAAATCCTGTAGCTAAAAATGTCAAATCACCGCCACTTGAGGATCTATGAAAACCATCTTCTCTCCCTTCCAGTGAAAATGCTGGCATATTGACGCACAAAAAATAATCTCTCCGCACAGCGTTGTGGTTTCAAGTATTTTTCCGGGCATAATAGGCAAGGGAAAAGAATGTAAAGAATTTTAACTGGTATGCATTCCTGGGAGATGAAACAAGACTTACGGATGTCAAGTTTACGGGGACCATTCATCCTGAAAGATAGATTTGTGCTTTAACCCCCAGCCTCCTGCCTCTTCACATTCCCATCTCTTCCTCCACACATATTTATCTTCTTGTTCTTAAATTTCTTTAATGTTTATTTTATGCGTATAAATGTTTTGCCTGCGTGTATGTCTGTACATCATGTGCATGCAGTACCCTTGGAGGCCAGAAGAGGGCATTAGATTCCTGGGCGCTGGAGTGAACAGCTGTGAGACAGGATTTGAGCGCTGGGAAGCAAGCCCAGGTCGTCTGGAAGGGCAGCCGGTGTGTTCTCTGCTGGGCCTTCTCTCTAGCCGCATCGCCTTGTGTGTTTAAAAAGCTGAATTTTTGGGGGGGTTATTGACCTTTTGAATTATGGCAAACGATTTCATAGCTGACTTTTCTATTTATACAATTTACTACATAGAAATAATTATTTTGCATTTTTATTTTTCAAAGAACCTTATTTATTTTATTGTATTATTTCTTTACTAACTTGATGCATTGATCAAACTCAAACTTAAGATAATGAGAACAGATTTGCCTCATCCTTCACTACTTTTGCCTGTCTTCCTGTGTCACTATTAAGTCTTATAGCTTAAGAAAATAAATAAATAAAAAAAATAAAAGTAGGTCTTTTTTATTATTTTATTTATTTATTATTTTTATTCTTAGTTACTAAGAGGCTCTTTTTTCTGTCAATTTTTTTCTCTTAGAAATACATACTGGGTGCTATCTAATATCTGTGGACATTTGATTTTTAAAATTATAATTAGAGATAGAATAAATAGCATTACTATATTTTTTCCTTCAAATTGAACCATCCTTACATTCCCGACATAATCCCAAGGTGACCATGAGTCTTCATCTTTGTATATAACATGGCAGCAGGTGTCATAGAGCTATCCAGACAATGACTTTTGACAGCAAACTGCCTGTACCCAACTTCCAGTTCCACTGCTTTCAAGTGGTATAAACAGGGGCAAGTTTCTCATCCTCTCTCTACCTCATCTGTAGAGTGGGGATATTAGGTCCCATGATGGAAGGCTGTTGCAAGGGGACAGATCACACAAAGGAAGCATTAGCAGGATGGAGGACGGCTATGAGGAATGGGGTTCTTTATCCAGGTTCCTAATATTCCATTCAAGCATGGAAAACACCTACATACATAAAATAAAAATTAATAAACATTTTAAATGAACATCTCCTCCATTGTAGACACACCCATCTTGTTGAGTCTTGAAGTTATAGTTACTATAGTGCAGTTGGCCAGACATTCTTCTGATGCATCCACAGTGTTTGCCAGTAGGATTTTGAGAAGAGGAAATCCTTGTTGCTCAGCAATCTCAAGGAGACCCAGCGTGTCCACCATGCTCCGTTCTTCTTTGACTGTGGTGCAGCACACACCCAGCCATCCTCTGTCCATTCAGTTGCTTGCTCTGGTCTTTTATTCCATATTTAGCCACAAATGATCTTATCATTTTCCCAATGGAGGTAACCAAAATTTATCAATAGGAGCCTCTGTTCTCTGTCTAAATCTCTTCCTTCTGTGGTTTTTGTTGTTTTGCTTTTTTTTTTTTATGTGTAGTAACCCATAGCATATGAAGTTACAGTTCAATACTGCCAGTCATTGGGACATATCAGAGAATTTGTAATGATTCAAAGGAATGGAAATACCTAGGGTTGATATTCTAAGAGTAAAGAGCCTATTTTCAGCTAAATGAAGCTATGCTCCTTCTGAAGAACAAGTTGTCAACAGGCTTCAACATTTATATCATATGCATATGTATTGATATGCTAATAAGCATTCTGTGGTGCAAGTAACAGGAAGTAATTAGAATTATCATAAAGAGGAGTGGTTGATGTTTTTACTGTGATGGTAAGGGAGACACTGAGGAAGCCTAAGGAAAGATTGTCTGCTGGGCCTTCAAGGTGTCAGAACAGGGTATGAGATGTGTAAAGAGCCCAGTTCTCAAGTGCTCATCTCCTCTGTGTGTCTCTTTTGCCTTCTTTTATCTGTACTTGCCTATGGTTCTTGTTTGCTGTTGCTACCGAGCTTGGTAAGATACGTGACTTCCAGTATTTCAAATCTGTTCTTCCAAATTCTATTGCCTTGAATGTCTGAGTTCCTCACAGCCTGTTGTGTAGGAGATTTGGATGGCTCCTTGCTGCTCTGAACTCTTGAGCTTTTGCTTTGGCATGTCCTCAGTTTTTGCTCAGCATTTATATTCTCTCTATCTGTCTATCTCTCCTCCTCCTCCTCCTCCTCTTCTTCCTCCTCCTCCTTCTCTTCCTCCTCCTTCTACTTTTCTCTTACTCTTCCCCCTCCTCTTCCTCTTCCTCCTCCTCCTCCTCCTCCTGCTCCTGCTCGTCCTCCTTCTTCCAGGTATCTGATCTTACTCCGTGCTTTGTTTCTACTGACTTGAAGTGGTCCATATCTGACTTTTTTTTTTTTTTTTTTTTTTTTTTGAGACAGGGTTTTTCTGTGTAGTCTTAACTGTCCTGGAACTCACTTTGAAGATCAGGCTGGCCTCAACCTAAGGGATCCACCTACCTCTGTCTCCTGGGTACTGGGATTAAAGGTGTATACCACCATTACCTGACCATTATCTGATATTTTTATCAAGAAATAAGGTGTCTGAAATTGCTTCAATATGAAGGTAAGTGGTCTTTGAACTTATTCTTTTTCATATTATGGATTGATTCTCAGCCTAATTTATCGACTCCCTCTGTATTTAGGGTAGGTGTGACCATGCACAGTGCAAAGTTGTTTTTGGTGTGGAGTCTGCTTGGAAGAGAAGTCTTGTTCATTCAGATTTGGTGGTGTCAGCCACAGGACAGCGACAATGCAGTCTAACTGGCGCTCACATTTCAGCTTTCCTGGCTTCTAACCACAGCGACTCAGCTAGAGGGTTTATAGAACAGCGAGCCAAACAAAGCTATGTAATGAAGTGCAGTACTTACGTTTAATTAGCTTAGTCATCCCGGCCCCGCCTACCCTGTCTATGCACATCCACCACACAGCTCTGTTGTTCGGTCTCTGTTGTAAGTATGAGGCCACTGGATAGCACCTGCACCGGCTTGTAAGAGGCCAGGTTTAGTCTTCAAGATGTATTTGGTTTATACCTCATGGTGGCATCACCTCGTTCCACTTTCCTGGCTTTTAGGGATGTATTTCTTTGCTGTCTATGAAACACACAAAGACAGGGTTTCTGTCTGTTATGTCATTTTAATAATTGGGGAATGAGTGTGAGGGAAGATGTATAAAACACTGTGGAAGCTGTGCTAGCAGAGTTTAGAAACTTCTTTGGATTCAGGCAAGGAAAAATGTATTTTGTGAGGTGGATGGTTCCTGAAAGATCTGCTGGCCTTCATCAGAAAATCCTCTCTCCTTTGGTCACTTCTTATTTACAGACAATACAGTGACAACCGCCCACTTGTCATCATGCTGGAAATCACTGAAGGGAGCAGTCTGAAGTCATTTAGAAAGTATCTCCGGGCTTGGGAGATCCGCAGTCACCTAAGCTCTTGCCTTGCAAACATAAAGGCACATGTTTGATACGCAGAACCTATGTTTAAAAGGCCGGTATATTTGCATATTTTTAATCCCAGAGATTGGCAGGCAAAGACAGGTGGATCCCTGAAGCTTGCTAGCCAACCAGCTTACTTGACTAGAGAGTTTCAGGTCAGTGAGCAATTCCAAGAAGAATGGATGCATGGTGCTTGAGGAACAATACCCGAGTCTATGTCTGGCCTCCACCTACACATATACACACATACACACACACACACACACACACACACACACACACAGACAGAGAGACAGACAGACAGAGACAGAGTCAGAGAGAGACAGAGAGAGAGGAAAGAGTTTCTAATTCATTTCCAGAGAGTATTAATAGTTATTTTTTTAAATTTAAGCAGCACTTAGAGCAGCAGTTCTCAACTTTGTGGGTTGCAACCCCTTTGGGGGGGGTCTAAGGAATCTATCATGGGGTCGCCTAAGACTATGCTTATCAGATATTTATAGCATAATACGTATCAATAGCAAAATTACAGTTATGAAGTAGTAGCAAAAATAATGTTATGATTGGGGCATCACCACAACATGAGAAACTGTATTAAAGGGCCACAGCTGTAGGAAGGTCAAGAACCACTGGTTTAGAGAAACAAACCACCCTCCTCTTTCAAAACTGAGCCCTGGCTAAGCCTTATCCCCTTCTCACCAAGTAAGCAGAGTTTTGTAGTACTAGTAACTTTGGAGAGAGAACTTGCCGATTGTGGTTAACAGATATTTGTGTGGAAGATTAATTGCTTATTCTTTCAAGGAGCATTCTTCCCCGTGAGCCTGAAAATGTTGGCCTTTGTTTTGCTGTGGGCAGCTACCCAACTCACAAGCTGCGTGTCCTCTCGTGTACTTTTTAGCTGCTGGTCCTAGCCAAGCACTGATTCATCAGACGGATGCTGCCAGGGCCTTTTCTGTGTGATTCCCCCCCGACACACATACACACACTTCTGGAGACTCTTTTCCTCTTGAATAGTCCTGTCTGGGAAAGATCATTTTGGCAATGAGGAGAGGACGTTGGGAACCCAGAGAGGTAGCTTCGCATTGCTGAGCAGATGTGGTGCCTCAGGACTTCAGAGAAACGTGGGTGGGAGCAGTTGGGAGCCGAGAGCGCCTCAATTTCTGAGCAGTGGAAGTGAGCTCATTTCTTCCCTTAATGACTTCAGCCCCAATAGGCAAAGAAGGATGTCTGAGAGCCGATACTCAAGCTGATCAATCCTCTCCCGACATAGCATGGCTCTGGGAGCCATCTTGTGACTCTTTTTACCATAGAGTTTTACCATAGAGTTATTCCATTGTGTGTGAGTATGTGCTCTCTCTCTCTCTCTCTCTCTCTCTCTCTTTCTCTCACACACCCATACACCGTGGCCCACATGTAGAGTTAGGAGGAAAACCTTCAGGAGTTGTCTCCTTCCACCTTGTCCATTCCAGGGATCAAACCCAGGTCACTGGGCTTGGTGGCCAGCGCCTTTATCTCCTAAGCCATCTTGCCAGCCCAGCCAGAAGATTTTTTTTATGCAACTTGAGCATGTTGGTATATAAAATAGATACATACACCAACCATTTCCAGACATATTTACGTTAAAGAAATTCTTTGATATACATCTAATTTTACCACTTAATAAAGATGAAAGCAATTTGCCTACTAATGAGATGGATTGGTTTGTTTATGTGTAAATGTTTATATAAATAAATAAATTTAAAAAATGTCAATATATAAATATATAAATTTATAAACATATAAATAAATACATAAACATAAATGCTTATACATAAATGGTTAAATCATGGCTGAACATCTGACACTGCAGGGTGTAGAACATCTTCAATATTTTTCAGAGTTTATTGATATTTCATAATTGTTAACTCTTGAGCACATATTTTAGCCATCAGTCCTACTAACAATCTTGTTAACAATGATTCCCCCAAACGAAAACATTCATTCTTTTAGAATTTATTTATCCAGCAAACACTGATGGTCTGCTCAGTGAAAGGCACGTTGCGGATGGCTGGAGCACATTAGTGAGTGAGACAGTCATGGTCCACTTCTTTCTAGAAGAGAAAACCCACAATGTTGCCGTACGTAATACAAACAAGATGGTTTCTTTGGTCGTGGGTTGTGATGAGTTAGGCGTGATGGAGCACACCTGTAATCCTACTACTTGGGAAGTTGAGGCAGGAGGCTCACCAGCTTAAGGTAAACTATATAGCAAGACCCTGTCAATATACATGATAATATAGATGGATAGACAGATGGGTAGAAAGATAGACAAGGTCGTAAGGCCATTGTTAAAGGATATATCCCAAAGGAAGGACGTGTCTCGGAGTTCTGAATGGTTGTCTGGTGTTTCCTAGGTTTGATAATATATCCCCAAGTCCTTAGGCTGCCCTTGGCTCTCTGTTTCCCACCTATAACTAGAAGCCTGACTCAAGGAGATCTCTATGGCCATTCCCAAAGTCAAGGGGGAAGAACACATCTTCCCAGGTTCTGCTGGGACTTTGCTAGCGTCACTGACTAAAGCAAATCACGTGGACAGACCTAGGGGCAGAACGGAGAGGCTCCACGGAGTGAGACGGGAAGGAGAAAGGGAGGGACACAGGGCCGAGGTCACGGTCGCCCAGCCATGCACTTCAGTTGACTTTTATTTCCTGCCTTTTACGAAAATAATAAAAATGTTTAAAGACTCATTTTTTCTTCTTTTTCTACGGTAGGCTTCTCTGTGCTTTGGGATGCAGTGTCTGAGCATCTTCTTAAGCTTCTCTGAGAATAAGGATTGGAGCCTTTGGAGGCCTCACATCTACAGAAAGTGCTTTTTCCTTCCTATTATCACTGCTGCTACAGCTGCGGCTGCCGTTTGTTCTTGCGGGTCCTCTTGGTGCCACGGTTCATCCCAGATATCTCCTGTGTTGAGGACGCTTCCATTTGTGAAGGCCTGGGCTGTCCAAAACCAGGTGCAGCTGTGAGCTTTCTCCTCCAACGAACCTCTCTTGAGTAGGGGTGCTAATGATGCCAGCCTCAATTTACTTGGCAAGGCTTAGTTTAGACCTTCCGAGCAATGGGTACACAGACAAATGACAAATGAGGATTGTTTCACCTGCAGGTACCAGGATGCACAAGGGCAATTCTGACCGGTCCAGGTAAGCTATGAGATATTTCAGACAATAGACTCTACATCTGATTTGTGGTTAAGTTGGAGTCACTCTGCAGGTCAGGGCCCTGGAAATAGAATAAGAAGAAGCTGGCTGTGCAGAAGGAGATTCTGGTTCACTTGTGTCTTCTACTCTTCATCTGGGCAGAATGGAAACAAGGTTTAGCCCGGAAAGACAGCTCCCATTTCCATTACATCCTTTCTTTGTTCTTTTGCAATCTTGTTATCTGCCAACAGGACCCCGCCCACTTGCCATCTTCCAAATCGATGGCCAACTGAAGCTCCCACGAGGAGATAGACATGTGTTTCTTCCTCTTTTGTCTTGAACTGAAAGGGATTTAAAACTTTAAACTCGAAACACAACAATTACTCCCCCTAGACCCTCCACCAGCAAAGACTCTCCACTACCAGACATGAAATCCTCAAGTTCAGGAATAGAAGTAACTTTGTTTATATTTAACACTGTTAATTCTACTGCACGGATGGCCTCTTATTCGCTTTTTCCTTTGTAGCAAAATGACAAGAGTGTCATTTTAAAATATTTCCCTTCAAAAGGGAAAATCCATTACGGGTCACCTGTTAGTGTTTCCAAATCTAGAAACAAATTGCTCATAGCAATGGCAGACTTAATGCTAAGTGGGTACTCCTGCCCATAAACCTGCTCTAGCCCTCTCTGCACTTCTGTGATCGCTTTGTCAAAGAAATATTTAGATATGAAGGGAGGGTCTTCTGAAAGTTCTCAACTTAAAAAGAAACTCCAGACAGTAGAATCCCTGTTCTCACGCTACCCACACCACCTGTTCCCAGAGAAGAAATGTCCTGGAGATAAACTGTTCTCAAAGGGCTGATCCTGCCTTAAAGATCCAAGGCTACATTGTTTCAGGCAAATCACCCACCCTGCACTGCTGCTCCACTGCTGCGCAGCCATGGATTGTTGAAATCCCAAAGCTCTTGTTTAAGTGTCTCCGTATTTGAGCTTATGATTTAGGACGGTTGACTGATCCCTTTGTCTTTAAGGTTTGGTGGGAGGCTTCTCCAACTTTCCATCTTGGAACTTTGAAAAGCAATTCCAGACCCTGTACACGGTGTCATTGTTGAGCCTCTCAGCAAGTTCAGGATAATGGAAAACTTATCACTGGCTAGATTCATTTGATCATTGAATCATGAAAGGCATATGACCCTAGAACTTGAAAACATTTGGCATTATTTTGGAATGCATTAACTTCAGTAAACCCAGTACCTTTAAAAAGCAAAGAGCCTGTGTTAAATCCATTAGCTGGTCACATTCATATTTACCAGTGGAATTCTACAGTGGCTACACTAGTGTTATATTTCTCAACATTTATGTTATTTCCAACTAAGCTACTTCATTTCAATTGAACCATTTTATTATTTGACTATAATATAAGTAGATACATTGCGGTCTAAAGCTGAATAACTTGTGATATGAACAGTTGCACCTCAGTGGTCACAATCCGGGACACATACAGATAAGCTTTGAGATCCAGGGGCATTGTACATCATCATGGATGCCCTGATGCCATTTCTCTGCTGTTGCAAGACACAAGATCCTTTTGACACTTGTCTAGGTCCCATTCTGAAGGATGGAGGATGGATTCATTGACCCACTTGAAAAGACCTAGAAAACCAATTGGAGAGGTTATACTGAGTGTTCACAGTGGAGGGGAGAGTGGGAAAGTACCTCCAGGGGAGTTATGTATTGAAAAAACAAGGGGAATTGGAGAAGGCTCTCCCAGGTGATAAGAAAACAGAGATCTTTAGGCTCCAGTGGTAGAGGGCAATTACTGTCTGGAAACCCTGTTAAAATGGAAAGACTCCTAGAGATATTGGATACGCAAAGCTTTTAAGAAGTATGGGCTTTAGATACCTGAGCTCCCAGACAGAGTTTATAATTTAAAAGCTCATGTGTGTCATGGGGAAGTGGCTGAGCTCTCAAATTTAAGTGATTCCATGGATTTGAGTAACGGGTCTATCAGTCAGTGGAGGCCATTGTAAGTCAAGTCCTTCCCAAACACTGTGTCCTGCATAAGCTCTCAGGATCTTTCCCTAAAGGTCTAAAAATGACCAAGACTAGAAATGCATTTCTGACTTGAGTCAAGAAGATCATGTATTTGCTAACTACTGGTCCTGTCACTTTTATAGTCTATTTCCTTGCTCATAAAGTAAGATTATGCATTTCTACGAGCCTGTCCTTGAACATTCAAAAATACCTAAAACTGAGGAAGACCTATATAGGTCCCTCTGCCTTGGGATACATTCTTTGGGGAAGTTTTTAGAATAAACTCCACAAGCTTAGAGACAGAATAGGGCCTTCAGCTTTGAGTCTGCAGCGAGGTGCTCAGAGGTAAGGGCCCTTCCAAGTCTGGATTAGTTTAATCTGCTGTGGGAAGCTGGGATAGACACCCCTTCTCCTCTCACTGGCCTATCCTCTAAGACTTAATTCAAGCCTCATCCACTCCAGGAAGCTCTCCCCCACTCCCATGGCTCAGAGTTGAGTTTCCTTAACTGCAGCAAGCACACTATTCACTAGCACCTTGAACACTCTCTTGTTATAATTAAGCAAGTTTATTGTCATTTTTCTCCAACCAAATACTGATTTTTAAAAAGTGAGTCCACAGAAGATCCGGGTGCGTTTCAGATTTCTCCAAAGGATGCAAAATGATGTTTGGGTGGTAAAATGGTCAGGAGTGTGGGCTTTGAAACCTCATTGCCCGGGAACATCATAGATCCACTACTTACTGTATGACCTGATGTAGGTTACCGAACCCACTAGGCCTCCCGCTGCCCCCCACCCCTGTCCCTGTGAAATTCTTGCTAAAGACAACTCTTTCTTTGCCTAAGCTGCTTCTTGTCAGCTATTTAGTCACAGCGAGGAGAGTGACATGTATGGACGTCTAGGGATCTTCAGTCTTTAGAGAGCTTTGCGGTAACATGGTGATGAGCTGAGCTGTGGACCCCAGCCCTTCTCATTTCTTTTCTTATCCTTAGGCTTAGCCATTGCATGAAACGCACAGATGTTTATCTTCTCTTTATCACAGCTGCCTTGTAGTTTAGCCAAGTATTTAGTATAGCCTCTGCACACCAGGGCATATTCTCCAGAGTGCCCAACGCTTCAAGGAGAGCGGTTCCTGGAGCTGAGATTCTGGGCATCCTGATAACTGTGATATGGTTCAAAAGGAAGGAGACAGGCTCCGGGTAGGCTTGTCTTCTTCTCCCCATGCTGGACAGGAACTTGGTAAAGTTTGCTTAATCCCAGGGCCCTCATGTTAGGGCTCCTCTTACTCGGGCCCCAAACGTGATGCTGGTCTCTGCTGTGGTTTCTTTATACCAAGTGAGACTCACTGGTAGCATTTGCTAGACTGCATTGTTAGTGCCAAGTCTGGCGTTTTCTTTGCTGAACAATTCCTTTTGTGGTCTGTGTGCAGCATTGCCAGATCTGCTTGGAGAACTTTCCCAAGTGTGAGCGAACACATGCCATGCTTGACAACAGAAAAGAATTACAGCTTACCAAACTGTAGCTGGGATACTTCCCCTTTGTCATTTCCAGCACACAGAGACATAACCCTCCAGGAATGTTCATCAGAGTTGGTGAAAAAACATCAATTTCTTCTTAAATTCTGAGAACCCAGACTGCGCAATCAAGAGAATTTAGGGCTGGCATATATTTTATAAATATGGAAGGGGATAGATTGGCTCATTGTTCCCCCTACTCTTCCTCCTTCTTCTTCTTCCTTTGTCTGTTCTGAGCATCAGTGGCACTTGCAGAACTCCAAGGAGACATGCACATCCCAGCACTAGTGACCAGCAATACCTTTCTTGTAGCAAAGACTGTGTAGTGTTGCTGTTTTGTAGAAAGGAAGGTAAAATAGGGAATTCCTTTCCCTTCATTTTGTAGCCAAACTTTACCAATGATGCTTCTTCCCGCATTTAGTGACTGTGACCAAATATCCGATAAGAAGCAGCTTTAGGGGCTAAGGGTTTGGCTTGGTTTACAGTTAGAGTAGATCAAATCCATCCCAGTGGGGAAGACACGGTGGGTGGAGCTTATGGTGCCGAATCACACTGGGTCAGTATTCAGAAGGCAGTGGTCTTTCCTCCCCGTGACTTTCTGCCTCTCCAGTGAGCTTCACTTCTAAGCAGCACTGCCAGCTGGGGACCAAGTGCTCAAACACATGAGCCCCTGGAGAGTCTTCCCCTTCAGCATTTCCTGTTCAAACCACATGTCTTTTGAAGCTCAGTTGCTTCTTTAGTAAGAAAGCAAGGTGGGCTCCTGAATCCCTCCAAAGACCCTTACATATGTGTTATGTTAAAGGAGGTCATCACCCTACATAGCTCAGGCTGGCTCAAACTCATATTACTCTTGCCTCAGCCTCTTGACTGTTGTTGAGACTGTAGGCATGAGTCACCACATTTGGCTACTGTGTCACTGTCAAGATGTCATTATCAAGATGACTTTGTCTGTCAAAATAATTCAGAGAGAAAGGTATCAAGCCCGTGCTACTTATGGTACCAAGGACACCTAGAGAGCTCACCCGTGCGTCATGCCCTGGGTCTGTCTTGTCCCCACTTGGTGAACGCCTCCTTCTCTGCACCCTCTTCACCTTTTCCTGGCTTTTTCCTGTGTAGCATCCAGAGTTTTGTTGCATTTAGTGGGAGGGAGTGGGAAAGCACGTCTGCTTCTCCTTCCTGGGAGAAGTCTCATGAGAGGATATGTATAACACTTGATTGTTAGCCCAGTGAATACACAACCCACTGAAATAAATAAAAATCAGGATATCGCAATGGACACCACAAAAAGAAGTTTCGGTCTTAAGGAAGAGATGTGTAAGAGTTGAAATATTAGATCAAGAAGTTAGCTTTATCTCAGAAAAAAAAAATAACAAAATTAAAGCAGTGGGAAGAAAATAATGACCAATGGCTTTGAAGAGCAGAGCTGGAAGACACATTGCTCTAGAAATGTTTTTAAATGAGGCTGGTAACGATGGACAGGTAGAAGAAGAAAAATTAAAATTGATACTTCGTACAAAGTCAAATCCCTAATAAATGACTTGAAAAGTTTTTAAAAACTGAAATGAATGCAGAGAGACATGGCTTATCTGGTATCAAACTGGCTGCAAAATAAATCTGATGGTATTCTAAGCTAGCCGGAGTGTAAGACATGGGAACGGCCGCTTGTACAGGTCAATAGTGGTTGTGCGAACTGCTGTAAGACCTTGGTGGTGCTGACTGTGTTCCGGGCGCTTCCCTAAGGACTTTTGACTTAAGAAGCAATTTAACCTTAGAATAGCCTGTGAACGTCTTCACTTAAGGAAAATTAAAGAGACATTATGTCAACTGGGATTTGAGTCAGCTCCTGAGTCCTGAATGTTCATCTCATCGTCTCTGGCCAGTTTGGTCAAGCATGCTATGTTAATAGAGGGATTTATTATACAGTCACTAGAATCGCATTGTGAATGTTTCCAAGTTTTCATAGTCTACGTTCATGGTTAGTGGAAAACTCAGGGTAGTAGATAATACAAGACAATCTTGGAAAAAAAGGTACCAGTGCAGATTCCCAAACTACAGACTCTAAATGCAAAAGATTCCCATCGAACAGGCAGGGAGCCCCTTTAGAGCTGTGTCCTTCTACAGCCATCTTGTCAGTCGTAAACAAAATATGAGTTTCGTCAGGTGCCAGATAAATTCATGTTTGCTGTGATAGATAAGAAGTCTCTAGTAAGAAAGGCTGACTTTCCTCCAATTTCCCCCCAAATTGTGTGAATAAACGTCTTCTTTCCTCCAAAATTATATTAAGCACATAAAATTCAAATATTGTCATATTGTTCTACAAAGCTGGTCCCATGGTTGTGTGTTATGTTGTCTGTCAGCTCTAGAAACCGAGAGGGAGTTGTTTTCTCCCAAGTGTTAGAGGCCGATGATTTACAACCATATGTGTCTTCATTCATCTCCTGCTGCTAGCCTTCCTGTTGAAAAATAGGAAGTTTTGAATCTCCCCTTGCTGGGTATCATTTCCAGGCAAGTCTCTCTCATCTCTAGGTCCTACATTCTTCACCGACTGTTGCTTCTGAGGAGAGTTGGGGGATGGGCTGTAGACATGGCGGCTCCTCTTTCAAGGCAACTGGCAGAGCAACCTGGGACGGAAGGATTTGGAGTCCTCTGAGAAGGCAGTCTCTGAGACAGGTAAGTGGAACCAGTGAAGAGCAAACAAATAGAACGCACTCAACCTACTTTCCTAAGATTCCCCAATGCAAGCTATTCCAATCGTTAAAACAAACGTATAGAAACGCAAGGTAGAAAGAGAAACAAAACGCAAACGATATAGACCCTGACGGCAGGTACGGCTGCTGATGTGGCCAGCAGAGGAAGAAGGGATGGGAAAAAAGGTGGGAACTCCAGTTTTATCACACTTACTTTAGAAACAGTGGACAATCTTTCTTTATAATTGTGGAAGTTAAGAGGTGGAGTGATTTGAGTAAAAGTTCTCTAAAGTGCCCATCTTTAATGAGGGGGTATTAGTTAGAGTTCTCTGGAGTAATGAAACGCGAATGAATCTCTCTTTCTCTCTCTCTATGTGAGTGTATATGTGTAATATATTTTATATTATATATGCATAATTATTTAATATATTTAATATATAAATAATTCATATTTATGTTTAATTTATATTTAATATTTACAATTTATATTTAATTAATTATATTCAATTAATATGTTTAATGTAATTGATGCATTTTATATATATTTATATATATATATGGAGAGAGAGAGAAAAAGGGGGATTTATTAAGATGACTTACAGGCTGTGGTACATCTAATCCAACAATGCTCCCTTTGAATGGAAGCCCCAATAATCCAGTCGGTGTTCAGTCCACAAAGCTGGGTGTCTCAGCTGGTCTTCAGTCTACACCGGAATCCTGAAGAAGTAGGCTCTAAACGGCGATGAAGGAATGTACTAGTTAGCGAGGCAGACTAGCAAAGCTAGAAAGAGCAAACAGACAAAGAGCAAAACCTTTTTTCTTTCAAGTCCTTACATAGGCTTCCATCAGAAGGCATGTCCCAGTTTAGGGGCAGATTTTTCTACCTCTAAACACCTGGATTAAAGGTGTCTTCCCACCTCAAAGATCCAGATTAGAAGTGGATCTTCCCTCTTTGAATTAAGCAAAAATCCATCACAGGTGTGGCCCATTTGGAGGTTTTAGTTAATTTCAGATGTAGTCAAGTTGACAGCCAAAAACAGCCATCACAAGGGGAGATACTTTATACATTCCTAAACTGATAAATTTAGAATAGAGAAATGGACATGTTTGCTGGAATTGCAGCACCCCACAGACAAGCTGAGACTAAGAGCGGTAAAGTTCTCAGCACAGAAGCTGGGTTTGGAGGTACACAGCAAGGTGGGACTTGGGTTTTCTTCATCTGTTCCCTGTTGAAGAGAATTTTTTGACCATAGATTTGTTACCTCTGCAAACTAATAATTAGTTTAAATATATTTACTGACTGCTGCGGGGTATCCACTAGAGAAGACTACTCAGACATATGTTCAAGCCAATAGAAAGTCTTTATTAGCCAGCCCGTCACTACACTGGTTGCCTTGTGTAGCCTTGTGTAGCCTTGCACCTTTCTGAGTGTAAACTTTTAACCAGAAAAACTGCATTCTGGGTTGAGGTACTTCAGTTAATAATAATAACAGCCAGAAGCAGAAGTGCAGAACCCAAAATGCAAGGTTAGTACAATTAGAGACTTTCTTAGAAGTATGGACTTCGGTGGATTAGGTCTTTGTTTTCATTTTGCAGGTGGTGCTGTCTATGTGCTGAGTTTTATGGCCTGAGTGGTGCTCCCATCTCATGGCAACTGTTGTGCTAAGGTCTGGGGGACCACTGAAGTCTGAGGGTCATTTACACTTGTGTATTACTCTGTTTCCTTTGGCCAAATGCCTGAAGCTGAGTCCTTTATGCGGCTCACAATTCTGGTGGCTGGGAGGTCCAAACAGTAAGGTATGTGGTTGCTAACTGTCACAGCATGGCAGGGAAATACAAAGGAAACTGGAGCACATAGTAGGGCACATACAGAAGTAAGCTTCCTTTAGAACAACACACTCTTACAAGGACCGACTCACTCTAAGACAAGAGCATTAACCTCTTCTGAGGGTGACACCTGCAATGCTTTAGTCACATAAAACTAGACCCCGTCTTGTAACAGCCCCAATATTTCTCAGCAATGTCACCATGGGGACCAAGCTTCTAGGAAATGACCCTTTGGGGGATATAGCCAAACCGTAACATTACCCAATATCATACAGAAAAATCTCTTAAATTTATGAAACTGTCACTATGCAGAGGAGACTGTAACACAGAAGAAAATGACGAATTTTCACCCTAGAAATGGTGCAAAATTTTAATAGGTCAGAAGTTAGACATAAGATTGACATCCAAAGAGAGTTTATTCTCAGAATACAAAGTTGTTTCAATATTAGGAAGTCAATTTACGTGGTTGTACATTATTAATCTATCGACAATGGAAAAATAGTCATTTGGATATGTTGAAATTCAGCATCATTTGCCAATGATAAAAACAACAAAAGACACAGGGAAATCTAATGTATATATTTTAACATGGTAGCAGCGGTTCAAACATGTATTTAATATTACATTATTAAATTTAAGAAAATTTAATACTTTAGTATAGATAGTGTTTTCGTGAAGCAATGAGAAAGTGATGCACTCAACAAAAATGTAAGTATTAGACCAATGCTAGATCAACTGTCCCCGAAGCATTGAGAAGTAGTTAGCATAATTGGTATTTAAACAACTGTAAGGGCAAACTGCAAAATAAAACATTCTAAGTTACTATGTTGGCAATGATAGCACTGATGTGCTTAGTATTGGTGAGGCTGAGAGAATGGGTTCTGTCATTTGTCTGGAAGACACAGGCATTGACAAATTAATCAAGAAACGTATTCCTCAATATGTTCAAAATCATGAAAAGTACAAATGCCCTTTAATCTAGAAATTCCATTTCTAGGAGTGATATGTAAAGAAATTACTTAAGCAAAATGCTCGCAATATCCAGCAGCAAATATTATGAAAGATTGTATATTATTACGAAAAATAGATATAAGCCTAATTTCAACAATGGAATATTACATTATAAAAACTATGATAAATTCATATAACACTATGCAATCATTACAAATGATATTGTACATGAGTAATTTTTGATACAGAGTATGTTAGGGTACATTAAATGATAAGAACAGAACTCAAATCTGTACAACAATATCATTCTGTTTTGCTTTAAATTATCTATCAATTATCTATCTATCTATCTATCTATCTATCTATCTATCTATCATCTATTGATCTACCTACATAGCTACCTCCTGTATGCCTATCATTTATGCATCTATCTATGTATCTATGTATCTATCTATCTATCTATCTGTTATCTGTTTATCTATATCTATCTATGTAACTATGCAGCTACCATCTCTCTATCCTTCTATCTACATTTGTCTACTTCCCTATCTACTTATTGGTAAATGGTGGAAGAATATTTTTGTGATGTTACAATTAATAAGCAACAGCTGGTGTTTCTTCATTCTTAAAATAGTTTGTTACTGTGAAGTATATGTTGCTAATGCATGTGCTTGTTATTTTTTCCTTTTCATATTAAATGATAACTTTTACAAAGAATAAAGCAACATTTACCTTAAGGTAAAATATACATGTATTTTCTCTTTCATGGAAGCATAACAGAAGCATAATGTGTTTTTGAGAAAATAAACCTTCTGGCTCAGGCTCCCGATGTTAGGGTTAAAGGCTTGTGCTGCCATGCCCAGTTCAACTTCACTAGTGATTAAAGAAACAGAATTAAATGACATTCTCTTTTTTATTTAAAAAAGAGAGTGTTGGGTGGGAAAATTTAGCACACAAGGGTGAAGACCCCAGTTCAGGTCTCCAGAACCTACATCAAACCAGATGCAGCAGCCTCTGCTGAGATCCTCAAGCTGCTTCAGCAGGATGGAGGCAGAGGCAGGAGAGTGCCAGGAGCTCCCCGGCCAGCTATTTGCTTGCCACACACAATGGCAAACAAAAGAGCTTGTGTAAAAAAGGTAGACGATGAGGACCAGCATTAGAGTTTGTCCTCTGATCTCTCCATGTACATCATGATGCTCACTGTGCACCCATACACACACACACACACACACACACACACACACACACACACACTGATGAAAGAGCATACATTTTCTCTCATAGCAAGTGTTATGAGTTATCTTGTACAATGAAACTATGAAAACACCCTTAGAGACTATAACAATTATTTTAATTATGTGTATGTGTGTGTATCTGTGTGTGGGTATGTGCTCATGCGTGCAGGTGTCCAGGGGGCCAGAGGCATTGGAACCTGGCACCTGGAATCACAGGTGGTTGCAAGGGGTGTGCTGGGAACCAGACTCCAGTCCTCGAAAGAGCAGTATACACTCTTAACCCCTGATCCATCTCTCCAGCCCACAGAACAAAAGCCTTAATATTATGCATGCCACATGCTCCAGGAATCTCCTTTCTTAGGATTTCCATAAAGAGATATTTAGGCGATGAGCACAAATGCGGGTTCTCAGAATACTGTTTATGATGATGACAATTAGGAGAACTTTTCATGTTCAAAATCTAAGCTTAATTAAATTATGGGGTATTCATAAGTTGATATTATTCAGAAATTACGTTAGATTTTAGTATAATAATGATGTGTAACAGGTTCATAATAAACTATGAAGTGGTGAAATGTTTTCTTTCTCTGCTTTATCCTAGAACCAGAGAACGTATTTTGCCATCACATGCAAAATGACCTGGCACTTTTACTGTGTTTAGTATCTGGACACTTACATAGAGTTGCTGGTGACTTACCAATGTTTTCCAGCACCTGGTAACATGTCTCCTTTTTTAGAACTGCTATAGTTAGTCCACAGTGTGAAAAAAATCTTTATTTGGAAAAGAAAGCAAAACTGGACCCATGTTACTACACTACAGAACACTATAACCAGCTACCAAGCTCCTGAGTGATTTAAACTAAAAAATGCAATTCAAACACATGCTGAGACAAACATGTCATCTACAGATGTTTAGATTGGTTTAAAATGTTAATATTAAAATAAGTTTTCTCCCTATTCATTGAAAACACTTAGGAAAATAATAACAAGGCAAATTGTGTAGGCTTTGAAGCCACATGTAGATGACAGATCTCCTCCAGGGTCCTTATGTACACGGGGCGGTCTCCACTGGGCAATCTTAAGCATTGAGGACCTCAGTCCAGAAAGTTAAAAAAAAATTATATTAAGTAACAAGATAATTTGATTTACTGTGCAGAAGTTGTGACAAGGCAGTCATGTGACCAGTAACTCAAATGCTTTCTAGAAGTTGACACTTCAGAATGCACAAAAGCATTCCTTGTGAAATAGCTCCGGAATCCCAAAGCATCCTGCAGCATCTGATACCACGCCTCTTGCTTCACAATATTTAGTGGCCTGCGGCAACAGGGTTACTGTCTGGCAAGTTCAAGAGCACAATCAGAAGAAAAAGATCACCCATGACAGAGGTAAAACAAAAACAAAAACAAAAAAAAAACGCATCTATGTTATTTTAAGGAAAATGGGCTCAAACAGTTCTCAAAGAAAGGTAGACTGATAAGTTATGGGATATTTTTTTCTAGAACAACACGAGGAATGAGGCAAATCACACCTATCATGAGTGCACAGCGAGGAGAGACTTCTGGTGGAGAATGGGTGGTGAAAAGGGAGCCAGGAAGTGAGGTCAGCACAGCGTTTGCAGATTTTCCACTTTTTTAATTCCTCAAAAACCTACCAGTAAAACAGACATGCGACTCTAGAATGCAAATACGTGCTTACACATTCAAGGCAAGAAAGAAGTCAAACAACAGACAGGATCTGTCGCTTGCCTTGAGTGAGGGAAGGATGGTTTCCTATCCTTAGTCTTCTGTCCTTTACTTAAATGTACACAAAGACACACTGCTTTTGCAATGGACAGGATGTTTTCTGTTAAAGATGAAGCTGCACAGCCCGCTTTGGATTCAACCAGAGCAGAACAGTCTTGCTGGGAGCGGTGAGCCAGGGATGCTCTGTTTATACGATATGTATAGAAACTGTCCCTATGAGGGAGAAGAGCAACCTGCTGTCCTCTGACGTTTTAGGAAACGCCTGTGTCTCCAATTACCTGTTTCAATGTGACCCTTTTGTGGGTTCTTCACGTGTTTCTCCAGACAAGCAAGCAACTGGCTCATGATGTGTGCATTAAACTCTTTCCTATCTGGTCTTATCCAGCCTGCACTGTAAGATTCCTCCAGCTTACAGTCGGAAAAGAGCCTAACCGGTGTTGTTCGAGCAAAGCCAACCTTAGACACCCACCGTTCCCTCTGCTCTTTCGCACATGCGCTGCAGGATCCGGTGGATACTGCAGAAGCTGGGTCTGTCGGAGGGCAGCTTGCTCCAACACAGGCGCATGAGGTTGTACAGTTCCAAAGGGCAGTTCTCGGGGCAGGAGAGGATGTTGCCATCTCTAACATAGTAAATGACCTCCTCGTGGGCCATCCCGTAGTAGGGCTGCAGGCCATAGGAGAAGATCTCCCAGAGGACCACACCATAGGCCCACACATCCGACTCCGTGGTGTAGCGATTGTAGAAGATGGACTCAGGCGGCATCCAACGGATGGGGATGGCGTCATTTTCATTAGCTTTGTAGTAGTCTGCGGAGTAGATGTTCCTGGAGAGGCCGAAGTCCGCAATTTTCACTACCATGTTCTCTCCTACCAGGCAGTTCCTGGTGGCTAAGTCCCGGTGGACAAACTTGCGTTCAGACAGGTAGGCCATGCCGGCTGCCACCTGCCTGGCAATGCAGAGCTGCTCTGCACAGGACAGGGGGGGAGGGCCGGGGCTGGACACCAGAGCCCTTGTGGTCAGGTCACTGTGGCTGAGGCTGCACACGGTGTGAGGGGACATGCTTCGGAGGAACTCATTGAGGTCACCATAGGCCATGTATTCAAAGAGTAGACACATAGGCTTCCCTACTGCACACACGCCTGCAATCAAAATAATATCTTGGTTAGGCTGAGTCTTCCCACAAGGAAAGCACACTCTAAAACCAAAGGACCAAACCAGAAAAGGTGGAGTCCCACTTTTTATGGAGAGTATTAGTCATACTGTGACCCCCCCTCCCCTTCTTTGCTTAAACATCTCCTGTTACTTGGTAAGATTCAATTCAACGTATTTCTTCTCTTTCTAGGGTGTCTCAATTCCTCACCCCTTGACTCTTAAAATCTCCCTCTGGTATCCTTCCGCGTAGTACCTGCCACCTTACTTCATACACGGTCATTGTATTAGAGATGTTCTTCCAACATTTCATCTCTTGAAACGAAGATAGTACATTCCCTGTTTCTCTACATTCCGCAGACTGACCAGGTGTCCGGAGAGCAGGTGTAGAGTACCATGTGGTGAGTGGATTCTGGAATGGGTGTTTGCTGGGAATGTGTGATGTAATCATTCTGTTTAGTTCTCTGAAGAATGAGAACAAGGAAGATCTACCACATTTAGGAGTAAGGATAAAAAGAATGAGACGCCTAGAGGAAGTTCGTAGGTGGCTGTAGTAAAATAGTTTGAAACTTAGATTTTTGTCATTAATATGCATTCTATAAAGACAGTTTAACAATGTTATAAATGCTATAACACTTACAAAATCAAGCATAAAACGTTCATATACATAGAGTTTTACACACACTGTCAGGAAGGTATTTGAAAACCCTTAAAATCTTATTGTATCTGAGAAATAGATGTATGAGCTTGTACCAATAAATCTGATGGGAATAATTTCACATCACAATAAAAGTAATTATCAGATTTTTTTCCCAGGAAAAAATTAGAAGTCTCAGTTTGAAAGAAAGAAGAGAAATGAAGAACAGAGTCTTTTCTAGTTATTTTTGTAATCCGAAGGACTATAGACAGTGTAGACATTAGAGAGGAAATAAAATGTCGGTCACACTTAGCTGTCCTTCCCACAGGATCTTCTTTGGGTCTTTGTTAACAATCACTTACTGTTAACATTTAGTTGTTAACAATCATTTACTGTTGTGCTAGTTAAATTGGTTTTGAGCAAATTCTTACAATAGAAAGCTCAAGACAACATTTTTCTCTCAAGAAAAAAAAATGTGTGTGTATGTGTGTGTGTGTGTCAGATCCACTTTGAGACAACCATGACTTTGAACTCCTGATCTTTCTTCTTCTAGCTCCAAGTATTGGGGTTATAGGCAGTATGAATCTTAGTTCTTGTTTGGTAATACATTTGTGAGAAACTCTTACTAGGGATGCAGAAACACACTGCCCAGTAACCACAAGTCCATGCATTGTGCCTGGCTTGAGTCAGAATCAGCCCCAGGAACTAAAGGACTTTGTAAAATTGCAGACACACACATATATATATACGATCAACATTTTAAGGAACAGTTCAAATCATTTTGCAACAAAAAAAGTATCTCAGTTTAGTTCTCACTGAAGATCATTGTCAAAGGCTTTCCAGCTACGAAATATTAAAAAGCAAAAGTGCCATCTATCTCTTCTTAGTACTTCTTTTAAGCTCCATTGCTCTGTTTTCTGAGCCTGATCGGTGTTAAACAAGAGGGTTAGACCAACGCATTAGGGGGGATCTGGCTTTCCCCATGTACTTTCCGTTCTTCCGAATACTTCTGTTCTTCTGAATACATGAGCGAATGTTGAATTGCTTTCCTCACTCTGAATTCAGCAAAATCCAAACAAAATGTGTGGTCTTCTCATCGCCTCTCCCTTCCTTGTTGCACAGCCCACATTGGCTCTATCCAGGGATTACTTGGCTTTACCTTCGAATTGCACACAGACCCCAGTCCCTCCTCCCGACCTCACCACCCCTCCCTGACCCATGCCAGCATCTTCCTTTCTGTGCACTGAAAGACCCCATTCACTATCTCCTTGTTTTCATTGCTTCCCCCACTTCAATGCTGCTCAACAAACCAGACAGAAATGTTCTGGAAAAAAAATGTGAATTATGTCATGCCGTGACTTGGCACTTCTTGGCTCAGACTTGCTATTTGATTCCCATTTTACTCACAGCAAAACAGCAAAAGCCAGGTTTTTTTTTTCCTTTAATTTCATTCCTCCCCCTTACTCTCTTTCAAATTCATGGTCTCTTTTTTCATTAATTGTTATTACATGCATATATGTAAATGTATATAATACATACAGATTCCTGAGAACAACTGGTCTGTATAATGTTACTTGTATGTATACTTTCAGGGCTGACCATTTGGGATTGGATAATCATTTGGGATGCTTTTCCCCCTGAGGAAGACTATTTCTCCCACTCTTGGTATTCTTTAGTCCTTTATGTGAAGGCCTAATAGAATCTCCCAACCTCCCTACTGCATTGCTATCTGATCTAGACTTACATAACTCTCTCAAACTGTACCCATCACTTTTCTATTTTCTCTACTCTCTCTTTATCTCTCTCTCTCTCTTTCTCTCTCTCTCCCTCCCTCCCTCCCTCCACATGTTTATGTTCATGTGTAAGGGTATGTGTGTGTGTGCAGTGCATGTGTACATGCAAACATATGCATGTGGAGTAATGGACACCAATGTTGTGTCTCCCATAATTGCTCCCCACATTATTTCTGTGGGATAGAGTCTCTCACTAATCCTGGAGTTCATCAGTACCACTAGGCATTCTGGCTTCAAGTCCCAGGGAACCTTCTGTCTCTATTTCCCCAGTGTGGGGATCTACAGGCATGCATTACCGTGCCCACCTTCATGTGGGTGCCAGGATCCAAACTCAGGCCCTCAGATTGGTGCAGTGGACACTTTATGCACAGAGCGCCATCTCCCAGCCCCATCTTGTATTCTTAAAGTGTTAGATGAGCTTGCCATGGGGCCTGGCAAGCTGCATCTCACTCTTCAATATATTCTGTCTGCAATTCTGTCTGGCCAGTCTCTTATCCCGGCCAGGTCTTTACACAAATGTCGCATGTCCACTGAGGTCTTCAAGGATATTAGCTCACATTCCAAAAAGTTTTCCTTTGCTTTGAGTTTAAAAAAAAAATCGGGAGGAATATCAGCCACGCTAGCATGTATGTACTCCCGTTATCTGTCTCCTGGAATGAGTGTGAGCTCCACGAGGCCAGAGAATTTTGAAAATTTTTGTTTATGTCTATGGAATTATGCAGACTCTTCAATTAATACTTGTTAAACTTATGAATCTGTGACTAAATAGGGACACAAAAACTGAACAAAAATATGATTTTAATCATGATATTCTAGTTAAGGAAAAAAATAAAATGGTCAAGTGAGATATATATATATATATATATATATATATATATATATATATATATATATATATATATATATATATGGTATACTTTTAGGCCTTAATAAATTCTGTGATAGTGAACTGGAGTCAAGGGAATTTTCTTCATATGGAGACACTTGAAAAATTGCTAACCAGAAAAGAGGCAGCAATGACAGAGAAAGTCAGAAGTGACTGAATTAAAGGGGTATCTGGAAGCACAGTGTCCTGGAAGATGAGTTAGAAGGAATTTTGAGAATTGGGCCAGGAGGCTAAACGAGGAAAGGAAGAGACATATCCCACTGATCAGAGAGCAAGACAAAGGGATAAGTAAAGTGCAAAAGAAGAAAAGCTTAGAGAACCTCTTCGCTGAGAAACAATTTTTCTTTGGTTCCAGTGACATACCTAAGAGCTTCACGATGTTGGGGTTGTCGAATTCTGCCATGAGGGCTGCCTCCCTCTGAAAGTCCGCCTGCATGTCTGCCGAGGCCTCCTCCTTGAGCATCTTCACAGCCACCATGGTGGAAGGTTCGTAAGGAAGTAAGCCTGGAGCCCTGAGAGAGAAACCGAAGGTGGGGTGATGATACTTATTCACGTTTACATGCCCCCGCTTATAGAGGCTTCTCCAGAGCCACAAACGGAAGGAACTTGACAATAGTAAGGCATGCTTAAACCTCTTGATGCCAGCTAAGAAATCCATTGGTTATTCTCAACACTGATGATGTTTGACAACATGTTATTTACCAACTAGAGGACACACACACACACACACACACACACACACACACACACACACACACAGAATGTCCATTGTAATCCCCTATTGGTTGGCCTGAATCTAACTCCTTGAAGGCAGAGACTATGGCTGACTGCCTTGAAGTTCCCCAATCAGCCTAAAGCTGCATCTTGCCAACCTCACAGTGACTGTGTGAGACTTTTCATGTTAGATGTAACTTCAATATCAAGGCCACTTAAAGTGGAAGCAGGGCTACATCTGCTCAAGGACAAGAGTGACAACTGGTGATTAGATCTAAGTCCATGTCTGTTGCCTGGCTATGTGCCTGTGGAGCTGTGTGCACACAGAGTGGGTATTTTATTCTATTTCAAGAAATACAAAGTCAAGAAATGGGCTGTGGTTGACTGTAATATACACTCCTTTCCTGAACTCATTGATTTTTGAATTTTTACATTTTTCCCTTTTTGTTTTGCTATTCCCTAGAAGTCTACTTAATGCCTACAGAAGTCAACCTCTGAGTTCTTAAATACTAACTCAAAGGAAACTTTAAATGAAGCAGAGAATGACAACAGAGATATGCAAAGGAAGTAAACAGGGATGATTGCTACCTACAGCAATGCAAGAGATCATGGCTAAAACATATGGGAAATTATTTTCTAGAAATGAAATATGGTTGAATTACTAGTAATTTCTTGTAAATAGCTTATTGGATTTCCTGTAAATTATTAATTTAAGTGCAACAAGCTACATTCTTTCTAGGTATGCTATTTTCTAGTTGGGGGAGGATGACTCAGAGCACTGACTACTTTTTCAGAGCACCCACCTACATAGTGGCTCACACCCATCTATAACTCCAGTTCTGGGGGATCTGGTGCCCCCTATGGCCTCTGAGGGCATTGCACCCACATGGTGTACAAGCATACCTACAGGCAAAACACCAACACATGTAAAATAATAAATAAATAAATCTTAAAAATAGCATCCAATACAAACAAATGATAAAAAGAATCAAATAATTTGATAATAACTTTTATACACAGTAGACCAGTTTAATAACCTGGCAACTTTTCAAACATAATGAATTTCAACAGATTTTTTTTCCCCCCAGTTAACTTTACCTTGCTTGAAAGACCCTTCCAAATGCACCCTCTCCAATGTCTCTGACATACTCGATGTTATTCCTGGGATACTCCAGGCTGAGCAACTTGGGGTTCAGAAGAAGTGGCATCCTCTGGTACATGGGGTTGGGGTGAAGCCTGTCCAGCAGGAGCTCAGAAGGCAGTGTGGTGAGCGTCACCGCTGCAGACTCTCTGCTCGTGAGAGACACAAGATCAACCACGGCGCTTGCACTTAGACCTAGGTCCTTATAGATATTTAGAAGCACATAACACATATAATCCTAAGATAACTGAAGGCTCTTGGGCTTGAGAAAATCAAAGTATGGTGCTTGGTCTCCAGTCAAGAGGCACATTTTGTCACTATCTAGCTCAGCAGCAGCAGTGGAAGAAGGATTGGTAGCCATTTCCAGCCAAATGATTATTTGTATTAACTATTATAAAAACTAACTTTGGCGTACGTGACATTTTTAAAGTTCAGGGTAGGGGCGTCTAATTTTAAAGTCATTCCACACACATGGTTGCCGATAAGACAATGGAGGTGCGTTGGACACGCCTCTTCTCATCCCCAATTCCAAAACTGAGTATGTGGGTTAGAAGACACGAACGCATGTGACCGGCTTCAACTCGGACCTCACCTTTTCTTGTCTTTCCACTCTTTCCTTCTCCGGCAGCAGTAGAGAGCGGCGATGGTAAGAAGTGCAAACATGGCAAAGCTGGACATGACGGAGATGATGACGGTCATGGGGTGCGCAGGCGAGGCGGCGAAGGAAGAGGTGGAGGAAGGCAGATCTGGAATGTCCATACTCGGCTTGGAGGACGTGATGGATGGGAATGCTGAAAGCAAACGGCAGTTTCTTCTTGCTTATTTTGGAAGCTTTAAGAATCAGTTTTTGCTCTGGAGCACTCGCTACCGCAGCATTAAGAATATGCTACTGTGTCAGGCTCCCCTTGGTTGTCTACTGTAAAGCTAGCATTTAAGAATCCAATAAGGTTCATTTGCAAGGAAGAGGAGGCTCGACTCGGTGGGGAAATGTGCTTTTCTAAAAGAAATGTAAATCCCTGGCTTAGGTTCCTTATGTACTTATGTGTGATTAACAACACTCAAAAAATTACGCACTAAAAATGACTTCACATAATGACACTTAAAGTGAGCATGTCTGAGTTGAGCGTGTGTGTGTGTGTGTGTGTGTGTGTGTGTGTGTGTGTGTAGTAGGTTTACAAATAATAAAAATAATGGAAAAAGATGAAGAAAATGATACCACTGGAAAATAAATGAATAGAAGTCAATTCATGTAAAATGTGAATTCTCGTCAAACCCCCATGCAAAGAGACAATGAGATTTTAAACAGTAAAATCTGCATTTGTTCTGGGAACCTGCAGGTGCCCAGACACCTCTGTCTCTCTGCAGCTTGCAAGTCCCTGGTAGACATTATTATGCATACCTTGACTCTTCCTTGTAGAGTAAAGATGAAAACATGGAAACAGAATGTTTTATACATAATTGAGAGTCTTGACAGTTAAGGATCAACTTTGTGTACTAAAAAGAGAGATTATTTCTTCAAATATTTGGGAAAGACTGACAGATGTGGCCAATGTCAGGGAACAAAGAAAAGCCTCAATAAATTTCAAAAGCTTAAATTTTAAAGCTCTGTTCTCTCACTAAAATACATGTAATGAGAGATTAAATAAAACCCAACAGTACTATTAAGAAAAAGAAAGATCTGTCACTTTTCTGGTTAAAAAGTTAAAAGTAGCCATTGTTACAGGTCAGAAAATAAAAGTCTTAATGGCATGTATGAAATGTGTCCAAAATTGAATTCATTGATAAACTAATGGTTTTATCTTCTTCTGTTAGACACGAGGAACAGAATGAATAGACTGTAAGACTTTAGACAGACAGCAGTAACTCTTGAGAACAAAAGGAAAATGGGAGACACAGTGATACACAAATGCAGGCTGAAGTCACTAGGTGAGGCTATGCACACCGCAAATGGCAGAAAGGAGTAAATTATCCAGTCTTTAGAGCATGTATAACATGGTTGGATGAGTGGAATTTTAATTGGAAAAAAAAATCAAGAAAATCACAGATGCAGCAATTAAGAAAGGGGGGTTATCTCAACAGACTCATGGATCAATAAAAACAAACTAGCACATAATTATGCAATCATATTTTAAATACTTAGAGAAAATGACAGGAATACAGTAGCTACAATTCTAAGTAAAAAAAAAATATATACACGAGTAGAACCATAAGCAAGAAATTAGGTTTAAAAACCATTGTATGACGAACCTACTCTTTGAGACTTGAGAGAGGTGAAATTCCAGTTGGTGCAATATGTCCCATCTAGAGAACACTCTTTTAGCTTGTTAAGGAAGCTACAGTGCTAATATGCAACCCAGGAAGATTAGCATAACAGGAAAAGGCACATACCAATTATCAGACAGAGATTTAGGAATGCCTAAGCTAGCAATTCTGATCGAACTCAATGCAGTCAGAGAATACAGGTTTCACAAACAGGAAGATATTAATATAAAAAAAAACACAAAAGAAATATCTATATTTCAACAGAAGCCAATGACTTTTGGAAAAGGGTATTTTTAAAGTTATGGTTGTAAGAAGTGCCTGTGTTGCCTTCGTAGTTTGGAGTGGGGACAGTTCACTACTGCTAGCTGAACAAAGAAAACCTTTAATGCAGTTGGTGCCCAGGGCCATTTGAAACACAGCATTCAGGAAAGTGGAAGTTATAAGGGTTGTTTATGTGCAACTTCTAGGCTAGGAGTGGACATAAGGAATACCCTGACTACCAATGGCTAAGCAAGTGGTTTTGAACTGTAGAGGTCAAGCTTGGTCACTGCTGTGACTCAGGAAGGCACATGGACTAGAAGATATCCAAAACAGTAGTAAACATCTGTGTGGGTTTGGTGAGAGCTTGCCTTATCAAGGCCCAGCAGTGGTGGGCTTAGTTAGACTTCCCAGTTCTTTCGATGGTGCATAGTCATTCCTAGCTTTCTCAATCCAAAGGAAGCCTTAGAAGAGTCAGCTAAACTCCTTGTCCTAAATACAGTAGAAATCATTTATTAAAAGATAGAGATTAATGTCCATTTTTGCACCTGGATTTTACAGAGCTGCTCAGATTGTATATATGGGAGATAATATGATTTGTGAAGTTGATATTATATAATAAGAAAGTGTATGGGTAATTCTTCCTAAAAAAAATGTCAGAAAATAGGTGCAGTGGATATTAAGCCTTTGCTACACAAGAATGAGAATGGGAGTTTGGATTTTCAGAGTCCACGTGAAAAGCTGAGTGTGATGGCCTGTGCTTGTTAGCCCAGTGCTGGGGTGGGGGCACAGACAGCTAGGTCCCAGAGCTTGCTGGCTAGGTCCCAGAGCTCGCTGCCGGCCTATCTAGCCAATGGTGAGCACTTGGTTCAGTGAGAGTCCCTGTCTCAAAACATAAGGTGTATAGTGAGAAAGGAAGACATCAGTGTCTGGTCTCCACATACGCTCACACAGATGCACCTACCGTCACACACAGAAACACACATCAAATTATTACAAAATGGATTTTAATGATGTGTTTTTTTTAAATCCGTGATCACTCTCTGTAAGATTTATTTTTTTAAATGCAAGAACTCATGTAGTTTGACCTGACCAGTAGTTCTGCTCTATAGATTTAAACATTTCTTCCTTTCTGGATAGTTCTACTGCGGTCCTTCGACTGTTCCTCAGAAGAACAGCAAGTTGCTCTGGTTTTCTCCAGAGCCGTGTCAACCATTTCTCTGGAGCCAAATGATCAAATCAGATTTCCATTAAATTTCCTTTATATCCTTAATTTTTTAAAATAAATTTTATATCTTTATCTTTTCCCTGTGATCACCAAGTATTCCCTCATCCATACGCTAGTACGTTGATTATTGTTAATGATTTTTTAGGAATCAGGAACGTTGTAGTCTAACGTGTCAAGGAGGAAAAATAACAAGGACTAAACTAGGAAGGAATCAATAAACAGATTATTAGCAGCAAAATGCAAGAGGATACGATAAGATAGTAACAGGATGCTTATGAACAGGTAGGAGCAGTGCCAGTGCTGGTCTAGGCATGCTGGGTGGCTCTCCTAATGTAGAGTTAAATTAATATAAAATTGAAGAGGCAACTCCAATAGAAAGCCGCCACAGTCTGAGCATTTTTTTGTCTCCCAAAAAGCCATATGTGATTTGTGCCCTTATAAAAGAGTTCTGAGAGGCCTCACGCTCTGCTGTGGGAGGGCACAGCGAGAAGACAGTGGTATCTGAAGCTGATATCTGCCATATGTCTATGGCAGCCATATGTACGGTCCTCACCCGACACCAAATATGCCTGTGCCTTGATCCTGGACAGTCAACTTGTAGAACTCTGAACTTCAGATTTCTGCGGCTTACAAGCTGCTCCCTCGATTGTGTTTTGTTATTGCATCCCAATAGGTCCAAACAAAGATGACTGCATAGGGGGACATTTTAAGAGTTGAGGGGAATGAGTTGAGTGGGGAGATGCTGTTTTACCCAGCATGCACTGGGTCGGAGGCAAGCTGTTGCGGTGCTTCTCCCAACGTGCACCTGACGGTCGCATCGTTGCAGATGGAATTCCTACTGTTAGGACAGCTGGAGGCAGATACCAGCTTTAGGCCACAGGAAGCTCTCGCATGCCAATGGGGAGCTATTTGGCCTTTGTCCTGCAGCAAGTAGAGAAAAGCACAGGTGGGTTTTAAGCAGCGCTGCAGCTGGCCAATTTTGTGCCTTAGAAAGATGTTTTCGACGCAACCCTGACTCTGATATTATTCCCATCATGGCTAATCTCTAACTCCTAGCATGACCTCCTAACTAAGGAGTCACAAAGAGATGTCTAGTGCACACTGTTGGGTAGGATTTCTACCACATACATACCAAATAAAGAATAAAGAGAAAAATCTAAAATCTGCTGTGTAGACAAAAAACAAAATTACAAGAAAGATAGCCAGACACATTATACTATTAACTTTTGAGAATAGGAGCTAGAAAATATGCGAGTACATCTACACGCTGGTTAGGGACATGAGGCGCCATATAAGATCTTCATATGTTGCTATTCCATCTCAGATATCGAGGCAAAAAAAGACTATTGGATGATGTTCACCAGCTCAAGGGTTCACTCTCAAGAGGAAATACACAAGAACATCTCTTAACTAAAGACCAGCTGAATCTGAAAAGAGACTTTGAGATAAGAAGAAAGAGTAATAATAAAAATATGTATTTCTAAGCATAAATAGAGAATGATAATGTGACTGGGAACATTGTCTAATTCTGCAAATAAGAACCAAGAGAGGTAATTCTGCAAGGAAAAACCCACTGATGCTTGGAAACAAAGAACAAGGTAAAAGTATTCTGAAGCTCTCACTAGAGATTCTAAAGGTTCCATGGTGGGCAGGATGAGGACTTGTGCTTCATGCTTCACGAGTACTCTAGTATTTGAGCGACTTCCCCAGCTCCTTAGAGAGAGACGATTGGATAGCTAGCATGAGCTTATTCCACACTAATGAAAGAGCAAGCCTTCATTACAGAAGATAAATGACTACATTCTAATTCTCATCATATCATGTTCTGTCGACTGCCTTCTGTTCTGAATATTCCTCCACCCTCCCTACTGTAGCCAGTGTAGGGTAGGCATGAAGGTAAGGGCCTTTGGGCTCAATTTACAACAGAAAATGTTAGAAATTGGGAAAGAAAGAGGAAGAAACTACCAGAAGATAGGGCATGCATCTCCAAATATTTTAAAAGTCTGTGCTACAGAGGGTGAACCATCGAGTGGAGAAAGATCAGCTGTTGGAAGCTAGAGTAGACCAAGTTTAGTTCAATGTGGCTGAAACGCTTTCATAGTTAATGGAATTAATTCGAGTCAAGAAAGAGAATGCCTGCAGAGACAGTGCAGAAGAGATTCACCCCCACTGGAGAATTTAGGTGAAAGAACTATTAAAATCACTTCCAACTCTACTCCCAACTCTGTTTCTGTGAATTTCTAGCTTTCCCATTCCCACAAGATGAGCCCAGTCAACATTTCAAGTGATTAAATGATTAAAATATTAGTGGATTATATAATTCTCCCTCTCTGTCTCCCTTTTTCCCTCTCTCTCTCTCTCTTTCCTCCCTCCCTCTATCATTTCACTTGTGGCCAACATAGTAGCTGATTGTTATCGAAACTTAACTTTAGAAGCAAAGCATATATTTATTTAAATGTTGATAAAAAGATTATCAAATTGTCTGGATGATTTAAAATTGTGAACATTCTTGTCAATGGGAGCTTCTCGGGAACAATTGCTCATAACGGGACATGAAAAGCCATCAGCATCTCTTTTATAATGAGTTTGTTAGAACAATCAGGCAAGCTTTTCATGCGAAGTCTCGGAAATTAAAAAAAGAATATATTAGAGAAGCATCAGCTGTAACAATTTAAAAATTAGACTCTGATGATGGAGTCAGAACCAGACAGATCGGGGCGTGGATAATGGCTTAACCCCACTAGACAGGTCACATTGACCTGTTTCTCATAGTGACTAGTATGTGGAACGGAGCATGTTCATGGCACCCACTTAAGAGAGACTTTGTGCTTACCACACTAATCGGTTCATCAGTGTTAGGGTGCAGTCATTCACTCTTAAGGTACGTGAAGGGCGAGAGTAAAGTTGGAAGGGACAAGAGAACTGAAGAGACATGCCTCACCATTCCCAGAATAAGCCAGATTGAGCTTCTTTTCTGTAGAAGCTTTGTAAGGAAGGCAGGCGCCCTGCTGAGTGAGCCTGGAAGGTATGTGCAATCCCACAGAAGACACAAACAGAAGGCTTAGCACAGAGTAGTGTAAATATGGCAAAGTCGTGACGTGCTGGAGGAGATATTTCACTTCAGCAAAAGATGATATTGAAATAAAACAAAAACAGAAACTGCTGAAACTCTAGTCCCTGTGTTTGGGCAAGTGGAAAATAATGCAAAGATAAAGAATTTTTAAAATTCCTCTATTGCCCCTCAAAGTGAACTGGTAATGATTTGGGGAGTTTATTAAGAAACCATAAAGCAGGGTCAACAAGATGACTCGGTGAGTCAAGGCATTTGCCTCCATGCTTGGTGAACTCAGTTTGATTCCTGTTGTAGAGGTTTATGTTTAGTGATGTATAAAGTAATTGTGCACTGTTGGGAAAAGGGCTACCTAGGCCTTGGCGTTTTTTATTGTCTGCAGGTGTTGATTTCTGTGGGGGCTGTTTGGTTGCTTATGAGCTGCACCTGCGGAGTTCAGAATCAATAAAAACACCTGAGCTCAGATGCTCGCAGTTCCACTATCCAATATGGTGCTGGCCAGGATTGTGGTTCCCTCTGCTGAGGTCTGGCAGGTTTTGCATCTATGAAAGTGCCTCCTTGTCATCCTTGGTGAGACATCACAGTAGGTGTACAACTACAGATTCCCAGGACCCATATGGTAGAACTGACTCTCACAAGTTGTCTTCTGACCTGCACACATGGGTACACAGCACCCGCACACACACGTTAACTAAATAAATGTAATAAGATTTTTAAAAAAAGGACGAAATCATGAGACAAGAAGTATTTGCGAGCTTAATACATTTCCATAGACCACGAGTCTTTGTGTATAATAAGGGAACTTTCTTTGCTAGATTACTAGCTCACTATAAGATGACAGAGAAGACTATTTGCTTTTAACTCAGAGAGCATAGACAGACATACCCCATCGACATGTAGAGAAAATGGTCCATTTACAACATTTGGAGCTAATTTTCTCAAATGTGTCAAAGATCTCATAAAATTGTTTCCTAAAGACAAGGAAATTAATATCTGTAGCTGCAGGAGTTATTTCTCTGGTTGAGAGAAATAACCAGGGTTGATTGGTCAGGATAGGCAGAAAGAACCTTACTCTTTGAATTGTCTTGCTGGCCTACCCGATGACCCTCTTAAAATCATTTCCTTTGACATTGCAAACACCATGCTGAGGGGTGGCTGCCCTTAAGCAACAACAATAAAAACCAACCAAACAAACAAACAAAAAACTAATCCATTGCACAGTCAGAAGACAGTATTCTATATTACAGGTAAGTTAAGAGAAAGGATTTTGAGTCTTTTTCCTCAAAGGAATGATACATAAGTAGATGAAGGGACAGGCTTATTTAGATTTGAACATAACATGGAGTACTAAAACATCACATGATACTCCTCAATATGTCCAATTTTATGTGTTGATTTAAAAAAATTAAAAGGACTATCAAATCCTAGACTGCATTCCACACCAAATACAGCAGAATGTATGTGTGGGTGGGGGGCTGAGGCAGCTGCACTTTGAGTTTTCCATCTGATGTCAGTGTGAGGAATGGATCAAGAAGTACTCTGAGCCAGTGCATGGCAGCACTCATTTGTAATCCCAGAATTCCAGAATCAAAGCCAGAAAGTTTGAGGCCAGCCTGAGCTACTTAATGAGACCATGTCTAAAAACATCTAGTATTTAGAATACAACTTGTCCATCATTGAGTTGGCCATGGATTTGCTCCCCATAACTACCAAAATCCTGTTGTAGAAGTTGTTTTTAGTTATGTATAAAATATTTATTTTATGCATTGTTGGGTGAGGGACTCCCTAAGTCTTAGAATTTTGTATTATCTGCAGGTGATGGATTTATGTGGGGGATGTTTGATTGCTGATGATCTGCATGTGCTATCAGTAGAACGCCTAAGGGTTTTGAATCAATAAAAACACCTGAGCTCAGACGCTTGAGGTTCCAGTGTCTGATATGGCACTGGTCATGATGGTGGTTTCTCTGCTGAGCTCTGGCAGGGATTACATCTATGAAAACGCTGTGGTGCCTCCTTGCTGAGCCACCACAGTAAGTGTTTGACTACAAAACCCCCAGTCTACTTGAGCACCTTTTAAGAAGAATAGAGTTTTTCCAATTCTTTAAATAAAAACAAAGGCACAGGTTGATCTTGAAAGTTTCTTTTTTAAAGGACACAAAGTTGGGTGGGTAGTGAAGGGAGGTGGACCTGGGAAGACATTAGTAGAGGGGTGAACATGATCAAAATATGTTGTGTGAAACTCTCAAAGAACTACTAGTAAACTCAATAAGAAAATGAGATTCCAATGATATACTAAGAACTTTTCTCTTTGTTACTAGTAGAACAATTAATTCTAGAATTAAAAAACAAAGTATTCTGGCTGGGTGGTGATGGCACACACTTTTAATCCCAGCACTTGGGAGGCAGAGGCAGAGGCAGAGGCAGAGGCAGAGGCAGAGGCAGAGGCAGAGGCAGAGGCAGAGGCAGAGGCAGAGCAGAGGCAGAGGCAGAGGCAGAGGCAGAGGCAGAGGCAGGCAAATCTCTCCAGGCCATCCTGGTCTACAGAGTGAGTTCCAGGAGTTACAACAGAGAAACCTTGTCTCAAAGGAGAAAACAAAAACAAAAAACAAAACAAAACAAAAAAACCCCACCAAAACTCAAAGTATCCTGAACACTAGCATTATAGGTGATTTATTGTCTTTTTTATCTTTTCCCTTGGGCCAAATGACAAGAGGTTCTATAATTAATATAGAATGTATATATAAAAACTCAAGGACTAAGAGAATAAAATGAAGAAGAAGGAAATAAAACAGTACACCTATTCTCAAAAAAATAAAAAGAGAAAGACTTGTCACATATGAAGATCACAAATCAGCTCAATAGAGGAAAAAAAGAAAAAACTATGTTTCCGTCCAAAAATAATTACATATTACAAAATTGTGACTCTAGAATCAAGAGGCCATGTTTAAACTTGGCTGATTTTGCAAACACACGCGACAACACAAAACAGGCCAATCAATCTTGAGGTAGGAGATAGTATTTGTTCCATTCACTAAGCGCCACGTTCTCCGTTCTCCACTTAGAAGCTGTAAGCTGAGGGAGTGATGATTCCCGACACTGTGTGGGTGCTTACGATGCTCGGTACATTCTGTTCTGGATATGGGGAAGTCTAATGTAAATATACATGCACGAATCCACTTACAGACACAGAAGATTTTGGAGGCACAAACAAAATTACTTACTTGTTATGTTTTCTTTTTTATAATCTGAGGGGGAAAGGATAAAAATTGGTTTTAAGTAAGCATTAAGATATCCCCTAGATCCGTGAGTTACTGCTAAGAAATTCGACTTTCCATGTCAGCGTTTAAATGAATGAGAGAAAAGCATTCGAATGTGAAGAGTGCATCTTTGAAACCAAAGCAGCCGTTAGGGTAGCAACACCCTTAGGAATGAGATTCATAAAGCTCCATGCAGTGGCTCGGTTCTGTTTTGTGAGGTCAGCACTTCCAAACATGTGGCTTACTTTCTGCATGCTCAAAAAATCTGCATCGTTGGCTAAGACAGGGGATTATTTATTCCTTTACGCCATTCCTATGACAAACTATGAGATGTTTCTTAGCCACTTCTCCATACATTCCAGAAAATGTTACCCTCATTAAGATCCCCTATGATGTAAGGCAAGATCCAAGCAGCAGTTAAAAGCACCCTCTGATTTATTTGGAAACAAATGAACTGACTCTTTGGGCTAACCTATGCAATTAGGATAGCATTGCAAATTCTGCTGTTATGGGTGCAGAAATGGCAAAGCGAAAAACATTCGAACAGCCTAGAAAGCCTCAAAATGTTAGGAGCTTTACGTACACACCTTACTTGACCCAAAACAGTAAATTTCCCTTAACTTCCAAAGTCTGGAGGGAATTCTTTGTTACCTAAGTATGGCAGTCTTGTGCAGGCCATGGGGTCCCGGTGCATGCTGGGAAGCTTGCTGCAGTCTGGCACCTGGAGGAGATGCATGCTGGATCTGTACAGTCCTCTGTGGGTCTTCCCTTCCATCGCCCGCCATTCCTTCGCACAGAAAAGCTCCTTGACTGCCAAGCAGTACTCTCTGAAATGTTGTAAGGCAAGCAAGACCTGATGAATTGTGACAGTCAAGGCAAATTTGTAGTGGAGCTTATATTTTGTATTTTTGCAACATTGTCACACAGGAGTGTGTTTGCTTACAAAGGCATTTTTGAAACGACTCTTTTCTACTTAAATAATGCAAGGCATTATAAGATACGGTCTACTATGCTGTGAGATGAAATACTGTCTTGTTTTTTGTTTTTAACGTAATTTAATGCTCCTGGAGAAAGAAATGATCAAATTTAGAATTAATTAGATAAGAGTTCCTGTTCATTTTTCTCTTGAAATTCATATAAAAAAATAAAGGTACAGGGGCTGGAGAGATGGCTCAAGGTTAAGACCACTTGTTGCTCTTGCAGAAGACCCAGGTTCAAGTCGCAGCCCCCATATGGTGGCTCACAACCGTCTGTCACTCTCGTTCCAGGGGACCCAAATAGGCACTTACATGGTGCCCATACATGCGCACAAGTAAAACATGCAAACACATAAAGTAAATAAATAACTAAATAAATTAAATAAAAAGTAACTTTAAATTTTTGTTAAAAAACAAAGATACAGAAACAAGGTTCATAGTTCAAAGAGCATACACATTAAGAGTCATGGGCCAAGCAGGGCAGTGGTGGCTCAGGCCTTTAATCCCAGCACTTGGGAGGCAGAGGCCGGCAGATCCCTGTGAGTTCGAGGCCAGCCTGGTCTACAGTGTGAGTTCCAGAATAGTCAGAGTTATAACAGAGAAACCGTATCTTGAAAAACCAATAAAATAAAATTAAAAAATAGGGCTGATGGGCAGGGCTTGCCAAAGGAACACACAGAGCTTCAGCTTGCTCTGTTCCCTGGACTAGAGCAGCAGCTCCAGCCAGAGTTTATAGGAGGAATTGGATTCCTTGGCTATCCCTTCCCTGGAAAAGCAAAGTCCTTCCTTGAAGGTATACTTGCTTCCACCTCAGAAGCCAGATTGTGATGCTGTTAGATTGGAACAAGTTGTGTAATGAGCAAAGGTGCCGAAGAAAAACTCCTTTAACTCATTGGGATTTATGCGCGCACACACACACACACACACACACACACACACACACACACACACACACACACACACAAAGAGAGAGAGAGAGAGAGAGAAAGAGAGAGAGAGAGAATACAGTAAGTGTCCTATGTCCCTATCAAGGATGGAATCTTGTTTGTGAGTGTGCATATATTACAGGCCCCTTTTGTGGGGTACACGACCATTTCTGACTGAGCCAGACTAATATTTTCTGTAAGTTCCGAACATTTATAGCATAGATTGCCATCAAAGGTTTAAGTGGGAGGAATTTCATCCTCTTCGTTATGTCTTTTGGATAAATGGCAAATTGGCTCATGACAATGCCTTCTTTTGGAAACTATTGGCATACAGGAAAAAAAACAAGAATCTCTTACTTACTACTTACTCATTTCAAAGTTTTACCTGCAAACGGGCATGGGAGTCGGTACCGCTCCAGGGCTGCACTCTTGGAAGAGGTGGTTGCACAGGAGAGCCTCTGCAGCCGGCCGGCAGAGCGGGCTCACAGCCTTCAGTTCGTTCCAAGCAGTGTGGATCAGCAGCTCTTGGGTTTCCTCCGGATCCGAGTAGGAGGTGTTAAAGAAGACAAGAGCATCTTTTGCCAGGACCGCATCACACACCTCCCCTCTGTACTGGATGCAGTAGCCTTTGGTATCTTTCTGTGGTTTACTGAAGGAAGCAATGAACAGCACACCCAGTCACATGCGATTTCTTGGCATCCATTCTGCCTGGACCACCCCTCACATCTGAAATAGGGGGAGACTGTCCTGGTAAGTGTGTTGAAATGTTTCATCTGAATATTCTCCCCATTTGCAGCTGCAACTGTGTCATCTCTAGATACCTCGGGCTCAGTGGGATAAAGGCTGTAGGTAGTTTTAGGAATGGCCAAGAGCTGAATGAATCGGGGTGTTTTTGTTGTTTATATTATACACAGAATCTGATTGTTCTTACTACAGTTGGCTCACATACTTCTTGCACATAAGCTGATATAGTCTAAGAGTTCATTGTGAAGGATAACAGATGAGACAATGTAACAGTTGCTTCCATGGTAAAGGCTACAGCTTTAAAAACAGTTTACATGTTACTGTAGCTAGATATCTGAAATGTTTAGTGCACTCTCATGTTGGCTGCCCCACTTGTTTGCTGGTATAGGATAATCACCATAGACTCACTGAAAATACTTATTGGGTATCTGTCAAGTGTAGGCACCGCTGTGGTCTCCTTTATTCTTATGGCCTCCATCAGATCTCTATCACTAAGAGGATGGAAAACGTCAATCATATTTCCAATTTAAATGTCATTTAAATTAAATGCTATCAATTTTAGATGTCTACTATTAAGATTTAGCTTTTCGTTAGCATAAAAAAAGATTTAATGTAAGGGAATGCAACAGACTGAAGTCTGTGAACTTTTAAATAGTTAGGGAACACTACTTGAATTTGATACTCTATAAATCAACACTGTCTGGGCTTTGGAACAAATTCAGTAGAATGAGACATGATGCATTAAAATCAAACAATGTGCTTCAGATACAGCTACCCTTTAAAATCGTGTTTCATAAGATAATTTTAGTTTGGATTGGTAATTTATTAATTAGCCAGCAGGATCATTAACGTACCACTTAATTCAAAGGGATGTTTAAAAGACTAAGACTTCAATAAGAAAATAACCCACTTAGGGAACTCAATCTGTGGAGGCACTATGAAAAAAAATTAGTGTCATGGTTGTTGTAGTTAAAAAACACAACAAAACAAACAAAAAACCAGATGTATCTCAGCCTGGCTTGCGAAGGATCTCACATATTGTTACATCTTGGTAAAATGAAAGAATGAATACTAGCAGAAAAACAAAACCAAACCCCCTTCCATGTAAAAGTTAAATAATTCTCACTACGTCTCTGACTTCACAATTATTCATCCAGGTTCTGAGGTCAAAGTTTTAATTATTGAATGAAGCTAATTTGTGTTTTTCTGTGTACATCAGAATATAACACACATTGGAGATTTTCTTTTAATTGTACAAACAAAACATCTTTTTTGGAAAAGAGAAAGACTGTAGAAACTGATAAACATGGCATCAGAAAGAATTAGTAATTGCTGGGTCTGAAACCCAGGACAAATGACTAAGATGCTTATTTAACATATCAAAGTTGACCTGGCCGCTGGGTTCTCTCAGCAACCCTCTGCCTCTACCTGTGACAGGGTCCTCCTGGCTTACATACACTGCCCCTTATCCTGAACTCTCCAGTCCGGGGGCTGGGCTGCTCTTCCCTATATAATCCAGCCATTTGGGGTTATCTGTCGTCTTCCTTTCTTTTGGCCAGTGCTCCAGGTTCCCCCTCATTTCCCCTCCCCCCTCTCCTCATGTGACTTGGCTCAATCTGGCCATGCTCACTCTGGACCCCCCCAGATGTCTCTGTCTCTGGCTATGCTCTCCAGCATATCTACTGTGCTCTCCCTCACACCTGCAGTAAACTTTCTCCTCTACCATACCTAAGAACAGTCATGTCTTTCTTTTTCATTTAGTAATTACTTCCTCTCAGTACCCTGCTGCTTCTTTAACAAAACCCTAGAAAAATCTTTGGAACATCATTAGTGTGGCTTAAAGGAAATGAATCTTCACTTTTTTTTTAATGTCAGACAAATAACTCCAAAGAAAGAAAGAATAAAAGAACAAAACGAGGGAGTAGAGTGGTTTTTGAATAAAACTTAAATCTTGATTATATTTTCAGTTTTTTTCCTGACACTTTGAAGACCACTAACTTTTAAGACTCCTTTTCATATTGGGAAAAGCGATACAAACACAAGCTTTGTAGTTACTATTACTTTTTCATATGTCTTTAATGCTCCTGTGGCCCTTAAGAACTTAACTTCAGGTAGCACGCATATGCTTTGATTAGATCCACAACCCAAGCATATGAATGTTTGTTATGTATATGTGCATCATCATTGTATATAGAGCCGTGTCATATATACCTAGAGGTCATCTCTCTATCTGCCTGTGAACTGCAGAGCCACAGTATTGGTATTTTAACTTCCTTTTCTTCTTTTTTAAAGAAGATACTTATTGAACTCAAATTTTACACAACTATCAAGTTTTAGATATCAGACATGGAAGCAAATCAAACCATTTAGTTCACAGACTGCCTAAATCTATCTTTAAAATAATAATGATAATAATAATAATAATAATAATAATAATAATAATAATAATAATAGCAGTCGTAGTAATGATAATAAAAACCCTGAGGAGAAGTTGAGGTGTATAGAAAGACTCCCTGCTGGTATATGTTGTGGGCTTTTGCACTGCCTGCCTGGAGCTGTGTTTTTCTGGCCATAGTTCTGAGACTGCTGTCAGGGCAGGCTCAAATGCAGCTGGTTCTATTCCTCTTCTGAACAGTGGGGCAGAGGTCACAGAGATCTGTTTACAGAGTGATGATAATTCTGGAATGTTCTGGTAGACCATCTCTTAAAAATACTAGCTAACGTTGCACATGACACCCATTCCTGTATTACATCCTGAGAAACCAAACCTGGCTGAGAGCCTTTTGATGGAAAGAACGATATCTGGTCCCAGATCCCTCCTTGACCATCTATCAAGGACAGCTCTGTAGTCAAATGGAACATTCACGTGATTCTTCCTTCCTTTTCTCTCTACTAAAACGTGTCGGAATCACATTTTGAAATACTACCTTCCGGTTTCTATGAAGGAGTAGTCATCTCTTCCCTTTGAACTTTGTCCAAAGGCATGTACAGAGGACCAGCTATGTCCTGTTTGGGTTATGACACCCCCTAGTGTAGTGGAGGTACACTTGATACTTGTTCCTCTCCTTGGATCTTCCCTTACACAGCAACTGCCGCACTTCCCCTCCAAAGGTGATGGCCAAGGTTCTGAGCCATCCCTGTCTTCAGCAGAGCTGGCTGTGTGTCCGTTCTCTCATGCCTGTTGTCTGTACATGACTCAGAGGGCAGAGAGTATGACTCAAGACACCACGTCAGACTCGGTTCTTACAGAAATATGCAGGCTCAAAAAAGGACCTATTTTTGATAGCATTTTAAGACCTTGGGATGTGACCAATGACAGCTACTCACGATTATATGTAACGAAAGCTAACTTAAATGTTCACATATGTGTACCATGATGGGCACTCTTTTTTCAAAGTAACATACAAATGACATTTCTTCAGTCTTTTTGTTTAAGAAAAACTTTCATCTTTTTAACTAAAACTTAATTGATGGAAGTTTCATACAGCGTGTATGACACGATACTTTGAAATTTGCGTACATCATGGAATGGCTAAAATGAACTAACTTTTAACACGTGTTATCTCAGATGCATATTATCATTTGTGATGAGAACTTAACATCTAGTTAGTGATTTTTTTTTAAAAAAAAAGAATACCATACTAGTCATCAGATCCTAAGATAGGTCTCTTCAACTTATTCTTGCATCTGATTGAAATTTCACAGCCTTAATATTTCAAACTTTGGTTTGACCTTTTATTTTCTCCTGAGAGCTTAGAATAATATCTACATTTTAATTGGTTGAAAAACTTAAAAGAAGAATACTTAATGACACATGAAAACACATGAGATTCAAATGTACATTCACAAATGACATTTTATCTAAAAAGAAGCGGTTTTATCTGTTTGTACACTTTCCATAGCTGTTTTTGTGCTAAACCAACAGGCTGAGCAGTTTTAAGAAGGTCTGTATGGTCCACTGAGTGAATGTATTAATATCTGACCCTTTATAGAAAATGTTTGCCAACCTCCGCTGTAGCATACTGATCAAATGTCTCTTTGCTGAACTGCCAAACACTGTGTCCTCAGCGAGGCCACCGTGACCTTTCTGAAAAACCTCTCGGGCTTCTTGTGAGTACAAGTTAAAAGCTGTCTACTATTCAAAATGCACCATAGAATAAAGAAGCAATGCTTCTTATTAGAAGCTAAAAAGTGAAGAAAATTGGTTTTACTGCTCCCAGAAGCTAAGAGAGAGAAAGATCATAATGTTGGGTCGTAAGCAAGGTGGGGGGATTTAAGAGAAGTTGGGGGACAGGGGAAGAATATGATGAAAATATACTATATGAAACTCTCAAAGAATAGATAAAAACATATATCTAAACCAAAAAGTAAATTATATCAGTCCCACAGACAGATATCTTATATATTATGTATTTGAGTATAATAGTTTGTATTCCTTATACACAGAAATGTTAAATTGAACTGTAAATACATTTTTGTATCCTGCATCTTTACCTAGTAGCATATTACAAATATTTGCCTGTGCCTTAAGAACAACAGCAACAGAGTTTCTAATCAATTTCTTTTATCAGTAAATGCACATATTTATATGTTATATCCCTGAGCGTAAGCGGTTGTGGCTAGTGTTCATAATTTTTATTATTTCCTTTGAATAGATTTCTAAAAGTGAATTCTTTTGGTCTGTAGGTACAATAATTTTAATACTGGTAATAAAAACTTCTAAGTTGAAAATGATAAAACAGCAATTTTCTCACTGTCAGCAGTGTTTGAGAGTATTTTCTTTATCACAGGAGAAAAGCGGGTGGGGTGGTTCCTTTCATTTTCTGAGACGCGGTCTCAAAGGCTCGCTATGTTCTGCCTCAGGCTTCTGAGTACTGGGATGAGCTGCAGAGTCACCATACCCAGTTGGAAATTGCTCTTTGACTAGCATTTATTTAGCTACTAACAAGTTTAAACTTCTCTATTTAAATTTACTTGCATAAAGATGCTCTTTGTCTATTCTTGAAGCCCTTGGAAATTACATTTCCAGTATTATGCTCTTACGTTTAATCTCTATGTGCATGAAAATACAAATCATCCATAGGCATGGGAGAGTATAATTGGTTTGTGTCTTCATTTCTAACGTATTTCCAGGAATGGGGTACTTGGTTTTAAAAGAGACAGGGATGACAGTTATGTTAACATGCACGGGAACAAAAGGTGGCCTGTCTTCGTTGTCAAATGGCTTGTATTTCAATTCTTACCATGCTTACGTCATCAGGCCCTTTAGGAGATACTGGGCTTCTCTGTGGAGTTCTTAAGGACCAGTACTCTTCCTTTAAGAGCTGTGAGAACCACTTAGGAACTATTTATCTCAAAGCAGAAGATTACAGCTATATAACCAGAGGTGAGATTTAGAAGGAACCATCTCTTATTGTATATTGAATTAATTTGCTTCAGGGAATTAGAATCAATGTCTAGAGTTTCATATTCTCATTTTCTGTGCTTCTTGGTGAGACACTTCTGTGCAGCAGCTGTGAATCTGAGTTGTGGAGTCTGTCTGCCCAAATGCTGCTGGACGCCTAGCACTTTGTGACCTGCATGGTCTGGCAACTCTTGCTGCATCTGGTTCCTCATATGGAAAAGTACGAATAATAATACTTTTCCTTAAAGTCCCTGAAATGTCGAAACAAGAACAGGAACCACAGTACTAACTGTGATGGTCATCACTGCTATTATGGATTAATCATTAGTCCTTGGGACACTTCATAGAATTTAAAAAGCTTTTTAAAAAAGCTTTTTTAAAGTTTTTTAAAATGGGGTTTCATTTAGCCAAGGTTGGTTTTGAACTCCTGATCCTTCTACTTCAGCTTTCAATGTCTGACAGGCATACACCACCAAGCCTGGCTTATGGTTTCTGTTGTTGTTGTTGTTGTTTGTTTGTTTGTTTTTCATTGGTTTGTTTTAAGACAGGTGTCATGTGGTGCAGCTTGGCCTCAAATTCACTATGTAGCCCAGGCTACCCTCAAACGCACTATGCAGACTAGTCTGGTTTAAACTTCTGATCCTCCTGACTCAGCCCTTGGAGTGCTAGGAATAGAGGCATGAACTTCTACACTAGGTTACCACAAAGAGTTTTTATGAAAGTCAATTTTAGTAATTCTGTACATTAAACACTGTAAGTAAAAACCTCTTTAAGTTAATATTTTTTCTTATCTCTTGGAATAACGAATAGGAGAGTTTATGAGTCAGTCTTGAGTGGCATTTCTAGCTGTATCATTTCTGAGTGAGTCTCCAGTGCAAAGAGTTTACCAGTTTCTTTCCTAAGAAGCAGACAGTCATGGTCCCTATTTGAGAGGGATATCTTGAGGATACAAATAACTTGTGTAGAGCTTTGAACAGCGTTCGACACACAGAAAATGTTCCATTGGCATTATCTTCATATTATCATCATCTTATAAAAATGTTAAATGGCTTTAGACATTAGAAATGTTCAAAAGGTCTGTAAGTGCTCCGTAGACAAATTATTGGCACATCGAATAAAAACCACAAGTGACATGAAACATTGGGAATCATAATGGCTTCTTACCTCCAATCTGGTAACAGGAAAGGAAGTATCCATGGGAAGCCACAGACAGAGGAAAAGAAGAGAGGAGAGTTAGCACATTCCCATCTTACAGCGTAACCACTAAAGTACACGACTCTGCGATGTTCTCTTCTTCTACAAGGAGGCTGGAAACTACATTAACAGTTAGAATTGGGGGAGATTAAGATAGTACTGTCCCCAGGAGTAATAGTTTTACATGGATGTAGCCATGGGCACCCCTGGCCACACATGAAAGAAAATACCCATTTCACCAAATTTTGCAATTACATTCATAGGTAAGGAAGGCAGACAGACATGAAAATAGAAGAGGTAGATGATAGATAGATAGATGATAGATAGATAGATAGATAAGTGATAGATATTAGTAGGTATTACTGGTACTGGGAATGTGGTTTGTAGTCGCTAGCTGTATTGTTACTAGCCAGAGAAATTGCAGCAGTAAGCAGAGGACTGAATGTCTGTTTAAGAAAGCCATTTCCTCTTTTCCCTATCTTCTCCTTTGATATAAAGGAGCTAGAACAGAGGAGGATGGGAAGCCGGTTGTACAAGAGCAGCAGGCGGTATTTCATCTGCTCCCCCAAGTTCCTGAATGAATGGCTGCTTATCAGTAGGCAGAAAGAAACATAAGAATTTAAAAGTTGTAATAAGACTGGAGGTTTAAACTAGATTAGACTGCTGTGTTTAACTCTTAAATACTACCCAAGAGTTGTAGAATCTGCTTAAAAGCTTGTTTCCCTAAGAGAAAAGAAGATTTTAGAATGCATAGTTTCTAAGTTCCCAGTGACCAAAGAAAAGTATCACAGTTTCTTGTTTTATTTTTCCTGTGTGCAAGTCAAGTCCAGATTTCAATACACTGGTTGTACATGTCATCTTGGGACTCCATCATCGCTCTGTGTTCTATTGAATTTATGAGCCATTCAAGCTCGTTCTGGAACTCACAACATAAAAAAAAAATTAAAAAAACAAACACTTTTAATCCAGATCACTGTGTTGGTCAAAAACAACCTCCAAATGAGAATCCCATCTCTCCCAACGTGAGTTGCTTAGCTGAGAGACAGAAGTCCACATTCTTCTAGTGCTAAGGACAGTTTCCCACCTACATTTAATAATGAGAACTGACAGTGGGAGTGGTAATCCCAGCATCTGCTTGTAATCTGCTTGTAATCCCAGCATCAGAAGGCAGAGACCTGGGATCCTCTGAGCAAGCTGGCTAGCAAGACTAGCCAAATCCACACCATCTGAGAGGCCCTGCTTCAGTGCAATGGAGGATCAGCACATTCTGGGTTTGATGGAGTGACCCTGCTTCAATGCATAAGGTGGGAGTAAAATGGAGGATAGTTCCTAACATCAACCTCAAGCTACCATTTGTGCACCCTCACCCACACACATTCACCCACACACACGCAGGAAAAAAATACATGGAAATGGAAAAAGGAAGAAAAAAAGAAGAGAAAGAGAGAGATGTTGCTAATCTTTTCTCCACAAGGATTTTGTGGATTTTGACCTGAGAATTAGGATTTTGATTTTACTGAATTGTAGAGAAGCCAGCAAGGATTCCTTAATGAATCAAAATCACCAAAGGGTCTGATGTGGGATGCACAGGGTTCTATACTTAAGCACCAGCATGCCAAACCCCATGGTAATCGTTCACTCTATGGGTAGAAGTATATGGAAGGGGACAATAGGAAATTCCTCTAGAGAAAACAGTATCTGATTCGGAAGAGTAGAGGCAGATTCTAAGAGCAGCTGAGCAGGAAGGAGACACTAACCATGAGGGACCTGACATGTGCAATAAGATGCCTCATTCTAAGTTTCTATGGAGGGCTTAACAGCACCAGCAAATGCTAAAGAGGACCCAGCCAAGGCACCTGGCAGGAGAGAAGCCATCGAGATACACTTCCGGGTCAAGGACAAGTAAGCAAAGAGAAGTAATGACAAGGCAAGGGTGAGAACCTAGGTTGCTGTCATTTACTGGGTGTCCACGTGTTTCTGTAATAAAAGTACAGAAGTGACTCTTAACACTCCTCTTCCTTCTCCTTCTTCTCCCCCTCCTCCCCTTCCTCCTCCTCCCCCTCCCCTTCCTCCCCCTCCCCCTCCTCCCCTTCCTCCTCCTCCTCCCTCTTCCCCTTCCTCCTCTTTCCCTTCCTCCTCCTCCCCCTCCTTCTCCTCCCCTTCCTCCTCCTCCTCCCTCTTCCCTTCCTCCTCTTTCCCTTCCTCCTCCTCCCCCTCCTTTCTCCTCCCCCTCCTCCCCCTCCTCCCCCTCTTCCCCCTCTTCCCCCTCCTCCCCCTCCTCCCTCTATTTCTCCCCTCTATGTTCTTGCTATGGAACCAGGGACAGAGTCCTAGAAACTTATATGTTATAATAAATGATTTTATTTCCAAAACTAGATGTTTTTCAATTTCTGGATTTTCCCACCATATTTGCAGTATCTTTAAAACTATCTGAAAAAAAAATCAGTAAACTATCGGTCCTCTTCCGAGACACACATCATTTGTAATGCCAGCAAGCTTCTTGGTTGTACCTTGTATGCCTCACTGCAGAACATCTGGTAACAATTGAGCATGGCTACTGGTTGATGCTCATTTATTCTTTCCCCCTTTGCTAAAACAAACACAAAACACTTAGAGTCACTTTAAAACCCAGATAATGATGGAACGATATACCAGAGTACTTTGTAGTTAAAGATACTCTCTATTCAATTTGTATGAAGTATGGAATGGTAGAAGGAGGGAGAGGTGACCACAGATTCATCCCAGTTTTCTGAGACCAAATAAGTGTGCTCAGAACGTTGGAACTCACTGTTTGATATAAAGAACCATCCTGGTTAGCTTCAACTGTCAACTTGAGAGACTAGGGTCATCTGAGAAGAGAGCCTCTGTGGAGGAATTGCCTGGAGCAGATCTGCCTGTGGAAGATTGTCATGGTGGTTCATTTGCATAGGAGGCACCAGCCCACTGTGGGTAGTACCATCCCTAGGCAGATGTTTCTGGAATGTATAAGAAACCCAACTGAATATAAGGTGGCTGGAGACCCAGCTAGTGAGTTCCTTGGTCAGAATCAATGCTGTGTAATAGCAAGCAGGCCTGCCTTCAAGATCCTGCCTTGACTTCCCTCAATGACAGACAGTGACCTGGGGTTGTATTCCGAAATAAACCCTAACCTCTCTGAAATTGTTTCGGCCAGGGCATTTGTCACATGAACAGAAAAGAAAGTAGAATAAGGACTCACTAAAGCCACTGGACCTGAGAAATGCTGCTGAGGATCTCCGTGGTTATTCTGATGGCCTTGGCTGATTCATGACTTCGCTTATTCCAGGGCCCATGGCTGTCTTGTTCTCTACCACAAGGCTGATGGCCCTAGTGACAGAGAGAAGGCATCTTGCCAAACGCATGCCATCTCATGAGATTAAATCATAACTTGAGCCTCTGAGGGTTGTGGTGAAGGGGAGATGAAGCTTCCTGGTTCATGGGGAGAGGCTCTGGAGATGTTTATGATTACCATCAGATGTACAGGTCCCAGAAAGAAATGTAGCCTCTTTCTCCAACAACGGGTGATGGCTGCTGAAAAAGCGAAGGCTGAGCTTTTTTGTCGGTTGTTCTTCAAACCCTAGAAATGCCAGGAGACAAAATCCTAAACAGGATACCAGCTCTTTCCACATCCAGTTTCCCTGCTGGGATGAGTAAGTCAACAGTGGCAAGCCTTCCAAGTGAAACACTTGTGACAAGGAACGGTTGACTGCAGAGCACGAGGGGAGGAGAGGCTGAAATAGGGGCGTCAGCAGCAGTGAGGGGGCACTCACAGAAGGGCAAGAGGAGATTCTTGTCTAACTGAAACCCCACTTTTTCTAACAATGACACCCTTGGCCGTCAGACACAGGGCTGTCTGGAGGGGAGGTGTCACTCCAAACTCCAGGAGAGCTGAGGAGAAGATGGACATCCTGGCAGGACATGCACTTCTCCCTGAGCCCCTGAATGGATGTGGTGTTAAAGATCTCTTTCTCATCTCAATAACCTCACCTCCCTGGGACACTCACCACTCATATAGGAGCACTCAAGAGCTAGGAGGTAATTTCCTTGGGATTCCAAAGAAGCCTTCATGAGGTATCCAGCAATTCTAACTGACAGGAGGAATCAAGGGGAAAATGGTGTATGTCCCTGGTAAATGAGACGTCCTAGTCAATCACACTATTGATACTCTGAGAACTGCCGGGGGCTGGGGGAAAGTGGAAAAGGCTCAGATCTTAAGACATTCAGTAATGCTCTACCAGAGAACAGATGAGGAGCTGAAAACCAGAGGAAGAGAGAGCACACGTGTGCAGTGATTTCCCCAACAAATGGGCATGGTTCTCATTTACCAAGGCCACTTTAGTCCAAGTCTTTTTCCTTTTCCTCTTCTGTTTTTTTTCTCTATACTGACATTTCTTTACTTGATCCCCAACATTGTACAGTATTATGAAAATGCAGAGAGACCAGATTGAGATATTTCTCATGAAGATCAGAAGAAAGCATGGAGCCAGGAAAGACTGACCTCACCAGGTTATAGAAGAAAGCCTTCCTGATGCTCTGTACTCTGTCTTGCTGACCCTTTTCCAGTTCTTATAGACCAAACATTCCAGGATAGCTTCAAATCTCACTGTAGGGACTCCAGTTCTTCTGAACCCTGAAGTGACTTCCATACAACCTACTGTCAGGCCCATTGACTGGTTAAGTAATCCTGGTACCAGTCTTGACGGCCACCGAGGTGACTGGTGTTCACCTGCTTTCAGCTCTGCTGCTGCGTCTGTTTGAAAACCCTTCTCTGCTGCTGCCTGCCGAGACAGGCATTACTCCCACTATTCTGTCCTCCGTCTCGCTGTGATTTTCTCTGGTCTTTCGTTGCTGGTTATTTAGGAACAGTCCCTTATCTCTGGACATTATCTTTTACATTAAGTACCTCAAAATGTATGGAGCTCTGTACCACAAGAAGATACCACTGAGAGGGCATGATGGCTCAGTGGGTAAAAATGTTTTCCTTTTATTTTTGTAGATATCATACATGTTAGGTTTATGTATCTCTCTGTTGGCATAGTCTATTGTTAATGGAATTGGATCTGGTTTTCACTTGTTAGAACAGGGATGGAGAGATGCTGGTACTCTGTAAGACGCGTGGCAGCTATACTCAGTGGCCTTTATAGTTTCTGAAAGATCTTGCCATGGGGATGAATGCTTTCTCTATGTGGGACGGAAATAGATATTTTACTAGTTTCTTTCCTTGTTGCTCAGTGTTATCTCTACAACCATCTTGATATATATGATGAGTAGGCTCTAAAGATCACCAGACTTCGAGGGGGTACCAGACTAAGAGGGGGTCCTCCCAGCTGGTCTGATGTGGACAAGAGGAAAGTAGTGAGGTGAAGAATTTGGATACTCATTTTTGTAGATTTTGTAGATTTTGTAGATCGTGGACCCTAATCTCTATACACCAGATAGGTTTTTTTTATTAAGATAAATGCCAAAAAAGAGAGGGTTTTTTTTTTTCAATTTCTTATTTGGAATTCTAAAATCAAAGCACAGTACAAGGGTCTCCTACCCTGAATGGGGTGACAAGGCTCATTCGTGTCCATAGAACGGCACAACACGGGTACGTGGGCAGCAGACGATGATAAAGTCTGAATTGTGCTTTGATGTCTCACACCTTGCAAGAGATGCAGAGGTGGTTTCAGGCCCACTGTGGACACAGGCAGCTGAGTCAGCAGGCCTGCGTTCAGGTCTCAGTGGTGATATACAGGGTGTAAAGGCTATAGAGAAGACTCTACGTAGAGATGTGATGATGGATTTGACGAAGCTGCCAAGAGCTACGGCTCTCCAGAAGGTGCCCAAAGGCAGCAAATCATCCAGGGAAGCCCTTTGGGTTCTAACCAGCTAAGAGATGAAATCACAAATTCTCTTCAGACTTCCCTAGAAAGAGGGGACTCAAGGACACCACTGAAGTGCAGACCCCTTTCTTCCTTGCCATCTAGGGGAGAGGTGGAGGAAAGAGGGGGACCCAAGCAAAGAATTATCACTAAAACACAAAAAACAACAAAAAACCCCCCCAAGAACTTACCTAAAGGAGACTCTCTGAAGACTGGCAACACTAATATTTATTTTCTGTCTAGTGAAGGAGCACGCTAAACTAAATCCCATCATTTTATTTGCCTGAAATATCCCCATGCAAATATGCTCATCCTTCCCACAGAATCTAATGAAATCTCAAGCATACATTAATTAATTCTCCTGCTCTAGTACCACATTTGAGCACTTGCAAACCTCAGTTTTATCCTGGTAGTCCTTCCTCTTCTCTCAGTACCTGCCATCGCCACCGTGTTCTGGATGTCCGTCTTTTCTAGGCTCATGGGGGAGTCTCCAGGTGGGCATGCCCACCGACCTCATTGCACGTCCTACCCGTTGATTTGCCACAACACGTGCTTCCTCCTCTACGACAATGAAATGACTCCTCACTTATGGAGGGATGAATTAACCCAACCCAGACTCTTCATAAGCTGGCTGCAGTTCACATTTCAAATCTGCCCTGCTGCTTTCTACTTCCTTCCGGTCTCCAGCACAATGACTGGCTGCCTTCTGAACACACTTCAACCTGTCCATCTCATAGCCATGTCTGTCCGACTGGTCTCTCTCCCCTTGATCTCTCTTGCTCTTCTGTTGTGCAGTCGGTATTTGTGGGACAGAGCAATGTGCAAACATGCACGAGGCTGCTAAATTTCCTTTCCTGATGGTGGTCCTTGGAAAGCAAGGTCCGTTGTTAATCAGTTTTCATTCTTATTCTTCCCCACAGAGTGGGCCACATTCAGCATGCTTAAAGGATGCATATAAAGTCTGCTATAAACGGCAAGGTGCAGTATAAGTGGTGATCATCTTATAATTCTCTTTAGTATGTTGAATCGAATTTGCGTTTAGGCATCTTGTCATTGCTTGGATGAAACAGTATCCTCTAACTGGTATAGTGACCGAAGACCCTATCCAGACAGACAAGGAGACAGCAGGGGAGCCTGTGGACAAGCCCCAAGGTCCAGTCTTGTCTACCGCTACTTATAGTCTGTGGACTCTATTTATTTCAGATTAAAAATCCTAGGCACTATTGGAAAGGTCTCCACTGGGGAAGATCAAAGAAATAGGCTGTAACAAGCAGCAGCAGGCTCCTGGACTCGGCCCTGAGCCCTCCCAGTGCTAGCCTTACATGTCAGGCCAAGTACCCTCTCTGCCGGTCCTCGAACAGTAGGCCTGCCACGGGTCTAACATGCCCGGCATTTCCTGATACAAGGATTATTTCCACCTCTAGGAATTCCACAAATGTGTCCAGAAGCCTTTTGCATATTTGACTTTTAAAAAGAACCCTTCATAGCACAACGCAGATAGCCTAGAAAGCCGTGTGTCTACCGTTTCCCATGAAAATGCCTGCAAGGCTTGCTGTCACGGGGAAGTGATAAACCACAGGTGAAAATGCCCTCACGATACAGCTGTGTAGAGACTCTTTTCAGCCATGTTAAATATTTCCTAACTTTCTGAGAGCCTTGGGAATTTTCTTAACCAGGGGTGGGGCGGGGGAGATGGGGGGATGGTAGTAGAGAAAGGGGCTAAAAGGAAGAAAAGAAGAAAGGAGCCCAGAGAGGGAGAAGAGGGGCAAGGAAGGGAGGGAGGAAAGGGAGGGAGGGAGGAAGAACTGAGAGGGGAGAGGGGATGGAAGGAAAGAGAAAGGAAAAAAAGGAGAGAAAAAGAAAAGTAAGGTCGTGTAAATCATTTGAGCAAGAATGTTGAGATTTCATTTTTAACATAGCAAAATAAAAATCTATGTTTTGATCATCCAGGAGCGAGGAAATGAACAAAGAGACAGCCGCAGGGCGTCTGGAGTGGTAGAAGACTGGAGGCTGTCTCCCTCCCTCCTGACATGCGCAAAGGCGCAGCGCCTACCTGCTATGCTGACAGTGGCCGCAGCCTTCGCAGTACTGAATTTCTCTCCATGCTTATTGGTAGCGATGCACGTGTAGAGTCCTGGCTTGGTGATAAAGAGCTGGAGTCTTGAGTCGATCACTCGGTCCTTCACACTCTCTTGAATGGATCCTGAAGAAATCTGATGGGTGTGGGAAAAATAAAAGCTAGAGCTAGGTCACCCTCTTTCAATCTACCACATTGGTAGTTACAATCAACAGGCGTGAGGAAAGAACCGCAAACAGCCACAAACTCCCTGTCCCTAGACCCTTGCCCTGGCTCTGTTTCTCATCAGCGTCTTCCTCAAGAGGTATCGCCATTCCCCACCCTTTGATCTGGGCTACCTAGTGATATGTCCTGAGCTCACTTACAAAGCGCTGACGCATTGTGGACTGCTTTCCTTTTGATTTTGGAGCCCAGATCCTTCTGTGAATAAGCTACAGAAAGCTTGCTGGAGGATGAAATGAACATGACCCTGTCTCCCCAGTAAAAGCCCCAAACCATCAAACATAGAGGGAAACTATTCTGGACTAGCCGGGACCCACCCAAGCTGCCAGTCATAAGAGCCAGACTAGCCTAGTGTTTGGCAATCCTGGATCCAATGATACTCTTTGTAGATGCTCTAAGATTTATCCTGTTTTGCAGATAGGAGCAGATAAGGTTAAGAAGTTTTAGTCTCTTCTCTATAAATGGACATCAGATTAATAGATGTGCAGTAAGAAAAGTGATTTATGAGGTTAAGGCACTCTGAAGCACAAGATACAGAATATGTTGGACCCTAAAAGTAGAAATCGAAATGTCCTTGAAAAGCCAGAATATATCAATATATGAACAAGTAATTGACAGGTTAATTATACAAATGCCTATTCATTAGTCATCATTCCAACTATAAAGACTGCCCATCTTTTCTTTTTAAATTATTTAATTATTTTTAAATTTTCTTTTCAAATTATATTTTCATTTCTTTATTTTGCATAAAGTCTGGGGACACCCATGCCATGGAATGGGTGGGAGCAGCTGATTGATTCTCTCCTTGCATGGTGTAGCTCTCAAGGATTGAACTCAGGCCATCAGGCTTGATGGCAGGCACCTTTACCTACTGAACCCTCATCACACTGGCCCACAACTATCCACATTTTCTATTCACCTGGGACTTAAAGTCTGAACCCCTCTTGGTCTGATACCAAAGCCCAGGGTTTTTAATCATTATGTTCCCTAGTCCTTGGGAAGAAGGCAAATGAGTTGTATTCAAGCTAGCGCAGTGGCTTGGATCTTGAATGTTTTCAAAACCACGGGTGTGGAAGGGTTGGTCGGCAGCCTTGGTAATGTTGGGAAGCTGTTGAAGCATTAGGAGGAAGAACCTTGCAGAAGTTACTCCATCGAGCATGTAGCCTTGAAGGGATGTTAGGTCCCTACTGCCTTTTCCCTCTCTGCTTCACAGCTGTGCCGAGAGCAGCCTCGTCCACGCAGTCCCACACCAGACATGCTTACTGTGTTGAATCGCATCCTAAACAGGATGCCTAATGACCATAGGCTGAGACCTGGGAAACCTCAGATGCTCTGTCACGGCAACAGAAAGCGAACACTACAACCTTAACACATCAACCAACAAACGGCATTGGTAAGATCGTGGCTTATTTTGAAATGACAGTTCTTTCTTCTGTTTTCTTAAGCATTGTGATGCATTCGGGAAAGCTATTCATTAATCACCACTATTTATGTGAGGGGAAAATGATACCAGGTTGAAGGAAATTTGTGTGATTGAGAAAATTCAAGAACCAGCCAACGACATTTGGGGGGGTGGCGCTGGATGTGGAGACCAGGGTGACTTGAACTTGGCTTCCCTGGAATAAATTTCTCAGTCGAATGTGGCTAAGAATGAGAAATTTGAAGAGAGTTATCTTACTATTTTGCATGCTGGTTTTCTCAGACTAGCAAGAGGGAGGGAAACTCTTGAGATGTGACCAGCTTTCCTTATACATGGGGGAGGGGTGAGGGTGGGGTGACAGGCGATATAGTGTAGTGCATGTGTGAAGAGGACAAATTTGGGTGTCTAACCTTGCTTTGCATATTGTTTGCAATAGGGTCTCATGCCTACTGTATACACCAGCTCCTGGAGACTGTCTCTGCCTACCACATCTCTGTAGTGGCTCTGAGATTACAGATGCAAGCTTCTACTTCCAGCATTTATGTGGGTCCTGGGGATCCAAAATCATGTCCGTGAGTGTGTGTGTGTGTGTGTGTGTGTGTGTGTGTGTATGTGTGTGTGTGTTTTCAACTACACCACTTCCCCAGACTACGACCAGCATTCTTCCTAACTGCTTAATGGCTAGCTGGCCCCAGCACTGGACACTTTCCATAGCAATTAGGTAATAAGATTTTGTCCAGTTATCTTTTTTATCTTATCATCCTTTATTCTCATTACTAATCCCAATCACTGGGAAAACTTTCCAGGTCAGATCAAGCATTATGGTATTCCCCCCACAGAAATAACCTAGTCTTTATGGGAAACTGACAAAACAAAGAGAAATGTCTTTAGGGGGTATGCATCCAGGCTAGTAGGAGCACATCATCAGCAAAGGACCTGACTTACAAACGTGAGAACCTGAGTTTGATCCCCAGAATTCACATTAAAAAGAAAACCAAAAAAAAAAAAAAAAAAAAAAACTGGGCCCAATGATGTGTGCTTGTAATTCCACAGCTGGAGGATCCTAGACAAGTAGCACTTTGGGGCTCTCCTCCCTGACACCCCCCCCCCCACAAGTGCATGCACGTGCACGCACACACGTTTGCATTCAGGAATTTCTGCTGAATTCTTTGTTATCATATTTCTCAGAAGGTCAACATCGTATAGATACAAGTTTCCGTGTTAGGTCTGAGCAGCTGGATGTCTTTAAACACAACTTCTATCTGACATTGCTACAAAACAGCAAGGAGAAACAGACTGAGGTCTGGACCGGTCAGTCGGCGTGCTTGGTGTGTTTGGCATCATGTCTTGTTTAATGAGGATCATCTCTGTGCAGCTCAGAGAAGTGAAGCTGTGGGGCTGTTGCTTCCTTTCTTGGCCAAGCTCGTTCCCTCCTTCAAGAAGGGCTGTGCAGTGTTGTGTAGCAACTTAGAAAAAAAATTAGCAGTCCCCCTAGCGCTGCCTAGGCTCCCCACCTTTCCCTGTTTGCACCCAAGCATGCCATTCCTTAAACACCTTCCGAGGCCACGAGGTCACTGCAAATATGCCTCATAGAAAGGAGAAGAGCTCTCCAAGCCTCTGACCTCTCCTGGGAACTCCGTCCAAGTGCTGAAACAGTTCAGTGGAGAGCCCAGGCCATTCCAGAGCTCCCTGTTCAAGGATGATGTGGCTTCTAAGTGCTTTTCCTCCTGCATCCAGAGGCCTCATTTGGTTCCACTGGTGACTCATGCACAGCAGGCCTTGTTAGTCATAGTTTGAATTTGTTTTTCTTTCTTCATAGCTCATCCTAACCAACAGTTTAGCATTTTTGATGATCTAAAAATAAAAAGCAACCCTCTGCTTTCTATTTCATTTTGTCCCTTCTCTGGGTTTTAAAAGATCAAAAGGTTGAGTTCAGATTATTGTTGTGAACTTAGCACATAAGGACTTCTGGTACAGGAGCCCTGCACATTATCTGTAGGCTGTATGGATTTAACCAACTTTGTATTGAAAATATTTTGTATGTCTATATATGAGATCTGTTAACCTGTCATTATTCCCTAAATAGTATAGAGTAACAGTTATCTCCATAGCATTTGGAAATGATTTCAAGCATAGAGGAGGGTATGCACTGGTTATGTGCAAATACCACACCACTGGACACCAGGGACTTGAGCATCCAAGGATTTTGTTATCCATAGAAGGTCGTGGAACCAATACCTGTGGTGACCAAGGGCCAACTGATCGTAACTCAGGTGATTATATCTGACATTTACAGTAAGTACATGTCTCTGCCAAGCCACTCAGACTCACTTAACTAAAGAAGCCAGAATAAATGTTCTTTTCTGGCTTTTCTATCTTTCTGAGCTAATGGTGACTTTTGTAAGGAGACGGATGGATCTGTTAATTTGCTTGACTGCGGTAATAATTTAATGAGTACATGCAAACAAAATTCATTCTTATACCTTAAACATATTAACAGATAAATATAATAAAGAAACATTTGGGGACTGCAGAGATATCTCAGTGGTTAAGAACATGTACTGCTCTTGCAGGGGACCCTATTCGGGTCTCAGAACCTGCTTCAGGGTGGGCAGCTTACAGTTGCCTATAACTCCAGCTCCAGGGAACCCGATGCCCTTTTCTGAACTCCATGGACATCGGCATTCATACATACATAGACCCACAAGCACACACACACATGCACACAATTAAAACTAAAACAAATCTTTTTTTTAAAAAGCAGTAAAATAGAAAGTTCTATCAGATAGACATCCTAAGTCACACCTGAGATAATGTAGACCTGTACGATTCTTGTGTTCATCACTAATCAACTTACAGTGCTAGCTGGAGACAATCCACCTAGAGCCACAGATAATCTGGTAATGTCATGATTTCACCTGAACATAGAAATGCCTTGAAAAGTATTCTGGCTTTAATAGCCCTACATTTTAAGTAATTCCAGCTAGCTGGGAATAACTTGTGCAGCAATTAAAGTATATCCCATTAAAGTCCATGGTCCTGGCATTGTTATACTAAATATCGTTTGTCTCAGCATCACAGAAAAGCAGATACTGAGCTGAGAGGCATTTCCACATTGTTTTTTATTACCATAGCCAGAATTGTTATCTTCTTTCAAGCTGGCTACAGAATTAATCCCTCATAAGACTTGTTATATGTAATTATTTTGTTTTACCAGTTAATAACATAAAATGACTCCAAAGCTCACATACTTGAAACCAGAATCATGTTCCTTTAAAAATCTGGATGAAGTATGGTTATCTATAAAAATAATAAAAAATACAATCTTTGAAATATATATACTGTCTATTTTACAAAATTCGTCTAACAAAACTATTCCAATATCTATAAATTTTTAGGAATTGTGTATTGGACAAAGCAAGAGAGATATACAATTTTTTCTAAAATTTTTTAGCTAAATATCTATATAAGTTATTATTAGAATATCTTTCAATAAATATGGTTCTATGACATGCAAGACTTTCTGTTTAAAAATAGTAAGTTCTTCTCTATACCCATCAAATTCCTGTATTCCGTATTGTAAAAGAAAATTAACACTACCTGTCACTCTCAAGTTTATGAATATAAATTTCCTTGAAAAAAAGAATAATCTTTCCATGAGAAGAAAGGAGCTATGTCTTCGTCATGTCGGGCACATTGCTTCCCTTTCTTCTACTCTTCATCTCTGACTGTTGAGGGCTTTAGTTGGCATAGGAGATGGGGAACAGCCTCATCTTTATACTATTGTAGGCTTATTACCATTTTAGAAGGTTAGTTTCAGTTCATGAAAAGCCACAGTTTAACGTGACTAGCCAGCGTGCATCACGCGAACGCTCTTCGCATAACATCTTCGTCAATGCTCTGATCATCTATTTCCTGGGTGGTTCTAAATCAAGTTGCCTCTGAATGTTGTCCATCACAGACAGGAATCTGTTGACTAGGAGTCTGAGTAAAGAGAATGTAGAGGAGAGAGACGGTATCCTCAAAGGTATAGCAGAGGAAAAGTGCCTCAGAGTTTTAGAGATTTGCATCTTACCCTCTTCACTTCAGGCTCTGCACCAAAGAAAAATATGCAAGCTTGCCGGGTGATTCCATAAGGCTGGCTTAAGACTGTCCTTGGAACATGATCTTGATGGCTCACTGAAAGAACAGGCTGCTCCCAGTTTAGAAAATAGATGCAATAATCCAGAACAGAAAATAGAGCAAGATGAAATGGCACAGTGAGACAAAAAAGTGGTGCTTTAGGGAGGGACGGGATGGTACAACACCAGGGAAACAGCCATTTACTGTAAAAAATGTCGTGTTCACTGATAGTCGATACATTGATGATGAAGAATTATATTGATTTAAATTCCATCCAAAGCAATGAAAATGTTTCTTCATGAACACAATCTTAAAACTGTGCTAGTTAGATTTACCTCTTGTTTTGCTTCATTTTGTCAAATTGACACAAGCTAGAATCATCTGGGAAGAGTAAACCTCATTTGAGAAATTACCTCTATCAGATTGCCCTAAAGGCAAGTCTGTGGGACATTTTCTTAATTAATGGTTGATATGGAAGACACCAGCCCACTGTGGGTGTCACCGTTCCTAGGCAGGTGATCCAGCGGTATGTAAGAATGCAGATTTGCCATGCCATGGAGAGCAAGCCAGTAAGGGGCATTCATCCATGGTCTCTGCTTCAGTTCCTGCCTCGAGGTTCCCGCTTGAGTTCCTGCCCTGACTTCCTTTCATGGTGGAGTATAAACTGTCAGCTTAAATAAAACCTTTCTTCCTCAAGTTGCTCTTGGTCACAGATTTTTTTTTTTTTAATCACAGCAACAGAAAGCAAATTAAGATAAAATAAAAAGTCTATTCACACTGAACACAAATAGACAAGAGACAATGTTTAAAAAAAAGTAACAATAATTGTATTGATTAATTTCCCTCTATAGAGGCCAATAGAGGGTCATGTCCAGCTTTATGTTTATTATTTTTGTCACAGTTGGCACAATCCACACACACTATACGTTCTCTCTTTGCTTTTACTCTCTGTCTTTTCCCACCGGAACGGAAGCTGCTTGACATCAGGAAGGGTCTCCCATTTCACTTGTTCTTGTTTCCACAGGACCTAGAATAGTGCCTGATGCTTGGGTGCTCAACATGTGTTTGTAAAACGAATGAGTGAATGCATGTGGGTAAAGTGCTTAGAAGAAGGCCTGACTCAAAATGTGATCATATTAGCTGCTATTATCACTATTAAAAATGAAGAAAAACATATTGAACTGGTACGAATGGGTTGTGATGCTGGATTATTTTCCATTAAAGTCACTTCCACCAGTGAGCTGGTCCTTTCCTGGTACATTTTATAAAAATTATTTTAGTTATTGGAGGGACTTGTGTTGGAGAAGTTTATTTTTACTTGTGTTTAAAAATAATTGCTTTTGTGCACTGCTCGAAAAAAAGGATGCACCGGCCTTGGCATTTTGTATTGTCTGCAGGTGTTGGATTTTTGTGAGGGATGTTTGATTGCTTAAGATCTGCACCTGAGGAGTTCTGACTGAATAAAAGCACCTGAGCACAGAGGCTCAGGGTTCCACTATGGAGTCTGACGCTGGCCAGGATGGTGCTTCCCTCTGCTGAGGTCTGGCAGAGTTTACACCTATGAAAATGCCTCCATGTCTCTCTTGGTAAGCCCCCACAGCAGCCTAACAACTACAAATGGCATGCCAATGTGGGGCACTGACATCATGCTAGCTGATCCAATGTGGAGACAAGGAAGAAAAAGAAATTCCAGACCTCACAGAGTCCTGTAAAGTACACTCAGTGAAGCTACCAGTTGAAGGCTCTTGAAGGAAGAGGAGAGAGAGAAAGGAAATAAACCTCCAAGAAGAGAAAAGGATGTGAAATTAATAAATCAGTGAGAAAGAAAGCTCCGAGGTGAGAGCCTCAGAATGGAGGCCCTTAGAGATAAAGAATTCAGCTGGGAGCAGGAAAAAGCAAGGTCATTACTGCTTTTCCTGATCATGGAGCTGATACTCCCTCCTGCCACTGGTGGTAGTGTACTGTTTCACAAACTGAGTTTTCTGATAGCTGCTGCATTGTATGTATGTGAAGCTCAAGATGTTGTATTTTAGGTCTATGAAGAAGGGTATATGTTTGCCCTTAGTGGTGGTGAAAGAGGATGCCAAACAGCCAGGATGCTTCAACTGGAGATTCTCTCCACAGACTGGCCCAGGACCCCCTGTTGTGGAGCCCCTTAATTAAACTGAATAGTTTCTTTTTTTTTTTTTTTTTTTTTTTTGCGAGCCTGACTATAAGCAGTCCAGGCACTGGTGATGGTGATGAGAACTCCACCCATGAGGAAACCCTTCCTGCAGACAAAGACTAGTTGTTTTTTATCTTAAAATCTGGAAAGTGTTTCCTCAGGATCAGTGCACAGAAACTGTCTTCCAGAACTGGCCGAGATTGTATCTCATGCTGGTGGCTGAACTTGGTAAGCAGGAACAACTGAGAGCTTACATCTTGATTTACAAATTGGAAGCAGAGAGCATGACAGCAAGGAATCACCTTTTGAAACCTCAAAGCCCACCCCTGGTGACACACCTCCTCAAAAAGCCATACCTCCTAATCCTTCCCAAACAGTTCCACTAAGCAGGGGACCATGTGCTCAAACATATGAGGTTACGGGGGACTGTTCTCATTCACATCATTGCACACTACAGGTATGTGCTGTGTCCACAAACTCACCACCAGTGAGTCTTCCCCAGATAATCCCAATGGCAAGACACTCACAGCATTTCCGTTTTCAATCCAGCTGATGGTGGGGACCGGGATTCCTATTGCTGTGCAGCGTAGGGTTACGAAGGAACCGAAGGTGACATTGTGGGATTCAGGAGCCCGCAGGATTCTCGCAAAAACTGTTAGGGAGACAAAGGGCACACATGATTGTTAGGAAATGGCTAACAAGATAGGAGCTTAAAAACAGCAGCAGTCCCACAGTGTGCCCTGCCCTGAGTGCCAGCAATCCTTCAGGGTTGCTGTGCTTGGCCTCCATGCTCTGTGCTGCGATCCTGCGTCTCTCACCACCCCAGGACATGCTGAGATCATTTCAAACGTAGAAGTTCTTCCTTGCGCCCCAGTCTAGAACATTTGTGCCCACGTCTTCATGTGATGGGTTCCTTAGATGTATAACTCCGGTCTCATTTTAAGGGGTGCTTTCTTAAAACTAATCATCCAACACATAGTGCAACCCTACTCACCTTGATCATTCTATTTTATGATCTTTACACGCTTAGTGCTATCTGATATTAGCCAGTTCCTATTTATCTGTTCTTCAGCCCCCCTCTCCCCCCGCCCCCCCTTACCCCATTAGATTGCCTTAGCCTTTTCCTTCATGGCTGGATTAAGCGCCCAGAAGCATCCATGTGTCAACACAAACGAAGGACACTATTGTAGTGAATTAAAGTTTTACGTTTTTACCCTCAACTCTGTCATAATAGGGGAACAAATTCGACCCTGTCAGACGTTTCAGAGAATGAGATGATACACCGAGGGAAAGGAAAAGACTATTTCAGATAAATGTGAGAAGTCACTTGCATTTCTTATGGTTACAAATTGTCACCAATTTAAAAAAAAAATCAGTTCTTTAGATTTAACAGCTTTACCTTTAATTGAAGAGAGAAGTGGAAACTCAGAATGATTTGGGGAGCACAGTTTACAAGGTGGACTCGATTTTCTGCTCTTCTTTATCGATGTGGAAACTGAATCACCGTGAATTGAACTTACTTCACCAGATCGGTAACAGTGAGGATAAGCCTGGTCTCATGTCTCCTGATGTCAGACCCACATTCTTTTAAAATATTATGAAATCTTTTTGTTTTCCTATTATATTGTCAACATATTTTATGCTCTTTCTTGCTGTTTTCTGGAGGTTAAGTCCGGGGCACGACAGGAGTTCTAAACCCCTGTTGGCACAGCACTTTGAAACTTAGTTTTTTTAGTTCACTGAGATTCATGGAGCTTGTGTGCACAAGGCAGGAAATACACAGAAAAATCGTAACAAGGCCAGAGCTTGTCAGGAGTATCTCTGACTTTTGATAATCTCTTTAAAGGGTTACATAATTCAAAGCGAAAAATCTGATTTTTCTTGACAACTGGATCTTCGATGCAAAAATTGAATTAGCTTGACTTCTCACCTCTTGATATTGAGGACTCCAAGACATGCATTATTTATAACACGTTTGGACTCATTGCAAAAACCTCTGATGGTCCATTTAAAATATGTTAATATTGTGCCCAAAAGCCAAGAGAACAGAAAAGTAATAAAAGCAATATCATCTTTAAAGACAGCAGTGGTTAAAAAAGAAAAAAGTTTTAAAAAATGTATTGAATGCTTAACATGCAGTTGAATCTGCCTCTTAAAACCAAAACTGAGGGCTAGCTGTGTGGTTCAATTGGTAGCGTGTTTGCCTAGACTATACAGAGGCCTGGGTTCAGCCCTCCCCGACCCCCCAACCATACAAATCAGAGGTTGTAGTAGCACATGCCTGTAATCCCAGCACTGGGAGGTGGAGGCAGGAGGATTGGGAGACCTTGGACTTAGCTACATGGGAGTTTGAGACCAGCCTGGACTTCATGAGAGGATGTCTTCAAGACAACAAAAACAACAATAACCTAGCTTTAGAAAGTCCTGGGATCTGGGTGGTGTGGCTCACGTCTTTAATCCTAGCACTTGCGAGGCAGAGTCGGGAAATCTCTGAGTTCAAGGCCAGCCTGGTCTACAGGGTTCCAGGACGGCCAATGCTACCCAGAGAAACCCTGTCTCAAAAAAAGGAAAAAAAGGAAAGAAAGAAAGAAAGAGAGAGAAAAAAAGAGAAAGAAAGTCCTGGGATCTATTTAAATACACACACAAATTGGAATTCAGGGACACATTAAACAATGTCTTAGAGAGCATGTCTATCAAAGCTAGAATGCAGGAAAGGTGAAATGGCAAATTATTTAGTTGCCTCAAAAAAACCAAACCAACAACAACAGCAGAAGGGAAGCGATCTGTTCCAGCTGACAGAGGTTTTAGGGCCACATCACCCCAGTGCTCTCTGTGGATTCTACTCTTCCAACTTAGCAGACTTCACAGGCTGTGTACGTTTGACAGTCAAGCCCAGGCTGACCGGCATCCTAGCAGGGGGCATCCACGTATTCGTCTTGTTATCTGTTGATGGTCACGGAGACCTAGACCGTGCACAGGTTTGATCCCATTTGTAACACATGGCTGCAATAGTGCATACAGGGGCTGGCACTATAGTTTTTTTCATGGAGTCACTGCCTCTGAGCGTTGAAGACAGTGAGATTCTTGAGAGACTTGGAGTTCGATCATTTTGAGATCGTTCTCACTAGAAAAGTGTTCTAATGACTTGACTGTGCCCTTAGATTTGAATGTGTGCCTTTTGGACGAAGATTGGGACAATAAAAACAAAATGGAGAATTTAATCTAGATTCTTTCTCCTGTTTTGATTTACAGAGTCCAATGGTTTAGTTTTGGAACTTTGAATTCTTCCTGGAAATGTAGTTACCTGGGTGGGTTTAATGTGTTCCGATTCACAGCTTTTTTTTTTTTCCCTTTTTGGGTGCTATTGGATTATTTGGATTGTCGTTCAGGCTCATTGCAAAACCCTTGGTGATCTATACTGCACAATACAGCTAAGCATAAAGTGGGATGGTGAACAAATCATCCAGATATTCTTGCACAGTTCATCATGATGTTTGACTTAATTGGTTCCCCATACTGAGCATCTCAGAACTATCTAAGGGCTCTCACTGGGCACACGTGATGGGTGTTATTGGCACACAGGTAGTTCTATGAATACAAAGCTGGTACTTAATAGTTGTTCTCTCCAAAGCGGATTTCACCATTATGTGTAGTGAGTTAAGAGAAGAAAATGACCAGAGATTACAGCGAAGCTGGATTATCCCAGTCTCTCGAGTTTTCTCCCTTTACAGTATAGATAGATTTCTTCAACCCTTCACTTTCCCTCTATTCCCAAAAGACTTTCGTGTCTTTTGCTTTCCATCAAAATGTCTTGCTACCATGCTGTCCTTCGTTCCCCGACCCTGTTTATGTTTCATCATAGTACTTTGTACCATGTGACAGCTGTGGGTCCCTTTATTTATTTGCAGTTTGATTATTCCTCTCCCTGGAATGGAAACATATCAAGGTCTGGATTTATTTTGTTCATTACTGCAGGACAACTTATGTATATGTGGGACCATATCTAAGTCCAGATGTGCCCTGCATGGTAGGGGGTAAGTAATCAATAAATATTTATTAAATGAATGAGTGAGTGAGTAGATGTATGAGTGAATGAATGAATGAGTTAGTGAATTAGTGGGTGAATGAGCGAGTGAGTGACTTTCCTGGTGAAATCAGGGAGATGAAGCCGTTTGCAGAATGAGTATCATCTCTGCTGGACCCCCATTCTCTAGGCTCTCCTACCCGTATAAAGGGAAAGAGCTCCATTCACAGTTAAGAGTCTTTTAGGTCAGGACTTCCCTGCCCAAACATTAAAATGTGAAATGTGAAAGGCTGGGGATTTAAGAATGAAAACAGGAGTAATGTGAGTGTCCTTGTTAGTTGGACTAGAAGGCTTTGTTTTTCAATCTGGCTTCATCAGCAATAAAGCGCAGGTGGTTTTATCCATCTGTATTTGGTTCTAGTTCTGAGAGAAATTCCAACCATTTAATAGCTGTAGACAACAATCCCAGTGGCTGCTATCAAAACCAAAGTCAGACGAACTTCATCCCCTGCAGTAACGAATTTGGATAGAGTCCGATAGCAAGTTCCATTGCTTTAGTGAGAAGCCACAAACCGAAAATGCATTCTAGGTCATCAGTTCAAAGCACAGTAAGATCTGTTTCTTAGCTAATAGGATGCACGTCAAACGTCTTTAGTTTTGTAGCTTATTTTCGTTAAGAAAATAGGTTTTGTTATGTAAACAAGTAAACTGATGAATAGGAGAAAATTGAAATTATTCAATAACTTGGAGAGACTTTATAACTCCTCTGATGCTATACAACTCCTCCGGCTGCATAGTCTTATTTATCACCTCCTCGTCACTATTTGCTCTTTCTCATTCATGTTCCTGTAGGCAAGTCTGGTGTTATTCACCAGCACCGTGACAAACAGATGTAGACAATGCTTAACCTCTGGATTTTCTCTCATGGAATCTAGTCACACATTTTGGACTTTACGTCTCTTGGGAAGATTTAAAGACCTGTCTGAAGGCTGGGAATCCTACATCAAAACTGTGCTTAAGCAGTCAGGATTTCAAAGTTGTTTATAACAAACACAACCACACTCCTCCTGCTCCCACCCCGAACAGGCACCACCTCCATTTTTCAAAGAACATTCAGTTTCATAGCCAGTCTTATGATCGTCATTTTAAAGGGTGTAATGTATTGTATTCAGGAGCTAAGGCCATCATAAGGTCTGAAATTGTTCTTGTAATGTCATGGAAAACTCAGGGACTAGGAGACCTAGATCTAATTCTGAAATGATAGATGCTCCAGCCTCTCTCCTTGGTAAGGGAACAGTTCAAGAGGGTTCCTGGAGCAGAGCCAGTTTCTATTTCTGAGTATTTCAAAGGATACAGTGTGAACCCATGAATTTTATTTTCTCTTACTTTTCCCCTTCTGTATTATTTCCTAACTCCCCTTGAAGATATTTATTTTAAAGTTTTCAAACCATCAATGACTGGCAGGAATAAAGGAAGAAGGGAGACAACTAAAAACTAACCCAGATACCAGGCAGAATGAATGCTTTTACTTGATTTGTGTTGTAAACGACGTGGTATCTAGAAAGAGGAAAACATGTCAAATACGGGTTAGGTATCTCTTACGGTTTAAATCTAAAATGTCCTCCACATGCTCACGCGGTTGGACAGTTTGTCTGCAAAAGGTAGTATCACTTTGGGAAGTTTGGAATTCTTTTTTTTTTTTTTAAGATGTATTTTATTATTTTAATTATGTGGATGTATGTGTAGTATGTGCATGTTAGAGCACAGGTGCCTGAGAAATCCAGAAAAGGATGTCAGATCCCCTAGAGCTGGAGTTAGACACAGCTGTGAGTCTCCCGGTGAAAGTAACGGGAACCGAACTTGGGTCCTTTGTAAAAACAGGAACTACTCTTAACCACTGAGCCGTCTCTCTGGCCCAGGTTCTGGAGTCTTTAGTACATGTAAGCTAGCTAACAGGACTGGGTCACTGTGGGCAGACCCTGAGACTGTATGTGTTTGTGGTACTGGTTCAAGCTCTCTGCTTCCTGACCTACTGTGATTTGAGGGGCTGTGGCAGTTACTCTTCAGCTACAGACAGAGCACAGCTGCTGGGTCTTCCCTACCAAGATGGTCTGCATCCCCTGAATCTCTGGGCCAAATGAAACCTCTCCTTCTTAAGATTGCTTCTGTCGGTTATCTGTTGTGGCAATGAGATAAATAGCTAATACAGTGTCCCTAATCTGAAAATTTCAAAACCAAAACTGTTAGACAATATGACTCTCAATAAGTTTCAGTTTTGAATCATGATGGATAGAATTCAGATCTTCTGCTCAGAACGTTCAGCCTGGGCAAACATTCCAGAATCTGAAAAACTCTGAAATGCAAAACACTTCTGACCCTAAGCATTTTGGGTAAAAGGTACTTAATCTAACATATTTCTGTCTGTAAAATGAGGAGGCGCTGCTTTAAATATTAGCAGCCTAAGATGGATCTCTAGAAACAAACTGTGTGACCTGAAAGCTTGTGGTTTTATCCTCAGAACATCAAAGTTTAGGTGAGAAGAGCATGAATCACAGCCTAACTGGGAGAAAAGATACTTTTCATGATGGAAGACTTGTTGTACATGAAGGTTTTCCCCAAAAAATTTCATTTCTAGTGGATTTTTCTTCCTGAGCGTATTTCGTAAAATATACATCTCCACGTCAATGAAGATAAAACCACTTTAAGCAAATGCATTAAACTCCTTGTCCCATTAAAATGAAATATTGGTAACTAAACACGTAAGTCAGTACTGTGAAGTGTTTACTCTTCTCCAGAATTTTAACACTTTCTCCCAAAGGAACTTTCTGTTCTGACCTATGTGGGTTAATTCTCTTACGTGTCTTTTTTTATTTAACTTCATGTTGTGGTTCTGGAATTTGGAACATCGGATTCCAACACTTCTCTGGATTCAGTGTGATTGGTCAATAACCTGAGCCTGTGGGAAAACATCCCGTCTTCAGATGCTCTGCTTAGTGCTGTGACTTCTTATTCCCCACGTGTCATTTCTCATTTTTTGACAAAATAATAGCACTTAGTTCAGGGAAAACAAGCAACTGAAATATAATGCGCATCTAGAAAGAAGTAGCAAAGCAAAAAGAAGGGGAAAAATACCTTGAGTGTCCTGCTCAGGTTCACTGTCTTCTGTTAAGAGGACAAAACAGACACACACACAACAAACACAAACAAAACAATGCGTCATGAGAAAGGAGATCTTAGACCGCAGCACGTCAGCTGTGCACGATTCATTAGAATCTACTTGTTTCTTATTTCAATAAGAAACAAATGCCATGAAGGGAAAGTACTGACCTTTTTTTTTTTTTCTTTTGCAAGCAAACTATCCCATGGCATAAGATTCCAAATTACTACTTGTAGCCAGGCAGTATTATACAGAAAATAAACTACAGCATACCCGAAGACGTAGCTCACTCATGCCTTTTTGTTTTAATGTGGACAAGGACAATTCCCCCTTTCTTTCAAGGCAACAGAGTCCCTCCTATTCTAGTGAGTTCTGTTCCTCTGCTAGCTTGGCTTCTCGTCTTACCAGGCCCTGCTGTGAAGTCAGTGGTGTGGACTGTGGGATCTCAGCTATCATTTCTATGGCAATAGACTCGTGTTGTGGTAAACAGGGGATTAGGGGGTTTCTGCAGAACCAGAGCCTACCACCAACAAAGATCTGCAGCTCTCATTTAACCCCCCAGAGGCAGCTCAGACAGGAGAGAAGAACAAAGCATTCTGGGAACAGACTAGCCAGGGCTGCTCTGGGAGAAAAAAATAAATAAATCTCTAATTGAATAGAAAGGACTGAGAGTCTGTATACTTTGTACTTTTAAAAATCCTAGCCAAGGGAAAACGAAAACAAAAACAAATTAGTTGTTCTAAAATGTTTACTATTACTGCATCACATGCATGCAAACTCCCACACGGGACTCAGATTTTCTTTCCCAAAGGCTTATTTGTTCATATCTATTTAGACTGTTTTGTTTTAGAATTAATTAAAAGGTAAGCCACTTGCACTGTGTGTATATATGGAGAAGTAGTGATGCTGTTGATAACCACTTTTCCCGACAGGAATACCTCCGCCTCGTTCTTCAGAGATGGTGGATATTTGCATGTATGTCTATGCCTTGCACCGTCTCACTGAGCTCTCTGTGACTGAACATGGTTGATGTGACTGGGCCTGTTTTCCATACCAAAACCAAACCAAACAGAAACCTAAGACACAGAGATCTACTGACAGGACAGAGCCAGGAGTGCAACACCCGCATTCGGGTTCAGACATGGAGTTCTCTTTCTAACCTGGTGTCCTAGTGCAGTCTCCATTCCAGCTTTCACATCCAGTCCCCCCAAAACTAAATGCGTGTAAAAACTCCTATTTAGATTTGACTCTCTCTGAATTCTCCTGCCTTCACCAAGGAAGTCAATGACATTTATTTTCTCGCTTTAGGATTCCAGGCCAGAGGCACCAACAGTCTATAAATCGATGCCACTTACATTAAAGGATGTTTGGAGGTTGTCTGTCACGTGAACTCTGAGACTAAATGAAGAAATTGAGTTTTTACGTGGCTCTTAACAGCGCCAGAATATTAGTTTCTTCTGTACTGGACACTTGCAAACTGTAGAGTTCCTGCTTTGTTTTGGTGCATTTTTAATGTTTGTTTCTTTTGAGACAAGATCTCACTGTGTAGTCTAGGCTATCCTCGAACCTCCTGCCTCTACCTCTTGAGTGCTGGGAACTTAGGTATGTTCCACCAGACCCAGGAAGGCTCCCTGCTTGTATCACAGACCTTACCAGAGGAGATAAACAGAGGGGCATCTTTGGGCCCAATTAGATCTGACAGATTGTGGAAGAATGCACCACTACCCACACTGCAGCTAAACAGAACCAACTGAGGAGACGCACTAAACAGAACCAACTGAGGAGACGCACTGTGTCTGAGATTTGCTGTTTTCCAAAGAGCAAGCATAGGGGTTGACCTGAGAATCTCCCTTTCATATGTATACTATGGAAACAGCTTTCTATGCATAGATGCAAGCACCCACAAATCTTACATGCTTTGGCACTAATACACACACATATGCATACATGCACACACAATTGAGGTTATCATACAGAAAGTATGAGAGGGTAATCTATGAGAACCTACTGAGGTTTGTATACACTCTGCCGGGCGGCTTGCTGGCCAGTTCAAGATCAAGTTGCAGTCCTAAATTCTCCACAAGACCCATGTGTCTGTCGTGATTCCTAACGGCTTCTGAACCTGTTGTCTTGTGGCCTGCCAATTTTGAAAATCCTACCTCATGGTCTCTATTCCAATTTAATTGTTAAATTCTCATCTAATTGCTTTATATGTCATGCTCTGTCTTATCCTCTAAATAGATTTTTTAATTTTCCGGGGAAGGCGTACATACTGTTAGAACCAGGATTAGCAAAAAACTTCTCTTGCTGTTGATCCTTCCTGAAGTACAGAGCCATTTCTTATAGCCCATAAATAAAGTGTAACTATTTTTTTAAAGTTCTTTGTCACTTTTATAAGGGATAACTCGCCCTCTGTTTTTGTAGACGAGTCCAGGAGGGCAGTTAGGATAGAGAACCGGTGCCTTCCCTGACTGACACGGTCTACTCCCTTGACTTTAACAGCCAAGTGGGGCAGCAATCAGCTATTTCGTTCAATATGTTCATTTATAGGGAACCCACTATCATTTAACAACCTATTTTGACCAATTCCTTAAGAAAAAAAGAAAGAAATTGAAGAGAAATATACTTTAAGTCTCCTTATAAGTACCACCTGCTTCCACTTCCACTCACTGGGCAAGAATTGAAAAAAAAAATTCCACCATATTTTCTTTGTTTCTTTGATTGAGACAGGGTTTCTCTGTTGCGACTCTGGCTGTCCCGGAACTCCCTCTGTACATGAGGCTGGCCTCAAACTTACAGAGATCCACCTACCCCTGCCTCCCAAGTGCTAGGATTAAAGGCGTGTGCCACCACCACCTGGCTGCCATTTTTGCTTGTTGGTTTGTGTTTCCAGGTGTAACAGCTGCAGGTCCTCATTCTGATTGCTAATTTCTGAAACGTGCTTAGTTCTTCTTATCGCGAGTTATGCTGGTATTTACACGATGAGTCTGATCGCTCCAAAGAAAAGAAGTTTTCTGTGCGCTTTATTCACGTGACTGTAAATCTGTGGGTCTTTTCATTTGTAGTGGGTGATATAGTCAGCCCACTGAGACCGCGGAAAGTCGTGACTGTCCACCACTCATTTTTATTCTTTTCCTTATGGAGGTCTGTCTCCTCAGTTTCATCTACGTACATGCATTTGTGAGATTTGATTGCAAAATAAAGATTAAAAAACGAGCCTTTTCTTACTCAATTCACCAGTTCATCGATTGAGGAGAAAATTGGAAGGGTTATCTCAAAGGTTATACAGGAAGAAGAAAAATGAAGTTTCCTTGAGGAAAAAAAAAAAGGAAAAGGGATAAACTTAGTAAAGTCACACAGGACATGCAGATCTCGTGGAGTGCATGCAGAACCAGAAGACAGAAACAGAACTATGCTGATAGCCTGCATTCTTCTGGAGGCAAGAGGGAGAGGAGCCAGGAAGATAACAGGAATCTGGCTAGTTATGTGGAGGTCTCAGCAGAGGCTGAGCGCAAACATTCCTAGTTCCTGGTTGGATGGCACAGAGAGATCTGGTTTCTGGTAAGGAATTACCATGAGAAAAAGTATGAAAATAACAGCAAAGAGAACTTGGAAGAGAAGCCAACTGTGATCTGGCTGGCTCTGTTGGAGAGTGTTAGATATTTTGGAGAAGTCTGAGCAACGGTTAACTACTGAAATCACGACGGGAAAGAATCTGAGATATGTGTGAGATGACTCCTTTGAACACGAGTATTTCAGAGTTTCCAGATCTCCCAGTCCTTTTCTTAGCTCAGTGACTAGGGCCAAGTCAACGCAAGTGCTACAGCATACAGAGACAGCACAGAAGCTAAAGCAAGCTTGGTCTAGGCTGCCTGGTTACAAGTCTGCCCTGTACAATAAACTCATAATGACTGTTTCTACTACAAATGAAGCCATTATGTGTGTGTGTACCTGTGCTTGCATTTTGCATGTTAATAGTATCCAAATATGCCAGCTACAGTGCCCTCTGTTTTCTAGACAGATAAAAAGAATGCCTTTAACTAGAACTTCCTTTTACTCTTTCAAACAGCAACGTGCACCCTCACTTCTTATTCCACGGGAGATAGGATTTGCGTGAGGATGGAATTGGAGCTCAGCCTTTTTGGCTAGGATCAAATGTACATGATGATACACAAATAGAGCTCGGGGACTACGATCAAGGTAGTGCTGAGTCCATAATTCAAAATCATTTTGTCAGAGCAAACACATAGCAGTATTAGAAAGGACACCAGCACTAAACTAATACCTCAGAGAACTAGAAGGTAGGCAAAGCAAACAGCAGGGACCGTTGAGTTGAGTCAGCATCAAAGAGAAGCTTCAGGTCTGATTTTATTGTTGTTTTTAGCAGTGTTAACCTGAGGTTGGGGACAAGTGAGCTTATCGCTTGAAGACAGAGGCAAGGGGAGGTGTCCTTCCATGGGAGAGGTTAAAAGGGGGAGGAAGCATTCGCACTATTGCCCAATTTGGTGTCTGCGGGACAGAATCTGGCTTGGACTCCAGAACATTACAGACTGGGGCCCTAGATTGTGCTCATAACATCTTTATTAGGAAGAAGGAACTGAAAGGCTTCCTGAGGACAACCTTCAAAAATACCAGGAAAGGAAAAATTATTTTAAAGGAGGAATAATTAGGAGTGACAATCCACAGTTTCATGGGACATTGGGAATTGAAATGCTAAGAAGTCTGGTGCATTTGGAAACTACGTGATTAATCGCTCTGAAAGCATTATAAAAAGATAGTAAAGCCCTCAACAAATAAACCACAGCACCGAAAGGGATGGGAGAGAACTGAAATGAAGCATAGAGTTCCAACACAAGTTATTAATCCTGAAGAAAGCAATACAACTTCTAAAGCTTGAAACAATAAAATTAAAAAAAATAGACTAACTTAAATTTGTATACATAGGACACATATAATAAAATCAGATTTGGACTCAGTCAAATGAAGAATCAACGAATAAGAAGTCAATGCTTAAGAAGTTGTGAAACCCTCCATGCAAACAGAAAGGGAGTAGAATATGAAAGGTTAGGGTTAGGGTTAGGATTAGGCCTTAAAAAGATTCAGAGGCTCCCTGTCATTACAAGAACATGAAAGACTTAAAGGAAGGGAAGGGTAGAGAAGCAGTGTGTAGAGAGATAACGGTCAGAGTTGTCCCCACCTTAAAGAAACATCTGGGTCTCCAGAAACACTGAACTTCTGGCTTTTAGAATTAGGAACTCATCAGTCACTTTGGCGGCTCTTAGAGATGTAATGAGGCGACACAAGCTGCGGGGTGAAGTCAAATGGTTCTACCTAGGTCTAAAAGATCTTTCTTTACAGAAACCTTTGAAAAGGTCTTGGTCATTCCAATGGGTAGTAGAATTGTAGGCCACTTTGGAAATGAATGTGTAAGAAGATCAATACAAATAAGTTGACATTTGTGGTTTGAAAATGTTTCTTCCCTAAGAAGAGTGGTGCCTGAATTTTTCAAGAGGAGGTTGAATTTAATGACTCATTTCTAACTGCAGGGCTTCTGGGTCTGGACTGTTGAAAGGAAGGAAGGAAGGATGGAAGGAAGGAAGGAAGGAAGGAAGGAAGGAAGGAAGGAAGGAAGGAAGGAAGGAAGGAAGGAAGAAGGAAGGAAGGAAGAGAGGGAAGGGAAAGAAAGAAACTCTTCCTGTACTCCACTAGATCTCAGGCAAGCACTAGGGAAAGCTACAAGTTGTAAGGACACTTGAGCTGCCTATACAGGGACCCAAAAGAGGAGAAACTGAGGCTTGTCATCAGCTGGCATCCATCAGAACTAACTGTGGGCATATTAAGTTTGACCAGGCTCTTCCGACTTCATCAAGCTTTCAAAACAGTGATGAAGCAGTCAACATTTAACTAGATAGGACCCAGAGTAGCTCAGCAAAATCACTCTGTAATTTCTGATAGTGACATTGTCTGTCATCCTGAGCCATCAAGTTTCTATGTGAATTATTACTCATTAATAGATAACTGACAAAGGCCCTATGACAAGCTAGGATAAAGGCACTGATTGTCAAAGGTGAAGAGAAAAATGTCAAAGGTATCAGAAAACAGAGCTGGCTTACCAGCAAAAGAACAAAAATGGCTGAGAACTTACCATTCAGCGTGAGAAGTCATGGATAACAACTGAGAGAAAATATCTGCTGAGATTTCAAAGCTAATGTAAAGCATGAGGGTAAAACAAGAATGATTCCATGTAGAAGACATAAAGGGGTTGGAGAGATGGCTCAGTGGTTTAACGCACTGGCTGCTCGTGCCAAGGACAGGGGTTCGATTCCCAGCACTGACATAGAAGCTCGCAACAGTAACTCCACTTCCAAGGGATCTGATGCCCTCTCTGGCCTCTTCAGGTACCAGGCAAGCACGTGGTACACAGACAGACATGCAAACAAAGCGTCCATATACATAAAAACATTTAAAAGACCTTAAAAAGAAAAAGACAAAGAGAGTCTAGTACCCATGGGTTACCACAAGTTATCATTTAAGAAACGAGAAATTGAACACATAAAGAAAAAAGAAACAAGAGAAAGGAAAAGTGGATGTAGAGCCTGGTGGCTCATCTTAATGGGAATGTCAACTGTGTTAAGGAATATTAGATAATAAAATAATAAGGGGTACGAAGAGTGATATTGAAGAGGGGGATTTCTGCCCTGCTTGGGAAGACTAGAGAAGATGTTATATGGTTTTAAACTATTAGACTTAAAGCATCATTTCTGTGATAAAAATTTCAGTCATCACCAAAGTAGAACATGAAGACTCTAACGTCAGGGCCAGAAAGTTGTGTGTGGGGTGGGAGAAAAAAGGAGGGAAAAAATGACCTCAACTGGAAGCAGGATTGGAATAAAAGGAAGCAGGGAAAAGCAATAGCAAATTATAACACCTGGTAATAATAAGGAGCATCTCGAGGCTGGGCCAAGAGGATCACAAAGTCAAGGGTAGCCTGAGGTATTTAGAAAGACCTTGTAAATTAATTAGTTGGTGGGGCACACCTTTAATCCCAGCACTTAGGAGGCAGAGGCAGGAGGATCTCTGTGAGTTCAAGGCCAGCCTGGTCTACAGAGTGAGTTCCAGGCCAGCCAGAGTTACAACAGAGAAATCCAGTCTAGAAAAACTAACTAACTAACTAACTAACTAACTGACTAACTAATTAAATGTTAAAAAATTAAAAAAATTAATTGATTAATTAACTGCAACAAATACTAGAAATAAGTTTTCAGGTTAAGTATAGATGACTAAACCTATCTACTAAAAGCAACAAGTTCTTTTGGACTGGATTATTTTTACAAATCAAGCTATCCTCTGTTTACATCATGATTGGAAGGCTATAAAGGAAGCAACCAAAGACTACAAAGTGATGGGAAAATCTCAAATTAAAATGTATCGGTAAAATTAAAGTCAAATATAACAGAATTTATGATTAAAAAAAGTACTCACAGGGAAAGAGGAACATTATCCAAAGGTTAAAAACAAATTTATAAAGGGAGGTTTATGACAATAATGTGCATGCACTCAATAAACTAATTTCAAAACGCATAAAACCCAAACTGACGGACTTGAGAGAGCTCGTAATCAAAAGACGCTGCTAAAGCAGGCCTGCTGAGAGTTAGCTGTCCAATGTGAAGACCTAAGGGACCTATTTTAAAGGACAAGGCCAACCTTTGAAAGGGAAAGTCACAATTTCTAAAAGTGTAAGTAAAGGAGAAAAAGAGAACTATGTCTTCTACTCTGGCCCAAGTGCAATTTACTTTTCTGCCACGGTACACATTTATGGATCATAAAACTAAAATAGAAAGATTATAAATGTTACAGAGCTACTTCTCAAAATAGCAGGTTGTAAAGTCGAGTTCCCGTGTTTGCTCAGTGCTGTTCCCTTCAGTGTTCGTAGCTTTCTTCCCAGTCAATACTTTAGGGAGTCTCTACTCTCTGGTACCACAACCCTGCCTAACCCCAGAGGTTTTGCTAAGAACAAGCTCAGAAATTGAGACACCCATACTCATTACTAAGATGATCTCCTTGCGTTTATCGATGATCCCCTGGACACCACTCAGGTGATAGATCTGAATTTTAATCTTAATTTTACTGCTCACTATTTTTTTGATCTGGTTCTTGCTCAACTTCTACAAATGTCAGTGTTTTCATCTAGAAAAAAAAAAAATGGAGTGATTGACTCCCAACTCAGAATTGCAGAGAAGATAAAAAATCATGAGAAGATGGATGCTATTCGTTGGCAGATGGGGAAGACTGGGGGGTGGAGAGGGGGTGGGGGTGGGGTGGGGGGATGCATATGGCCAAGATACATTGAGCATATGTACAACTTTTCCAAAAGTATTTTTAAAGGAGTGGGGTGACCAGTATATATTATAAATTATAAAAATATATTATAAACAAATTTGTAAAGGGACAAATTAATAAAATACTAAATTTTTAGAAATTAAAAAAGACATGATTTCTATGAAGCAGTTAACAACATCAACAACAGTAATAATAAAGCACTGACTGAGGATACAGCTACAAAGTATGGAAGGTAAAGTTTAGAGCTAGATTCATATTCTCTCTCTCTCTCTCTCTCTCTCTCTCTCTCTCTCTCTAGGGTATCCTTCTAACTCATGAAGAAAGGCTGTTCTGTCTCTTCAACAGCCTTCATGGGAAGGCTTTATTTTATTTTTACCTTCGGCTCCTTAGATCACTGCTTTCCAGAATCTGATCATCCCAGGCACCATTTCCCCCCTACATATTAAAAGCATGTTCCCATCTCATCCTAAACTAAACTATCCAAGAGGGGAACTACTCTGTGAAAAGACAAGTTCATCCTGTGGACACTGGTGCTAAACCATGGGTGCGACTCCCCGTAGGTTATTTGGATCACTTCTAGAACTGTGTTTTCTAAGAATCGTCGAGTTGTAGAGGCCTGTTAGTAGACATAAGTTACCAACAGCCCAAACGGGCATTTTACTAGTTTTTATTTATTCATTGTTTCATTGATTGGACAAAGGAGGAACTGAAGAGGAATTGTGCTGTGGCTCCATAGAACTCTGATTCTCAGCAGAGTCCTCTTCTGTTTTTCAACCACTAAAAGATAATCTGGAAATAATAACAAACCTTAAAAAACAAAATGAAAAGCCTAGATTCTCTTTTTGTGTCTCGGTAGCTAAAGCAAAAAAAAGAGAGAGGAACCTGGCCACTGTTTATTTCTCTGTCTCTTTTGAATCGGGCCAGGAGCACGCATGAGGTGGTCCCCACTGCGGCTCCATCCCTGGAGGAAGTGGAACCAGAACACACCATCCTCACCTCAACTCTCTGCACCAAGTCCTCAAAGGAAAGCTGCCCACTCCCTGAGATCAAGATTCTCTACTGGATTCTCTGAGGACATGCCCATGGCCTTCACGATAGTAACATTTTCATATTTATCCAATCAGAACAGACCCTAATGAAGTTCACTTGTTTTATGCTCAGATTTTTTCCTTGGATAGTACAATGATGAAAAATAATTTTTCTTCTATTAAATTGATCCTGAAAATCTCTTATATTAATTATCAGCTAATAAAAATTTGGGTGCTGTTATGAAGTACTCTTTTGAAGAATGATCACCTTCATTTTTGATGGGAAGAGATGTTGAACTGGTTAATTACTAGAGGAGGAATTCTTCCAGGATACCATTCTGAAACTTCTGTATCTAAAATAATTTCAACTTACAGAAGCCTTGCAAACAAAAAATTCCAAGTGTCATCCACCCAACTTCTAATCTTGTATAGCCAATACAAAATTTTAAGTTATCCATCAAATTTCCTTTATGACTCAAGCTCAGGAAGATGCCTGCATTCTGGGAGTAGTTCAAAAATCAATTATTTACTTTTTTCCCAACCAGATCCTGGTTTGTAGTCATTGATTCAGTGCAAAGGTAGTTTTTTCTTTTGTTAATTAAATCACCGGTTCTTAGTCCTAGAGCCCTGTAGCATTTCAGTCTCCACACAATCTAGTCTTTAGTCTAGACCTGGATGGCTTCAGCCTTTGTACAATCTATCTTAGAGATTAAAGGCATAGACCACCACTGCCTTTTGAATACTGGGATTAAAGATGTTTGCTACTATTGCTTTCTGAATAGTGGGATTGAAGGTGTGTATCAACATTCTTAACCTTTCTACATTCCATCCAGACTACACAGGCCTCTGAAAGTGATTCCTTCACATAGAATCCTGGAATATAGACCCTGTCTTAGACTTTACTTCCTGGACACTATTAAGTCAAAACGTCTCCTTTCTTATATACTCCCTACATGGTGTCTTGTGTTTTTCTAGACTCAAGGCCACCACAAGACCAAGTGACCATTGACAAAATTCTCTACAAGTGCTAGTCAAAACAAACCTTTCCTCCTTTTAAGTTGATTGTCTTGGGCCTTTTGTCACAGTAACGGAAAGCTGACTGATATACGTCTTATTTTCCTCATGTCTTTCTAAGCTACCTCATTTAACATAGTAAGCACTAAACAAATGATATAATTTAAAATTATAATGACACGTCTTATTACTTGTAGGTAAGCTATCTACTTAGACTTTTTAAGATTTGTCAGGAATAGTGACATTCCAAGTAGACATCTACAAGTCAGCGTTTCTCAAATGTGGCTCACGAATCACCTTCAGGTGGCCAGAGTCCAGAAGAGAGTGCTGGATCCCCTGGAGCTGAGTCGTAGGTGGTTGTTAGCCACCTCTTGTGGGTACTGGGCCAAGACTCAAGTTCTCTCCAAAAGCAACGGCAAGTGATTTTAGTCACTGAGTTCTCTCTCTGCCTAGCTTGTCCATACAGGTTTTGAGGTGGGTACAATTCATCCATGAAATAATAAAAGGCCATTTCTGATCCATTTAGGTTAATAGACAAAAGTAAGCTGCAACCCCTATTTTGAGACACAGCCCAGAAAAGGGGGAAAACAGTACAAGATGATGAGACATATGAGACATTACTAGACAGGGCTTAGACACGCTATTTTCTCATGGAAGTCCCTTCATTTCCTTTAGTTGCCAAAGTTACAAACAGTTTCTCACTTGAGATTACCTAGGAACACTAAGTGGTGCAAAAATCAATATCCCCACCAAGACTTTTGGGCCACTATCTGTTTTTATAGAGACTAAAATATGATATAAACTTGGTGTCGCTTTTGTTTTGGTGTTATACTTTTTTCTTTTCCCAGGCAGGTTGTCCCCAGAGAGCTTCTTTCTCACTTGCTACTGAAGACCTGTGCCTGTTTCCTGCATCTCCTTCGATAAGCTTTCCCACACCACTCAGCACGGTGGGGCCAAAGCAAAGCTTTAATCTCTAACAAGCAGCAAGCATGCAGGTGCAAGGCGACGCTGATTGGGGAGTGGATTTATGTTCTTTGGAACCTAGATGAGCAGTTGGGAATGTTGACATTCTGTTTATGAAATATGAGAAACGTAGCCAGAAGCTTTCTCTGGATTGAAGTCATCCAGCTTTACAACAATGCTTGCAGCAGACAAGAATTCTGAGCACAGCCAGGGTTTATGGAGACACTGCCATGGACACTGTGTGCTCTGTCCGTCTGAAGAACTATTTGCTCTCAGTGATCCTCCTCCATTTTTTTTTTTTTAACACATGAAGAAATAGACTTTTAAGGTCAAATAAGTTAATTTGTGTTATAAGTAGAAAAGTCAGGATTATCGCCCAAGTCCAACCAATTAATATGCAACCCTTCCAGAAGACTGATCTATGTAGCCTATATATACATACAGAAAGGAAGGTGTCACAAATGGATAGCAGAAGATGTGCTAAAAAACCAGGACGACCTCATTCCATTGATACTCTTGGTGTCAAGTTTCATCACCTGCATGTTAAGGATTTGAACTTATTTCTTATGGTCCCCATTCCAGATGTAAAGAAACTATGGACTTAAAGTTAATAAAAGTGATCTCCATTTTAAATAAAAAGGTGTATGTTTTGCTATTGATGAATTGTATTGTTTCTGCCTCAGAGATGAAGTTGATACATGAAATAAAGGGCTATTACCGTTTTTGTGAATGCTAAAAATCATTGTTTTGGATTGTACAAAATATTCGATTACCCCTATAAACAGCATTGAAGACATTGTTTGTCTAGTGTGTTCATGGCAATTGTTCTTATGAGTGCTGTCTAAATTTGTCCTTCTATAATTTTAAAGGTAAGTAATTTCTTCTACAAGTAGGAAAACTGAGGCAGAAGGAACGATTTTTTTTTTAAGGTAAGCTACTGAAGCAGCAAGTAGGGAAGTAAGTTTTGAACTCAGGAAGTTTACCCGGGGCTCTGGAGCCCATCCAGTTTCCATGACAATCTGGAGAGTGTGGTATTACCCAGAACGGTATGTTCCCTCCAAGAACCATGCCTAACGTAGACTACTGTTCGTGGAGGCAGATATCCTCATTCATGTCTCAACACCACAGTCTTGATATGTGAGGAAAATAACTGATGGTAACATTGTTTGCACTGCTGCTTATCACAGAATTTGAGAAGCTTTCCAAGGTTTCTCTGCATCCAAATACATGAATTTTCAATTTGCATTTTGAATTTAAGCCCAAAAAAGACAGAGCAGCTTTTCTCTATCCCCTAGTACCTGGAACATTGGTCGGGCATCGCTGTTGGGTATATTATTTTATGAAAATTCCCTAGGCTGTATATGTGCATTCGAATCGATGAGTATTGTATTGCTTTAATACACAGAAGATGAAACTAAAGCTTCCTCCAACTAGAGACCATCGATTTCTGTTCACAGCGACTTTTCATTTTGAATAATTAATAAATAAATAAACACTGCACAAAATCATTCTCTTGTTTTCAAGCCCATTTTCGGTTCAGATTAAAAGGACCGAGCCGTTCTCTGTCTTACATGGTTATTTGTTCAGTGATATAATTATTTATGCATCTTCTTTTCCTTGGAGTCTTTAGTGACAGGTCTACAAAGAAAGGGCCATTGGAACGTTCTTCCCCTAAAGCCTTACAGAACTCCAGGAGAAAAACAGCATAGTGTTCAAATCAGTAGGGCAAACTCTTCTTGGGGCATGCATCTGTGAAATCATGCAGATTTAATTTTGACAAAGATAGCCCCTAGGGATATCAGAGGCTTGTGGGTTTTTCCTTTGTTGGATTTTACAATGCAGAATCTACTCATGACAGCAAACCAAACCTGTTAGTGGCATCAGAGAAGTAGAGCCGATGCCGGGAACAGGACCACTGCACATCTATTAAAAGTGCAATCACTGAGACACGGCACACGCGGGGCTAAATACCTCTCTCTGTGGCATTTGTCATATTAAGAGCTGTAGCGTAAACAAAGGAAAAGGCAAATCAAATGTGGTACAAACATTGCACAATCGCTCCCACTCTTGTAGATGCAACAAGACAGTCTGATCTTCAGGACAGGAGCCAGGCAGAAGTCTAACATTGTGAAAACAGTGTCATCTAGTGTATGTATGCTTATGAATAGTGGCTTCAGGATAGATGATCACGAAATTGGTGGGTTGACAGGTATATAGAAAGATGACATAGAATATGTATATTATTATATTGTATATATTATATATATATATATTTGGATAGATAGGTAGGCAGACAGGCAGACAGGCCTTGTTTAGTTTATGAGAATCTATTTTCTTGTTTGCAAAAACAAAATATCATGAGACAAGTTTCTAAATAGATTTGACCAACTCTAAGTATCTGCAAGTAAAGCCTTTCAGACTGCAGGAAAACTATTGTCAGCCCTCTGGTGCCCTGACTAGCAACAGAGACCCATGTCCTGGAGCCACTTAAAGTTTCCACACTGCTTGCTTTCCCTCCCTGCTGCCAACATTCCTGCTCATGTTGAGATAAGATGTGCATTTCAAAGCCTAGTGGAAACAGGAGATGCATAGACATTAGCGAAGCACACGGCAGCCCTCTACCTGGAAGGACCCTGTTCACATGCTTGTCTGTTTCCAGCCCCCCCGCTCTGGCTCTCATTTTTCCCTTCTATAGAGCTATCCAGCCACTTCTCCACACTATGAGATCCCAGGAGTGCCCAGGCAGCTCCGGCTTCCTATCTGTCCAACCTTTATTTCTCTCTGGGTTAGAATGACAGAAGCAAGCCAGGTCATCGTAGATGATGCAATCATCAGGTATCTTGGCACATTACAACACTGATCTATTTTAATTTGGGTCTTGAGGAATCTCCACCCATTTCGTTCTTCTTCATCTAACAGGACTCATGTGAAGGTGATATTTACATGATGCAGTCAGACCCATATTCAGCATCAGATAAGTAAATCCCAAGAACTCAAGGGAAAAAAAAATCCAAAAATCAAAAAAGTACATTGTATCGGGGTCTTTCCCAATGATGAAAAAGCTTATAGCAAAGACCAGCACTACCACAAAAACAAACAAAAATACACAATCATAATAAAAATATTTCAGTTCTGTAGGATTAATTACTATTGATTAAAGATTTTTTAAAGAGGCTTATTCCCCTGTTTAAGAATAGAAGCAAAGTGGATGTAGAGAAGGCTCAAGGGTAAAGAGTACCTGCTGCTCCTGCAGACAACCTGGATTCAGTTCCTAGCATCCAGGACAAGTGGCTCTCAACTGATTGTACCTCCAGCTCTGGAGGACCTGACACCCTCTTATTGACTCCATCATTACCTGCCAGCATGTGGTGTGCACACATATGTTAGGCACACACTCATACTCATAAATGTAAAAATATAAATATAAAACATAAGTCTTTTCAGTGTAGTCTACAGAGTGAGTTCTGGAACAACCAGAGTTATGAGAGAGAGAGAGAGAGAGACAGAGACAGAGACAGAATGAGAGAGACAGAGACAGAGAGAGACAGAGAGAAAGAAGGAGGAGAAGGAGGAGGAGGAGGAGGAGGAGGAGGAGGAGGAGGAGGAGGAGGAGAAGAAGAAGAAGAAGAAGAAGAAGAAGAAGAAGAAGAAGAAGAAGAAGAAGAAGAAGAAGAAGAAGAAGAAGAAGAAAAGAGAACAGGAACAGAAATTCATGCTGAAAAAATGCAGAGTTATCCCCAGTGACCCCATGACTTTGAAAGCAAACCTTATCATTCACATCAGCACTTTCCCACTGTCATGTCCTGGGCCACTGAATATCTGCCCCCTGTCTTTAAAAGTGCTCAGGAGCGAAACTTTCAGATACACAAGGAAACACTTTGGCTCACTCTTTAGACATGAACCATATCTAAGTAAAATGTAGAGCTCATTGGAGAGATAAGTATGACTTCCCCTGGAGAAAAATATCCCTATATACAGCACTGAAAAGACACTTTGTCTCCGATTTCAACCTAACAAAAGTAATACATGGATAATAATTTTTTGAGGAGAAAAACTTTACGTGGTGTCATTCTACTAGGAAAAATGGGATTCTTACTTCTATGGGACTTCATTAAAATAAGCAATGACAAAGAGAAGGCTAGTTTCTAGTCTAAAGAAGGCAGCTTTGTAAGTTAGTATATTTAGCTTATCTCTGTTCAACAGTTGTATATTAATTCTTATATTAGGAGATCATTAAGGAATGACTATAGCTAAAGACTGAAAGTCACAAGCAGGTATGACTTCCTTAAGCATCTGAAAGATCAGTTCCAATAGGCACTGAAGTATACAGCAAAAAAATGAAGCATAGCCATCCCTGATTGTAAGAAACCAATGATTCTATAATGTGACCCAGGTACAGTAAAACACCATGGTTGTATCCTGCCATGAAAGTTATCTAAATCCGTCTCTGTTCTGGAGGCCCCAGAGACAAGAGTCAGACTTCCATAGGAGGATAGCCACAGTCATGAGATTGATGGCCCTTTTCTGCATTCCGGATGACTATGGAATTTGGGAAACACCAGGTTTGTTGTCAAGGTCTAATCAGTGACTCTCCATAGGTCTGACCTAGAAATGCACTCCACTCTTCTATAGGAACTTATGCTTGTTGTGTTTTTATTTGTATTTTAGATCTGGGAGAAATGAGGCTCAGAATATATACAATGGATATTCTTAGATCCACAGATCTTATTTACTCCTTTGTAATGGTGGATAGAATCTCATCATAGTCTCCTTTTTTTATTGATATACATTATAATTCTTTTTAACATTTGCTATTATATGTAACTTTGTAGCAAGTAGTCTCAAAGAGATACTTACATAATTTTTTACTTAGATAAATTGTCAGAATTTAAATAATCGAGACAAATATATATATATATTCTTAAAAGTTGATTTTTTTTCCCTAAAAGGCCATCACTAAGCTATGCCAAATTATTGATTTAGTTTAAACTGATTGCTTGGCCATTCGGTTATTCTTTGTAAATGAGTTGTCTTTTCTCCAACATCTTAATAACATCTAGTTCTTGCTGTTTTATTACATGTGTCTGGATGAAGTTGACCCTGTTGACTGATCAGGACTTGATGTTCTTGGCCTATTTGAGGATTTAAGTCTTTCATCACTTCTGGTACATTCTCCAGCATGTTCTTGAGGACTGATTCTTTTTTTTTTAATTTTCTGTTATCATATTTTTTTTTCATTATTTCCAAACTCATTTTATCTTTTCCATTTTAAAAAAATCTATTTGCACTGGTGTCTAAATTCTAAAATGGTCTCTTTAATGAGGAAATAGTCTCTTTGTCTCTACTTCATTATTACTTATCCATCAGATTTCAATTTTATCCATTGTATATTTTCATTTATTCAATTTATTTTTCTCAAAATTGCCTGTCATCTTCCTAAAAACACTTTTTAATTTATTCTTTGAAAATTTCACACATGTATACAATATTTCTTGTTCATACCTACCCCAGCTCCTAACTTCACATTCTCTTCTTATGTATTTTGTTTTTAGCTCACAATGGGTCCAATCAGTGATGCCCTTATTTGCATGGAGGTGTGGTCAACCACTGAGACGTGATTACTCTCCCAGAGAGAAATGCCTCTCCCTTTCCAGCAGCCCTCAACTGTCAATAACTACTGAGCAGGCCGGGGAGGGGGTCTGGAGAGCCCCTCTCCTCCAGGCCATAATTTTAAACTGGAAACATAACAATTTGTTTCTTTTTGTGTCTTTAACTGCCTTGAGCATTTATTTATGCCCCCTACTATGTGATTCTGTTGACTAAATTCCTTTGTGTATTGTACTGACTCACACTCAAGTGAGTCCCTTTCTACATAACTACAGTTCATGTTATGAACTCAGCCTTACTATGTTTTCAACCGTCTCTGTCCTGTTGCTGGAGCTGTAAGATTTAACCCCAGGTTTCAACCCGCCTAGATTTGGTGTTGGGAAATTAAGCTACAAGAATTTTGTGCATGAAGCTTCCGGGATTCATTGCTTCACTCTGCCAGGGAATATTCTCTTTTGCCCTGCTCTTTCTGGCAAGATTCCAGTGTTTATGTCTTGCCTTTAAATGTAACATAAACATACTTTTTTCTGAGCGTGTTTCTGTAGAGTAGATCTGCATTCTAGTGCTTGGGAAGGGGCAAGATTGAGCCGCGCGGAGGACATCCTTCCGTCCGTATTCACGACCCTGTCCTCTGCGCAAACCTTAAAGCTACCCCACAGCCGCACATTTCCTTCTGAGTCATCGTTGCCATCCAACAGCTATTTTAAAACCTTTCCGCTCTCCTTACCCCCTCCCCGTGCCCTCCTTTCAGAGGGTAACTACGTCTACTTCCTAAAGGAAGTAGAGACCACGAGAACAGCTTTCTTAAATTCAATATGCCTGATTTATACACTTATTCGTAGTGGAAATTGTCCCTGTTTCCCCTTTTACTCCAAGGAAGAAAGTTCTCGGCCCCGAAGGAGAGCAGCTGTATAATGTATTGTGGAAGCCTGGATCCTTTAGAAAGGAAAGCAGGATTCTATTAATAATTATTCCAGGACAACAGGTGTGGTCCAGAACTGTCCTGGGTAAACAGGACGTGTGTGCTCCTTCCACAGAAAGTTTGTAGCTCTACCTGAACCCGGATGCAGCACTGCATTCCTTTGCCCCTCCCCCGTTTGCGATGTCTTAACAAGGTCAGTATTTCTAATGGCTCCCTGCTTTGATTCCTCGCCTCTTCTTGCCAAGCTCACTGAAAAACGAGGAGATGGCATTCAATACATCTCAGTTTCTTAGATCCTTCCATCTGTGCCCCTGTGTAAGTGAGCCACCCTCACTGTCCCTTGCTTTCCCAAAACACAGAACAGGAGCTCTCTTCCTGACAAGTACTCCGAGGGACACAGCTACTCTACGTAAAGCATTTAGCATCAGCGGTACATTTTAACATTCAAGCCAGTCTATCTTTTCTTGAAAGACATACATATCTAGACCAACTTGAGTTTCATCAGGAATTCTGTATGTCACAGATAGAAGGGTAGTGTGGTGGTTTGAATGAGAATGGTCCCTGTGTATGTTTGAACACGTGGTTCCCGGTTGATGGAACTCTTTGGGAAGGATTAAGAGGTGTGGCCTTGTTGGAGGAGGTGTGTCACTGGGGATGGGCTTTGAAGTTTCATTTCCAGTGTGCCTTCTCTGCCTCCTGTTGTGAATCGAGATGTGAGCTCTCACCTGTTCCTGATGCCGTGTCTTTGCTTCATCATCATGGACTCTAACTTTTGAAATTGTAAGCCAAATTAAGTGCTTTCTTTTATAAGTTGCCTTTGGTCACGGTGTTTCATCACAGCAACAGTAAAGTAACGAATACAGGTAGACTCTCTTTGTCCTATTACTTTAGAGACCTGGAAGCCTGAAGATGGTAATTCAGAAAGGGAGTTTTATATCCCATGTGACAGGGCATTTCTTCATATTGTTATGACATCTAAGATGTACTTAGTGCACTGTATCCACTGTGGTGACATGATGTGTGTGTGTGTGTATGGTTTATTTTTGGCTAGAAGCTACTAGTGCTATGCCTATCTGTGTAAGTATAAGATAGCTTCAAATAGCAGTGTGAGTTCTGTTTCAAAAGAGCCAGCCCATAGCTAACATGTTTATTTAAATTTCAATGGGGAAGAAAAGTCAGTGATATTCTAATCTTAAGTAGATTTGATCATTTAGAAGATTAAATTACACTAACTATATTGCGAACTATGCTAAATTACCTATCTATAGTATATGTGCTTATCTAAGATAAAGTATTATTTGCCGTGTCCTAATGGAAATTTTATGAGGAGTTGGTGTAATGACATGATAAAAATGTTGCATCAATTAGAAACAAATACAAAATGGAGGTCATTAAAGCTGTTAGAGAAAAGACATGGGTCTGCTCAGGAAATAAAAATAATTTTAATAAAAGCCTGAGTCAGAAGGGGAATGGCAGAAAATGGTAGATTTTGGCCAAAGCAGAATACAATGGTTCAGAAATTTGGGAGCCATCAAAAATAACCCCTGATTTAACCATTGCTTCTGCTTGTATATCTAGCCCAACGTTTTATCAGTCAGAGAAGAAAAGGAAAGCATAAAAATATGAAGCCATCATCCCTAATACATTCAAAGGCCAGAGTGTTAAGTATGATCAATAACTTAATTCCTTGAGGTTGATTTTTACAGAGGAGGAAAAAAAAGCCAGAGCTGTTGAATCTGTGGCTCAGAACAGGAGTCAGGAAGGATTTCCCTCTCACGTCGCTCACTAGTGAAGGTGTGCTCATAGTTCCTATTTTCCCCAATTATTAAAAATAGGTTTTCGTCACATAATATATCCCAACTGGAGCTTCCCTTCCCTCTGTCTCTCCCAGTTCCTCCCTACCTCTCCTCTCCTCTGAATCCCAGTTTCTATTTTTAAACCAAATATAATAAAATTTTAGGTAAAGAACCAGATGAACAAGGGGATAGAACACAAAAATCTGCTTGGATTCTGATTTCTCAATGAAGATCTTTCCCACCAATATATTAAATTAACTAATGAAAAGAACATTTTGACAAACTATTACTGTGTTCACAGTATTCATCGCTACATGATCCACAGAACTGGGCCCGTGTTTTATATGTTTGGTTAATCGTCTTGCTTTTCTCATTGTTTATGAGGCTGTAACTTGAAAATGATTATTTTTTCCCATCTTTATATTTTTTTAGAAGTCAATCCAAATACATTAAAAGATAAAATTACTGTCTCCAAACTGATAAATAAGAGAATTATCCAATCCGGGAAGATATACTAAAATAGAGTCATGTTGTTTTAGTATTATTATGAATTTTGTTCCTTGCAATGTTCAAACTTAGCAGCAACTGGAGCAATAGATCAAATATCATTGTTTCATGCTAGGGAAATACCTTCTGACTTCTCGGTTTTCGTAGTCTTGTCCTCAAAGCTGTTGAACTACAGTTTCCTACATTGTAACTTTCCCACGCACAGCCTTCCCAGCAGACTGACGGGTGCATGCTGCCTCTTACCCTCAACGTCCAGCTTCACCACTTTGGAGTAAGCTGTGCCCAGGCTGTTTTTCGCCACACATCGGTACTGTCCTGCATCTTCCTTTTGCACATTATGAATCCTTAAACTCCCGGATTCAAGAACTGCAATACGGGAATTTTCCTGCCAAAGACAGGGACACGAGTTTGAAAACAGCCATGGTCAAAGACACACTTGCCTTATCCTGTTGAATTGTCATCGTCTTTAACACCCAAAATATCTGCCTCTACCCTCCTACTGAGGCCACGCTAGATGATCTAAATTAGCCATCTCAGTGATCTCATGAGATTACATGCATTTTTTTCCTTCTCATCTCATTAGAACACAGCAGTAATCATAACTTCCAACGTCACGCTTACGTCTGTTTGATTGAAAGCATTGTATTTTGGGTCTGGAGGTATAGCTCCGTGGTAGAATATGTGCTTAGCATGCACAGCCCTGATGCCAACCCTCAGAATGAAACACATTTCAGTGTCCATGCTTCACTATATACCCTTAGGATATCATTAGGAGAATGCAAATCCTCTGAAATTCTTGAAATTACTCTTTGGAGTTCAGATGTGACATTTATCTTCTCTTTTTGAATTCATGGTAACTTTGGTAAGTAAGGTACCCAGAGTCAGTCACCTTTGGTTTCTATTATAGAAAATATACAAAGACTTACAACGAAAGGAAAGCTAGGGGATGTAAATATTGCCATTAAAATGGTCAAAACTCATCAAAGTTATAGCTTGTTTCAGTTATTTGACATATCTTGACAACTATGTATTATTTCCCACGGGGTATGCTGGGCCTGGTGAGGTGGGAACAGTCTGTCGTCTCATTTTTAGAGAGACAAAGCTTGATGCAGATTAGCAGTTTATTAGTAAGCATGAGGACAACGCACGGAAACAGTGCAAGCTAACAATGAATAGTACATATTTTGTCAGTGCGTGCGTGTGTGCGTGTGTGTGTTGTAGTTACATGTCTGTGCAGCCGTGTGCATCCATGTCCATGCATATGGCAAAAGAAAGACGTCAGGCGTGCTGATCTATTACTTTCTATTCTACTTTATTCTTTTGAGATGAGGTCTTCACTGAGCTTGGAGTTACGCTGGTGGCCAGCCAGCCCCACAATCTTCTTGTCTCCCCCTCCCACAGCACTGGGACTGCAGGTACATAATTATGTGGGTGCATATGAGCTCAGATTCTCACACACAGCAAGTACTCTAACCCATGAAACCATCTCTCCAGTCCAAATACTACTACTGTTATCTAACTTCAGCATCTTTGTTTCCGTTAGTTATTCTGAGTCTCCCTGCTCTAATTTCTCACCCGTGTTATCCCTAAAGTCTCAAAGATTCAATTGAATTCAAAGATTCAATGCAAAGGCATGCATCACCACATTCAAAGTTGGTGGTGATGCATGCCTTTAATCCCAGCACTCGGGAAGCAGAGGCAGGTGGATCTCTGTGAGTTGGAGGCCAGCCTGCTCTACAGAGTGAGTTTCAGGATGGTCAAAGTTACAATAGAGGAACCCTATCTCAAAAACAACAACAACAACAACAGCAATAACAATAATAATAAGTGATCCAACTGACTAAAAGAAACCTCACTTTGCTTGGGCTAAGCCCCATTTCATCTCTAATGTTGCTGATTTCTCTCTTCTGTCCCCAGGCCAACCCCTACTAGAATGCCCTAGAATGAGTCTGCATAAATTGGAATAGAAGAATTTAAGTTTGGCTAATGTGTATGGGGAAAAACGCATATTATAAGTTTGTTGGTGTGTAAGTAGATATTCAGAGATAGTTATATTTAAAACATGGCGTGTAAGGCTTGGAAAGGGAGCTCAGCCCTTAAGAATGTGTGCTGCTCTTTCAGAGGCTTGGACTGAGTTCCCAGCACCCACATGCAGTGACTCATCACTGTCTGCTACTCCAGTTCTAAGGGATCTGACACTCTCATCTGTGGGTACCCAGATCCATGTACACACACACACACACACACACACACACACACACACACACAAATACAAGTAAAACATACATCTTTAACAAACGATGTCTTATACACAGAGTTTAATACAATAGTCACTTACCCTGAGAGCACTGTCCCCCTTGATCCAGGACACGGATGGCTTGGGGTTGCCCATTGTAGTACACGGTAGAACTGCTTTCAACCCCTCTATTATTTTTACATTAATGGGAGGACGAGTTATTTTAGGTTCTGTGGAGAAAATGAAAGTCAAACGTGAAAAAGGCAATGTGTGTATAGTGAAGATGGAGTTTTATCATCCAAGTTAATTCTTGACATTCATTTCAACACATGCCTTAGGGATCTTAAATTACAGAGTTTGCCAGTGGCTAAGACAGGTCATTCGTAGGTCTCAAACGGAAATCATTCTTAAGGGATTGTTAGATTTGTACTTTTAAAAATCTCTATCTTATTTGGCAAAACTCATATTTGTGAAACATATTAGGTATCTGAAATTTTAGCACTCCTTATTTTAAATGACAATAAGAAGTCAATCAGCATAAACTGTCCCTGTGGTAATTCTACGTTATACAGTTTATACCAATAGACGCAAAAACATTTAAAAGTTGTCGTCAGTTTATCTTATGTCGTTTTTAATTATGTCCTGTTTTCTCTTTAGTTTCCATCTTTTCATTTATTTGTTTATTTTGTTTTTCTGAGATAGGGCCCCAGAACTCGCTATATAGGTCAGGCTGGCCTCGAATTTGAGGTGACTCTCCAGCCTCTGCCTCCCGAGTGCTGAGATTACAGATATTTGTTTCCCGGCCTAGTTCTCGTCTTATTTTAACTATTAAATGTGACATTTTCTCTAGAAGGTATGTATCTGCTTTTATCTTAGTAACACAATTCGGAGACTAGGAAGTCTACAAAGAATTTTACTCTTTTGCCAATGTTCAGGTTAACTTTTCTGAAGAAATGGGTGATATTGGTTCATTTTTATTCTCCAGTATGACGCTTTGCAAGGAAGAAGCTATTAAATCTAACATTTAATAGAACTGGGAGGTTCAAAATGCCTCACAACAAGTAATTAAACTACCTTATAGCCCTGGTGTTTTTATACTAGATACAGAACGAAGGGATGTCTATGTGGGACATACTTCTGAGAAGTGTGTGGGGTTTAGACTTTTGTGATAGGGAAGAGTAAGGAATAAAGACTTCTCTTTTTCCTGATTGGTGGGAGGGCTGTGGAGCCTTTTGTGTCAATTATAAATTATATTTATAAAGATTAGAGCTTGTTGGTTTTTAACCCAGGCATCTATTTCCCATTAGGTTTGATATGGTCCTACATCGTGGCAAAAGTACAAGACAGGCTTTAAAATACGGTATAGGAAAATGTGAACCTTGTCCATTCTGCTGAATTCAAGTCTCTACAGTTCTGTTTATATTAACAGTAGGGAACACCTAGATTTTAGGTACTTGCCAGGTACCTCAACTATGGGTTGTACTGTCATACACCTGTTGGCAAAACCTTAGCTTAGGAGTTGATATTCTGTAAATGTCAAAGAGATGGTTACCAATTCCTTTCACTGGCTTCTCTGAACAAGGTCCTCACAGTAAACCTGAATCATAGATGTTTTATATGGAAGACTTAAGAAACTATCTGCTCATTTCAAGGAATTAACTCCTAGCTTCTAATGAAACAACAACATCTTGGTCATCTGTGCAGTGGAAGGTGTGGAGAACCTTTGGGAAACTGACCGAAATGTAAGCTAAGAATGGATACAGGGCTCATGTGGAGGCATGGGGCTCCTGCCAAGGAACCATGACTCACCGTGGCACACACCGGAAACAGTGAGTATGTTGAAGCAAAGTACTGATGCCAGCGTGAGCTCTTGAACCTAAGGGGGTTTGGAGAGGGGTGTCCTGGGGAGGGTGTGGCTGGAGCCATCATCTGAGGGTCAGGAACCTCAGAGGGCAGCACTTACTGTGCTGCAGGAACTCCCCAAAACTTAACTACTGGAGAGGCCACATTAACGTGTACCCACAGAAACGTTCCTAAGGTGAGGATGGGGGCAGGGCGAGAAGAAAGAAATAAGAGGATTTGACCTGGAACTAAGATTTTTTATTTTTTAAAATGTGTTTGAGAGAAAACAAGAACATTCAGAAGAAAAGTAGAACAGCGAACTATGGAAATGGGTTCCATTCCCTCGAAGGGGGCTTCACCTTCGGAGTCAAGCCTCCTTGCTCAGCAAGTGAGACCTCCCTGGCCTCTTCCCTTGATTTATTTGTTGCCCCACATATCTTAAGAAGTCAGCTGTGGACACACGCCTCACACTTCCTCGTGGTATGAAACCTGTCCTCCGACAATACACTATCCCACCAGCTTCTACCTGAAGTGATCTAGAACTCTATTAAACTTATACTCAAGTAGGGTGAGGTTATCATCCATTTGAGAGGAAAAACAACAAAAAATTAACTAAGATGAGTCACAGTTTATCTTCAATGAAACAAAAATAAAGATGTCTTTTTAAAAAATTATCTGGTAAAACACAAAACACTGTGCCATCCGAGAAACAGAAATAAGTATGAAAAAGAACAATTAAAAGCAAAGTAGTTCCTAAGAAATGAAAATGCCCCCCCTTTAAGATCAAAGTACTGATTATGACAGAACACACAGACTGAAATTCAAAAATTATGATATGGAAGGGAAAGTTACAGAAATATCTTAGCAGGAGAATGTCAAGAGACGTCGAAAATATGGAGGAACCATGAATACCAGAGAAGGAGATCTGATATTTGCTGAATTTGAATATACAATGACAGAAGAAAGGAAAGAGAATTAATAGAAAAAGGAAATATATTTTGAAAAAAAAATTTGGTTTCTAGACACAAAAGGGACTACTAAGCACAGCGGGAATGAGAAAAGAAACATTCTGGTGAATTTCCAAAAATTTGTGAACTCTGGAAATAAAAGAAAAATGCTAGAATTTTAAAGAAGGTAAACACGAGATTCACTTATAAAGAAATAAAGAGAAGTTTTCTCTTCGACATAGAGTGTTACATGTCAACTAAGGGTTTTCTCCTGAAAGCTAAAGGAAAGAGCCAGGACTCTAGATATACCTAGCAAAATTTCTATGCAACGGGAAGGCAAAATGAAGACTTTGAGCTCTGCAAAGATTCAGAAAAGATCTTATTTATACTCTGAAGGAAAGTATATATTGTTTTCTTCCAACAAGAAAACAGTAAAAAGTAAGAAACAATGAAAACACAGCTTCCAGTAGACCCAGATTTTACCAGATAGCAACATGCACGCTAACGTGATTTTTTTCTCATTAGTAACGAGAAAACAAAGTTTCACTGTTGCAAGGTTGGGAGTGCTGCCAACAGCTGCCACCTGAAGTACAAGATGTCATGAGACCAGAGGGTGCTGACACTACTCGTATCTGAGAAAGAGACCAGCAGGTTTGTGCCTATCCAATGGAGGCAAGCTATGATGAAGGAAAGATTTCCACTTATAGTGGAGAAGGAAAACACAAAAAATCTTCACTGTAAGTGAAGTTGGACAGAAGTTCATAGTCAGAAAGTGACATTGTCACTGAAGACTTTGCATCCAGTCCCCTGCCAGTGTGTGGCAAGGCCCGATATGGCTCCTTGATTGAGCAGACTGGCAAAGAATTCCGATAAATGACACTGGCATTTTGCAGGGTGGGGACTTGTGAGGACGAAGAAGCCGGTGATTCCATCTCCTGGTGATTCCACCCCACTATCTGGGATGATGCAGACGAAGATGACAAAAAGATAGTGAGAATGGAATCGATCTTTGATGAGCCTGAGAGAGTGTCCAGGAGCGAGTGTTTCCTAGTTAGAGGAGACAATGATCAGAACCTCATACGCACCCATGAGAGAGAGGAGTTTGCACAGGAATACAAGTATAATGGTTAAAAGTGGCAACAAGGGATAGGAAGTTTGCTCCCAGTTACAGCTAAACCTGCGTAAGGAGGTGGGAAAACAAACAGAACATCTTCCATCAGGATAGGAAGCCACTCAGAAGGAAATAACTTTAAATAAAGCAAAGAAGTAAAAGACTACAAAAAGACGAGAGATTTTAAAAGGGGGGTTGACTATAACGGAACCGTGCTTTTAAGTGTGCAGGGAGAGCTGGATAGGTGGTCAGCAGGGAAGAGCACTTTCAGCTTTTCCAGAAGTCCCGTGTTTGGTTCCCAGCACCCACATCAGGTGGGTCATTCACCTGCGATTCCAGCTCCGGGGGATGTGATGCCCTCTTCTGCTGTCTGTGGACACCTGAGCACACATGGCGCTTACATGCTCATAAATATACAAAAAATAAAAACGAGTCTTTTAAAAATGCACTGTGTCTTCAGAACAAAGTCCCCAAATACGATCAGGAGCTGTGTAAAGGCCCAAAGCAAGGTGGGTGAGGAGAGAGCTCTAAAGGGCGGCCTTGAGGTCGTGGCTGTGGCAGAATAAAGGGTTTGGAACAGGTCGGATTCTGTCCTTGAGCTTGTGTCACTGCTGAACCCCAGGTATGCGAAGTGCTGTGTTTAATGACTGTCAAAAACTGTGTGGAAGCAGCTTTAAAGCCATAGACCACGCCCCTCCCCACTCACTCATCTTCACTTGCAGGGCGCCGCAGCTCTCCACGGCTCCTCCCACGCCATTGTCGGCTACACAGCAATAGATGCCGTCGTCACTGTCTTCCACGCTCAGGATGGTTAGGAGCTGGCCATTCTCCCGGATGCTGTAGCGGGTGTCAAACAGCCTGCAGGCCACAGAGCAAAGCAGAGGATCAGTGCACCGTGTATGAGTTTACACACACATGCACACACACACACACACACACACACACACACACACACACACACAGAGACACACAAACATACACAGACACACACAGACACATACACACACATACACACACACAGACACACAAACACATGCACACACACACACAGACACACAAACACATGCACACACACAAATATACACACAAACACACACACATACACACAGGTACACACATACACAAACACAGAGACACACAAACATACACAGACACACACACACACAGACGCACAAACACATGCACACACACACACACATATACACACAAACACACACACATACACACACACACATACATGCACACACACATATACACACAAACACACACACATACGCACAGGTACACACATACACACACACACAGACACACATACATACACACACACACAGAGACACACAAACACACACACACATACACAAACACAAGCACACGCACATACTCACACATATATACACACAAATGTACACAGACACACACACATACACAGACACACAGACACACAGACACACACAGACACATACACACACATACACACACACACACATATACACACACACACAGACACACAAACACATGCACACACACACATACACACAAACACACACACATACACACAGGTACACACATACACACACACATACACACAGGTACATACATACACACACACAGAGACACAGATACATACACACACACACAGAGACACACAAACACACACACACACATATACAAACACAAGCACACGTACATACGCACACATACATACACACAAATGTACACAGACACACACACACAGACACACACACACATTCGTCTTTGATTAATGGATCAAATGGATGATTAATTAGTGAGAAACCAGAAAAAGATTAGAGGAAATGTATGTTTTGGAAAATTGAGTAGCCTTGCTTAGTATGGTAAAATAAAGTTACTTTATATTCTAATCTCTCTGGGCTCCATAATCAAAGCACCACTGAGTTGTACAAAACACTTCTCTGAGGTGCTGGCTGCTGCTAAGAACAAGTGTAACATATTTTCAGGAAAGTAAGTGTGTACTCACGTGTGTCATTCTGAATTTACAAAGTAGCCAGGACTGTCTGATCAGCAAGTGCCAAGGATCTGCCTGTCTCTGCCTCTTCAGAGACTGGATTACAAGAATCCGTTAGCACATTTGACTTTCTTGTGTTTGTGTGTGTGTATGTGTGTGTGTGTGTGTGTGTGTGTGTGTGTGTGTGTGTGTGTTCTGGAATCTGAGCTCAGGTCCTCCCAGCCCAGAAGTATACCATAACAAAGGCGTGTGAGTCTTTTCCTGCAAGGAAAAAACCGGAAAAAGAGCTCACATATAAATGTAGTGAACAGAAAGAACTAAATATTTATAGACATCAGTATCAATTAATTGAACATTCATCCATTCATTAAGCACGTCTTATTGTTTTTATAATTTTCTACTTTTATTGTATTTTACGTGTACAGGTGTTTTGTCTGCATTATTTCTGTGCTCCACATGCTGCATGCCTGGTGCCTGCAAAGGCCAGAAGGGGGTATCAGATCCCCTGGATCTGGATTACAGACAGTTTTGAGCTGCATGTGGGTGCTATAATCCAACCTGGGTCCTCTGAAAGAGTAGCCAGCGCTCTTAACCGCCGAGTCATTCTTCATCCCTTTTAATTCTAAGATTATGTAATAATTGAGAATATTGTAGCATTGTAATGTGAATATGAGCAATGAGATTGTAATGAACTAAGTAAAATTTAACAGAATCTTATTTTCATTTTGTTGAAGCCATTAATGACTGAATAAGTACATAGATTACCGCACAGATTACCTTTGTGTTTGTAAGTTGTAGTCATTCTTTGTGCTTTATAAACATACCTTAATTGTACAAAATAGAAGGCTTCATTACGACATTCCCACAATGCGTATAATAAACTTTGATCATACGTATCCCTTATTACTCTTTCTTACCTCTCCATCTCCTTTTTCTTCTCCAAAACCATAGTACTTCCCCTTTTTATAAACAAACAACTTTTAGAATTGTCTGTGAGCTGTCCTGCCCTGGAGCTTCTGAGAGCGCTTGCCTGGCAGAGATCATGAAGGCTATAGTGCACAGTGACACAGCAGATTGTGTGTCACAGAAGGAAACACGATGTTTCAGTTAGAGGCAGTGAAAATTACAGTGTCCTTTCTCCCCTCCAAGTCCACGGGTCCGGGTCTATGGACGCCAGCTGAAGTGTTCACTGTAGATGAAGTATTCACGTTTCCCTAGAGTTCCTGTGTTGAAGCTGAGTGTCAGATGTGATAGCATTCAGATAGTGATTAGGTCAGGAGACTGGAACTCTCGTGAGTGGGACTAGTGACCTCGTAGAAGAGAGCTCTACCAAGAGAGCTCCCTCATGGCCTCCTCTCATATGAAGGGCCAGTGGGGGAAAGAAGGACCATCCTTGAACAAAGAGTTGACCATATTCTGAATCTGCTGGCTCCGTGAACTTGGGACTTCTCAGCCCCCAAGGCTTTGAGAAATGATTTTCTGTTGTTTATAAGCTGATCGGGCTTAGCAGTTCTATCACAGTGGCCCATGTGGGCTCAGCCTTGGTGCTCGCTACCCTGCCTGCTGGAGAGCCCTCCTGCCGCTTGGTCTTAGATTTTTTAAGAGTGTTTTTGTTGCGATAACTGTTGTAACGAGGAAAGAAAAGCACAACTTTTATCTGCCAAGTGGGAATTTTATCCGTTTGGGAATCTGTCTCATTTTGAAAGAAAAAGATGACATAGAAGTCATATTCCTAGACAGTGGACTTCAGAGTTTGGGGACACAGTGCAGAGGACAGCCTGGCCCCTCAGCTGCTCTGTGCAACCTGGGACACGTGTCTGCAGACTTAGAAATCCGCGATGCTTCCTAATGTCTGCGAAGCTTCAGGGTTCTTATCTGTTGTTCTTTGTCAGATAAACCAGTGTTTTGCTCTGAATTTCAGATCTTCCATCTACAAAATGAATCTATTTTTCACTTTACATATTCTAGAAGATGACCTCTAGTGCCATCAGCAGCACAGGTGTATTTCTGTAGGTGAGAAACTACAAGGCAGAGCAGGCATCCTTAGCGGGATGAGACAGAATACTTACTTAATAAGAATTTTATTTCTGGTCCAAGAAATCTCAGGCTGAGGGTAGGATTCCACGGCACACATGAAAGTTGCTACTTCTTCAACTAAGGCATCTACAGTTTCAAGCGGCGTGGTGATGACAGGAGCTAAACAGAGCAGAAACAAGGGAGAACTTTCCAGAATATTATTTATTATTCCTCTTTTAGCAGCCAGAAGCTATGACATACCTTGGTGAGGATTACTGTTCAAAAGCTTGCTGGGCATGGGATGACCTGTCTGTAATCTCAGTGCTCCAGAGGAGACGGGAGATTCCTGGCTGGTTAGACTAGCTGAGTCAGCAAGAGACCCTGCTGTCCTTAAATACAGAGGGGAGCAACCAAGGGAGAAACCTCATGCCAGTCTTTGACCTCCACACACGTGTGTGCACAGATGTGCAAACATGTGCCAAGCCACACAAAAATACACAAGCAAAAATTGAAAAAGAAATGAAGATATAAATTACACTACACTCTTGGGGTGACTATAAAGAAAAAGATAATAAATATTGCTGAGGGTGTTGATAGATTAGAACCCTGTGCATTGTGGGTAGGAACTAAAATGGTAGCCACTAGGGAAAAAGAATACGGAGGTTCCTCAAAAAAGAAATAAAAATAAATGAATATGACCAACAATTCCACTTCCGGGTACATATTCAAGAGAATAAGTACCACTAAACGTGGTACAATATGTCTCCACGATGCAAATATTTCCACATCTCTGTTCATATCAGAAGTACTCATAATAACCAAAAGATGGGAGCAACCTAAATGCCCACCAACAGACAGATCAACAAAATTAATGTACATATACAATGGAATGTTACCTGGCAATAAAAATAAGAAAAGCCAAGCCGGGCGGTGGTGGCGCACACCCTTAATCCCAGCACTCGGGAGGCAGAGACAGGCTGATCTCTGTGAGTTCGAGGCCAGCCTGGTCTACGGAGTAAGTTCCAGGACAGCCAGAGCTACGCTAGAGAAACCCTGTCTTGGAAAAGCAGTAAATAAATGAATAAGAAGAGCTGCAGTCTGTGACCTGGAGGAAACAAAAAGCAAAGTATAAAAAAATAAAAAATATTTACCAAGGATCATGTTCTAAGAGTCAATTCATAATTTCCTGCAATTCACAAGCCTACAGAGCATAAACCAGTGATGACAACACTGGGCCTGGGAAGGAGGGAAGGCGTCTTACCCTACGGAGCTGGATTACAGGTGGCTCTGAGCCACCTGCATTAGAACCCGAGTCCTCTAGAAGAGGAGCGAGTGCTCTTTACTGCTGAGCCATCTTTCTGCCTCACAGGAAAAAAAAAAAACTTAAGTAGCTACTGATCCCCTTGAATCTACGAGTGGTCACACACACAGAGCTACGGTAGATGACACACTGCATGAAACAGAGCACCGTGCTCAGCGCCACTAATTGGTAAAGTAAGGTGAAGGCATTGGTGGTTTTGCTTTCTTCCTAAGGTCTGCTACCGCCGGTTTGCACTGGCAAGAATGAATTGCTCTTTTTCATTTTTGCAGGAGTTTTGTAATTGTCAAGTAGTTTTTATTGATAAGCTAAACTGTGTAAACTTAAGAGTTAAGTTACATTAATGCTTGATACTACGAATGTTTAAACTTTATGTTTAAAATTTAATGTTTAAATAATGTTTAAAATCAGTCACTTCGAGGCTGGAGAGAGGGCTTGAGTTTAGTCCCCTAGAACCCGTGTAAAAAGCTGGATATAAGAGCACATGCCTGTAATCCCAGCGTTAGGGAGGCAGAGACAGGAAGATGCCTGAGCTTACTGGCCAGCCAGTCTAGCTGAATTAGTGAGCTGCAGATTCAGTTTGTCTCAAACAATAAGGTGGAGACAAACCGAAGAAGATTCCTAGACAGTCCCTGCGCACACACACACACACACACCACAAATCCATCACTTGCTTTTTAACTTACACCTCTGTTCTGGGATTGCTTTGATGGGGGAAATGGCCTACAGAGGGCAGCACTGAGTGTGCTGTGTCTTGACCATTTGCAGAATTTGTTGGTCCTTTGAAACTGGTTGTGGTTTAGAATCTTTTTACTACAGATACAGAACAGACAGGAGTGGCTCTTTTTTCATTTTTTTTTTCTCAGAAAGGTAGATGTTAAATGCGTTTCAGCAGACTGTTAAACGGGACAGGATGTAAATCTTGCGAATAGTGCTTTGAAGGGTATCATCAATAAGAGAGAGTGCTCAGGCTTTCATGGAAGGTAAACATGTTAGGCAGCAGAGCAACATAATAAAAAACATGGCATGTCAACAAACTCGGAAGAAGAACTAGCTTTTCCTGTTTTGTTGTCTACTGTGTTTTTATAAAAAAAAAAATTAACTACCATGTGTTATTTTTAAACAATAAACTCTATCCATCAGTTTCTTTCACTCCACTCAGACACAGAAATACAGAGGAATGATGAGACGCACGCTGCTGAGAGCAGTTAAGATTGAAGAAGGAAGATAAAGTCAGCAAAATCTTGAAAATCTAAGACACAGAGAAATACACCAAGTGTTACTTAGAGCAGTATCCTGCTAACACCTTCCCACAATGCTGAGTGTTGTGACAGTCTTGGGTGACTTCTGACTCTAGTTTTAGTAATGTCAGCACTTAAAATTGTTCAAGAACCTTCTATGTGCTCTGCCTCACATTTCCTCTTTACTATTTATCAACACAAATAAGTGAAATACAATTAGGTACCTGCAAATGGGACAGGACTGGGGCTACGTAAGTGATTTTTTTGTAACCATCGCAAAAGTAGGAAGTGATGGAGACACACTTCAGGGTTCAGTTTGGCTTCAAGGTCCTGTGTCTTGAGCCTGGAGAGATGACTCAGCAGGTAAAGTCCTCGAGGGCCTGAGTGCAGATCCCCGGAACAGCATAAAGCTGAGCATTGTAGCAGGCGTGACTATATCCCAGTGCTCTTATGGGAGGTGGAGACAAGAGAATTCCTGGAAGTTTGCAGGCCAGCTAGCCTGCATTACATGGTGGCAAACAAGAGATCTTCACATACGTGTTTAGGCTTACACATATCTGTACTTCATTAGAAAGAGAAGAGAGAGAGAGAGAGAGAGAGAGAGGGAGGGAGAATACCTATCTCTGAACTCTAAGATAGACTGTTTCTTATAGTTGGAGGCTTAAATCAATATTAATTTCTAGAAGCAGAATGTAATTGTTCAGATCCATTTTGCCCATCTCCCAAAGCTATCCAAATTCCCTTTGAAATGATCACCAGCATAATCACATAGCTGTACTGAGGATATGGTTGATTCAGCAGGCCCCTTCCTGTTTACTCTGTCACTCAGCTTTCATCCCAGCTGGAGCCTGTTTAAACTGGAGCTCTGTCTTTTCTCCTGATCCAAGAACCACACGAACAACAAACACATGAGGATGAACACAGAACTTTCCGGATCAACAGAAAACTTAACTTGAATTCTGGATGGTGATGAGCAGGGCATGACCCTCCTTTGCCTTTTATGGGCTTTAGAACATGGCACTGACACACCGACTTCTGGCTGAACCATTACTGATGGCCATGCCTAAATACACATGCCAGGTGCATTGTCTTTTACAAAAAAAACTAGTGCTAAAAACTTGTTTTAGAAAATTGCATTTTTAAAATTATTATAAGTACAGCATTGGCTCTTTCTCTCAACCTAAGAAAGCACTTTGGTATTGGAAAATTTTCAGATTCTCCAAAGAGTATAATAGGTATTGACCATTATCTGACGTATCCTGATAGCTCGCTCACTTGGTTGTAGTGAAATGAACACTTTTGTTGTGATGTCTTTGTAACTTGTACATCTATAATGACACTCAAGCAGTTCGAAAGCTGTGTCATTACTTCAAAACTGAACGCATCTGGATTACTCCCGTCAGGGTGGGCTTTTCACGGGAGTTCTGTGTAGCCTGCACAAACGGCTGAGTTCACATCCCTTGGGACCGGGAGAGCGTTCCCTTGGGTTAAGTCACAGTCCTGTATAGCACCCTCCCAGGAACCGTGGATGATCCTTAGTGTGACGCTGGATAATGACATTACTTCATTCGACAAGGGAACCAAGGCAGAGATATGTTTTCTTTAGAGATACGCAGAGAGAGCTAGGGACAGGAAAGGGGAAATTAATCTTAATACTTGCTCAAGCCTTCAATACCTTTGTTTCACGTTCTTCGTTGTCCAACCTCTAGAATCTGGTATTTTTCATAATCCCAGATCCTGTACCCTCAAGTTCTTCAGCCACATGGACCCCAAAAAACACCAATCCTGAGTTAATCTGAACACCTACTCTCACTACTCCTGTGTTCACATGGCACTTGCTGAACACAGGGAAACAATTGTTCAGGTCGGAACCACTCTTAAACTGCTGTTCTTGGCCCTAGCTTGACGGTCTACTGGGCCGTGTACTCCTGTCATCTTTCTGAGCTGACCAGTCCACGGATGCCCCCTCACTTCTCCTCAATGATCTCGAGTCCTTCTCACCTTTAGAGACATGGCATTTCTGCTCTTTCCTTCTGCCCATAAGGGTGATGGCATAAAGCAACTGTGTCTCCTTACACATACAATGAGTAACTTGGGCAATGTGTGTCGGTATGAAACACTCACCCCGGACTTGCTGTCCTGGATGGAGTTCACAACAGCTGTGTCAGCTCTGACTGACTCATAAGTGGGATCTGTGAATCCTATCCCTGCATACATGTGATCTAAAGGACAGGGCTTCTCCACTTTATCTAAAGAGAAATTGGTTATACATTAAACAATCTAGGTTTGGTAGTAAACAGGGTCATTTTGAAGGTGGGGCTTTGTGAGAAAATTCTTGTGTGTGTTAAATAAGTTCAATTCTGCCAATGTGAATCTCTGCTCATACGGAAATTTTAACACCCCACCATATGATTAACACAATCTGACGAATCAACAAGCCACTTTCATACATGATTTCTGGAAGTCTCCTCCTTGAGGTGAGGAAATTAAACTCATTGAAAAAAAAAGAATGTCACTATTGGAAACGATCTAGAAAGACAATGACCTTATTTTGTTCTCAGAATGTTAAGCATTTTGATTAATTTAAAGCTAAAATAATAAACTATTAATCTAAAAAGCTGGATAATTTTATGAAGAAAACAGTAGGTGGAGGAAGAGAAGAATCGTCTGAATATCCTTCCAAGCCTTAAACAGCCCTATTGTAAGTATGTCCATTCTAAACCCATCCACTGTACTGAACAGGACTGTTTATTTTGTAATACATCACTGCATAGGTCTCTTGATTTCAGTCACTGTACCAGAGGTACACAAGTATACCCTCATCTTCTGCCAGCTACCAAGAACTGCCTTGAGGAGTTTAGCGAGTACATCGTCATTTTCAACGATTTTAAGAGAACAACACATTCAAATGGCTCTTTTCTATCAAAATATGCTACATAGTGCAACATCTAAAATCTTAAGGATTTCATTTTTCATAACATTATTTACTTTCAGAATTCATCTTGTGTACTGAACGGACGTTTAATCACCTAGGGGTGGTGTTTGGGATAAAGTCAATGTGAACCCAATACCATTTTCAATTTTTACAATAGACAGAGTAGGCAAAGAAAATAGTGTTTGATTTTAGAATTTGCAGCAAATACAATATGAAAAAGCAAACTTGAATGGATGATCTAGTACTTTTCTTTAAAAGCCAGGATATTTGGTATTGCTAACCCTATGTGCCATGACATTCTGAAGTTTTCAAAACAGAGATAATCATATGTGTTTGAATGAAGTCTTAGGATGGATGGGGACCAAAAAAAAATCTTTTGTCTCCAGTATCTAAATTAGCATATAAATACAGAGGTGTTTTGTGGAGTTTTGTTATGATTTTGTGCACCCAAGTTTGATTTAGAACTTCAAAACCATGGCCCTACTCTTGACAAGCTAGGGGTTCACATGTATCCTCCTCACTTGTTAGTAACTGCTGGGTATAGATTAAAACAAGTAAGACCTGTTAGAATCCATAGGTCCAAACAGCCAGGTATTGCTCTACCGGACATCCGTGGTCCGATCAGGAAGTATTAAAATAACCCGGAGCCAATGTTAAGTCCTTCTGGCTATTATTAGCTATTTTAAAAGTTCCAGATTCTTTTTTATCTAAAGATACCATAAAGTATGGTGATGTGAATTATTTGGCACGTTAGAAGGTATCAACCACTCTGCCCCAGTGGCAAAAAGAGAAGTAAGTGAATAAATAAGAAAATAAATCCGTGTAATTGGATTGTTTGGAAAGACTGTTCCCTGTTTCCTACATGGGATCCTCGACCTTGTGGCTCCAGGACTGTGTGTGAACTACAGCACCTAACGATGTGCTTCCCATGCTCGTACAAATGTCACCTCCACTAATTACTCGAGATAAACCTTTTCAGTGCTTTGGCAACCCAGGGGAAATGGGAAATAACTCCTCTGACTAAAACCCAGAACTCTCCATAACTCCACCGTAAGACACTTAACAGGGCTATTTGATAACGTCCAGTCTGCTTCTTCGTGCCTCGCTTCGAGAAGATTTCAGTGACGCCACAGACACTTTGCAAGTCACGCATTTTCTACTCTTCCTGATTCTGACTTTCCTAATACCCTGGCCAGAAAGCATAGCGCTGTGGACGCTCTTGCTACTGCAACAGGTGTTTGTCACTTTCTTAAGTTGCTTCCCCGCTTAGGTGGTGTTATTTCCGGTACATTCCAAAGGCACCGGGAAAAACACTAGTGCACTCTCCACAAGCCCGAATCACGATTCCAGGAGCCAAGTTCCAGAGAGTCCGTCATCTCCAGGCTTTTAGGCCCAAGGTGCCTTCTTTGTGTCTTTCCCCAGCTCTGTTATCTAGCTACTAAATGTTCTTTAGGAGTTTTAGGTTAAAAAAAAAAAAAAAAAAGCAAAACTGAAAATAGAAAATGACTTTTGCTCAGGAGCAAAACACTCTGGATATCTGGAAGTGGGGTGGATTATATTCTTGGCAAACCCGGTGTGGAATGGTTTTTGTCACCCATTAGACCACCCCAAGTTTGGCTTACACAGAAACAGATCAGACCCCAGTAATTCAGTCTACGAAGTAATAGCTCCCTAGAAGGGAGGCCTCTGTGTGGATCGTGTGACTGACATTTTCGTCACAGAGCTTAGTCTTCTAACCATCACCAGAGAAGAACCAATCACTCCGTATGTGCTTTTCTCCTTCTCCATACATTCCACCCCTACCTCGCCCAAACACAGCGTAGGATGTATGAATCAGCCACCAAGAAGTTCACACGCACTTTAGGACAAGATTGTGCAGACCAACCTTTTGGAAGTTTCTCGGTCCCGCTGAAGGCAACCAGGGTGAGAATCTGTAGCAGTGGAATGTTGACGAGCTCTCTCATGATTAATCCAGGCTCAGGGCGAAGGTTGCTTCTGGACAATTCGAGGAAAATGCTCCGTGGTTTACATTTTAAAGCGTGGTATGTGACAATAGGGCTGTCCGCTAAATGACTGTTGGTGTGTGCAGCGCCACGGGCTCTAAGTATAATCAGGAATCCTCAGACCTGACTGCAATGATGGACATGGCCAGCTGGGGAGTACCCACTTAGGCCAGTAATGCAAGTGGAGGGCTGGAGGAACAAGGGAAAGAAAATCCCTTCAGAATCCCTTTTAAGACAGAGGCAGAAAGACAATACCAGATGCCGTCTGCAGCCACCGCAGTTTTCCCTGAGCTACAGCGTTCCTGATGTGATTTTGGTCCACCACCTCTCTGCACTCAAGTGAGGAATCTGGACCTTTCAACTCACCCGACCCCCAGCCCACGGCCAACCCAGCCCAGCTGCTGCAGATTTCACCCTTCACACACTCCTTGAATTCTTCCCCTGTTTTCCCTTGCACTAGTAGGATGTGATCCCAGCTAATTTCTCAGACAGTCATTAGACTCTTGTGCCTTCTCCCTTGGATATCTGACCATGAGATAGACCTTCCCGCCCCAAAGCCTGCAGTGATTTCTTGTTACATAAAAAATGCATGCAAGCCTCCATGCTTGACGGAGGAGGACTTGCTGGCACCTGGTTGCCTCTTTCATCCCATCTTTCATGATCCATGCTTCTTACCATTCTGCCATATTTGATGACCTGCTAATACTGTCCTGTTCCAAGGGAACCCGGACTGACTTAAAGGCAGTCCTCTTCCCTCACTTGTGGGAGACTGCGTGAAACCACACATGCCACCTACCCCAGAAACAGGAAAGCTGTACGCATCGGTTCTTACAGAAATCGCAGTCTTAAGAAGGGCGCTGAAGTAATGTTCATGAAAGCGTGATATACTCGTGACTCTTTGCACTGTTATGACCAGATATCTAACAACAACAACAAAACCCAAGGGAGAAAAGGCTTGTTTTAGTTTCAAGTTTGAAGTACTGCCTGTCATAGTGGGGAAGCCCCACTATGTTGCAGGGGGATACACTCTGAGACTCCCTCCCCCCAAAGCTTGAAACACCTTTTCACATTGCATCCATGCTCAGGAAGCAGAGACAGCTGAAGGAGGTTGTTCAACTTGCTTTCTTCTTTCTCCCTTTTAATTTAGTCCAGGGCCACAGCCTGTGGAGTGAGGTCACCCACATTCAGGGTGAATCTTTCCTCTTTACTTAAACCATCCTGAACACACCTATGCAGATATGCCCAGAGGTGTCTCTTAGGTGACCATGAAAATAGACTGTCACATCTGCAAACCATGATAATGAGGCCAAAGCTTCAGTACCCGGTTCCCACAATATAAAATGTAGTTCATATACATCCTACTTAAAAAACAGTAAGTGATTTATGTGGGCATATAGAGAAAAAGTAACCTCACACTTGCCCTAACCACTCAGTTCCCATCCCAAATGATTGCAAGACTATGGAGAAAAAAGAATCCTTATACATTGTTGGTGGGAACTTAAATCAGAGGCATACTGGAAAATAGTATGATAATTCCCTAACAATCTGAAAGTAGAATTAGTGCATGATGAAGTAAATTCCCTTCTCAGATATAGCCAAAGAAATTGAGATTTGCATGTGCAAGAGATATTTGCCTATGTCCATTATGACATTGTTCACAATAGCCAAACTAGATAGTGACTGAGGGTAAGTGTCCATCAGAGTGTGAATGGAGACAGAAAGTGTTGGATATACATATCCAGCAATACTACACATGTTTGCAAGTAGGAAATTCTGCCACTCACAGTATGGATGAACCTGCAAGTCACGAGGATAATGGGTGTAAGCCAGGCAGAAACAGGTAGATACTTGTGACCTCTCTTGTATGTGGAACCTAAAAAATTCAGTATCATAGAAACAGAGAGTAGAAGGGGTTAATCAGAGTCGATGGGAGAGATGGGGAAAGAAGAGATGGTGATTTTTTTTAAAGGTACACATTTTTTTGTTAGACTAGAATAGTAAGTTTTCGTGATGTATTGTTCCGTGTGGTGACCACACTTAATAGTGATGTGTAGAAGTTTATTTTTGGTTGTGTTTAAAATATTGTTTTGTGATCTGTTGGATAAGCATCTGCCTAGATCTTGCGTTTTGTATCATCTGCAGGTGTTAGAATTTTGTGGGGGTTGTTTGATTGCTTATGATCTGCACTTGAGGAGTTCTGAATCAATAAAAACACCTGAGCTCTGATGCTTGCGGTTTCACTGTCGAGTTAGGCGCCGGCCAGGATGGTGGTTCCCTCTGCTGAGGTCTGGCAGGGCTTCCAACCTATGAAAGTGCTTCCTTGTCTTCTTTGGTGAGCTGCCACATTGGTCTGCTACTACAGTAATGCATGGTTTTTAAATTGATAATATGTCTTTAATGTGTTTTCTGCCTCAAAGCTGGTTTCTTGGTGACGTGATATGTGTGTTAATTAGTTTGACTGGATCTTTCTGCAATGTGTAAATAAATCAAAACCGTTCTCTGTAGTTGTTAACTACAATCTTTTACCCTCAGTTTGGGGGAAGAGAAAGGAAGGATAGAAATAAATTTTCACCACTTTTGCAGTGGCCTTAATATAGAATGAGAGAAAGGTAGAAATCTCCACAGCCTCTTTTAGGCTGTCCTACTGACAGTGAATCAGACTAGTGTCTCAGCTAACTATCTGGAACTCAATCTCTCCCAGCTTTGTTGTTTTAAGTAAGAATCAACACACTAACAAGGGACAATAAAACCCAACAAACCACTAACCAACACTCACACCGGCTCTTGGGGCTTAGACCTTTTATACCCTAAGCAAAAGTTGCCACAAACCCAAGTGGCACACAATCCCAAGAGCAAGCTACACATGCTAAAAGGACTGCACCTCACCACATTATAGCCACCTGCATCAAGGATTCCAAACCCAACTCATAAACATCTACCACACAGGGGATGGGAACATAAACCCAGTCCAAATGCCATTTTACATTTTTAAAGAAACCAAAATGACAAAAACTTCCTCCAAGTGTTCCGCTACAGTTCTCCATGCACGTGCGTGAAACACATTGTCAAGTTAAACAAGTAAATAAAGCAGGGAATGCGGAAATGAATTAGCACACGAATCGAAGCGTCTCCGGAGAGTGGGAAGGGAAAGGAGCTGCTAGCAGGGCTGGAGGAGGAGGTGGGTCGGAAACATAAACTTTCAACATTTGTTTTAGGGTGTGTTAAGTAGGATCCTGTAAAAATGAAGAAGTCAGAGACCTGGGACGGAGAAGACAGGATAGAATGCTTCATGTCTTGGGGAAGGTAAGAGGAATTGGGCCTTTGAACATAGCATTCAGTCACAAAGATTGTCAAGAAAGCAGGTTGGAAAGATGGCTCAGCCACTAAGAGCACTTGCTATTTTGCAGAGGACCTAGGTTCAGTTTCCAGCATTCACAATGGACAGCTCACAACAGCACGGAGCTCAAGTTCCAGGGAACTCAGTGCCCTCTTCTGGCCTCTATGGGCACTGCACATACATGGTGCACATACATGGTGCACACACATATACCCAGGAATGCACACACACACACACACACACACACACGAATAAATAGTCTTTAGAATGCTGAGGAAGGGATGAATAAGAAAATTCAGAGGCAAAGAGCTTGTGGAGTCCCCATCTGATAGCTGCTGCTGTCTGTAAACTAGAAGGAGCTGAGTGAGATGAGTTAAAGCTTTTGCCTCAGAGATGAAGGAAGCGCACAGCTGAAGTTGTTAGCTTAAATTTAGATTGACACTCATTTACCCTGCCATGATAATGCTTTTTTCACCAGAACTTGTCATCTTCCTAGACAACACACATTGAACGGTTGGTTGGGTTTATCTGGGGAATCGAGGGAGGACAAGGTATTAGTTGGTGACACATTAGTCCGAGGAAGCCGTGTTCCAGAAAAACAGTATGGAAAGTGATAGATGCTAGGAAGCAAAGAGGATGGACTTAGAACAGCCAGTTAGCAAGTGGTGACACAGGCAGAAGATGGACAGTGACCAGTACTTGTCCTAATCTTAAAAAGTCACATCGCCCTTGGTAAGAAACTGGAGACTTGGATCACCGACTGAAAAGGGAGTGTCCCTGAGATGTGGGTGGGTTTAATGATTTAGGTGCTAACCTGGAAAATGGAGCACATTGTCTGGGGCTGTTTTGTTTAGGTGGAGGTGAGCTCATTTCTCAGATTAGAGACCAGCTCTGAAGCAACTGGCATTCGTGAGAGTCCGTGAGCTTGTAATAGTGTGGATGGAATGGGTTTGAGACCAATGGGAAGAGACAAAGAAGACAGATTTGGTTATAAATCCAAGATGAATGTCAGAGCTGCAACTTAAAGGGAAACATGGAGTATTTAACTATGTCAGCCAGAATTTCCAAGAGGAAAAGCGGCTGCTGAAATGGATTTATTTATATACTATATACCTAAGTGGCTATCGGGGTCTGTTGCGGTTTGACTGAGAAACGCTTCCCATGACTATTGTATCTGAACACGTGATCCCCAGTTGTGATGCTGTTTGGGGGAGGTAATGGCCCCTTCGTGAAGTGGAGCCTTGCAGGAGGAAGCATCACTAGGGGCCAGCTTTGAGTGTTTATAACCTTGCCTCACCTCCTGTTTACGCCCCCTCTCCCCTCCTGCTCTCACCCTCTCCCTTCCCTCTTCTCTCCTCCCGATTTTTCCTTCTCTCATCCTTCTCCTCTCCTTTTCTCTCCCTCTGTTCCTCTCCCTCCTCTTCTCCTTCCCTCTCCTTCCCTCTCACTCTCCCTCCTTCCTACTGTCCCTTTATCGTCTCTCTACTCTCTCCCTCACTCCTCTCCCCTCCTCTCCTCCTCCATCCCTTCCAACCCCCTCCCTCCCTTTCCCCTCTGCTTCCTCTGTACAAGTGAAAATGTGACCAGCCAGCTTCCTGCTCCTGCTGCCATCCGCCTGCAGCCAAGCCCACCATTACGGACTCTAACCTTCCAGATCCATAAGCCAAAATAAACCCTTTCTTTAAGTACTTTTGGTGTGGTATTTTCTCACAACAACAGAAAGTAACTAATAGAGGGTTCTAGAAGGAAAGGAACGGCTCACTCAAACGGCTATATCCAAAGTACAAAGTATAAAGAAACTACAAAGACCTCGTGAAGAACCTGGGAGCCACAAACAGTTGCTGTTAACCATCTCTAGAAAAAAGTTACTGCAACCTACACACAGAGTTTCCCAACGAGAGGTAAGAACTTGGCTTGAGAGAAGCAGTTTCAGGTATAGCTTTGATTTCTAGAAAATTCTTTTCATTATCTAAACCCAGCAGGAAACTAGAGGCCAAGAAAACCCAGTTTTAGGGTTCATAGAAGTCAGTTTCTTGTCTCACAGAGCAAGTGAATATGGCTGAAGAATGGATCTGGAGTAATGGAGGGTTACTCCAGCAGGACTCGTTAGGAAGCTTTAGCCTTCCTTAGAACACAGACTACGTAGGACAGGTGTGCATGGCCAAACTCTCAGGTGTTGTCACTGTTATATGTCATAATAGTTCAGTCACAGCATCACTTGCCTCTGCACTAGTTCCCAGACACACTGCTTCTGTCCTCTTTCCTCCTGAAGTCCCTCTTCAGCACCACTGTGTTACAAGGGTTTTTTCCATAATGTTCTCTGAGAGCCATTGGTCACATTTCTCTATCCAGAACTTATTCCAGGTTCAAAATACTCTCCGTAGAAACATTTCATATTACACTGGGTGTTTTAATGGCTTAGTAGGCTTAGCTCGATCAATCTTCAAGACATGAGTCTAGAAACCCAAGGGAAATAGCATTGGAAGAGCCTGAGGTTCTCGCTTCTGATTTGACAGTACTGAAAGAAGAACCCCTCTGCTCCGCCCACTGGGGATGCAGCTTTCATCATCTAAATACTATAGGGCTGTGATGATCTTCTTGTCCTTCCAGGCTTCACCTCCTTGACATCACCTCCTGCCATGGGCTGTTTAGATGCTCACCAGTACCCTAAAGGATGCTTTAAGTGTCTTAAAAATAATGACAGGTCTAGATGCCATTCTATGACCAAGTGGTAATCATGAAAAAACATCTTTGCACAGATGCCATTGTGCTTGACAGTGATCTCTTTCTGAAACTCTGTTCTTGAATCTTTGTTTATGTTTACATGTGTTCTAGTAGAAGTCTTGCTCTCTGCTCTCCACAGAAGCCAAGGAAAGCAAATACCTGCTCCTCTCACCCCTGATGGCTGAGTTACCTGAGTTCAGCTGGTCAGGGACTTGGAATCTGCAGCACGTAAAAAGGGAAAGTTGAGATTCATTCCAGAGGCAATAACATCAAGTATCCAGTGACATTCGTGAACAGCACTACGCAGTCATGGCAGTGCCTTCTGCAGTATCCAGTGTCCAGGGATGGCAGGGTCAGTGCCCCGTGCCCAGCAGCAGAGCTGTGTCACCCTGACCAGGCTGTTCCTCTCATGAGACTTTGGCCATTGTTCTAGAGTCCAGCTGCCCTTTATTCCTGCATGGCTTTCTTGGGTTTCCTAGCATTGCATAAGCTAAACAATAGCCTTCCAAAAAGTTGGTTTTTTTCCTAAGTTCATCAGAGTTGCTCTCTGTCCATTGCAATAACCCATGCAACAATGTCTATTTTTCATTCACAAAAGTTAAGGTTTTAAAGATTATTAATTGTGTCAAGCTACTTATAACTACTAACAATAGAGATAAATTTATTTTTAATTTAATTTTTTGAGAATTTCACACATCAATATTGTATTTTTAGATCATTTCTATCCCTCCCTCTACCTCCAATGCCTCCCACGTCGTCTCCACTCCCTCTCAGATTCATGACTTTAATTATTAGTTATGTACACGTTATATACTATGATATATATGTATACGTGTAGGTACATATATATGCTCTACTGAGTTCTTTTAGTGTTGTTATATGTACATGTGCTTAGGGCTAACCACTTGGAATTGGGATTGGATAACCTATCAGAGGCCTTGTCCCTGGAGAAAACTGCTTCTCCTTCTTAGAGGTAAATTTCTAATGCAGATTTGACTTTTGAGGATGATATTTTCCTTATAAATTCTTACATCTATATTGCACATACAGACTTCATGTTTTCATTGACATCTAATAGCTTAGCAGGCAAAGATGTTAAACTGGTCAAAGGTATTTTACCTTCTTTACCATGTTCAGCTATATTCAGTTACTACAATGTACTATTACTATCTTAGAAATATTAATTGAACATGGCTACCCAGTGATGTTGGATTAGACTAAAGAGTGTTATACAGAGAGCGCATTGGACAAGGCCCACCATCTGTGGCTGACTTAAAGATCTGTTTACAAACTAACATAAGCAACTTGGCAATCTCTATGCAGACTTAGATGGTAATCCCATGTATACACATGTCTGATGATGAGATCAGTTAGGCTTCTGAGCCTGATGACCTTGGCAAGGCAGGTAAGGATGCCTCCTCTCTAGAACCTAATGTAGTAGCTTCCTTAGCAGATAGAGCTCTGTCCCTGAATGTCTAAGAAGTAAGAAACTTCTCCAGGATATTTATCTGAGGAAACTCTCTCTTCTACTTCCAAGTGCCAAGCAAAAGAAAAATCTCAGAGCCTAACACCTTCAACATTAATTTCAGCAAGATTATTCCAGTCATCAATGCAGACAAAAGGACCATGATTTCCCTGCAAGAACTTTGGATGACAGAGAGTCTGTATCTATGGACCCTGGAGACATGAATATTTAACCCATGAATGTCTGCCCATTGATTTCACCACTTACAGGATAGTGGAAGGAAGATTATATTGGCTTTAACCTGTTTAGCCTGCTGCTTTCAGTGTTGGTTGTGGGTTTTTTTTAGTAGAGAAAACTTTCAGTACTTAAAGGCCCTAGCTGCATTCTACCTTACACGAACCTTTCCAGTAATTAAAAAATTGTTGGAAATCTCCATTCTCTTCTACAAAGCATAGAAGTCACACTTTGAGAAACTGCAAAAGATAATCAGCAAGACAAATATCAGCATTAATAGAACTTAGAATGCTAATTCAAGAACTGTTAAAATACTAATCTGTGATATAAAGTAATATATTTTAAAAGTTGTCACCACATATGGACAACTTCATAAAGCATAAGTAATTCTCAGCTTCTTTTGAGAAAAATTATATTTCTCTTCTAAAATGATGTTTTACATCATTTATATCATTTACAATACAGGTACATAAATAGTATTTTAATTTATAAAAATATTATTTAAATATGCAACTAAACTAAAATATAACTGTGTTATATGTTTTAATTTTTCTGTTTCTTGAGACAGGGTCTCACTATGAAGCTCTGGCTATTCTGGAACTCATCATGTAGACAGACTGGTTTAGAACGCACAGAGATCTGCCTGCCTCTGTCACCCAAATGGTAAGATTAAAGAAGTGTGCCACCATACCCTAACCCTTCTTAGGTTTTTAATACCTACTATTATTATTATTATTATTATTATTATTATTATTATTATTACTATTACTATTATTTAATCATTTCATATATCAATATCATGCATCATTTCCACTTCACACTTTCCTCACTCCAGTTCATCTACTGCTCTTCCTACTCCCTCTCAAATTCATAACCTCTTCTTTAATTGTTTCTCTCTCTCTCCCTCCCTCCTTCTCTCTCTCTCTCTTCTCTCTCTCTCTCTCTCTCTCTCACACATGCACACAAATATGTATACCCTGTTGAGCTATTTAGTATTGTTCATATCTATATGTGCTTAGGAATGACCATCTGGCTATGAAATTTGGGGGTACCCAGTTATCTTTGTCATTTGAGTCATAACATAACATAAGTCATAACACAGAGAGACTAATCTTGAAATTTTTGAGAAAGTAGAGCACTACAAGATAACTTTTCTCTGTCAAGTATACCCAACTATTGGTAAAGAGCACAAGAAGACTGAATAAATCCGGGGATGAATTTTGAATTAGTGGGAAAACATAGCTTACTAGGTGAAGTGACTAGCCATACTGAAAAATATAAATCCAAGTCTTAAGCATTACACCAAAGTGAAATTCCAGATAAAAGTACTAGAAGAGACTCGTGTGTGTGTGTGTGTGTGTGTGTGTGTGTGTGTGTGTAAGAGAGGGGGGGGGCAGGAGGAGGAGGTGGAGGGAGAGGAAGCGTGAACATGCAATCTTGTTTGGAAAGATATCTATATAAGACAAAATTTAAGAATTATATAAGAATAAATACATTTGACAATATAAATTTTTTTTGCTTGTTTAAAGCAGGGTCTCATGTATCCCAGGCTGCCCCCAAACTCACTATATAACTGAAAGTGACCTTAAACTTCTGATCTACTGAATCTACTTCCAGAGTGCTAGATCACGTGCATGTGCCACCATCATGACCAGTTTATGTGGTGCCGGGGATTGAACCCAGGGCTCGTGCATTCTAGGCAAATGTTCTACTGATTTTACCACATCCCCAGCTCTTACATTAAGTTTTAAATATCTTCTCTAGCCAAACATGCTTGCCAAACCTCAAATAAAATGAGATAACCTGATGAGTTAATATATACTCAGTGTGGACATTACCTGAGTTCCCCCAGGTATAACAATATCAAGTATTTTTGTTGTTGTTGCTTGGGGCTTTTCAACTGGCTTCTTTGGGAGTGTGCTTTCTGGCTTTTCTTCATGCTCCTGTTTTTGGCTTTGATTTCTTCATAAAATTCCCCCCATGCAGTTTTAACTGTTGGTTTTCCCCAGTGGTAAGTTCTTGGCACTGCCATTTGTCATTTGAGACACACTCAAAAATTGTGTTTCCTTCTGGTTTTTTACCACTTCAGCGGTAGACAACATCTGTATCTGCACAACTCCCACACCTGTGTCTCTGAATCTGTCCTTAAAGGCATTTGCACATCTGGCTGTCTACATGCCAGTGAAACTCAGCTGCTGCTTTACCACCTTAAATTAATCTTTGTAAGATTATAGGTTAAATTAATAAGACCAGAGAGGATAGGAAACTTTCCATTTTTTTCCTTTTCTCCCCACTCATTGAAACAAAATACCACTTCTAGATCCCATCTCTAGTATGACTTTCAACTCGTCTCATTGTATTAAAATGCTTTGCAAACCAACAGGACTTGATACTGGACCTAGTTCTAAGATCCCATTAGTTAATCTAAGCTGTAGGAGGAGAGCTGGGGCCCTATGCTTCCTTCTCTTTGTAAGGTCAATGGCAGCAGGTCCTGTATAATTGTAAAAATTATGTACGGTGACAATGTGCTTAATACAGACAAGTTGCAAGTGAATTCAAAAATTTTCAAGTTGAAGTGGGTGTGGCCACAGCTCAGTCAGTGGCCACTCAGCTTGCCTTGAAAGCCTAAGAACCCATAGAGAAACCTAGGTGTGGCTCCACATGTTTGTGATCTAGCACAGAAAGGGGAACACAAGCGGATCCCAGGGGATCCACCACACATCCTCAGTTACGGTGGTTTGATAAGGATGGCTACTACCATGTGGTGGTATACGAGAACGTTCTGTTCCCGGTGGTCGGATTAGGAGGACTAAGAAGGTTTAGGTGGTGTGGCCTTCTTGGAGGAGACGTGTCACTGGGGGTGAAATTTGGGTTTTCAAAAGTCCGTGCCAGGTCACCCACCCCTATCTTTCTCTCTCTGCCTCCTGACTGTAGATCAGGATGTAAGTTTCAGCACCATTCCTACCTGCCTGCCACCACTCTCCCGGCCATGATGATCATGGACTAATCCCCTGAAACTGTAAGCAATCCCCCAATTAAAAGCCTTCCATAAGTTGACCTGTCTCAAAGGAGTAGATGTCTTGGGATGGCCCTTCAGGTTGTCCTCTGTCCTCCAATGCAGTTGCATACATGTGCACATGCACCCCATAAACATGAGCACACGCCTGCATAGACTATAAATAAATATGAATGTTGAAGTTGACATGGCTTAAGTTGGTCTCTAAAACATGCTTTCTCAATGTTGCTGTGCTCATCAGCAGACAGTATTAGACAGCTCTCATACAACTCTCTTTATCTCCAAGCAAGATCATGTCAATATTTGCCCCCCCTTCCCTAATTCCCATAAGAAAGAGGAAGCTATTATGGAGAGTTTGGGAAAACAATTTCTCAGAACTCAGTCTAAATTTCTGCAGTGAAAAGAATATGTCTTAATTTAATTAACCCAGTGGTTCTCAACTTTCCTGATGTTGTTGACCCTTTAGTACAGTTTCTCGTGTTATGATGACCCCCCAACTATAAAATTACTATTGTTGCTACTTCATAACTATAATTTTGTTACTGTTATGAATCGTAATGTGAATATCTGCTATGCAGGTCTTAGTTGACCCCTGTGAAAGGGTCATCTGACCCCTAAAGGGGTTGTGATGCACTCAATACTGAAGATGCTGAATGGAACAGGAGGATTTGGCCCTAGGTCCCTTGTAACATCAGCATGTCCAGTAACAAATTCATTGTCATCCTTGAACCCCAGAAATTGCTTAATCTTTTAGTTTAATGTGTATCATTATTTTCTCCTTGGCTTCCAAAGTCTTCACCCTGGGAGTGACCCCTGATACCCATGTCTTCACCCCATATTTAATGTAATTCCTCTCACTTTACATGCTGAAGACTGAATCCATACCTTCCTCATCACTCTCTGCCTCAGTTTATGGCCTCATCAATTGGCTGTCTCTTCACCATAGCTTCAGTCTAGTGGGTCTCCTACCAATCATGTCTCTATACCACTGTTGTGGTTTGAATCTGAAATTTACCCACAAGGTACATGTATAGAGGGTGTGGTTACATCAAGCACCTCAGAATTGCGTCTTATAGTTTGAGTACACAGGCGTCATCTGAGACCTGCATAGCAGATATTCACATTACAATTGCTACAAACAGTAGCAAAATTGTAGTTATGAAGTAGCGACAAAATAATTTTATAGGTGAGCGTCACCCTAACACGAGGAACTATATGAAAGGGTCACAGCATCAGGAAGATATTCTCAATGTTGGAGAGAAAGGAAGGCCAGGAATTCAGTGTTGAATACTTGAAATCTGTACTTCTCTTAGAAAACAAAGGAGATTGTTATTTATCTAGCTTATCGGGGGGAAAAAAGTACCAGGCTAGAATTCTGAACATATCCCATATATAGGAAAAGAATGATTTGGACTTTCCCTGGCCTTTGTCGTTTGGGGTCAGAAGGGCAGTGGTAAGCAGTCACCTTGCCCAGCTCGTCTTATAATACAACCAGTACTGGTCTCTGAGTACCCTACGAGCCTGCGTTCTGCATCCTCACTTCTTTCGCCTCCTTGAATCCTAGATCTTACCCAGAAATTTCTCAGATATTCTAGAAAGACAGAGAGGAGACTGGAAACCACTTTCTGAGCTCCTACCAGAATAACAAGCCCCTGTCCATTGGTGCCTATGTCTTCCTCCTGCTGCTCTTCCTTAGCTGGAGTGCTCCACACAAGATACACACTCCTTAACGGATTAGGTGTGGGGCAGGAGAGAAGCGCTCGTAGTCCTAGAGACTGAAGTGGAAGGATTCCTTGAGCTGATGAGTCCGGGGTCAGTATGGGCAGTATAGTGAGACCTCATCTTAAAACAAAAATAGCCATGTTTTGAAACCCCCGAGGAAAACCATGATAAGAGCCTGAGCTATAGCATCATCAAGAAGAGCATCCCAGTAATAAGCTTTATTTCCCAACTTACTCCGGGCCCTCAGCACTGTTTACATGTCCTGACTGTGTCTTACAGTTGTACAATTCAATTCAGTTCAGCAAATCGCAGCTTGGCCCTAAGCTGGTTCTGGAATCCAAAAGCAACATGACAACTGCATCCACCAGGCTGTGTGGCCTTGAGTTCTTGGCAAGACAGGGAGCACTGAAGAAAGAAGAGGATACTCCTCTCCAAGCTTTCCCTCACAGGAGTGGAATGTGGTCAGCAACCTTTACGGTGACCCCAGTATATCCCCTTTCCTTGAGTGTAAGCTAGACATAGCGACTCTCTTCTAAGAATCAGAATACAAAAGGCATTCCTGGAGTGTCATTTCTGAGATTAGCTTATAAAAACTGGTGCTTCTGTGTGTGTAGGTATTACAATTACTGTCTCGGATGTTTGGATTGATTATTGGATGGATGTGGTGGGATTCAATAAGAGGCAGAAGACTGGATAAGGAAACATCCAAAATTTAAAAAGTTCTTGGGATGTGAGCCCTGTCTGCATTGGGTTAGATCACCACTATTCATAAAACCAAGCTTGGTGGTGCCGGCCCACGATCTTAGCACCAGGAAGGTGGAGGTAGAAAGATCAGAAGATCAAATACTTGCTTGGCTACATAGAAAGTTTGAGGTCAGCCTAGGCTGCATGGGACCCTGCTGAAAAAAAGAAGGGGGGAGGGTCCTAACCATGCTTTAGAATCTTGCTGTTAAGGTGTGAGATGTCTGTTTAACATCCTAACCAAAATGTCTGCTGAGGACATGGGGTTGAGGTCTGGAGATCAAATGGAAAAGTCTGGGCTGGAGAGTTAAATTTGGGATTGTCAATAGGTTGCTGTCATTAAACCATCAAGGGGCAGAGGTCATCGTGATGGAGCAAAACTGAGGCATAGCCCTTAGTAAGGCCGTGATAAGGAAGCTCAAGTTCAGAATGCAAAAGACGGCTGGAGATGGTTCAGTGGGGGATGTGCTTGCTTGCAAATGGGGGGTCAGGAGTTTGGTCTCATGTAAAAGAAGCTAGGCATGGCAGTGCATGCTTATTATCTTAGCTCTAGAGAGACAGAGACAGGCTCATGCCTGGGGTTCACTGGCCAAACAGCCTAGTCTAATCAGTGAGCTCCCAGCCAAAGTGAGATCCTGTCTCAAGGTGGCTGGCTTTTGAGAAATGATATCAGAAGCTGACCAGGAACGTGTGTGTTGTGTGTGTGTATGTATGTTTGTGTATCTGTCTATGTGTGTGTGTGTGTTGTGTGTGTGTGTGTTGTGTGTGTGTGTTGTGTGTGTGTGTTGTGTGTGTGTGTATGTGTCTATGTGTGTGTGTGTTGTGTGTGTGTATGCTGTGTGTGTCTGTGTCTATGTGTGTGTGTGTGGTGTGTGTGTGTTGTGTGTGTGTTGTGTGTGTCTATGCTGTGTGTGTGTCTGTGTATCTGTGTGTGTGTGTGTGTGTGTGTATGTATGTTTGTGTATGTGTCTATGTGTGTGTGTGTGGTGTGTGTGTGTTGTGTGTGTGTGTGTGTGTATGTGTCTATGTGTGTGTGTGTTGTGTGTGTGTATGCTGTGTGTGTGTCTGTGTCTATGTGTGTGTGTGTGTGTGTGTGGTGTGTGTGTGGTGTGTGTGTATGTTGTGTGTGTGTATGCTGTGTGTGTGTCTGTGTATCTGTGTGTGTGTGTGTGTGTGTGTGTGTGTGTAAGCAAAAAGTGAGGAATAATTTCCAGGGAAGTTGAAAAGAAGCCCAAGTACTTTCGATCTTGTGGGTAGAAGTAAAAAAATGTCCCTGAAGGAGGGGGGGGCAGTTTGGTCAAACCCTGCCAAGAGGATGAGAGGGTCAAGGAACAGGAAGAGGTGATTGATCTGCAAAACTAGGAACCTTGACAAGCTAGTTCATACCACAGATCTGAGAGTTAGCCTGAAACCAAAACATGGATTAGAAACATTTCCCGCAAGCCCTTCAGAAAGCCCTGAACTGGGGCGTTGATTTCATTTGATTGGTGGAGTCTTCATTTTAGAAAGATGGGGGTGGGGGAGTCATAAAACATTAGAACTGTACAAATTGTTTTCCCAAAGTACCAACCTCCTTCATTGCCAGCTGATTGAAAGATCAAAAAGCAAATACACTGTACTCCTTTCTTTCCTAAAATTTCCATTTGTGCACACAGATTGCCAGAACTCTTCTGACGTGACTATTGCCGAACCTTCTGGCATCATCTATTAATACTGTGCAATATGCTAACAGCATGCTGAGTCGGTGTGGCTCAGAAGTGTGCAACATCAATACCAAGGGTACCTGAAAAAGACTTGTCTAGTCTCGAAAAATACACCATTTCAAGGAAAGACGATCCTTTGCTTTAGCCTCTAACAGCTCAACGGCACAAAACACTTCTAGAAGAATTGTATCGCAGGGAATGAATCAGCATGACACGGTCAAATTATTCATAGTCTATTTTTTGCACCAATACCTTCGAGTTGATGCAAAGATAAATAAATGTGTTCTGTGCATAACTGTGCTGTTCTCTGGGGATTCAATTTAATTAAAATGTAAAACCACAGATAAGAATTACTTTTGTAATGTCCTGGTAATCAGTCGGATTAGGTTTGGCAAACCCACGCTCCTGGCCTTTGTCAGAGCCTGAGTGTGTGGCCCAAGGGCCAGACTGGAGGTTGTGTTAGGTCAGCCCAGCAGCAGCCAGGTTGAGTCGTTCACTAGAGAAAGCCGGGGAAACTTTGAGGTCTGATCTGTGGCACTCAATGTATAATTACACTACATCCTCTGAAGGATAATTTCAGTTAATTTCTCTGTTTGTGAGTGAAGTAATTATTATTACTATCAGCAGCCGGGTGAAATCACAATTGGCCGGTTCTGTCTGGATTAAAAAATACTTGGCGACTGCAGCAAACTAATGTGACTCTTAGTCGGCTTCTATTCTCTCATAGTTTTTCTTTTGAAAAATATTTTTGGAATTAAAAATAACAAAAAAAAACCCAATGATTTAAACAACCATCTTTTAACAATGGGGCCATAACTTAGGAAATAATATTATTCCGATACACAGACATTGTATTTCTTATTCTCTTTACATAATATATAGAAAATTGATGTCCGATAATATTTAGAGTGCCCTACATCTCGTGTGAGTTTCTTCTTTCGCTGATGACTACACTTTATTTTCATAAGCAGATGTACCGCCATCTGGGTGCTCATGTTAAGCTTTGCCATTTAGCTGTGGGAAATAAACTCGCGGTGTCTCATTTATTCATTTTTAAGGTCCTCTTCTAATTAGAACCTGTAGACCAATATAGAGTTCAGATTGCTCAGTCAAAGTCTGCATCGATGAGACCCTGGGCCGCGTTCCCACATTTCCTCTTAACATCTTCACAAGGATTCTATCAATTATATCTTATCACACCGTCGTTGAGAATGTTACTGATAATAAACTAATTGGAGACAAAAGAACCCGTGACATTTTGTTCTTAGTGTGATTTTAACGTTTTGCGAAACGTGCGTCATGCCTGATGTGTGTCTGACATCGATAAATGCTGCACGAATGAGCCGAAGACTAAGACGCTTAGGAACCCTGAGACGGTTTCCTTCTAACGTAAGTATCAGTTCAAGTGTTTTGATTCATGTCTTTGTCACTGAAACTCGCAAGACGATTATGGTTACTACTTGTGTTGCTAAGGAGGCGGATGTGCTAATTATCTTCCTTTCTATGTTTTATTGCGTTTATCCATTTATTGTGTGTAATGGTGCCCGCGTGGAGCTCAGAGGAAAACTCGTAGAAGTCCATTCTCTCCACCACGTGGCTCCTACAGATTGAATTTAGGCTGTTTGGTTGGATAGTAAGCCTCATTATCCTCTGAGCCATCGGATCAGTCTGTCCCCTTTCTCGAATGCATGATTTGTTCCTTGAATATTGACTATTAATGTGGATGTACCTACTAAGAGCATGGAAATAAAAATAATACGGTTACCAATAGGGGGCTGGGAAATAGCTCAGCAGTATGGGATCTGCCCAGGATGTCCAATGGCCTGAGTTCTATTCCTAGGTCTACCATAGACAGCTGCCATCAAAAATAGGTCCACACATGATGATTGAGTACATATCAATATGACATCATGAAAAGTCGACCTTGCTGATTCTTAACTGGACGGACTTAGGTACAAACTTTTAAATACAGTCACATATTTAATTAAATTGCATTATCAAAATTCTATGGAGACATGGATAACTGTCTTCAGAGGTTAGTACTGGTGGTACTGGACTTAGTAATCTCCCAGAGAAATTGTAATTTTTGCAACTGGGATTCTGATTTCTCTTAAAATGGCAGTTTGTAAGATGATGCTAACATGTTCATGTGCTTACTCTGTGCTGGTCTGTCTTCCAAGTGTTTTACCTCTATTCTTATATTTCAGCCTCAGGAAAATGCTCCAAGGCAGGGTCCATCACATCCTCATTCCACAGATGAAGAGACTAATTTTGTTCCAGCCACAAAAACCTAAACCTACCACCCGTGCTCTCGGTCATTACCCATGCATTCGCTTAGCCATCCAAGAGATGTTTGCTGGGTGCTTGCAGATGTGCCAGGCACTGTGATAGGTTCTAAGGGTCCAGGGGTCTCAAAACAAACACAAAACTGCTCTCTTCAAGTGTTCAATCTAAAGGAAGAACAAGGAATAAATATGGAAGCACACGTTGAGGTGATGTCTATAAAAAGAAATTACAGGGTGCTCTGGGGTGCTCTGACAGGGCCCTTCCTGAGATAAGACAACCAGCAAAGTTCTCTCCGTGAAAGTGATAATTAAGCTAAGATTAGATGGCTTAGTGGAAGTTGGTTGGAGAACCGGGAAAGAATGTACCGGGCTTTGAGAAGGGCATGGTAGAGTGTCTTCTAATCCCTTGACAAGCTCTCACGGGGAGATGGATATAGCCATCTCAGCCCTGTTCAAAATCAATTTCTCATGTCCCGTTCTTTCTGACTTTATATTCACTACATCTGTTTTTTTAGATGCTGACTGGCTTTCCATACAGTTTGACAATAAGGAGAGCGTGCTCACTGGACAAACCTCCTGTGGTTTTGTTTGTTGTGAGGTCCTTTCTCCTTGTAGTGTTATACCAATCTTGAGTACGTTGTCATTCTCATTATCAAGCTTGTCAACTGCAATGGTTTGGATTCTCCATTGTTCCTTCCCAGCTCCAACCAGCCTTCCCTTCAGTAGTTCAGATGCTCCTACCTTGACCACTCTCGCTCTTGCTTGTGAAGTTCTATAAATAGGCAGTATTTGGTTAAAAATGATTTTTTTTAACTAATAATGGATTCAGTGAGCACACACTCCATGATTACTCTGATGGGGTTTACTGAAAAGAGAGTCCATCTGGAAGACAGTCTGAATGAGATCATGTTTGGAATATTCAGAGAAGAAAACAGAGACCATCTTGCTTTAGCAGCCACGTGCTGAGTGACTAATGCTGGTATTCTTTTATGAGACTGTTTTATTATCAGACTGTAGTAAACTGTGCTGGTGTTTCCCCGTGGCCGGCATGAAAATGAGACTTACTCATAATATTTACTTCTTCTCCAGCATGCCTTCGCAGACCTGAAACATCTGAACCTAACAAAAGTCCTCCAACTTCTAATATGTCCCAGCTGCTCTGAGGATTGCGTGTGTGCGTGTGTGTGTGCGCGTGCGCGCGTGCTCGCGCGCGCGCACTATGGGAGGGGATTTCCTTGTATTTATTCATTTATGTGCCCTTTGCAGAAGGGGCAAGCTCCATCCCACTGAAATTTGATGTGTCTTTACTGAGCATTTGTTACAGGCAGAGCATTGGCTTCTGTCTAAAGTGTCTTCCAAGCAGGACGCAGCTGAGAGCCATGAAAGCTGAGATTGTATAATGTTTGTGGACAGCGATGTGACCGAGTGGTATTTTCAGTCAACAATTCATTTTTCTACCAGTACAGAATACGACATTATTAACAAGTGGGTATTATCTGGGAACTCTCGTGAAAAGATACATTTGTATAGCCGTTTTCTATTATTAATTGTTTACGAGCAGCTGGTTAACTTTTACTATAACAGAGATAAAAGTCATCTGTGGCTCTGTTGAATTTAGCTATTCTTTACTTTTGTCCTCTAAATTGGGAGAACAAAGCAAGACAGAAAATAAATATCTCAGAGCTGGAAAAAAAAATGTGGAGGAGGGTTTAAGAAAAACCTGTTTCTTGTCTTTCCTACCTCTTTTCCAAACAGAAGCATTTATTCAAGTAACTGAACTTGACTCTGGGGTTACAGGGATGGCTGAGTCTCTGAGCAAGGAACTTGCACTCTGGCCACGGAGATGTGTAATGACATTAGCAATGAAGAATGACTGCAGGGCTTGGGGATTTATCTAGGTGGTAGAGTACTTGCCTGGCAAGAACAAGATCCTGGGTTCAGTCCACAGCACCCAAAAATAAGCAGGACTTTGGTGGGCTGGGGACATAGCTCAGTTGATCGAGTGTATGTCTAGAATGCACGAAGATCTGGCTTTTATCTCCAGCTCTACATAAACAGGCCATCATGGTACACATGTGTGATCCTAGCGACAGGAGATGGGGACAGGAGGATCAGAAGTTCAAAGTCATGCTTGGCTGTATGTTTGAGGCCCTCCTGGGATACACGAGACCCCCTGTCCATAGACATAGTAAGGGGTGGTAAGGAGGGAAGAAGGGAAAAAAAGACAGTGTCAGAGAGGTGTGCTGAGATCACACAGGAGCCAGGCAACATGAGGGCAAGCTAAGAGGATGCTCGGGGATGGTGCCGTTGGAGCTGAGCAGATGTTTACCAGGGGCGTAGGAGCTCAGGAAGAGGAGCCGAGCTCCCCGGGAGTGATTTCATGGGGGGGGGGCAAGTATGTAGGAGATATTCTCACCTAGTTTTTCTTTGTTTTGTGCCTTGCTGTGGAGGCCAAGTGAAAGTAATGGCCTAGGATGCAAAGGGAAAAGCGAAATAGAGTACAGAGCGGACAGATGGGATCACCTTGGCTACTGGAGGGAGGCGGGCACTTGACCCAGGGAATGGTGAAGTACCTGCATTCATGTAGGACAGCTGGAATCATGTGAGTCCAGGATCTCTGTCATTACAGGGCTGAAGAAGCTTGCTGAGAGAAGGTTGATCGATACTGACTTCCGAATCACTTGCCTTAGAGATAAGTCAGTAAGGCTTTCTGAATGTTGGGAGCTTGGGCTGGGCCCGGGCCAGCAGGCCACAGGAAAGCCCATCTGCCTAATGCATCCTCTGCCTAATGCATCCTCCATTCTCCGCTCAGCAGACCTCTGTGCTGCACCTGCCTAGGGGAGCAGAACAAGACTCAGAAGGAGCTCTCCAGAGAGGCTCAGGTCCTATGGCACTACCGGGTCACAGGTTAGCACCTATTGGCAAGGATGTCACAGGGCGAGGACACGGACCTCAGTGTGCTGAGTGGTAATGGAGGGTGGCGATAGGAATGAGACCCAGGGTTGCACGGTGTGGCGTGCAGTACGCAAGCTGTGAGAGACAGTCTTGAGACACTCCAGAAAAGAGATTCACACGCCAGGACTGGCCATGCCCACATCCCTTTTCACAGAACACGGGTTACTCTCAGACTTCATTATGTCGGCTCACGAGTGGAACATTTGCTTAGTATGCGTGAGTTCCTGTGTTCAGTCTCCAGTAACAAATAAAATGAAGTTGGGCAGTGGCGGCACACGCCTTTAATTTCTGCACTCAAGAGGCAGAGGCAAGTAGATCTTCGTGAGTTCAAGGCCAGCCTGGTCTACAGGGTGAGTTCTAGGACAGCCAGAGTTACAACAGAGAAGCCCCATCTCAAAAAACCAAAAATAAATAAATAAAATAAAATAACCCAAAAAAAGCAAAACAAAACAAAAACACAATCAAACAAGTTTTTATTTTAAGTAAATCAGTAAACAAAAGTCTAAAGTTAAAGTTTCTGATGCTGAAATTCCCCACTGGTGTAGTGTATTTGCCTATGTGCATGCACACACACACACATACACACACACACACACACACACACACACACACACGCACGCACGCACGCACGCACGTATTTTTTGCTACTCAGTTTCTAGGTGCTTCACGCTTCCACTCTCAGGACCCGCTATGGCATCAAGGTCCTGTCTATCACCAGAATTGCTGAAGCTACTTTCTCTGTAACTCTAGTAGAACACAAGGTCACATGACCAGGATGGGCCAATTAGATTCTTCATGCAAAAGCTAAACAAAATGTTGCTTTAGAATCCTTTCACCACCACCATGGTACAGGACAGTGGCAGAGTCTGGAGGAGTGGCGGTGGTGACAAGAAGTCACAAAGTCCTGTGGCTCCGTGGCTCCTGGGCTCAACTTGGGACAGTGCTTCCTGCCTACCTCTAGTTTAAATTGTTCGACTTGTGGTTAATTTCTTGAGCTTCACAGTCTGTTAGTATATCCCTTACAGCCTACATTAGACAGAGCTGCTGTTACTTAGTGACAATGGGAACAATAGATAACAAAATGGGTTGTTTGCTGGGTTTTTTTTTAAGCTCTACTCAATGCTATATCTTGTACTGCCCATGGATAGGATTTTCATAGGCACAAAATCTTGAAACGTTCTTGTCATAACTCCCGAAGGCCTAGCGCTGGGGTTTCCCCAAGGTGAAGCCCCAGTGATTGGCATTTAGCTACTATGTGTTGTGCCCACTCATTGGTCACGGAGAATCTCCCAACAGCCTCCTTGGCATCAACCGCCTTTTGCATTCATGGTGCCTTCTCCTGATTGAAATCCCTCGTTCCCACCATTGAGTTTTACCCCACCATGGCTTACATTCTGGGCCTTGCCCTCCACCTCACAGTTGAACGAGCTCTAAAATGTAGCCTTATTATTGTGTGGGGCAAGCAGGTTTTGTTTCTGTTGTTGAATATAAGTCAATTGTGGTTTGCAGACGTGGGTGTTGTGCGACCTTGGCAAGACCCTGTCAGGGCTCAAAGAAGGACATACTGGATTCATGTGTTCTTGATAGCACTTAGCATTTTATTTGGATTTTGAGATAGCTTTAGACACATCCATCAAGCAAGCTGTTTTAAAAATCTTTCTTCTCAGCTGTCCCTGGTGCCAGATTGTCTAACAAATACAGGCATAGACAGATGTAATTTGTGGCTGGCGGAGACAATTCTGGGTCGTGCAGCAGGCCAGCTGGTGGCACAATCCACAATCCAGTCCACAGCCTGACTCACAGGCAGTGTGTAGACTTCTAACTCTTACCCAGAGCACAGTTTAACTCTCTCGCATATCAAGTGATGAAGGTTTGCTGCAGAAAATTGATTTAAAGATTTGTTTACAAACTTGATAGTTGAACTTGGCATTATATTATAACATGCATCTGAATAGCACACTGTTCTTACTGGATTAAAAATTTATATCTACGGTAACTTGCAAAACAGAACTTGGGCAAAATTATAAGCAGGATATGCGATATCTCATGTATGTACCCCCCCACACATAAACAGACATTCCATTCCCAAACACTTCAATAGGATTCCAGTGTTTCTCTCATGATAGCAGGGTCAAAGAACAACCAAGATTTGTATGCAAATAAAGCCCATACATAAACACCAGGCATGAGATGGACCTGTTTTCTATCTAACAGAATTTAAGGGTAAATATTTGTTACAGGGTTTGCAACTGGCTGCTAACTACAATGCACAAAAAAGGTATTTAAAGTAATAATTGGGAAAAAAAATGAAGTCCAACAGAAAGTACAAAGGACATAAAAGCTACAGAGTGATGCAAAGTCCTCAATTCCTCAGCACTCAAAAAACAGCAAACACTGAATATCAATATGGAAAGGAAATGTATTAGGGTTACTGTGCTTTGAGAAATGGAGAGACTAGCAGCTACTTCTGCGGCAAGATACGAGGAGCCAGGTGCTGACCAACTGCCAGTGATTAAAGGGTGCCTTACTTCTGTTTTTTAGTTTCATCTCAACAGGAAAGGTAAGTCAAAAGCACTAATAAAAATCCTGCCCCCCAAGTCTTCCTGGCAGGCCCTGTAGGATGCCAGTGTGCTCTATGACCTCTCTGACGATCAGACCCTGATTGCCAGGGTCTGGTGCAGCCTGAAGCCTTGGTCCTGCCCAGATGCAGCAAGGTTTCATTAGGAACATATGGGTCCCTAGGAAACCCTACTGTGTCTGGGTTACTGGGAGATTTGGGTAGGAAATTTGGGTTGATAACCTTCATCCTTTATAAAATCAGGAGTGCTGATGAAGGAACAGAAGCTTTGGAAGGCTGGAGTCTGCACCTGTTCCTGATCATCACTAGCCAGCTGCATGAGTACACGTGAGAGAGCCATCAGGCGGCCCCGTGGGCATCTGAAACACAGCTGTGCATGTGCCTAAACTCCATTTCCCGGGTGGCATCAGTAAATATCTCTGAAATATGCATCAAAGCCCTATAGATACTACTCTCTGTCCGCCGAGGATGTAATACAGTGGGCATCAGACCTTTCTTAGGAACCTGAAGTGAGGAGCGACGTAGGGTCTAGTTTCTCACTGGGAGTCCAATATTCGAGTAGGTGGTACAGGGTGATGGGAAGTGGGCCTGTGGTGAGGTGTTGGTTTTATTGGAAAGGAGGTGGTGTGTGGAGATATAATTTGCTCCTTGCCTGCTCTCCCAACAGCGTTTATCCCACAGAGACATTCCGATCCGGATGATATCATCCACAGGACACAATGTGCCCTGATTCACGTCTGAAAACTAAACGTAGAAAGATAAGTATTCTAAAGATAATTGTTGACATCTATGGCATGGCTAGGCCCTCATTCACAGATGGAAATTGTAAAAATCATGTGGAAATGTTTGTTTTTGACAGGGTCTCACTGGGTAGTCCTGGCTGACCTGGATTTTTCATGTAGACCAGGTTGGCCTGGAACTCACAGAGATCTTCTTGTATGCTAGGATTAAAGACATGCACCGCCATGCCTGGCGTACTTAGAGATGTTAAGAGCTTCATAAAGACAGTACTCTTAGACTAACCAATTCCACATTAAAAAGTCAATCGCAAAATAATTCAAAGAACTTAAGACATTAAAAAAGATACACGATTTCTAAAGTAACATAATAGCCCTCATCAATAACATTTAAATGGATGGCATTAAGAAACTTAGAATGACTTTAATGACAAGAATAATTATGTATAAAGACTGCTAATAAAATTAAAGAAATTATTAATTATTCTATTTGTAAAGGAGTTAATGAGCCTCTAATAAAAGATAAATTATTTAAAATAAATTTATATTTTGTGCCCATTTTGAGATAGATTGTTCTTTTAAAAAAAGATTTTGTTTTTATTTAGTGTGTGTGTGTGTGTGTGTGTGTGTGTGTGTGTGCACGCATGTGGATACCGCATGCTTACGTTACCCGCCGAGGACAGAAGAGGGTGTCAGATACCCTAGAGCTGGAATTATAGGTATCTACAATGTACTTTATGTAGGTGCTAGGAACCGAGCTCAGGTCTATGAAACAGCAGCAAGCGAGTCATCTCTCCAGCCTGACCAATGGTTCTCTAATGCAACATCCAGCGCATACAATGAAAGGGACGATAGAGGGTATGAATTACCAGGCCCTTCCTTGTGATCCATTTGAAAATAATACTTTAAAACTTATTTTAATGCAGAAGTTCTAAGAATGTGTACTGTAAGGACTATTAAATATGTGCCTGACAACTAAGGATTCTCAGAAGGATGTTCAGGAAGTGCTATTTATGAAAATAAGATACTGGAAATAACCTAAGTTTCCTGCAACATGTCATTTCTTTGCTAAATTATGATATATTTATGCAGCCTTAATAAACCATGTTACTGAGAAAGATGTAATTACATAGTGACATGTTTATAATAAATTGTTGTTTTTTAAAAACCCAGTTACTAAATTCCTGTAGAGTAGATTCCATTCTCATTGAACACATTTATATGAAATTTGACTATCCTCAAATGTTAGTATCTGTCTCATATGAAATAAGGGATACATTTTAATTTTTATCTTCTGTTTTATCTTCACAAGTGACATGTGAAATGAAAATAACTGTTAATCATTTAGAAATTATGTTTCCGAGTCACACAGCCAACTAGGGGTTCTTCAGGCTAGTGGCGCCATCTGCTGATCAGCTTGCAAACTTGGAGACTAAGGACGCCGATATTGATCAAAACTAAGCCGCAGCCTTGAGAAGAAAAGAAAGAAGCAGGAACTTTGTGGAAGATTTGCTTAGTTTAACCCTCGCATGGGGAACCACCAAAGCCCCTCGGGACGTCCAAGCATGAGCCCCAGCTTTTATCTTTTTGTTGGACATAATCATCGAGTCATCTTCAACTCACAGGGTGAGCTGTAGCCAAGAGTCCAGGTGAGAGAACACGTTGTAATGAGCAGTCCAAGGCCTCGGGTAAAGTGAAGTAGACCAATGAAAGAGGGGGGGGGGGCAGTTGAATTAGCTCAAAAGTGAAGTCACAAATGGGGAGAATTCTCCAGCTCAGGTGACTAGGGAAATAAAAAGATAATGACGGATCTTTTTGTATGGTAGAGTATCTGACACAAAGATTTATGATAACAGTTTAGAAGAAATAATGAGACATTATTACTCCTTGTTTATTATAGCTATAGCCCATATTTTTTATTTGTCCACAAAGATATAATAAATGATTTGCTAGATATCTTCTCAATTCTAGGTGCGGTGTATTTACAATAATTTTCAAACCTATCCATCTTGATCATGGAGGCTGGTGCAGCTAATGCATTAGTACTAATAGACAATGGGCTTGTCAACAGGAAGAGCCCTATGGTGATTTGAATGGGAATAGGAAGAATTAGGAGGAGTGGTTTTGTTGGAGAAAGTGTGTCACCGGTAGTGAGTTTTGAGGTTTCAGAAGCCCACACCAGGCCCAGTCTCTCTCTCTCTGCCCTCTGTCTGCAGATCAAGAGTAAGCTCTCAGCTACTGCTCCAGAGCCATGCCTTCCTGCCTGAAACCATGCTCCCTGCCATGATGGTTGTGGATACAACCTCTGAAACTGTAAACAGCTCCCAATAAATGCCTCCTTTAAAATGTAACCATGGTCATAGTGTCTCTTCACAGCAATAGAACACTGGCAAAGACAAGCTTTATCTTAGCAACGCGAACATTCATTCTACAGCCTTACAAAGGCCACAGGTCACAGTTGTTATAATTGCCCTACATAGCACTTCTTCTAATGGAAAATTTAATCACATTTATGTATTGGCAGGCTCGTGTCTCCTCTATAACTCCAGGTTAGTAAGCAGTAGTTCTGGTACCTTACCTGCACAATCCCTTTTCTATACAGTTGCCCATTGATGTCTCCAGTCATCTTTTAAGGAATACTTTTTAAAGAATTCTCAGCTGGGTGTCCATTTCCTTTACAGAGAAAACAGATATGAACCTGTATTAGAAGCAGACCTTGTGCTGAAGGGGTAGCTCAGTTGGTAGAGAGCTTAACTAGTATGCAGGAAAACTTGGGTTCGATCCCCACTACAGCATCTATCTAGGAATGATGGTAACATAGACTTGCTTTCCCAGAACTCAGGAGGAGGCAGGGGGATTAAAAGTTCAAGATCCTTGGCTGCATAGTGAGTGTGAGGCTGGGGATATACTAGGCCCTCTCTCTCAAAGACAGATAGACAGACAGGTAGAGAGTAAGACAAAGGCAGAGAGCAGGCTTGTACACACACACACACACACACACACACACACACACACACACACACACACACACAAACACACACACACACATCTATTAATAAAGGTCTGGTCCTACATGCACAATTAACTAAGAAGCATCTTGTTCAGTTCTGTGGGATTGTTCACATTTTAAAATACACAATGCTGGAGCAAAGAGATGACTCAGGGGTTAAGAGCAGTGACTGCTCTTCCATACTGCCCAAGTTCGATTCCCAGCACCTACATGATAGTTCAGAACCACCCGTAACTCCAGTTCCAGGGGATCCATTGCCCTCTGTTAGAGAGACATGTTCTGGGACATCAGGCCATTCATGTGGTGCAGAGTCACACATGTAGGTAAAATACACATACACGTAAAATAAATACAAATAAATAAATAAAGCTACGATACTGTAAGCCACTGAGGCTGAGTCTTGGCATTCCTAATCCAGGGCCTGACACTTACGCTGGACCTGGAGGGGTGAAGCAGCAGGATGGGATCGTCACCTCTGTGTGGAACTCCCTCATGCATGTGGCTCCACGGTGGGGCACTCTGTGCATCATAAAGCAACTGGGCCGCACATGTATGTTGGGAATCACATGAAAATGCATGACATGAAGAGTCTGGCCAAGAGAGGTGTGAGACTCTGCGTGAGTGGACATAGAAGTTCTACTTGTTAAGAACAAGTTGGACTGTGGTAATTGACCATAGCTAAAATTTAAAAAAACAAACCAAAAACAAATCGTGGAGTACAAAGAGATCTCATGGTCACAGCGTGCCCTTACGTCTGGGCTATTCAGCCTCTGTGAATGTTGATGTAGTTGTAAAACATGTCAAACTCCATTTCTAGCAAGTGCTGATCACAGGGGAACTTAATGTCTGAAATGGTACTGCCTTGGTGGTCATTTCTGCTTGTATCATCAACGCCGTCCAAATTTCACTTCAGTCGAGATTGATATAACGAAAGGCCATGGTTAAGTGGAGTGGGGCGTGCAGGACGTGATGCATAAACTGGGGGCTCAGATCATTTCCTTTAACGTGACACTGTGCTGTTGCTGAGGAACATTTAAATCAACACTGCGGAACTCAACTGGAATGTGGCACAAACATGCCAATTTCCAGACATGCCTTCAAAGACCTCCCTTAGGATGGGTCTGTGATCTCTCCAGTGTGGGAAGGATTACAATATTTGTGAACCAAACCAGTAGGCCTGTTTTTATGGAAGTCAGCACACATTCACAGTGACATTTAAGTTCAGGACCAGCGGTCTATATTTTTAATAAACATACCGATGAGGGAAATTACGTTTTTTTCAGCAATAGTTGAAAACATACTAAAATGTATTATGTAAAAATAAATTTGGAAGAATTTGGAGAACCCAAAGCAGTTTTAGTTGTGAAAATCTGGGCCTTCCACTACATGCTCTAGAGATAAATGTCAGAACAAGAGTAAATGAATTACATAAAACTCTTGCCTGGGCGTAGTAACTTACTTCCATGTGCAAATATCACATTTTCCACACATTTAAAAAGTGAAGACAAAGTACTTCTGAACCATCTCACAGTAATGAGAAAAGTGCTGAAGAAGAATGCTAAGTCTTGAATATATAAAGTCCCTCGAGTGTTTGTACAGTTGGTCCCAGCTGGTGGTAACATTTGAGAAGTTGTGGGACCTTTGGGGCATAGAATCCCGTTGGCCAACTGCAAGGGCAAACCCTGAGGGTCCTTGTCCTCAACTCTAACCCAAGATTTCTGCTTCTTGGCCTACCAGGATGTGAAGAAGCTGAGCAGCAAACTCCCACTGCCGTCAACCTTACTGTGCCCTCCTCCCCACTCTGATGGGCTAAAACTACTAGGCCTAGAGACATCTATCCTGCTTCTGATAGTTGCTATATCACAGTGGCAGAAAAGAGGACAAAACAGAGAGCAAAACAGTCTGGGAAAATGTGGGCAGAGGATAGGAAGGAGACAGCAGGCTCCGAAGTGGGCTGCAAATTCCTCCTGGCAAAAGAAAATTGACCTTAGGTGTAAAAGACTGAAAGGAAGTGCTGAAATCAAGAAGTAGACTTGATAAGGCGCACTGGATGAGATGAATCGATTGTGAAAGTCTTTCAGAGAGATAAAGGCTAGAGCTTGTTAAAGACATCCTTAGCAGCCTTTCCTAGGTCCCAGGCAGTCGGTGTGTTGCACATATTTACAACCTGAGGGAGGGCCTGTCCTGCTCCACCAAGGCAAAACTGAAGGTCTTCTCCAACCAACACTGTCTGTGCCCCTTGTCTCAATTAATAATAAGCTGAGAATATGATTAAGAACAATTATTCCAGAGCTAATCCTCACTAAAGCTTTCCCCTGCCACTATAAGCTAATTCCACCTTATGAACACTAAGGCATGGTTTTAAACCTACAATCCAATGAGCTTTGAACACATTCACAAATGTGTAAGCAACTAACAGTCAAGAGACCAGACTGCTATCACCACCCAGAAGTTTCTAACGACTCTCATGATTGATACTCTGCCCCCAACCTAAACCCCAAACTGTCTTCTGCTCTCTGTGTGGCACCATGACCTTTGCTGCAGTGTGAGGCCCCTGGAGATTACTGTATCTAGCTTCTTTCCCTTCAGGAAATATGCTTCTGACAATCACAAACGTAGTTGGGAGCAATCATAGTTCACTGTTTCACCTAAGTATTTTTGTCAAGTTAACTCGAATAAACATCAAATGAGAGTTATATTATGCAAATTTAGTACCATCAGATAATTGTTATCCAAACTAAAATTTGTTATATTTAAATATTCTTTTGCTGGCGATAAGTCTATAGGATATTGAGTTGTAGTTATAAGACATTTTGTAAATGTTTTCAAAATGTTAAATAAAGTAAGAAGTAGCTAAAATATTTTTAGAAAGAAACAATGCTTGAGTGTGTTTACATTGTGTTATATTGGATAGAAATTTTAAAATGTACATCAAATTCAAGGAGTCCTGTTGAGAATGAGAAAGATAAAACACTCATTTTTGTGAGGGACAAGTGGTTTGTACTGAACAAGAAAAGAAATTAAGCAGGAACTAGGAACTGGAACTGAGAAACTTCCCTGATAAAGCAAAACAACATTGCAGAAGAACTACAAGAATGGGCAGACTTAGTAGATCAGCTACGACGACTCAGTTCCGCACCACGATCTAAAATCCTGGGGTGAGGTCTGAATTATAGGAAAGTTGGCAGTAGATGAAAGCCAATGTCAGGAAGGCTTGCTCTTATATCTGCATGAAGGACTTGAGTAAATTCAGGACGTGACTGTCATAGACCTGAGCCATAGTTCAGTACAGTTCCGACACCAGCTTGCAGTAGATACTCGGTGAGGTTTACTGCTAAGTAAACTGACCTGCGCACTCTGCCGAGGCTTCCGTCATGCGGTGTGGCGTGGTTCTTACCACGTAACCATCTGCCTTGGATCAGAGCCGGGAGCCAGCAAGAGTGAGACCATAGACTCTTAAGAGAGGCTGTCAGAGGAGCATCTCTGTCTCTGTCATATAATGCAAGGATTGTTTGGGTACAGGCAAAGAAGAGTCTTTGGTACCCAGGGATGGGAGCCATTGGTTAAGACAGAGATACTAGGACTTAGGTAAGCACTCTGCTCGACTAGCTGCCTGCCTTTGGGAGGGGGCAGAGTTTTGCTGTGGCTTGTAATCTGTCAGCTGTGAGGCTGCAAAGGGGAGAGGCCAGGGATCCTGCCAGGTCTTCATGCCACCGCTGGGCGTCTAAGCGCCCCAGGACACTTAGCCCACACTACTGCGTGACCAGTTCACGAGGACACCACAGTAAATATCCTACAGTACAACACTGAGATTGTAGATGTGGAGATTATGAATACTGGGCTGCTGGTAAGATGTATTTTTTATGTGACTTTTTAACCTAAAGAGCACATGAGAAAACCGATCATCATTCACTTTGTATGCCAAGGGCCAAGAGCCATTTCCCAAGAAAGTGCAGCCATTAGCACCTGACTCCCTGTTCACCGAGAGCTTCTGATGCTGACACGCATGAACACCCCCTAGACACGGTGAACCGACAGGTTGTGTTATTGCGGATCCAGTTTAACCTTCTAAAGACGGGAAGAAATAGAAAGCCACCTGATCTCAGGGACTGTTCTTGAATTAGGAAGATCATATCTAAGAAGAAAAATACAAAACTCTACCCAAAGAAAACTCCAATGGTACAGACCAGAGTTCACTCTCCTCGCGAATGAGAACTTGTTTTTTCTTTTTTTCCTCCCTTTGAAGTCGTTCGAAGCCTGAGTTGATTGACCACTAGAGGGCAGCAGAGACAAGATTTTTCAATAAACCGGTTCTCATTCATTGGCTAATTAATCGATTCATTCATTTAATACATAAATGCAGTCTGTTCTTCCACTTACTAGTTCGGCAAATTCATTACGTTATGTTAAAATATTAGCTGGCTTATTCAGGATTCCAGAACAACAAGGTATGTTTCCTGGCCTCAGGGGTCAGTGAAACCAGAGAGGAAGTAATCACCAGTTCTGTTAGGGAACTGCAAATTAGAAGATGTCGGTGTTACAGAGGTCGAAGTGACTCCCTGACCAGCCTTTATTCCCTAGAGAAGTTTATTGTGAGAAGACATTCAGGCCTGGAACTGAAGGAGGAGAAGGAGAAAAAGATGATACACCACTGGGGGTGAGGGGCAGAGAGAGAGAGAGAGAGAGAGGGAGAAAGAGAGATATGTCTGGCAGAGCAAAGAGGATGCCAAAGCCAGAATGTGAGCCTGGAGGGGTGAGACCATAGAAAGGAGGACTGGGAATCATATGAAGATGTTTAGATTTTTATCATACAACACCATTTTAACTTCACAAAGCTATCTATGGCCAGTGTAGGGGGTTGGGGGCAAAGATAGATCAGAATGGAAAATGTTAGAGCGGACAGACCGACTGTATCCACAGAATGATAGAAAAGTTAAAAAATAATGATTCGCTACAGAAGCTGATTTAGAATCTAGATTCAGCCAGTGTTAAATACATTTCAAAAAGTGACTTTGGGGGTGAATGTATTCTTAAACAGTCGAGACTTCCATCCGGACTTTGCCGGAGAGACTATTGGACTGTTGCTATTTGTTCACCCACAATTCAGCACCACTGTCTGGGTGTCACTTATGTATATTTGTAAATCAAACCCAACGAATGAGTCCTACATGTTCTCAAACACCCATTCAAAAGCAGGCCACCTCATCCTCCACTGCTGCTCTGAAGACTGGGAATGACTGTTGTTTATCTAAGATAGCTTTCAGTTTCAGACAGAAAATTACTGACCTTACTGAATTTTTTTTGAAAAATATATTGTACTTTGTATACATACATTGTACTGTGTATGGGTGTTTTGTCTGCACTGTGAGCATGCAATGCCTTCAGTGGCCGGGAGAGGACATCAGAACCCCTGGAACTGGAGTTACAGATGGTTATAAGCCACCATGTGGGTGCTGGGAATCGAACCTGGATCTCTGGAAGAGCAGCCAGTGCTCTGAAGCCCTGAGCCAACGCTTCAGCACTTGGAAAATTAATTTGCTGGTAGAACGGCTTCCGTTTGTGAACTTCCCTGGGAAAAACTGTCCCGCTTATCTCGTCATTGACTGAGAGTCTGCTGACTCATGAAATACTCGAGACAGTGCGGGACCTCATTACGGCTCGTAGCTCAGCTTATAAAACCACATCTGTGCACTGTAAAGGAAAATCATGCGTAGGTTGTACATACAGTACCTAAAACACTCTTTCCTTGGCCATGATACAAACACAGGGGCTGAGGAAAAATTAGAAAGGAAATGTGATTGTAAGGGAACGCTTGTGCAGCTGTGTGCTGCATGATTAATTCATCTGCTGTTTATTAAGAAATGGGCTGGAAGGGATGGAAATTCTTCCGATGTATTTTCTTTAACAAACTTCCGGGAAGGAATTTCAGAACTGCAGGATCTGGAAGGGGGAACTTGGTAAACATGCCAAAGTATTGTAGGCGCAGATGGTATGGAGTGTTTTTTTTTTTTTTTTTTAAGCTGGGAAGAAATTACATTAAAATAAAAGGTAGTAAGTCAAGAAAATATTTGAGTCTGGAGCTAGTCTTATTTTAGTGTGATCACTTGGTATCTGGGATGTGCATTTAAAGCTGTTTAACTATGACTTGCCAACTTTTATCTTAAGTTACAAGCTAGCTGGGATAAGTTGCCAGGAAGATATAGAAAGGAAAAAACAAATTAAGCAAACAGCATTCCTTCCCTGATGTTAAAGATGGAAATAATAATTGTTGATATATAATTATCAGGAACACATGATGTTTCCTACAGCAAGATAGCTTGAATAAAAATATCAATGTTTCTAAGCCAAAAGCAGAAATAAATGAATAGATACTGTAAGCTGGAAAAGGTTGCATTATGTGCCTAAATTCATTCCACATGTTCCCCCCATCAACTTAAGTACATGAAAATGCATTTTTAAAGGCCTTAAAATAGTAGCAAAGTCCTTACCGACACAGTGGGGGTTATTCTTCAAAACTACACGATGCTTAATGAGTAAAAGTCTCTCATGGTCCATGGATAAAGGTGATTCTGCGTGGATTAGTTCATGCATGTGGCTGTCATCTGAAATATCAGAAATGAATTCTCCACAGACAAACAATGGGCAGGGACTGACTGGGTCGGGGGTAGAAGGATTGTTAAGAATGACAACTACAATTTTTGATACGTAACTCTGATGCTCACAGCACAGTGGCTAATGGGTACAGATTGTAAAGGTTTAAACAAAGCGGGATAACATTTGGGCTAGAAAAGATTTCCTTCTTGTGAATATTTGACAATCAAGGAAATATGAAGTTTTATGTGATGGAAGGAAAAGTCAGAAGCCTAGAAGACCAGACAGAGACAGTAGGTGACTACATTAGAAATAGAATCCATTGCCTATTGGCATGAATTACAAACACTTCCCAATAAGTTTGCATCGAGATAGTCATCACTAAAACTATGTTCTTGCCTCTAAAGTCTTCAAAGCTAATAAAGTGACAACTCTTTTCTTTTGTTTTTATTCAGCCTTTAGACATTTTTATACATATAAACAGCACATCTTGGTCATATGTACCCCAACTCCTCCCAGGTGCCTCCGACATGCCCCCTTACCCATTGGTGTCCTCTCCTTTTTTAACTAATTACCTACTGAGTCCACTTAGCACTGTCTATTGGATGCTGATGGATGTCCAGTGGCCTCTGGAGCTGGGAATTATAGATTCATGTTTAGTATAAAATCAAACTGAACAGAAAAAATAAGAATGCAAACACAGAACATAAAGTAAAGTTTTGATTATAATCCAGGTGATACATTCTCTAGAAGGTCGTGGAATAATGGAGCAGATAATAGTAATAATAATAATAATAATAATAATAATAATAATAATAATAGTGGGTAAGGTTGGAACTATTCCATTAGGATGGCCATGGTAGGAGAAGGGACCCATTCTGGTTAGTTTTGTTGCAGACTAAAGTCACTTGAGAAGAGTGAAGTAAAGAATTGCTTCTATCAGATCAGCATGTAGGGGTGTCTGTGGGACATTTTTCTTGATTAATTACTGATATGGGAATGCCCAGCCCACTGTGGGCAGTACCATCCTCTAGGTGGGTGGTCTTGGTTTGTATAAGAAAACAAGCTGAAAAAGCCATGGAGAACAATCCATCAAGCAGAGTTACTCTATGGTCTCTGCTTCAGTTCCTACCGCCAGGTTCCTGTTTGAGCTCCTTCCCTGACTTCCCTCAGTGATGGACTTTGAGGCCACAATTAGCAACAGAAAGCAGAATACAAGATGGTTAGAACAGCCTCAGACTAAGTGTCTCTTTTTTACCATGTCCAGTGATTCCATTCAAATATCAGTGGTATTCGGGAGATGACTCAATGGTAAAATGCTTGCCTCACAAGCATGAGAACTTCAGTTTGACCTCCTAAAACCCATGTAAAAAACTAAGCAAGGTGGCACACATCATCCCAGCAATGATGAAATAAGAGTTGGAGACAGGCAGATCCTTGCAAGCTTTTAGGTGAACTAACCTGACCTGCTTTGTGAAATCCAAGCCAGTGAGAGATTCTGTATTCGGCAAAAGGTGAGAGGTGTCTGAGAACTAATACCTGAGATTGTCCTATGGCCTATGTATACGGTGTCAGATGCACACGCACACACATGCGCACATGCATGCACGTACACACACACACACACACACCACCACCACCACCACCAGCACCACCACCACCAACAACAACAGTGAAAACCGGGATAGAATGGCAACCTAAACAACAGACACTGAAGATTAACAGCTGTTGCTAGAGTCGGAAAGAAATTTTCAGTAAATATTGGACCAGTGAAAGTGAATTCATAACAAATCGGATTTGCGTGCTCTGCATGAATGGCTTTATGAAATGAGCTGTTCCTGCCACACTGGAGTCTGTGGGACTATTGAGAGACACCCCATCCCAATGTCTTCATCAGTGGACCCTACTCACTGTGACTTACTTGAATGAAAGGGGCTTCTCAGCCCAATGGCTCATGGGAGTGCTTGGTACAAAGTAAATAAGAAGCAGACAGTGGCTTCTACATGGCTCCTCCTACACACTGAGAACTATTTCTGAGTAGAAACAGAAAAGAATGAGAATTCTCAAGAGTGGAGCCTGGGCAGGAATGTTGACAACTTATTACAGGATCCTGGGGGAAGCTTTATTAAGGTCAAAGTACCCCAGTTCTACTGGAAGACCCTGCACGGTATTATCTAGAACACTAAGCAGAGTTGCACACTCATCAATGATTTGATGTTTGTGCAGAAATAAATACTTAGGGAGTAGAAGAGTACAAAAGTGTTAAGCCACTAAGTTCAACCCTAAAAAGTAAAGAAACAGAAAGCAGTCAGCAGAGACAAAACTAGACCTCTTTCAAAATGGCCCCATAGTAATTATTCACGAATGAGGTGATATTAGTTGGGTTCCCCTGCCCCCAAATCCATATTTTTTTTAAAAAAATATATCACAGTAAGTTTCTGGGTTAGTTTTTATAATGGTGGCTGGCTGGTTACTCTGATAACGCTTGAATTTCTGGCCCCCGGAGTGGACATGGGATTTGGGTGGCTATGGCGGCTTCTCATACCTTGCCAGAGAATGCTGGTGACCTTCTAGGCCTATCTCAAGGACCAATGAACACAGTGGTGTCACAGCCCTTGGGAGAATCCAGAACCACCTCGCCAATGGTGAGGGGAGCCTTTCTCTTATCCTTAGGGATACAGCAGCCTGATTGTTTCTGCAGTAATATCTTATAATTTGAGGCATCTTCCATACCTACACACCTCTGTTCTTGTCCCCATGACCACAGTTTTGCAAGCCAAGAATCATCATCTTCAAGCCATCAAGAAAGAGACAGAGATGGCTCATTGACAGGATTCAAAAACAACTTCTTCAGCCCAATTGGTTGAAGGCTTAAGTTGACTTGACTGACTAGAAACCTATATAGTAATCCTGGCTCGTGAACTTCATGTGTAAAACCTGTAAGTCTGCTTTGTCTTTCTTATTTTGTTCCAGCGTCTCATGAATCCCAGGCTGACCTTCAACTCACTAGATAGTGGAGGACAACCTTGAACTTCTGCTCCTCCTGCTTGCATGCCCCAGGTGGAGGGATTATAGCTGTGCACCACTACATCCTGCTTATGTGGTGCTAGGATCAAACCAAGAGACCCATGATGTTAGGCAAGCCCACTCCCAGCTCAGATCCCTGGGCCTTTTCTGAGGTTATCAGCTCCCATGACAGCAAGTCCTGCTCAGCCCAGATCTGGAGAGAAAGCGATGGTTCTGACCATTTAATCTAATAAAATATTAAAAATAGCACAAAAGTTGTACCCCCACCATTTCATTGGTATATATTTATTATAAATAGTACTGAGATATCTGAAGACATTTGATATGAGTATTCAATTTATATTGGATATATTTTCCATCCATTGGCCTCCGCTTTCCCCTCCCCCTCCCCCCATTGTCTCCTCTGCTTCCCTAGATCACAGGTGATATTAAGATCTGTGTGACGTGTTGACTTGAAGTCCTTCAAGAATGGTATGGCTGTTTCATCTGGCAGATCTGTTATTGTTTTTTTGAAGATGTCCCGAGCTGGTTACCATGGCTGCTGGGAAAGTTCTATTTTCACTTTGAGGCTCTTGCAGTTGAGTTTTCCTTCCAAGTGACTCTGCTTGGTAATGGATCATCGGAAAACACGGCAGACCTTCACAGGGGTGAATTGCGTTTAGTAAGGCACTAGTTCAAATTCAGTACATATGCTTGAAGTCATGTAAACCCGTAACCTCAGAGGAGACAATTGAAAGGATGTCCAAGCAGGATAACACAACAGAATCTTCAGGTGAGAGTTTTGTAGCTCCGTGCTTGTATAGTGCATGCAATGTCCTGAGTTCCATCCCTACCACCTCCCCCAAAATAAATAAAAGAATCTTCATGTTACCTTTCTGTGTTTCTTAGTCAGAATCAATTCTGTTACTGTTTATTTCATACTTAAAAGCAGAAATGTGAGTCACTGGCCGTATTAGTTTTCCGTAACTATAACAAATTACTCCAGATAATCAGTTTATAAAAAGAAATAGTTTTGGGATTTTTTTTCTTTTTCTTCCTTCTTTCTTTCCTTCCCTCCCCTCTCCTTCTTTCCTTCCTTCCTTCCTTCCTTCCTTCCTTCCCTCCTTTCTTGTTTTCTTTCTTTCTTTTTTTGACTCACAGTCGCGTAGATTTAAGGCCGGCCTTATGGCTTTGGCTTTCCCCAGAGGCAAAGCAACACACCGTGGTGGGAATGTGTGTGAGAACAAAACCCCTCAGAGTAAAGAGGTGGCCAGGGCCCCGTTCTTCAAGGGCACACCCAGTGACCTAAAGACGTCCCAGTAGACCCCACATCTTAAGGCCCACATCTTCCAAGAGCTCCACCCTTTTTAATGATCAATTGTGTTCTCAGACACTTCGTCCTTGGAGGACACATGACATGAGCGTTAGCCCTGCCTTACTTTACACGCTTGGTAGGACCAGAGTCTCACTCAGAGAAGAACGAGCAGATGTAAAAACTGATTTAACTGGGAACTGGCAAACAGTGAATTCTCTAGTCCTGTACAAGCCCGTGAAGTCAGACTCCTCAAAACATTCACTTTGTCAGTTCTCCTGAAGATCCCAATCATGCTAAAATGTTGCAGCCAGGAAAGTCACTTTGTTGAATCAATGTCACGCAGGAAAGTTTAAAAAAATAAAGTCCTAGTGTTCAGGTTGCAATCGCAGTTAAATAAGGGTGTTTGGGTAGGACCTGGTGTCAGTCCTTCTAAATTGTTCCCAAAGTTCCCAGGTGCATTCAAGTCTGTACAAGTTCATCGTGACGAGTACTCAAAGCGTTGGGTGCCATTATGTGAATCAGAAATCATCAGTGATGGGCCTTGCGCTTTGTTAATGGCAGCAGAGGGTTTTTACTTCATTCCCTTAACATTGTTAACTTTTTCCTTTCACTTAATGGGCCATAATTGCCATGATGACATTGGTGTCACTGATGTGAGAAATATTTTGAAGTTAAAGTCAAGCCCTAAATTTATCACATCTCCAGACCAGGAAGAGTAAACAAGAATACAGTCAGCCCACGCTGCACTTGGGTTTTGCAGGGAGAGGGGAGCCTCAGGGTCTTGGCTCAGAAAGGTGCTGCTAGCAGCTTTCAGGCTCGTTGGAAATTTGTTCTCACTGATTGTCCTGTGCTGTGCAGCAATTTCCTCTGAGATAAAACCACCCATCTTGGAAAGGGGGAAGTTATTAAGATGAGAGCTGTTCTAAAGGGAAGTGGTAAAACATCCATCTTGCAGGGAGGCTCCTTAAGTTCAGAAAATAAACAACTGAAAAGCTTCAGGAAGTCTCTGAAACAGACAAGATTCACTAGGTCCCACCCTCCTCAAGCATATACAAGCAGTAAGGACTGCTGAGAGACACTCTCAGACAAGCCAAGCTCCCCAGAAGGAACTCTGATCATCTGAACTGCTTACAGAAGACTCTTTCTAACCTGCAAGTTGTGCAGTGAGCACCACATTTCCAGCTTTCATAGCTGTCACTCATGCTAGGGTGGGCTCTTGGTGATATACTTGCCCTAGAGTCATTTCTGTTCCTGTCAATAGCTCCAATAAGTTAATTGGTTCATCAAGTTGAACTTTGGTGGTATACTTACTTTATCTGCCATTGGTTCCCAGTCCGGGTTCAGTAGACGTTTGTTCCCATCTCCTCAGGAACAATGTCACACAATATAATTGGTGCTGGAATACAGACTCACAGAAGCAAAGATGAGTCTGGGAGGCGTGATTACATGGTCTTGGTTATGGGTAATAAGACATGCATCTGAGGCTGGGCAGCCCAGGGGTGGAGCGCCCATGAGGGCAGGGGATGAATTCTGATGTGGCCATCTTTCTCTATATGGTATGGGATAGGTAACGTGACTTCTTCCTATGTCAGTGGTTATATGCCCTTCATAATGGAGACTGGGACATACAACCAAGACAGAGTCCTCTATCAGGAGGGAAAGTCTAGGTTAGGAGTCCATAGGAGAAACCCCAATATGGCCGCCTTTTCCCATATGGTATGAGATAGTGTGCCTTTGTGCTAGGTCAGCAGTCATATGACCTTTACAATGGCTGCTGACACACGCAACCAAAACTGAGTTCTCTACTCAGAAGTAAAATATAGGTGGAGCACCTTGGGCAAAATTCTAGTGACACTATCATCCTTTATGTGCTAGGGGGTAGCGTGCCTGCTTGCTGAGTAGAGTCTGCTGTATAAGCATAGAGATGCCCTAGAAAAGATGAATGGTCTAAAATAAAGTTTGCAGCCCATGAGAGTAAGATGTAAGGGAGAAGAGTGTCAACATATTGCCCCGAAGGCCGCTGCTATGTGCAGTGAAAACTGTATCTAAGGCCAAGATGACCACTCAGTGGGATTTGCTTGTGTAATGGAGCTTGGGATGGAGCTCCTGTATACAAGAACAAGAGAGTACAAGTTAGATCTGAGCTAAAGAGACCGATATCATATCCCAAAGCTTTGAACTCGTTGGAAGAATCAGTGAGTGAAGAGAAGATTACATGGTAGGACAAATAAAAGATGTACATGAAGACAGGCCTAATAGTGATCCAGTGTATAACACTAAGATAATCGGGGAACACAGAGCCCCTGACCTGCCTGAATTGAAAAGGGCTATTTAACAGTGACAGGCTCTTACCGCCTAGCTTGTGAGGTCATGGGTTATGGGGCAGGTGGGATCAGTCTCAGAAGCACAAAAGTTGAGTAATATAACCACCTCTCTGTCCTCAAAAAAAGAGATTGCACAGCCTGAGGCAGAATGAGGGAAACCAGTTCTGATGGACTAGCTCATACAAGCCATTAGAGACATGAGACAAGCCCAGAGGAGGGAGGGGCCCGAAAAAGGCAGATGCAGGTTTAGTGCAGGTATAGGCCAAGGGAGGTGAATGTAAGCCTATCCCGAAGGAGGTGGACACAGGTAGAGCTAAAGGGGAGAGGTGCCTTTGGCCCTTGATTAAACTAAGCAGCCCGGGCTGGCCCCATAAAACTTGCCAGGAGTGAGGAAATGCACAGAGACCCCTTGAGAACAGCCCGGGACAACAGGCTCACACAACCCAGTGAGAGTGACTGTAAATTACGAAGGGCTAAACAGTCATGACGACAGACTCCAGTGAAATGCAGACCATCACTGGAGAATACTTGTAATCCTCCATATTGTCAAACTTAAGAACAGAAACCACAAAACTATCTCTATGGTGCGACAGAAAGCATTGCCAAAGCTCAACGGACCAAGAGATCACCCTGGAAAAGACTCCCACCAATCTGCTGAGCTGCCTTCAGGTTGTGCAGTGAGCTTCAGGTCTCTGGCTTTCATGAGCCATCATCCATGGCGGGGTTGACTTTCGGTGATGCAGTTGTCTTTGACTCCTTCCTGCTCCTGCTCCCCTCACCCATACTACAAGCAACCCCAATAAATTCACTGCTTTACTGAGTTGGACTTTGATGGTATCCTTACTTAGATCTGTCATATCTCCCCTTCTGGGCCGAGTAGACATTTGTTCACATCTCCCCAGATAGTGTCACATACCATTAATTAAAAGCAGGAGCTCGATAAGAAGGCAGCGCAAAAGACCATGTCTTTCTGGTCTTAAAGTGTAGTGATGGTCTTGGATGAGAGTTAGAATTTTCAAAGAGTGTGGGAGAGGACTCAAGCCCAGCTCTGGTGGTTTAAAGAAATCCATATTAAATATGGGGATGGCTCTTGGGAGGTTCAAACATTATAACTTTTTGACTTAATCAGTGACTCTATTGCATACGCCATTGGTCTTTCAAAATACGTCCGGGAATGTATGCTCCTCATACCTACCGTGCTACTAGCAAAATGCTGCCTGCAAGTATGTATTTTTCCTCACAGGAATTAATTTGCAAAAAAAAAAAAAAATTTGCAAATTTTAGGCAGTGATGAGAGCTCTGCATTGGCTGTAAATTTTCTCATAATAAACTAACACTAACAAAAACAGAAAAGAGAAGAGGGATCTGATACACATATCCAGAAACTAGATTCTACAGGCATAAGCTGTTTAAAACACACTGTGTTCTTCCTCGGATTGGAGGAGAGAGTTAGAGCAGATGTTTTGTTTGTGTCCTAACATTGCCACAGTTATTTGGGCAGGAGCTTGGTTCTTCTGAGAACTCTGTTGGTTCTTGTATAGCAGGAAATAAAGCCCATGAGACATGCCACGTGCTCCCGATAATTGGTTGAGCGGCGTGCGGAACAGTGTTGCAAGACCCAAGACGGAGAATGCTGTACTGTGACAAGGATCACATCACAGAAAGCCAAGCAGAGTAGTTCAGCTCTGAGTCAGAAAAGAGATGAATTCACAGACCTGTGGGATGTGGAAACCCCACTCAGGATAGTTCAGACTCCATGCATCTCTGATGGTGTTGGATGCATAAAGTTTTAGGGGAGGGCACTGAGAGGAGAGGCTTCTATATGGGAAGGCTGATCAGCGTTTCTGAAGAAAGCTAAGCTATCCAGGGTTCCTGGAGGCTTCAGTACTTCTCAATCCTAATAAATACAGTCTGGGGAAAGAGGCGAGGTGGAAATAGGGACTTGTGGGGAAAAGGTCAAACCAGGGTAGAGGTAGCCAAGATTCAGAATTAGGCTTTGAAGGGAACAGTCACTAGTTCTGATTAAACCCTGGGGAGTCCTGAAATAAATGTCTCACTTTGATGTGGGGTGACTTCTTGCAGCCTGTAGATGTCAAGGAATTGGCCCATCTCATCTAAACTGTCAGTGTGTATGTGGGTTGTTTGTAGTATGTAATTTCCTTTTAATTTTCATGATCTATGGGGTCTGTAGTGATATCCCACTTCTCCTTCCCAGGCTGATCATTTTCTTCTTCTCTTATGCCTCCTGATAGCTTTGTTGTCTAATTGGCTAGTCTTTTAGTCAGAGAATCACTCCTTGTTTCACTGATTTTATCCACTGTTTTTTCTCCTTTCGTCTTCTTTTTTTTTTTCTGCTCCTAAGTACACTATTTTTTTCTCCTTGCTTTGAGTTCAATTTCTCCTCCTTCTTCTTCTCCTTCTTCCTAATTCTCAGAGGTTAGATTATAGATTATCAATTTGAGGTAATTCTTCTTTTGAAATATGAACATTTAATGCTACAAAAAAGGCTATAAAGTTTTCTGTAAGTACTTCCTTTAGCTGTATTCCATAATCACAATAGATTTACATTTTTGTTTATTTAAAAATGTCCTCTAATTACCCTTGAGAGTTTTTCGTTGGCCCACAGACAATTTTAATTTTCAAATGTTTAGAGTTTTTAGAAATATTGCTCATTGATTTTTTTTCATTTAATTCCAGTAGGATTGGAGCAAGCATTTTGCATGGTTTCAATTTTCATAAATCATTTGAGCTTTGTCTCCTGCCTCAGGATATTATCTTGGATGGAGCATAGGTGTCAATCATATTCATTCACTCTTCTGTGTCCTTTCTTTTCATCTACTTCCTCTCCTAACTACTGAGTGAAGATATCTCCAGCTGTGCTTATAATATTTCTATGTTCTCTTTCAGTTTTTTTTCTCTTCATGCAATTTGATTCTTGCTATCAGGGACAAATACTATAGGACCATTCTGTCTTTTTGGAGAATTCTGTCCATATTTAATGTCCCTCCTTATTCTTAATAATTTTCCTTATTCTGGCTTTTACTCTGGTATAAATGCAGCTACTCCAGTGTTCCTCTAAGTGGGGTTTTCACATTATCTTTAGCTCTTCGTTTATCTATCCTTATATTTAAAGCTGAGATCTTTTAACATCATAAGGTTGAGTTTAAAAATATTCTAACATGACAGCTTTTTTATTTTTTATAATATTTTATATTTTTATACATATAGAAATATAGAAGTTTTTTTATAAATAGCTGTCCTTCTGTATATCTTTTTAGATTATAATTGTAAATATGCTTATTTAGTTACGTTGAAAATACCACCAGGAAACTTTTGAGCTTTTTCACTTGATAGTTACACCTGCTAAAAGAACTATAGGCTACTATGTTCACCTTCATACATAATAGTTTCTTCTGGTTTTGTTTTTATAGCTCCTTAATTTCCTCTGGTTTGGTTTGGTTTGGTGTGGTTAGTATTTTTGCCTTTGTTGTTTTTTGGTTTTTCATCTTAAGAACTGAGAGAAACAGAGAGAGGTCTTTGACTCAATGTTTTGATTTTGTTTTGTCTGGACTTGGTTTCTATGATGTGATCCTGCATAAGATTCTCAGAACCTTCCACTTCAGTAAACATGTTCTTTAGAGTCACACAATGTAGTCATAGTGCACCTACAGTCCTTCAAAAACACTTTGTAACTCTCTATTTATTTTCTCTTTCCGAGACTCTAAAGTACAATGTTAGATCTTTGGTGTCACTCTACTGATGCTGAAGAAGACTCTTTCTCTCTCTCTTCTTTCTTTCTTTCTTTCTTTCTTTCTTTCTTTCTTTCTTTCTTTTTTCTTTCTTTCTTTCTTTTCTCTTTCTTTCTTTCTTTTTCTTTCTTTATTTTCTCTTTCTCTCTTTCTTTTCTCTTTCTTCTTTCTTTTTTCTTTCTTTCTTTCTTTCTTTCTTTCTTTCTTTCTTTCTTTCTTTCTTTCTTTCTCTTTCTTCTTCCCCCCTCCCTTCCTTCTTTCCTTCCTTCCTTCCTTCCTTCCTTTCTTTCACACTTATTTTTGTCAATTCTATCATCTCTGTTTATCTGGTTTCAGGTTCAATGAAACTTTCCTTCCTCTGCTATCTCTCTTCTACCATTGAGCCCATCTAGTGTGTTTTCTTTCATTTCAAAGGTTGTATTTTTCAGCTTTAACCTGTGCATTTGGCTAATTTCTCATGGTTTATCTACTCAATACTTCTACTCTTCAGTTCATTCTAAGAATGTTAATTTTCACATATAAGCAGGTTTCTAAGAGGTGATTTGACATCTGTGTTAACGAAATCTTGAGGATCTGCATGTTTTGATTGTGTTCTTTCTTGAAAAGTGTTTAGTTCTCTATCTTTCTTAAAAATAACTTGGGGTTGTGTCCTGGAAATGTCAACAATAACACTGTGAGATTCTTTGTTATATAAATGTCTTCAAGAGATAGCTTTGATTTGGTTTTGTTTGAGCAGTCAAACAACCCAATGAGGCTTAGATCACAACTACTCTCTTTCCTTCTGTGGGCTGCAGCTCTAACCTTCAAAGCTTTTCTAACTCTTATTCTGGGATACAGATGGAGTTCCCTTTTCTGAGCTATGCTGTTTGTGTCTGCTCCATACGTTTGTAGACCCTGAGTAAGGACTCGTCAGTTTCCGCGCACAATGAAGGAATCACTGTCTCCCACATTCTCTGGTCCTGCAATTCCTTTTCTTACAAGTTGAGTACCTCACTCTGAGTATAAACTGTGCGACTGAGACTACACTCAGGATGAAGTGTCAAGAGAAAGAGACACAAATAATGGAGATTCTTTGAATATCCTTTGGACCACTGGAGACCTCTTTCTCAGCCTCTCACACCTGTATTGCCGCTACAGTGGCAATCTCCCCCAAACCTAACACAACAAAAGCTCAACGCCTGACGCTTTCTGTGACTTAGGGTTCTAAACTATGGTGCTAGGCAGGGCTCCCAGTCATTTCAAGGCTGATGGAAAAAGAGTCGATTTCCGGGTTCTCTCACTGGGCATTGACAGGATTTGGAAGCTCTGAACCCAAGGCTGTAGCATGGACCTGCTAAGGTCCTTGGTTGCTGTTGGCCGAAGGCAGATTTTTGGCCATGGGGCATTTCGCAACAGCCACTGGCTTGGCTGAGACGAACAGGGAAGCTGCTGAAAAGGAATATAACAAATATGGAAACAGAGGCTTTTTGTAGTTTAATCTTAAAAACGTCATCTGAAAACTTTCCACCGTATCTTATTTAAGGGAGTCATCAAAGTCAGCTCACATCCGAGAGGGAAGAACTACACAAGAGCAGGGTTAATTAGGGACTGGCTAGAGGTTGCCTACTGCACTCATCTGAAGCCGATCATCCAGCGTCTGTGATTTGGAAGGATATATTTTTACCTTTAGACCTTCTTCACGGAACAAGGGGGAAAGAATCGACCGTACGTTTTGTTTTTCTTTCCTGGCAAAATTGGACTCCATCTGGGTTCAATCAAAACTAAGGATGTTAAAAGCTGCAAAGCAGGTCGAGAAAGAGCCAAGGGTATGGAAAATAAGTAAGGGTGTGTTTGGCGCATCGTTTTAATGCGCGAGTGGTTTCCTAGTCTGAATATGTTAAGCAAATTAAATATAAGAAACATCTGGTTGGAGGCAAACAAGGCACAAATTAACAGGATGAACAGAAGTTAGCAGAGTATGTTCCGACGGGTTCAAGTTTGTTCATGCTGTGAGTCTTAGATAAAAATCCCAAGGGATTAATTAAACTTCTGTAACCTTGTCCTTTATCAAGCAGTGGAATGAGAAGTTCCTAACTTTTTAGATTCTGTATCAGTTTAAGACCTGCTGAGTGCATTTGAGTTCTTGGTGGGAGAGATCCCTGAGCGTGATACATTTGAGTCTAATATTGACTGGCAGAGTATAGCTTCCCAACCGGTTCACGGCAGTACTGTGTCCTCTGTTCCAGGTGGTCTGCTGCAGTATGTGTCTAGATTGGACTCAAGGTGTCTCTGGCCATTGCAATATGCAGAAGTGATGGCAGGCCAGTTCCACACATCTCTCTTAGCTGGTCTAGAAGTTTCTGCTTTCTGCATATTGGATCTATGCGCTGCTGTGTCAAACGTTCAGGCTGCTGTCTGAGAAAGAGAGCAACATTCAGATGCACTGCATTTTATGAAGAGGAGTGAAAATGTTACTTGTTGTCTATGAGCTGTGTCCCTAGATTGCTCCAGACCTAGAGTTTAATCGTAGTCTCATAGGAAACACCAAATATGAATCACTCAACTGAGAGAATCATAGAAAATAACGGCACATTATTTCTTCAAGTCATTAATTTGTAGGGGAGTTCATACACAATGGATAATCAAAACCCGTTATGGGCCTAAAACCAGAATTAGGAAAGCATCACTATATGATATTTAAACTTCTCTGGAGATTTAAAGTATTAAGTTATTTAAGTTAAGGATCACATTAAATTATTAACCTTAACATGTACATTTTATAGTATGTATCTGCCTATCTGGATACAGATACAAATGTATATACTGTAGCTTAAAGTACAAATAATAAAATATTCCCTAGCAACTTGGGAAAATTATTACTTATGTTTGTGTTTCTCCTCATCATCTTTTCTATACTAACATATCTATATTTTTAAAATTACATCATAGCCTGTCGATGGTGGCATACGCTTTTAATCCCAGCACCTGGGAGGCAGAGACAGGCGGATCTCTGTGAGTTCAAGGCCAGCCTGGTCTACAGAGTGAGTTCCAGGACGGCCAGAGTGACAACAGAGAAACCCTGTCTCAAAAAAACAACCAAAAAAAAATTGCATGACATGAGCATGGGTTTTCCCTCCTCCCACCTTGTTAGAAGGAAGTTTCTTTATAACATTAAACAGTTTTGAAGACGTAGGCATAATACTATGTAGACGGTCTTTGTATCCATCTACTGTGTTCTAACTATTCTATTATTGTTATTGGCTAAGTGATTTCCAGTCTTTCCAACATTTAACTTGGGCAATTAATGATGACCAGTCAGTCTTATATGTAAATACAAGTGCTCCCTTCTCATTATTTCTTTAGGAATCCTTCCTACATAAATGATATGGCTATCATCATAGCATTTAAAAAATAAATACACTATTGAATCAGCTCCACCAAGGGCTACCATATAGAACAGCTCCACTACCATCAAAGTTTAGCTCATGAATGGCAATTGGGTTTTCTCTATGGTACCAGCATTGATTAATTAGTAGTGATGACCTGGTATTCCTTTTTGAGAAGGACTGCAAGACCACATCTGGGAACAGCAGCAAAAAATGCTAAGATAAATGGGTAACATTTAACCTCAAGGAAGGACGGAAGCATGGAAGCACATATGGTTTGTGTCTGCACCTTAGCCGTAGCCCTCTCTGGAACTAAAATGCAAAGGGAGAGGTTCTTGCTTTTGTTACAGTGCATATTTCCACAATTGTAAGTGTGCTTGATTGGTTTTCCACAGCTTTGGTGTCTCTCTGTATTTATTCCTTTGTGAGTTGCTTTTTCAATTCTCTTACTAGTATGACTTGTAAGAGGACTTTATATGTATATGAGGACCATAGGTTTTTTTCTGCCATTTTCGAGTTTATCACTTTTTATTTCATTTATAGCATTTTCTAATGAACAAAACAATAATTTCTATGTGGTCAAATAAAGTAATTTTTCTCTGGTTCTTTATGTACGTGTTTAAGCGTTCATCCTTTCCTTATGATTTTATAGTAATCTACATATTCATCTAGTTTATTCATCATTTATTTGTAGGTGGAAATATTAATATCTCGTGTGGGTTCAATCAAGGGACAGGAGACATTCATGGTGTGTAAGCCTGAGCCACTGCAGCAGGGTCGAGTCTCTCCTGGACTGACCCAGAGCATGTGGTCTATAGATATTTTATCGAGGGAAAGTACTGCCCATCAATAGAAAGGTCTTAGAGCTTAGTGCATAGAACTTCCACAGTGCAAAAACCTACAACTTCAGCTGGCTGACATGATGCCTTTTTACAGGCCAGTCAAGACCTTGGGTGAGGTATTCCTTGACCTGTGCTTAGGCTGAGGAAGGACTCAGTAAAGTTCCTCAATTAGCATTAATACAATCGGATACTTTCAATGCAAAGATCTCAGTGGGCAAAGTTCATGGGCCATTGAGTAGACAGTCACTGGTGCTCCAAACTAGCATACTTTCTCCATTCAAAGACTCCACAACCAGGAAGCTGGTTCCAATAGCTAAGGAAGGTGACCTTCTGGCAGTAGCTCTGACTGCCAAATACAGCAGCTGTTCATAGTTCTTACTACTGCACAGAAGTGCATGTAGCTTTATAATATTTGAGAATAAGTTTAAATATTCCATTTATTTATAAGAAATATAAGTATTCTTCCATAATTAAAAATCATCCTAAATATAAGTGTCAAACAAATATTTACAACTGTTGTGAAATGAACCCTAATTTTCACCCTAATCCTAACTCTAACCCTCTCCCTAGCCTTAACCTTAACTACTGTCCATTTCAGAAATTTCACTGGACATTGCCCCAGGGATGGCATCAATAACAGCAGCAGTAACAATTGTCCCCTTAAGTCATTTAGGTTCTGATCGAGCAGCTAAACCCAGATCACCAGCTTGCAACAAAGAACCCAGATTTCTTTATTGACTAATTCGAGTTCACGTGGCCTTACAAGGACACACAGCGACAGGCTGGGTTCTTCCCCCCAGGAAGCAGACTTCCCTGGAAATGGTGAGCACGTCTCCATCGTGATGAGACCTCTCACATCCAAGATCCTTTGTTTCTGAACTTCGGTAGGTTTCCTCCAAAGTACTCTTCCCTATTATGCTCTGAAGCTATGGACTGTTCCTTTATTTTTAGATATTACCCCTTTCTAATGGGCGATCCATACATAAGCTGAAACTTTTTTTTTAATGAGAAAACATTTTTAAGATTTATTTATTTGTATATATTAATGCTCTATCTGCATGCTCATCTGTATGCCAGAAGAGGACAACAGACCCCATTATAGTGTAAAAGCAAAAGTTACTCTGCCTAAGAGATCTATGGAACAAGGCCATAACTTCCTCGAGTGTTAGCTGGGGCTGTTCAGGTGAGATAGTCCTGAATCTCCCTTGCCCAAAGACAGAACCTCTTGGAATGTTGGGTAGGGAGTGTCTAGATCCCATTTAGTTGACCCTACTGCACTGGATGTGCTCAAATGCACTGGATATGCGTGGCTGCTTGTAGGCGGGAGATAACCCAGACCGGAAGTACATCAGGATAGATGCTTGCCACTGATTGGACCTGGTGGGAGTACATAGTCTTACAGGTTCTACCTTTTAAAGCACCTGTGCCACATGACCCAGTGTCATTATGTGGGACTACCATTATGCAGGACCACTCTGTGGCCACCTCAAAATGGACCTGGTCAGAGTCCATCTTCCTGTCCAGTATTTACTTAATTTAATTAAAGCTTGCTCGCTTCAGATTTGGCTCAGTTGTGGTGGTCTTATTCTTGACCGGATTTGGGATTTATAATAGATGGTTGTGAGCCCCCAGGTGGTTGCTGGGAATTGAACTCAGGACCTCTGGAAGAGCAACCAGTGCTTTCAACAGCTGAGCCACCTCTCACATGGATTTGGGACCTTTGAGCATATGTTCATGAGAGAGTCTGATGGCTGCTTTCCTTAAAAGACGCTTTTGATTGGGTTTTATTTCCACAGTGACGCTCCAGGATAATATAGTATTTTCTTTCTTTTTTAAAAATATGCTCTGAACAAGCTTTATGACATGAGGATATCTTAAAAACTGTTTCTTATTGATTATAAAAAACAAGTTATCTTAAAACCCACATCTAAACACCTAGTTCTCCAAATATTTTTCCCCACAAAGCATATATAACCTAGAAGTAATCGTTTTTTTATTATTATTGATTAACAGAGTTTAAACAAGCCAACTAATTTCACAGCTAGCTTCTATTGCAGCTGGCAGATTCTAGGGAACGAGTACACATCATAGTACCCTAACCTACACAATTCTTATTTAGGTAACACAGTGAAACAAGTTTGTTATTCACTAGAAAACTTTAAGTCATGGGTCTTCTGCTTTTCTTAAGTAAAGGAGAATCTGCTGTCCCTAAACAATCAAACATTCCCCACGTAAATCCAACACCTGCAGGCAATACAAAATGCCAAGGCCCAGACAGCCCTTTCCCCAACTGTACACAAAACAATTATTTTACAAACAACTAAAAATAAAATTCTACAACAGCCTTATAGCCTCACGGTGCACAAAAACTTATCAGTAATTTTATAATTATAAAACCTAGGAAGACATCAAATTAATTGTGGTCAAGGAAGTTCAAACTTAGCAGTGAGCACTGAAACTCATTTGTTATACTTAGGTCTGTCTCAGACAAAAAGCTCGTGGGCCCTAGCTTTCTTTGTTCTTGTTTGCTTAACCCTGGCCAAAATAAATCTTCAGCTACTAGGAAACTCAGAATGTTTTTATGTAGTTCCTTAGGCTACTTATTCCAAAACAGCTTGGTGAAGCGCCCTAACCTGATGGTATTGATTAGTTACTCTTTCGGGAGTTTCAGTAGAGTTATTAATTCACCTGAGCAGTACTGCCTTTTAGAAAATCACCACTGTTGTCATATGTGCCAGTAACACTGGCTAGTGAGGGGCTACAAACCCCTTTTGAGATTTCATACCAGGAAAGGGAAATATGAGGATTTTCAGCAGCGGCAGGAGATATTCAGGAGACCCAGTTCTCAGTGCCCTGCCTTTAAGTTACACACCCATTGCAGCTGCACTAATCAGTGGGCCATATTCCTCGGACCCCAATGCTGGTTGCAATTCTGGCGTGCCATTGGCAATATGTGATATAAAGAAATTTTAAAAACCTCACTATTTTGTACAATTAACTGATAAAAATTTAAAGAAGCCCAACTCAGACCATTAACTTCTTCAGAACTATTATCTTCATTTCCAATGAAACTAGAACAAATAAAAAAACATTTTGCTAGCTTTTTACTTTGACTTTAATAACAAAAATCCTTCTTATTTATTATAGATATTTTGTGTGCGCGCGTGCGCGTGCACACACATGCACACAGACACAGCTACTGTGTATGTAAACTATGTGTAGGTGTCTACATATTTTTTAAATGCCATGGTATTCGGGTGATCAGAGAGAGACTTAGCAATGTAGCAACACTCAAAAGCTACCCATCTTATTCCCCTTTAAGAAGGAAGAGTTCTGTACATGGATCAAGAAAACAACTTTGTTCTCTCCACCAGGGCAAAGATTCTCTGTGATGACTGATGTCTGCATATTAGCATGACTTGGGGAATTTTAAAACTGAGCAAAATCAAAGGCTTCCCAGATCCTCACTTGGTTGGGACTGCGACACTGCATATTTGTTAAGAACCTTACAGGTGAATGCAGCCAACATTGAAAATGTTTGTTCTTGAGGCTGGAGAGCAAAGGGTGGGTGACCACCTGATTTTATTCTGGGGTTTGTAGAAGACTGTCTTGGCTTTGGCATTTTCAGTGACACATCCCAGTATCCCTTTTAAAAGAGATCACATAAGTAATGGAAGGAATCCTGCTGCTTTCCCATTGTTCCCTAAGGACCAGGCTTGGACAGTGTGATAACTGAGCTGTCCCCAGGCTCCAGATGTGCTGGGGCAGTATGTGGGAAAGATCAGAAGAGCAGACTGCAAGGAGAGGAAGGCCATGGAATTCCCTTACTTGCTTTTTACAGGAAGCAAAACCCACACACAATTGAATTCTGTGGTGTCTCTAAGAAGGCCTAGGAAATAATTTTAAAGAGAATTGTTTTCCATGTCCAAGAGTAAAATACAAGGAGATAATAAAATAAAATAAAATAAAATAAAATAAAATAAAATAAAATAAAATAAAATAAAATAAAATAAAAAGAAGCTAAAAACAAAAATTTGGAAACTGGAGTCTCCACTGTTGTGAATTTCTTTCAGGAAGACAAAAGGCCAGTCTCTGCATGGGGTAAGACATGGGTTTTGTCTTCTGGGATACAGGAGACAGGATGCTCCTAGTGTTTGGGTGGGGATAGATTCTGGACTATTGGAACAGACGGACGAGTAGCTTGCCAAACTTGGAGGATGGAGATATTCTTTCACTTCGAGGGATTTAGTATGTCTTCTCCTTCTTGTAGATCCCCGAGTAAGATGTAACCACGGTCTTGGTACATGGCTGGTAAAAAGTGCATGATAGCCCAGCAACGGTCAGAATTTCCAGGATTTTCTACACTACCCCAGTGATTTCAGCATGGACCTATGGAACCTAGATTAGTTAAACACATAGTAGATGAGACGAGAAGATTCATGACATTTAACTTCAGAACTTCATTCTTTAATAGACAGACTGATAAGTTCAAAACTAAACCTTCAATGTTGACCTTCCAAATTAGCTTTACTCTGCCACTCCCTTGTCTCCACTAAATAAGAATGAGTCGTGCCAAGTGCAGCAGAGCACACCTGTAATTCCAGCACTTAGAAGGCTGAGGCAGAATGAGTTCTAGCCAGCCTGGGCTACATAGTAAGATCCTGCTTAAACTACATCATGATATCATAGGATCCCAACAGCTAAAAAGCTAAGGTGAGTGACACAGAGGGATGGGGAACAGACACCTACTGAAGCAAGGCATTGAATGGCATCGCTCCTTTTATTGGGGATAAAACACATTTCCTAGACGCTGTACTAACTTCCCTTTACATCTCTTTGGTCAAACTGGATCACGAGACTGTATGTTGCAAATGGAGATAAGAAACACGCGAGACCTGGGTTTCTCAGTTTCCATAATATGAAAAGATGAGACATCAAAGAGTTACGGAGAATTGTAAGAAAGCCAAGGAAGCATTTATGACAATATCCAAGTTCATGGTGATGCCGTTCAATTCATATATCCATATCAACGTACAGCGTACATGCACGCACACAAAAATTAAGAACAAAGCCCAAGAAATCTCTGTGTGTTTAGTAATCGGTATTGAGTTCACAAGCACGTGAAACAGGCAGGCTCTGCCCATCTCAGTCAGGATCTTTTGTGCACCTGCTGAGGAATATTATGGGCTACATCATGAGGATTTAATGCTATATTACTCATCTGTCTTTTGCTACGTGATAGCAACAGCCTAAAACAAGCATTATAATTTACTTAAGTAAAAAGCCAGAGGTTTCAGAGGAAGTTTTCATGTAAATACATTTCAAGGCCAATCTTGAGCCACTTTATGAGCATTTTGTTCATTAGAGAAAACTGTGCAAGGCTTTGTTCAAAATGAAGGTGTGGGGGTAAATCCATCCTGCAGCAGTGAGGAGCAGAGAGAGTAGTCATTCAGACATAGACAAAGTCAAGGTAAATTGCTGAGAGTAGTAATACGTGAAGAACACCTCCTGTTCTTAACTATACATGTTTTAAAATTATTCTTTCTGGTGTTTAAATAGATCACCAATTCAACTGAGTGGCACTGCCTTATCCAGGTGACATTGCTCGAGGGAAAATCATCACCACTGTTATATGTGCCAGCAACACTGCCCAGTGAGGGGTTAGAGACTCCCATAGAATTTTCACACCACAAACGAGATAGGAGGACCATGGTAGTAACAAGCATGATAAGGGCCAGAAGTAGCAAAGGACATTCAGGAGACAATCCCCTGGGAGGCCAAGGTAAAAACCTACTGTCCTGCTAAAGAGTATGCCGACTACTGAAGCTCCAATGCTGGCTACTATTCCCCTGCACTGCTCCCAGGAGTAAATATGTTATCCTCAGCTACATTGTGAGTTCAAGGCCAACCTAGGATACAAGACATCCTGTCTCAAAAACAAAACGAACCCTCCCATATACACACTACGTTAAATAAAATAACTGAGAAGATATTTAAAGTCAAGGAACTACAGAATAAATTGCTCAGGACAAAGTCACAAATTAATGTATTAAAGAAGTATCCAGGTATTACTTCTCTAATGAACATAACAAAATAGTCAGCTTTTCACAATTGTAACCAAGAGGAGGAAAAAGTAGAACTATCAATATATTATATCAAAATGACACTAATAATGTCATGGATAGATCTAGAAGACATAAAATAATTAACAAATGCTATTAAAAATATCCCTGTTAATAAATGTTCACTTGCATTGGTTTAAATTAAGGACAGTGTCCTTAAGAAAATGTAAATTGCTAAAGTTTTCTGAAGAAGTAAAATATTTTAAATGGAAAGATAACTTTGGAGGAGTGATGGAGGTGAAATTATTATTCAAAAGAGAAACAATCCGAGTTCTCGGTAAAATGGAGTGAGTACCTTCCGCTGCTCCCTTCCCACTGAACGCAGCCATAAGATCTACACCAAGTGCATGGAAAGGTTAATAGCAGCAGGTGGTTTCGGGAAAACACCAGAATTCACCATTTTCTTCTTTAAAAAAAAATTATTCTCTATACAATACAACTCTCAGTTTTCCCTCCCTTCCCTCTTCCTACCCTTACCTCCTGTTGCCTCCAGTTCCACCCCTCTCCCCCGTTTCCCTTCAGAAAAGAGCAGGTCTCCCAGGGACATCAGCAAAACAAGGCACAACAAGGTACAATAAAACAAGGCACAAACCCTTGTATCAAGGCTAGGAGAGGTAACTCATTAGGAGGAAAAGAGTCTCAAGAGCAGGCAAAAGAATCAGAGACCTTCCCACTCCTATTATTAAGCGTGCCTCAAAACCACGAAGCTAACCACAGTAACATGTATGCCGAGGACCTAGCACAGACCCACGCAGGCTCCGTGATTGCCACTTCTGTCTCTGTGAGCCTCCATGAGCCCTGCTTAGTCGATTCAGTGGGTGGGGTTCTGGTGTCGTTAGCCCTCTGGCTTTTAGAACTCTTCTTTCCCCTTTTCTGCTGGCTTATTGAAGTTCTTGGGGAGGGAGGGGGAACCCCAGTAGGAATCTCCAGTTTGGGCTGTCTCTCCACCTAGTGTTTGGCTGTGGGTCTCTCCATCAGCTGCTGGAGGAAATCACTCTGATGAATGGTCTAGGCACCGATTTATAATAGCAGAATATCATTAGGGATCATTGCATTGGTTTTTTTTCTTTCTTTCTTTCCTGTTCTTTAAAATATATATATTATTATTGTTATTTTTCTACAGCTGTGTTTGGTTCTACCCTAGATCTCTGGGCTATCCAGCCTCCAGTTCCTGGCCATCCAGGCAGGGCCAGGCATGGGGTCCCTCTCGTGATGTGGGCCTCAAGTAAGACCAGCAATTGGTTGGTCACTCCCACTAGTTCTGTGCCACCACTGTCCCAGCACATCTTGCAGGCAGGACAGATTGTAGGTTGAAGGTTTTGTATCTGCGTTGGTGTCCCGGTCCCACCACTGGAAGCCTTGCCTGGTTACAGAAGATGCCCGGTCCTGGATCCACAGCCTCCATTACTAGGAGACCTCACCCACGTAGATTCCAGGAAGTTGCCACTGCACTAGGTTTCCACATCATCCCCCGAGTGCTCCCCAGTTCCAGTCATCTCTCTTCATACTGTCTCCCTCCACCCCACCCCCCACAACCTAATCCCTCCAGTTTCCATCTCCACCCTCACCCCCAAGTCCACCTCCTTTCCTGGGAGATTCACATGTCCCTACTAGATCCCTCCTTGGTACTTAGCCTCTCCCGGTCTGTGAATTGTAGCATGATTATAACTTGTTTAACAGCTAACACTAACTTCTAAGTGAGTACATACCATGTTTGCCTTTACGGGTCTGAGTCACTTCACTCAGGATGATTTTTTTCTAGTTCCATCCATTTGCCTGCAAAGGTCATGATGTCTTTTTTTTTTTTCAACACTAACAAGTTCATACGCATGGGCAGGACAACAGGATATCTCAGGTCCTAAATTCTGAACAGAAGACTGACAAAGAACATCAGAAAATAAAGAGTGGAGTCAGCAGGACACTGCTCAGTGGGTAAGGGCACTTGCTGCCCAACCAGACAACCTGAGTTTGGTCCCTGGGACCCAGATGGTAGAAGGAGAGAACTAACTCCCACAAGTTTTTCTCCAGCCTTCACAAATGTGTACGAGCACACACACACACATGTACACATACACAAAATAGAAAAATCTATTTTTTAAGGAAAATAGGAAAGAGTTCAGAAGATCTTGGGATCAAAGGGTATGAAGGCTCCCAGTTCTTTCCTGAACTGCTTGCAAGGATCTGATCTTAATCACTTGTTACATTCTCAAAATTCCACCCAGGTCTCCAGCTGACCACAGGAAAAGTCCCAAAACATTGAACTTGATTTGACATTGGAATTGATCCTGGGACCAACACCCACAGAAGACTGGATGAATATTGTAATCTGAAACTCCTAAGGTTAACTACCAACTGAAATAAGAACTTTCTATGTGCTTTAAATAAGACTTCTAGGTCCATTAACTCTATATTCAAAACATTCAAGATACAACTGAAAACTACTCATCTTTCCAAAACCAAAACAGCCCCTGAGAACGTGTTTGAGTTAAAACAGCTCAAATGCCATTGGAATTACATCACAACGTTTAACGCAAGTCTTAAATAAAACCCAACCACCCAATCATAAACCCTTTTTGAAATGAATGGAAAAACAGAAGGTTTTATCTAAAAAAAAAAAATAGATGAGATGAAGATATAAGAAATAATTTTTAAGCTGAAAAAATACAGCTCGTTAAAAACCAAGTGGGTGAAATACAGATTTTGTGAGGTTTCTGTATTTGTTATTGTTTTGTTTTGAGACAGAGTCTTGCTGTATAACCTAAGCTGGCCTCACATTTGCTATGTAGCCCAGGCTACTTTCAGAGTCACAATCCTTCTGCCTCGACCTCTCTAGTGCTAGAATATAAGTATGCACCACAATGTCCAGCTAAACAGTGGTTTAAGAATGATACAGGACAGGGAAGTACTGTCGATCTAGAATTGTACATCCAACAAAGGAATTGGAGCAAAATACATTTTCATGTGGGAAGAAATTAAGATTTATTGTTATCAAATCCTTTTCTACAAAAATTTTCTAAAGAAGTTCTTGATAAAGATAGAGAGAAATCTTGAACTTTAAGGATGAAGAATAATGCCCAGTATCATTACTCATTTAGGAAATGCAAACTGAGCCACGGAGACCTGATGGGTCTCTCCATGCCTTGCAAGCATGAGGACTGGAATCAGGATCCCCCAAAGCCATGTAAAATTCAGGCCAGTATGCCATTCCTGTACTCCCAGAACCCAGGAGGCAGAAATGGAATCCTCCATGACAAGCTGGCTAGTTAGACTAACCAGAATTGGTGAGCACTGGGCTCAGTGAGAGATCCTGACTCAATAAATAAAGTAGAGAGCAATCAGGGAAGATACCCACTGTCATCCTCAGACACACACACACACACACATACACACACACATACACACACACACACACACACACATACACACATACACACACACACACACACACACACACACATACATACACATGCATTTGCAGTTTGTCCAAACATCTAAGAGCAAGCATATACACTCACAGAGGAAGAAGAGGAGGATGAGGAGGAGGAGGAGGAGGAGGAGGGGAAAGGAAAGGAAAGGAGGGAGGGAGGAAGGAAGGAAGGAAGGAAGGAAGGAAGGAAGGAAGGAAGGAAGAAGAAAAAAAGATTTAAAAAAATCAATTGATTTTAAAAACCACATTGAGACACCATTGCAGGTCCATGCATACGTGTGCAGGTATATGTGTACATATACAAACTTACATGTATTTATCTTCCAAGATGAATAAACGACATCTTTGGGAGTTCAGCTGGGTCCACTTGCTAAGGATTGTCATGTCTGGGCTTGTTGACTGTTTATATCCCCTAAAGAGGGAGAAAGAGGGTCATGGAACCCTCACTTGTATACCCAGCCACTCTATAGCACCTGCTGTATGCACTCTGCCCTACTTGCACATGGCTTTGGGAAGGGGCTAGAGTATACAGGCTGGGAAAGACAAGGGGAGGGAACGCCATCTTTGCAGCTATGGGAAAATCATCATCCCTTCTGAGTAAAAATTTCTTGTGTAGCCTTTGGGGAGGGGATCTCCCATATATCACTAGGCCACCCTTCAATTGTGCATAAAGTCATTGGTTTCCTGAAGTGAACTTTGGTGGACTTGTGCCTCAGTTTGTCATTGGGACCTACAGGAGAGGGGTAAATGTTGCTTACAGCTCCTCCTGGGAAGAAATTTTAGCAACATATCTATGTATACGCACACAAACACGTGACTCTTAGATTGGATGCAGGGCAAGCAGGAACTCATACAGGGCTAGCGTGAATGAGAACTGGTGTGTGAACCACTCTGGAAAATGCTCAATTTCTTATGATGAAATCATACTTTTGTCATATGATCTAGCAACTCTGAATATCCCTAGGTGTTTACCCTACAAGAAAGAAAATTTAAATTCACAGACAAAATTAAATGAATCTCAAAGTTATTATGCTAAGTATAAAAGAAATGCGGGTCTCTAACAATTGCATTCCATTTATATGTCAGTCTCCAAAACACAAAACCGTAACGAAGGACAGATGGCCAGTTAGGGCTGAGGCCAGGGCGTAATAGATAGGAAGTTTTCTGTAATGATGGAACTGCACCACAACTGTGGTTGTGGTTCTGGGAGACTGTATATGTATTTAGAATTCATGAAAATCCACTTGTGCAAAAGGCGATTCTACCGAACCGTAATTGTGAGAGTAAAATGTATAAAGTAACCACAGTTGGAGGTGTTGCCAATGGGAATGGTGGTAATATAGTTTGTCCCTAGGCAATCAACCCTCCCTACCGAGCTCTTGCACATTTTACGCATTGGATGAAGGAAGAGAGATAAACATCAAACCACCCTTAATTTAGTTTTAGCGGACACTCTCTAGTGTCATGGTCAAGATCACAAATGGCAGTGTTTGGTTCAATACTTCACCTCGGATGTGATGTCTAGAAATGTATACTCCCTTCTTTATAGGTTAAAAGTGATGAACCATGGCCATACTTCTGTGGTTATCTGTAAGTATTCATAAAGACTGAGCCTGTCAGAGAACCTAGAGAGGTCTTCAAACCATGACGTTCTAGAAGAGGTGTCTTCTCCCACATTACTTTTGGGAAATCCAAGGAAACCGGTACTATTTGAGGCATATTTTTCTGCGTTTTTTGTTTGTTTGTTTGTTTTGTTTTATGAGGACATAAACGAAAGCTCATGGTGAACCTAAAGCCGACTCAAAGCGTTACACCAAAGATTCTGAAGGCAGTAACCCTCCACCAGTTCCAGACACAGGTTTTACAATGTTTAGCTTAGGACAATCTTTATTGTTGTTTCGAAATTTGCTCCTGGGGCTCAGACCACCTGGATACAAGAACACCTGGTTTCCTGCTGACGGTGTTTAGAAACCAAGTTACTTTTTTACGTAAAAGGAGAAGCAGGTAAACAGTCCCAGGGACACTAGATCAGTAGACCACCAATTGGCAGACGTCAGCCACCCATTTGTAAGGCCAAGTAAGGGATGATGGGTTGTGACTTATGAAAGGTGTATCTTGGTACCATTTTTCTTTAAAATAGTGTATCTGATTTCGATTACATGTATTTTTCCATATAAGGAAACCAATTAACACCTACGTATAAAAGGCTATGAGTATTCCCCAAGTGGCCCCAAATAATTGGCACTGGATACATCCTGCTGAGGCAGTACAATGAGGGGAGGACCAGGCAATTTTCAAAAGTAGTTTGGCTGGCTGGATGGTGGTGGCACACGCCTTTAATCACAGCACTCTGGAGGCAGAGGCGGGCAGATATCTGTGAGTTGGAGGCCACAGCCTACTCTCCAGAGTGAGTTCCAGGACAGCAAGATTTACAACAGAGACACCCTGTTTCAAAACATAAATAAATAAACAAACAAACAAACAAATAAATAGATGGTTTGGCTGGTGTGCTTGTGGAGAAGACTGTGTGCTGGTCACACAGGAAGCCTCTCCATTCCTTTCTGTGGGTTTTGTCGAGGCCCGGTTTAATTCCGTGGATATCAGAAAGCTTGTTATCTGAAGTAGTGCAGCATCAATACAAATGCAGAGACTGACAAAGAACGACATGATAGCGCCAACCCTTCCCTGACAGCTCACAGAGCTGGCAAGAGACAACACATAAAAAGATGCAGCTCCTGAGAACAACCCAGGATTGAGGAGGTGGAAGCAGGAGGTTGCTGTGAGTTCCAGGTCAGCCTGGGGTATACAGTGGATTTCAGGTAAACCTAAATTGCTGGGTGAGATTTTGTCTCAAAAAACCAAAACAGAAGCAACACCTTGTCTCTAGCCATGCATTGAAATGATAGGCGAAAATCCATTTTATGTTTCCAAATGTATGTGTAGCTTATATAGCTCTACTTCTTCCCCTTTAAAGCAAAGAGAACTCTAATATAAAAAAGAGACAAATGTTATATTCATTTATAATCATATTTGGTAAGATAAAATGAAATCAAGTGATGGGGATTCTCAAATGTTTTGTCTGCATCAAATATTATCCTCAGATTATCAACATTAATTTTACATTTTTTCTTCTTTTTTGGTTTTTACACAGAGACAAGATTTCTCTGTGTAACTTCTCTGGCTGTCCTGGAACACATTCTGTAGACCAGGCTTTCCTAGAACTCACAGAGATCTGGCTGCCTCTGCCTCCTAAGTGCTGGGACTAAGTGTGCTCCATGATGCCCTACTGTAAACTCCATCTCTGGGTATTTCTACTTACATAAAGCATAGAACGGCATGTTTATCTAAGCTTTGTTATGAGGTGAAATGTCTGTTAAATTCACAAGGCTGAGATAGTCTTATAAGATATGGTCACAAGGGGGCGTCTTCCTCCTATAACCACAGCTTGCTGCAGCCAATGACTAGCAATATTTCAGATTTCAAAGCAAACAGAAACTAATTCCAAGAAGGAATGGGGACTGAATTTTGTCCTGCCTCTGGTCCCATTTCTGAACTGCATTCTTGATGTCCCAGAAAGGTCTTTGCCAGATCCACCCTCTGCTGTCTCCAACCCCACTTCCAGCCCTCCCTAGACATGCGTGGATCTTTGCTTTAACACCGAAAGATGCTGACAGTGACAGATGGTGAAGGTACTGACCTCACCTGGGAGACTGGTCCCAGTAGGTCCACAAGGTTCGTTTCTGGTGATTGTTTCTGCTGACTTTGAGTCGGGATACAGGAAAGACCAGCATGCATCTTTCACCTCCTGTCCATGAGCTTAATTTATTTTTCTCCCCAGAGTATTTATTTCACAAGACAAAGGCAGAGCAGTTTCCTTCAGTTCAGCTCCAAATTGCCAATTTGTGTAGGTTCCTCTCCTTCTTAGTATTTTCTCATTTCCTGTGCCTATCACTGTACTATTGCATGGGCCAGGGTTTCTCTTTGCCTCTAACACACCTCTCCAATACACACACACACACACACACACACACACACACACACACACACACACACGACACTCCATAACAAACATCTCCATATACCACCCACCCAGTGTTTTCAAGGTAAGGTGCAATATCAGACCACCCCCTCTGTTCTGAGCCACTGCTTTAGAGCAGAGTATTGCATTGACCTACTTTGTCACCTCAGTGCCCAATGCACATATGACAGAAACAGCTTAAGAGGGTTTAGTCTGTGGTGGCTTTGCCCCACCTGCTGGGACAGAGCCTCACCAGAGTGGGAGCCTGGGGAATATAAGGCTGTTCACTTCTTAGATCAAGAAGCAGAGAGGGTCAGATTCAGCCCCTCCAAAACACACGCCCCATGGCCTTCCTCCAGCTAAAGTCCCGGGGGCTATCCCAATGTGCTTATTGAGACCTATGCTTTAACACATGCGCCTGGAGAATACATGTCATATGGAGAAAAACAGAGACAGTGGGCAAGAGGGTGCTGGGGGAGCAATGGCAAGGGAGTCATACCACTCAAGCCAGAGTATTCTGCCTCTGATGTGCATATGATGGATACAACCTGACTTTTTTTTTTAGCACAAAAATTCAATATGAAAAGTGTAGAAGCAAGCTTCAATGAGGATCTTCCAAATGAAATCTATCGGACCCAGTCTCTACTCATCCCTAGAATATTATCAGTGGTGTCCTGGTCCAGGACGGCTGCTAGAATTCTGTCATGTTCTATACAGAAATCTGGAACAAAGTGTGAAAGGGAGAATCAACAGATAAAGGTAGCTACTGTCTTTTTTTTTTTTTCTTTAAGAGTATTTCTGGATGTTGCCACTTGAAACCAGCTTAGAACCTAGCCATGTAGGCATATCCAACTGCAGGAGGTGCCAGGAAATTCGGGTTTTACTTTCCAAGTCTTTGTGCTCAGCTGAAATTCAGGAACTCTGTTGCTTTTAAGGAGGGTCTTGATACATGCGACTAGACTGATGACTAGCTACATTGAGTGCATGAGCTAAGTGGGGATGATTCTGTGACCTGCTCCTGCTCTCACAAAGCTAGACTGAAGCGAGCCTATTCTGCTCTTTTTTAAGGAGGTGGTGGTAGGTTTTGCTAAACTAGAGCTCATGGGCAAGAATCTCATCTCATTATCTGGAAAAAATAAACAAGAGAGAGAGACTAAATGTAGCATGCAAAGAGAAGTGGCTGTGGTGTGTGTGTGTGTGTGTGTGTGTGTGTGTGTGTGTGTGACACAGTCTGATGTCAAGTGTCTTCCTCGATCGCTTACCATCTTACTCTGTGAGATAGAGTCTCTACTGAACCTGTAACTCAGCACTCACCACTTCAGCTAGGCTGGCTGGTCAAGGAGTTCTAGATATCTGTCTGCCTCTGAGTGCAGCTGAGCATCACAGGGCTCCACTTTTCCCACAGATGCTGTGAGTCTGAACTCAGGGCCTTACGCTTGCCTGGCAGGCACCTTTCTACCTTCATTTTTCAGGGCTTTCTGAGCCTGCCTTCACCACCCTGGCCTTTCACCAGTTTATTTACTTGAATCTACAAATCCCTTTTTTTTTTGTTTAAACAAGGAGAATCTGGATGCTTATTGCTTGCAACCAGAAGACCTTAAAGCAACTGTCAACCTCCCTGTGTTTCTGTTGTGGGTGAGGACACACAAGACAGTGTATACAACAGTTGCCATGGTCCCAGAATGCCGAATCTTAATGATGTGTTTTAAATAACACGGGGTAGATGAAATTTGGAAAAAAAACTTTCTTTTTAAAAGAGTTCCAAGTCAAATGAGATCTTATTCCTTCTCAGAAGATCCAGATCTTTCTTCTCCCTGCTCCTTTTCTCTCTCCCAAACACACACAGCAACTCTGGAATGATTTTTTAAATCTAAATTTTCTTCTGTTGTAGTCCGACCTGGAGGACTGGAATGGAGCCTTACTCACTGTTCCGTTCGCAGTACTTCTCAAGCTGGTATAATCTTGATGACCAGTAAGTACAGCTGGAAATGGAGCTTGGACAGCATTCGTGATAAAGGCGATGATACGAATGGCCAGCGTTTATTGAGTACATACTGTGTTCTGAGCACATTGCTAAGAGTTTTACTATTTTAGGATTTAATCCTTAATATGCTATTATTACTCCATTTTCCAAATGGGCAAACCATAACAACCAATAAATAGTCAGGATTTCATGCAGGGAAATTGATCCAAGAGCCCTAACATTTTAGCCTACATGTTCTGACATCTCTCATGTTGAAGGTAGTTCATCGAGTAGAGTTGGAGTTAAATGACTCATTGTTAGCGAGCAGGGAGATTCTGGAGTCTCATGATTCTGTTGCAAAATAGAAGTAGACACTGGACCAAAGCCTGGAGGTTTATATCATCACACACGCATATCTACACAGGGTTTCTGATTCCAAACTGAAATATTTTAATCAAGGGCCCTCCCTACCTTTCATGTAACAGGTATGTGCTTCTTGCATGCATATCTGTCTTTGAGGTATTACTTTGAGGTAATCATCCTAAGTAGCAGCTGGAATTCCAAAGCATATATATGCCAAATCTCATCTGTTGGCAAATCTCATCTGTTGAATCAGATCAAAAGAGAGGGTGTTAAGAAAAAGAGACCCCTACTCACAGTTCAAAATTTAGCCTGAACTTCACTTCCTCATAGAAGGCTTGCCTATGGACAAGGTCAAGTCTGTCTTTCGGAGCTCTTCTTTTTAACTAAGATCAGTTGTAGTTACATGTGTAAACGTGTATATCTATGTGCACACATATAAACATATGTAACCGTGCGCATACATTTCATGTGTGGATGTCGAGGTCAATGGTAATGGTGACATCACTTTTACTTGTTACAAGTTCCTAGAGGACAATCCATGCCAGTTTCCCTTGCTCATCCTATCGAGCATCAAAAACTGCTACATGAAGGAAACAATGAACAAATGCGTGAATGAATAAATGCAGGAAAGTAGTACGATGCGCACAGGTGGGGGCCATTTCAGGTTCTCAGGAGTCTGCACCACCAGACAGCCCTTCCTCAAAGTTACGCAAATATCCACTTTGGGAGGCTTGGACACCTTCCCACTCCTCTCCCCCAAGAGTAAAAAAGAAATCCAAAAGGTGAGCAAGCAGTTTTCAAGGCATGCTTTCAACTCCTCGGCCGGCCCTGCGCGGTGTGTTTTCCTCTACAGTGTTTCCAATTACTGTGGCACTCTCGGTATCCAGATCCATCTCCAGCGAATTCCTCCGCAGCTTGCCAGACATATGGGATCAATCAGTGCGCTTGTGAGGGAATGTTGACAGCATGACAGGCAAGGGGTTCTGGTGTCATGGAATCTCCAAGAGCCTTTAGCTGGATCCCCGGGAGGAGAGGTGGGGGGAGGAGAGAGATAGAGAAAAGATAGGGAGAAGGAGAGGGGAAGGAAGGAGGGCACAGACAAGAGAAAGAGGGAAGCGACTCTTGCTTCACTGCCCCCTTCCTTCAAACACTTTATAGGCTTTGGGAGAGAGAAAGAGAGAGGGGAGGAGGAGAGAAGCGAAGTAGCCCAGGGCCAGAGGAGCGGAGCGCTACAGTCCCCCCCCGAACCCTGAGCTGCCAGAGGAGTCTGGATCGTGTCCTCGGTGTCACATGCGAGGGCGCTGAGGCTCGCGGCTGCTACCCCTGGTCCCTTCTGCCCAGCCCCGGCCGCCAGGCTCCTCTCCTCGCGCCCCGGGACTGTCGCCTCGCACTCCCCGGGGCCACCGCTCCGTCCCCAGCGCGATGTGGTCGAGCCTGGCCTTTTGTTGCTGGGCACTGGCGCTGGTGTCGGGCTGGACCAACTTCCAGCCCCTGGCCCCGTCTCGCAACTTCAGCTTCCTCCTGTTCCCCGAGGCCTCGCCGGGGGCTCCGGGCAGACCAGCCGAGCCGCCCGCGTCCGGAGAGGAGGAGGCGGCGGCGAGCAAAGTGGAGCGCCTGGGCCGCGCGTTCCGGGGCCGTGTGCGGCGCCTGCGGGAGCTCAGCAGCCGCCTGGAGCTCGTCTTCCTGGTGGACGAGTCGTCCAGCGTGGGCCAAGCCAACTTCCTCAACGAGCTCAAGTTCGTGCGCAAGCTGCTGTCCGACTTCCCCGTGGTGTCCACGGCCACTCGCGTGGCCATCGTCACCTTCTCGTCCAAGAACAACGTGGTGGCGCGCGTGGATTACATCTCCAGCAGCCGCGCGCACCAGCACAAGTGCGCGCTGCTCAGCCGCGAGATCCCGGCCATCACCTACCGCGGAGGTGGCACCTACACCAAGGGCGCCTTCCAGCAAGCCGCGGTAAGTCCCGGACCTCCTGGGGCGGGGACCCTCCTGCCCGCTGCTGACAGCCCCTTCTCCGACCGGATTCACCGCAGCAAGGCTTAACATGCCCTAGGCGAGCGCTCCCAGCAGCCCAAACTGGACTATTCTATGGGTGTCCTTATGAGGGTCATATTTAGTGAGGTGTCAGGGTTCTTAAATGAGGGTCCCTTTGAGCTATCCTGTTAAGGATCCTTAAGGTCCCTCCTACACCCACACTTGGGAGAACAGTGTGTATCCAAGCCGAAACAGGTATGATTCACAAAACCGTAGGTGGGACTTGCAGGAACTGAGGACAGCTCTGATTCTTCCTTCAGGTTGTAGAAAGGGCACACTCTTCACTTCGCTCTCAGCCTTTATTTGTCTTGTTTATTTGTTTATAACCGGTTCTCGTGTTTCCCAAGTTGGCCTCCAACTTACTATATAGCAGAGGTTGCTCCTAGTTCTGATCCTTCTGCCTCCACCTCCCAAGTATTGGGATGATGGGCATTGGCCACCGAGACTGGATGCTCCAGGTCTTTCATAAATAAACGTTTAGCGTCTGACAGAAGTCAGTTTCACATGGTGGACCTTTATTTTTTTTTAAGATCTTTTTCCTAATTACAAGTGATACATAGTTGAACATAATTTGGAACACAGAGAAATATTCAAGGAACACCAGCAAGTCAATGTTGGCAGAATGAATGAAATGAAAAGGAGGCAGGGGGAACCCCAATAACCCCTTCATCCTTAAAATTCCAGTTGATATACAATTGGATATAGTCCAGTGTGTATATTCACATATTATTTCAACAAACTTGCTGGCCTATAGTTTTGCAGCCTACATTCTTCAGCTGTTATATTGATTCAAATGTATATTAGTTCATACTTTCCTGTGACATGACTATGGATAGGAGAAGAGGGGATTGGATCTCCTGGAACCGGAGTTACAGGCAGCTGTGAGCTGCCATGTAGGTGCTGGCAAGGGAGTTCAAGTCCTCTGCCTGAGTAGTCAGTGTTCTCCACCCGTGAGCATCTCTCCAACCTCACGACCACTGAGTGTTTTCATCTAATTTGCAGGGAACACACACTCGTGTCTTAATAAGGAATAAGGAATTTTGAAGCCCCTTTTGATGAGTTCTTTAGGAGGGCTTCCTGAATGCCGTATTTAAAAGACACGAATATTCTTGACCCCTTGGTCCACATTGCTCACCCCTCCTCCGTTGGAGAGCTGTATAAATTTACACTCTCCTGTTATGCACTTGCAAATATATCACTTTAACAAAGTATTCTTGTTGCTAGGCAACTGGCGGCATCGTTCTAGCGAGTTCAACTTTTATAATTTTTTTAGCTACTGCATTTACTAGGCATTTGTCTTTTTTTTTTTTCCCTACCTGCCCTTTTGCTGTTACAGGCATATTTGTTTATTCTTAGTGATTTGCATCCACTCTTTACATAGTGAGGTCACAGACCCTTTTGCATACGCAGCACATATTTTTTCTTCCACTTTGTTGTATTTACCTGTTTATTGCAGTGTCGTTGAATGAATGGTTTAGAAGCTCCATTTGCTCAAATCTATTAAAGTTTGCTCTTAAGATTAAACTTTGGGTGATGGTGGATAGACAGCTCAGCAGTTAAAAGCACTTGAAGCTCTTGTGGAGGATCTGGGTTCAGATCTCAGCACTCACTTGGTGGCTCACAGCCAACTTTAACTCCAGTTCCAGGGGATCACATACCCACCTCTGATCTCCCTGGGCACTGGGCATGTGTGTGTTGCATATACAGACATTTAGACAAAACATTCATACTCATACAATAAATAAACCTTTAAAAACATTCTTTAAAAAAATCCTATATTAGTTTACATGGTTAGAATGACCACCTTACTTCCCAAATCAGAAATGCTTTCCACTTAACAATTTGCTTATTCTGGAACTTGCTTAGGGTCCCATGCAAAGGTGTCTCATCTTTGAAAATGCTAATTGTCCCAGCTCACTCACTACTTTGCTTAGTCATCGCTAATTCCTTCCTGGTTTAGTGGGGTGCCTCTTATCCACCAAGTAAATGTGAATGAGTTCTTGGCCCTCTCCTGTTCTTCTATTTCATCCTACCATCTATCTTATTTAAACTTCACCAAAATGATTTAGTTACCGTAACTTCACAACTTATTTAAATGTGACGTGGTGAAAAAAAATCTAATTTTTTATTTATTTTGTCTTTTTCCCCCACCAGTCTTATCTAGACCTTGTGTACTGTGGATTTTTAAGTTTTTTTTTTCATAGAGTTCCAATGAAACTAATAAAGACTTTTATTTCTATATACAAAATATTGGCTGATTGGGAGCTGTTACATCTTTATAATAGTGTTGTGCCCATTTTACTTTTTAAATACCCATCAATAGTTGTGGCTTTTCAAAAGTCCTGCGAATACTTTACAAAGATTGGACCTAATTATATCCAACACTATTATCTATGAATCCGTTCTTCGTGGTACTAAGGACCACACCTCGACCTCACATAAGCTGGCAACTACTTCTATCCCTCAACTATAGCCCCAGATTGTTTTATTTTAACTTTTTATTATTCCTTTTAGCTTTTTATTATTATGAGGCAGGGTCTCATTAAATTGCCCAGGCCGATCTTGTATTTATGATCATCCACCCCAGCCTCCTGAGTAGCTGTTATTTCAGGCCAAGAGGCCCAATTCATCTTTTAAATTTTATTTCAAACAATTATTCTTGAAGTATCAAAATATGATCAATTTTTGTATCTGTATTTCTTTTTCATGTGCGTATGTAATGTATCTTGGTCATGTGTCACCCCTCATTTCTTCCCTCTGGCATGCCCTAACCCTGGACCTCTATCGGCTCCTATTTCCCACCTCCCTTCATGTCTTTATTTATTTATTTTTTATAATTCATGAAATCCAGTTAGTGGTGCCATCTGCACATGTCTGTAGGGCAAAATCTTACTATACTGGCCAGGTCATCCTTGAACCCCTGGGAACAGGGGTCAACCCTCTCTCAGCTTCCCATGTAGCTGGGACTACAGGCGAGTGCCACCTACTTCATAATTAGATTCTTATTAAAGTCTCTTAGACTCATTTTTTTTCCTTCGTTGTCATAAAGTTTACTTTATTGATAATGTGTAAAAAATGAAATCATCAGAAATGTTTTCTGTGAACGTACTGTGGTATGTTCATACATACATGATATATGCATAACATGCACATATACTAGTGCATACATTGTATTTGCCTAAAAGTGAAGGAATTGTCCATATTTGAATACTGTGTGTGAGGGAATGTATTCCTCTATTAATAAGACCCAGCATGTCCCATGTACTCTGACCAGTTCTATAGCTGTTCCTTTTTGAATACACATTTGAACATTTGGTGATTACTACCTGCTTTTCAATTGGATAATGGTTCTTTTTCTTCCTGATTGGCAAACACACTTTAAATCTTAGTCCAACCCTCAGCTGCCAATTAGATGGCACCTGACATTTTATCAATCTACTGAATCTAGTTTTCTTTTCCTTTTCTTGCATGCTGTGTGTAACTTTGAAGGCTTTCCCTCTTGGGGAAGAAGTAATGACTGAGGGATGCATTCTGTTGCAATAGTTGTACCAGGCAGAATTCACAGTTGAGAATGCCCGGGCTGGGCTTCCCCTCCCAAATACCCGTCAAATCATTATGGCTGGCCTTATTCTTAATGTCTCTCATTGCCCACTTTGCCAAAGGAGAGCCCAAATGCACTGGGGAAATGATGCCGTGATCCATCGCTTTTGTTTGGTCTGGCCAGGCTTGCCCTGGGTTTCTGAGAATGCTTCGTCCCTCCATGTGAAGTGGGGAATGAGTCAAGGGCACAGTGCTCGCCTCAAGACCTATTCTGTCTTTGACTTCCCCCTTCCAGATACTATGTATTGTCTTGGAAAGCAGAGTGGCCAAAAAAGGCTCCTGGTGTATATTTATTCTTTTTGGAGCCATCTGTGACTAGCAAGCAGAGGTTTCTCAAATGTTTCTGTTAACTGAACTTTGCCTTTATTTTTCTTTCCTCATTTGGGTTGAGTTATGAGAAGGGACAGAGGTCAGCTGGACCCAGTCCCTGTCCAGCTCAGAAACCTACATGTCTTCCTTATGCCCTTCCCAAGCCTCTGATCGGCATATTAGGTATAATGTTTACAGGAGAGCGAAGGAAGAGAAGCAATGCTAGGGTGGTGCTAGTGAGGCTTCCCCTTCCCTTCCCTTCCCTTCCCTTTCCCTTCCCTTCCCTTCCCTTCCCTTCCCTTCCCTTCCCTTCCCTTCCCTTCCCTTCCCTTCCCTTCCCTTCCCTTCCCTTCCCTTCCCTTCCCTTCCCTTCCCTCGGACTGCATTTTCGCAGGTAGATCAGAGAGGTACAGGTCACTGCCAACTCGGTTTGCAAGTGTTAAGTCGTAGCGTTTGGGTTCAGATGTGAAATGTACACTCTTCATTGGAAGTGAGATGACTCCTCAGAGTCCTTCGTGTTTGCAAGGTGGTGACACTTGAACGGCTCGTGGCTCGGCCTATACATGAAGTACACAGATCCACAAACACAGATAAGCACCTTTACCTCTCATAAGTTAGACTTTATTCCCTTTTTTTTTTAAAGATTTATTTTCAGCCGTATGTGGGTTTGTATGTGTTTGTTCACGTGAGTACAGTGCCCACAGAGGCCAGCAGAGGGTGATAGATCCTCTGGAGCTGGAGTTCCAGGAGTTTGTGAGTAACATGAGTACTGGGAACCGAACTCAGGCCCTCTGCAGAAACATATGCTTTCTTAACCACTGAGCCAACTCCCCAGCCCCACCTTATATAAAGCCTTATTATGAAGAATTTCCATTACTAACATAAACCTAAGCACAGTCTTGAATCCTTAAATGAGAGGGATAATAGCTCCATGCTTTTAATTATGTGGTGTTAGAACTGTTTAACCATTTGGAGAACGTGACATCACCACACTTGACTTGAAGGAACGAACTTCGGTGTAGGCGTTCTCCCTCTAGCTACTACTCTGGCGTTCATCAAAGAGTGTGGGACTGGAGTAGAGAATTCTGTGGACGGCACTAGACCTGGGATGTGGGCATTCTCCTGTCTTGCTATCACATTGTGTACATTTCTATCTATATGTCCCTAGTATACTGTACTTTGTAGCTGCCTCCTTTTCTCCTCCTCCTCCTCCTTCTCCTCCTCCCCATTTCCCCTCCTCCCCCCCATCTCCTCCTCTCTTCTCTCCTCCTTTTCCTTCTCCTTTGCATGTTCCTACCATCGGGAAGTCATTCCAGGACCTCTGACAGGACAAAAAGACAAAGACAGTCACAGGCCACTTAAGGGGACTATTGTCACAGTCCGCATAATATTTTCCTGTATGTCTCATTAAGGGAAACTTGAACTTATGCCTGCCCTTATAGTTAGGGAGCTTTATTAATGAGAAGGAAAGGCAGGCTAGATGATGACCTATCTGATGTGTATCACAGTCAATAAAATCTTATCTAACTGTCCAATGACAGGGTAAATCAGCAGACACTGCATTAAGTGAGGTAAAATTCTTGAGTATGTATGCAGTTTCATAATCTCCATCTCACACAAGTTCAATTTTGTTGGCAATTACATTTGTCTTTAGCTGGATGTTATGGTATACGTCTCTAACGCTAGCACTTGGGAGGTGGAGTCAGAAAGAAAGGGAGTTCAGGGTGAGCCTTGGCTTTGCAAGTTTGAGGCTGTCCTGTGCTACACGAGACTCTGTCTCAAACTCTGCCTGGAAAAGCCAGGCAGAAAATCTTCAGAATATGAGCAGTATTTATATATCTATATGGAATATATTTACCAATTTGAATATATATATTTCCTTCCATTTGTAAATGTAGCTATAATGAGCATGTATAACTTACTAGGAAGTGAAGTATAATTTTCGTACATAGGCAAAAGTGACTGAAAGGGGACAATACCTTTGGGTCTTTGAGAGATGCATCCTAGCATGACTGGTCTCAAGTATAAAATCTTTTTAATTTTTAAGAATAATTTGTTTTATGTGTGTGAATGTACTGCCTTCATGTATGTATGTATGTGTACCACTGGGGTGCTGGGAAGCAAACCCAGATCCCCTGCCACAGCAACAACTGCTCCAAACTGCCGAGCCATCTTTCAAGCCCCTAAAACTCCTTTTAAATGTCAGCTTTCCCCCTTAAATCTTCATGAGGATGTAACATCCTACCCCACGGTACAGCTCTCCTTTCAAAACCAAGAGGACGTCCAGACATATTGTCTGGAAATTGAAATGAAAAAATTCCAGTCTTGCTCGTCAAGCACCCGAGGCTGTAGCACTTCAGGGTTTGAAGCTGTGCTGGGTGCAGGCGTCACTCTCTGGGCTCTGCCGCTCACTCCAGCTGCTCTTTACTCTCTCCACATTGACAGCAAGTCTGGAGACTTCTTGCACACAGAAAAACCTGCAAACGGGTGGCAGTGGCCGGCCCGCTGCCTGGAGACCTCTCTGAAGGGGAGACCCCGATAGTCAAGATTCGACACCAAGCAGGTGTTGAGGCTGCAGGTGGTGCAAATAATTGACTCCCTCTGCTTGCTGAGAGACAGGGAGACAGAGGCCTTCCTCGATTTGTCATACATGGATAGGTCGGTGACTACCGTTCTGTCAGCTTCTCTTACTGTCACTAACAATGAACATCAAAGATCATGACCAGGGGAGAGAGATCTTCTAACATTTAATGTTATCCCACATAAAAAGCTAATTGCATCAAAGAATTCTGGTTTTTTTTTTGTTTTTGTTTGTTTTTTTTTTTTTGGTTAATTCTCCTTCCCTAGCTCTTAAGTGTTACTTTTATTGTGATTTTTGATCCGTTCAGTGGAAAGCAGGCTCCTGGCTTCTTGATGTCAGCGGAGATACATGCTGCTTATTAGAGGTGTCTCTTCTCATATTGGCGTGCTCATTCTGCTTTACACCAATGTCATCCTGTCTGCAGAATAAAACTGTACACATGGTCATCCTATCGTATAGCCTCACCTTTCCAGATGAATCTGAAATAGACTTTCAGGAAAATAAAACATCTCATTTGCTCATTTCTGTTCCTTCTCCCGTAACTGTTTCTAGCCAGGATTTGCTTTTTTAGTCACATTTCTCCTCAAAATGTGCATGCTTGACTTTTAAACATAGCTTCAAAAGTGATCATTTCAGGAAGGGATTGTTGGAGTTTTCTAGCCTTAAAGATACCAGAGGAGTTAAGGCTGTTTGTACACAGCCAAATCTAATTAGTAAAACCACACACTGCAAGTAAGCGACGAAGGACATTACATGAGACTTTTTTTTCCCTGTTGCCCTAGATTTGGTGCCAAGACCCATGGCTCACAGTAAGGAGCACTGTGCATTCCACATGTTAATGAGAGTCACTAACAATTGAGAAGAGTATGTTCCTCAGAGTTCATGGATCCTGTGCAGACCCAACCCTGCAGAGTCAATCACAGCCCCCACTCCCTAGCACCTCCCCCTGGCCTCTACAACGGAACAAGCGTGGAGTCTTGAATTTACAGAATAGCAGATCTCTCCCATCCCTTGTGTTTAGTTTCCCTTGTTCCAGCCGGACAGAGGGAAAACCCACACTCTACATGCCGGTTGCTAGTGTGAATGGACAGAGGCCTCGATGTGCCTCTGCGCCTATGTACTTAAGAAGCCTTTAGAGGTACAGTCAGTGTCTTGGTTTAGATTTGGACAGATGTACAACCTGGGAAGAGCATCTGAATGCAAGAGGTAGCTGATCTGGGAGTCGATCCAAGCAGCTATGGGTGGGAGAGGAAGGAAGCGAGACAAGGAGAGGAAGGATGCCAACGACAACATGAGTGGTAGCTGCAGTTTGATTCCACTGTGGAACACTGGGAGCCAGTGTCAATTCAAGCTTCGAGTGTTACAGCCGGAGAGTTGGAGATCTCAGGTCTTTCGAAACCTCCTCGTGCCAGGCTCTGCTGAGCGTGGTGTCACTCCCACACCCCCTGAGTGCAAGTAAGGTGGACTCCAGGCAACCCCAGAAAGTCCAGGAAAGTCTCAGTCAAAGAAATGTCGGTATGGGAAGTCTGGGAAGGGGCATCAGTTGCAGAGAGGAAGGTGAATTAGTGGGAACAGGTCAGGGCTGGGATATAGCTCAGTGGAACAAGAGATACCTTGCACGCAGGAGGCCCTGGGTTCAAACCCCAGCAATGCAAAGATGCATGACTTTACATGGGAGGAGAGCCACAGGAAAACAGCTGTACTCAAGTGAAGTTCTGGCCTCTAAGCAAGAAAACCACAGCAGCCAAAAGTTGGAATGTGCTACTGAAGTGGAAGGTGAGAGCAGAATGGAAAGTTCTCCAAAAAGCTCGCTTACCATGGGCTGGTCTATGACAGTCCAAGCACAGAAAGAGTCGCTGATTTTTTCCTTATTTCCTTTCCATTTTTATTTTGCAAAATTCCCTTTCTCCTATGGCTTTGAGGCCAGAGAACTTGAAAGCAGGCCATCATACCCAACAGCATTTCTTTTCAGTAATTTTACAAAGTGCTTCATTTGACATTCTTCTAAAATGTGGGAGAAATAGTGTGTGAGCTGCTTTCCCTGTCGCTTGACGCAAACAACTTAGGGATGAAGGTTTATTCTGGCTCACAGCTGAAGAATACAGGCCATCGGGACGGTGGGGAGGGTTACAGAAGCAGGAACATGAGGCAGCTGTCACGCTGCATCTGCAGTCAAGATACAGGGAGCTTAGCTATATTTATCCCTCATATTCAGTCTAGGGCCCAAGCCTAGGGAATGGTGCTGCCCACTTTTTCACAGGTCTCCCCATGTCAGCTAACCTGATGAAGATCATCTTTCACAGGTGTCATAGTCTCTTTTCTATTGCCGTGATAAAGCACCATGACCAAGGCAACTGGATAAAGAAACTGTTTAATTTGGCTTCCAGTTTCAGAGGGTTAGAGTCCATGTTGGCAGAGCTGAGAGCCGACGTCTTACTCCACAACCACAAGGCAGAGGGAAAGAAAATTCCATGAGTCTTGAGACCTCAAAGCCTGTTCCCAGTGACATACCTCCTCCAACAAGACCACAGCTGCTAATCCTTCCCAGAGCACTCCACCAACTGAGGACTGAGTACTCAAATATATGAGCCTGTGGGGGTGCCTTCTCAGTGAAACCACAACAGACATGGCCAGAAGCTTGTCTCCTAGATGATTCTAGAGTTGACAATCATTATCAATCACCATGAATAATACAAGGAAACCAGAAAACAAAAAAGCGAGGGCATTTAGTACATAACTTGCACAGAACTTGTTGGGCGACTCTATATCTCCCTGGCAAGGTCAGACCTCAATATGGTTAATGTCAGGGCTGTAAGGGTAGGCTTCTGTTTCTCAGAATTTTACTCAAGATTCTAGATTGGTGCAGTTGGGATTCTCAGGGAATAGTCAATGGGTGCTGCTCTTTTTAAATGGTCAGTGAATAGGAAGAAATTCACCCTTCAGACCACTTTCCCATGGGAATAAGAGGAAACATTAAGAATAATGTTGCACGTGTATGGATTCCTACAGCTTTCCTCTTAAAATCTGGCTAGGGAATGATATCTCATCTCCTACATAGAGAAGGTTGTGTGTTGAGCTTAGAGGTAACCTGTGTGCTCTAAGCTTGGGAACACATGTTCTATGTCACCATCAGCATTACCCTTAACTACTTCTAGAATCCTCATCAGTATAAGGTCCAGGAGCATTGCTTTCATGCCATGGCATTAGCAAACCCTTCTTAGCTCTGGTGGAAATGGACAGTTATTTGTCAGAGAGCTACGCTTTCCTAAAAGTCTCTGCAGCTACTTTGTCAGGCTCCACAAGCATTCACAGCGCTCAATAAAATGTTGGCTTTATTGTAACTGAATGTCTTAGTCCGTGACCTGTTGCTGTGAAGAGACACTATGACCATGACAACTCTTCAAAAGGAAAGCATTTAATTGGAGCTTGTTTACAAGTCAGAGGTTTAGTCCATTATCCTCATGGTGGGAGGCATGGAGACACATATGCAGACATGGTGCTGGAGAAGTAACTGAGAGCTCTAGCTTTGGATCCACAGGCAGCAGAGGGGGGGGGGGGGACTGGACTTGAGCTTTAGAAACCTCAAAGTCCATGTCTAGTGATATACTTCCTCCAACAAGCCACATCCCTCCTAATCTCAGGTAGCCTGAATCCCTGATGAACTTATTCAAATATATGACTCTATGGGGGCTATTCAAACCACCACATTGACTTACTACTTGGCAGGCCTGTTGTAGCAACATATTAGAATGAAATCATTGCAAACAGCGCTGAGTGATGGGTAGTTACCAGGTACCCCTCTAAGCACTTTCCCTATGTGAAGTCATATAGCAATCCCCACAAGAGCAAACCTCAGATTATATTATTGTCATCATTCCCCAAAGCACAGGGGACCCAGAGGAATTGAATAAGACCAAAGTTACACCGTGGGTAAGTGGGTGAACAGGAATTCAGATCCAGCTAGTCTGAGTCAACGTCTAAACTCTTAAGCACCATGCCAAGCTACCTCTACACCATGTTGTCAGATAGTCTCATGAATACTCATGTATACAAGAAACACCCAGGTGTACTTGATGGTGACATTGATTGGAAAGTCTTTCTAGAGAAGGAAGTTTGGGGAACCTGGGTAGACGGATGACAGAGGTGCCATAGAACAGACACACAATTAAGACTCATGAGCATTTGGAAGCCGCTATTTTAATTGGTGCTATCTGAGGTGCCTGATAATCCCTACTGGTCTCCATGGTCTCCCTTTCAGTCCAGAGAATTGCCTCTCATGTGGGTTTTCCTGTGCTGTAGCTTTATCAGCTTCCCATGCCAGCCACTGCAGAGGACATACCCTGTGGATGTGGTAGGATCATATGGATTAGCAAAATTTCTGTCCAAGTCCTCCTTATTTGTCCAGATTTTTGAATTCTTAGGTTTACCTGATCCAAGGTCGGCATTAAGTCATACTCTTTATTAAAATAAAGATGCAATTCAAATAAAAAAATATCGGCAGTTTTAGTCCTAGACTAAGTGCAACCGATCATTCAGCTCAACCTGAAGCCTATGAATTTTATTGGTCTTTAAACTAAATTTTATTTATCCTAATTTGAGATCTTCAAGGAATACTTCTTATTTATTTATCTATCTATCTATCTATCTATCTATCTATCTATCTATCTATCTATCTATCTATCTATCTATCTAAGACAGGGTTTCTCTGTTGTAACTCTGACTGTCCTGGAACTCACTCTGTAGACTAGGCTGGTCTCAACCTCACTAAGATCCTCCTGTCTCTGCTTCCTGAGTGCTGGGATTAAGGGTGTGTACCACCACCACCCGGCTAGAATATTTCTTAAAGTACTATGGGTACTGTGGGTAACTGGGGTTATTTTTAAATCTAACTCACTAAAAAATACTGTGGGGGGGGGCATTCTAGGCACATGGGCTACTGAGTCCAACTTATGTGTGGGTTCTGGGGATCCAAACTCCTGTCCTAAGTCATATTCATTGAGCTATCTTCCCAAGCCTCTAATGAAAAGAGCACTTTAGGCATGCACTAAACTAAACTGGACAAATTATTTAATCCCCTAGAGATGACACTGTACTCAAAATAATTTTAAAAGTCTATACTTCTGAATGATGATGGATGTAAATATCACAACAGTCCCCTATTGATGGTTTAAATGCAGGCTCCATTTGAGTACAGCCAGAAATATTTGGTACTTCAGATATTTTTTAAATTTTGAAATATTTGCCTATGTATATTGTGATACCTTGGAGATGGGACTTAAGTCTAAGCCTGAAACTCATATACATTTCACCTACACATAGCCTAAAGGTCATTTTTTGGAACAGGGTGATGATTTCTCTTGTGGACAGAAGTTTCCTTTTTGGGATTTTCCATTCGTGACATCAGCTTGGTACTAAAACATCCCTATTTCGTAGGATTTTGGAAGTCAGATTCAGGGATTAAGAACACTAACCTATAAATAAAAGTCAACCCTAAATCATTTGGGGTTTAATTTCTGTCTTTTAAAGATATAAACAGAACACTTTGCTCCATGTTTAATTAATGTGATTATTCGTACAAACAAATATGAAAGAGAAAAGAAAACTACAGCAAACATCCAAAAATCATTTACTTGGAATGCTAGTAAATGTCACAAATTAAATGTGTTTAAAAAGTAAATTTATATAACTATAACAAATAAAATACGTCATAAGTTCGTGAACTTGAAAGTCTCCCTTCAGCCCTCACCAGTGAATCCTGCATTTCTTAGTAGGCTTGACTTGACTTGTCTCTCTGGCTTCCTGAAGTGTTGCAGGCTAGGGTTGTTAAAGCCCAAATACTTTCAGTAGAACAATTAGATTCCCTGCACCTTTCGTACAGCCTAAACACCTGCTAATGTTTTCCTTCCTGACTATTCAAATATTTCATAAAAATAATCCTTTCTTCCCTAATGACTTCAGATCATAAATAATGGTTTTATACTTTCTCAGAAATAGTCTCGGGCTTGAATTTTCCCAACTTCCACTCCACGTGACCCAGTATCTGACCATCATTGGGAAGAAGAGTTGACCTGGTAAATTTCTCTATCATTTTCTCTACTGAAAACGCCTAAGCATAACATTAAGCTATTTCTTCTCTTTGTAGATTTTCTTTCCTCTGTGCATGTCAATCAGCAACACCTTTCACTAAGAATCACCGCCACCCTCCTCCCCTCTCAACCACCCATGGTGGCGCCTCTCTCTCTTTTTATCAGTCTCTCAGAGGAGGCTGAGGTGGCTCCTTGCAGTCTTCCTCCTAACATTTTGGACTAAGACCCAAGGAGCCCAGGGAGAATAAATTTTTGTTTTGTTTTTATGATTGTTTTAGCGGTAGTTAGGGCATATAGAATGGGTACACAGGACATAGGAATCCAACCAATGTCAGAACAGTGACCAAGGAAGTGAAGAGAGCTAAAGCAGCGTGCTGTACTGTCCCAGAAACAGAAAACAAGTAGAGGATTGAAATGAGTCGCCACCTTGATTCCTAGAGACCTCCTGTTTCTTCTTCCAGTCTTTTCTGGGGTCCAGCTTTGTTTCTTGACCTTGGGCTGAGAAAGATATTTCTATGTGCGAGCACCCAGTAAACTTCTCACTTCCTTTAAGCCTACTAAGTAGCTATCCAGTTTTTAGGGACCAAAGGTGATTAAGAAATCCTTTAAATTTTTTAATCTTAAAAGTGAATGTGATCAGAATGCATTATATACACGTATGGGATTGTCAAGAGATAAATGTAATAATGAAAAAGGAAATGGCGCGTTTGACTTTGAAAACCAGGCAGCACAGTGTTGATTGTCCTTCTAATACACTGTAACATAAAAAGATTTTTAAAATGAAAATGCCTTTAAATCAAGGATAACCATGAATTTTTAATCAGCTTCCACTTGTGTCTAAAATATTTTTCACTTCCTTATGAAAACAATATAGTCACCAGTAGTTTTAGATAAAGCAAGATTATACAATTATAGCCTTTTACTCTTTGACTCTTATCCTTTTTTATATTTGCGGGAATCTATGGTAATTATACTTGATGAATGGGAAAATACTTCCTAACTTTTATTTCTGAAGTTGCATAATGAACATTTTCCTCTCCTAAATGAGGAAGAAGAAGAGCCTCTCCTAAATAACGTGTTTCAAGTATATGTTACCGTGTAGCTCAAACCTTGACTGAACTTTCCGAAGGATTTCTTTTGTGCATCTGTGGTGGCAGGGATGACACCCAGGGCCTGACATGTGCTAGACAAGTGTTGTACCACTGAACTGCGTCCCCAACCCATAGCTGTGTTTTTAAATCTACTCGTGGCCCCTTGATTCTAACGAGTATAATACATCATACAAGGGATATATACAAGTATAATACAACGTATTATAACATTTTTATAATTAAAATATTTAAGCATAATATTTTCATCCTTTCTATTTCTTCATTGCGATTTCCTCTCATTTGAAATACGATCTTTCTATTACTACATTCACCTCTGTTTCTTAACCCATTATATTAGCTAGTATTCCTGCCCTTCAGTATTGGGTACTTTTCATCTTGTTCTTGAATTTAATGAGGGTACTTCAAGCATTATGTTGGTGATTAGTTTGATGATAATTCTGTTTGTCATATTAAGTAAGCATTCTTCTACTCTCTGCTTAATCCTCTTGCAGAACTAAATGTATGGCCCAATGCCAATGATATTTGCAGCACTTGAAATTGTCTTTGATCTTTTGGTGTGACGCATAGGAATGAATTCTTTATATTTGATTTTGGCACTAAATGCTATTTGGTAACATGATGTAGACACTCACTGTATCAATTATGAATATTTTATTATATTTTATTGAGTGAGTGTGTGTGTGGGGGGGTGTGTGTGTGTGTGGTGTGCATGTGGGTGCTGTAGTGCATGTGTGGAGGTCAGAGGACACATTGCAGGTGTGGGTTCTCTTCTTCCACATATGGAGCCTGGTGGGATTGAACTTAAATGGTCATCAGTGTTGGGAGCAACTTTACTAACTGAGCCATCTTGCCAGCCTGAGTGTAATTGTTTTATAAAGCTCTTCACAACATTAATAGTGGGATTTAATTTCATATGTGTCTAAGAGTAAATTAGCGGTTTTCTTATGCTTCGTAGACCACTTGGCATTCCAATGACTTTGTCTTTACTGTGCAGGTTTCCAGTACCCCTGTGTGGACAGAATAGATGGTGGGAGTTGGCATGAATGGGCAGTGAAGGCTGGCATGAGTAGAAATTGTCTGGTTCTTGCGATTCCATCCTGTTGTTTTACAGTCTGGATTAGATCTGCTACTCATCAACTCCTGTGCACACCATTTTCCAATTTGATGTACTGTCCCCGTGGGTCCATTTCTAACTGATGTGTGTCCTTGTTTAATAACTAAGGCATGTATGTGGGTGGATGAACTCTGGACCCATAAATCTGAGATTAGGTTCTCCTCTGACCCCCTGGCTCCTCTGTGACTTGGCTAGACTGTCACAAATAGCCTAAAGACTCCCTGTGCCAACATTTTTTCCCTTTCTAGAATTTCAGTCTATGATGGCTGAATAAATACTCACAATAAATGAGACATGCTAAATATGATCCATTTGAAATCACACGATTAATGGGAAGGCTCCGTTGCTACAAAATATTCACTCTGCTTATGCTTCTGACATTTTTGTCTGATTTGGTTAGTGTTTCTTTTCTCTCGCCAAATAACACAATTAGGAAACAGCACACAGTGCCTGGAATATTTAGGGACTCAACATGTATGTGCTGAAGTGAACCTAAAGATGACGTTTGTCAGTTTTCAGTTCAGGAGGGCACAAGAAGATTCACTCGAACGGTTTTTGGTCTTGGGTTTATTATTTTATTCTGCATGCTGGACATATAGCAAGCAAAATTATAACACATATTTATTTGTTCACTTCTAAGTTTTTATTTTAGTTTGGAGACAGGGTTTCCTGTAACCTGGGCTGATCTTGAACTCGGGATCTTTCTGCCTCCACTGTGCATCACAAGCCTGTGTCGCCATGCCTGGCGCCTAGTCGTCAGCAGACTAAGATACAAGATTAGTTTGTCACATTACACCTTGCATTCTACTTTAGGGTCAGACAGACATATAGGCCTTGACTTTAATTTTATGGAGTAATGATGAAACTTGAACAGAGCTCACCTAGACGGGTTTATCTTATGGCAGAAGATTTGGGGGAAGTTTCTATGAGATTAACTTTGACTTAAAGTCTGATAGACTAATAAAAGATGGGGGGACACATATGTTGGAAAAACGAAAGAGAGTTATGAAGAATTTTCAGGCACTACAAACAATGAGAAACCATTGTCCACTCCAAAATCCCTAAATGGGCTGTCATAGCTAAACAGGAGTGAGGAGGTAGCACGGTGAACTAAAAAGGAGACAGGAATGTGGGAAGAGAAGTTGCTGGAAGGATTGTTCAGGACTGGATAGTAAAAGAACCTGGAAATGAGTTCAAGTTTTACTTTACAGACAGATTGACAGTACTGGAAGTTTAAAAGCACGATTGCATTAGTATTTCAGGAAGATCACCTTAATGGCAGGTCAGAAAGTGTATTTGAAAGAATCCCCTCCTCCAGAGATGCTTAAACAGGCGCCTGGAGCAAGGCTGGGACAAAAAGACCAAGGGGTAGGCAGGTAACATGGGGTGAAATGAGTTGGTTTGGGTGACCAATAATGATAGAACAGATAGAATGGATTACTCCAGGATTTTAATCTTGGAAGGGAGGAGAAATGGGGACATATTTGAGGTATTGAAAACAGATGTGCGTGAATTGAATATCGTGAGTTTGGAAGACCATGTAGTGCATTCAGGCAGAGATGCTCACGAGGCTACTAGAACTTCACACGGGGCGTCTAAGAGGTTAATCTGACATAGACCTAGGAGCCACTGGCTTGTAGGCAAGAGTCACATGTCATCTCCCAGGGAAAGCACAGAAGGCAAGAAAAAGAAAAAATATACAGTGCTACATGGTAGAAGCAGATAAAACCCTAAATACACATTAGGAGACAGCAGTATTTTGGTCAGAGTGTTGTCAATCACATTCAAGCATCTGTTCACCCGCACACATTTCCACACATACAGTGCAGTCACACGTCAGTGCTCGTCCATGGCAATGGCTTCACGTGATTGCCTTGCTTTTTTCTGTAAACTGGTACTCTGCTGCTAGAATTTTATGGTTTCTAATTTTTTTTTATCATTTCACATTCCTTTGAGATACAGTCTTTTGGTTATTTGTGTAAGCATCGCTGTGTCCTTATGATAACTCCTAGCTGTGGAACGTAAGGTCAAATTGTGTGAAAATTTTAAGACTTCGATCACGTTCTCAAGTGACCCTCCCAATGTTGCAAGTTCAGGTATCTTTCCCAGAAGTCTCTGCTTCTCCAAAAGTGTAAAAACTTAAAAGTGTTTAAATAGTCAGGACCATGTGAGAAGTCAAAAAGTGTTTTTTTTTATTATTATTTAACTTACTATATTTTGGCATTACTGAAACTAAAAATTTGTTCAGGTTCTCCCAATAACTTGCCTGCCCTCCCTTCCTCCCCTCTACCTCCCTCTCCTTCTGTTTGTTTGTTTCTTTTGTTTCGTTGTTGCCTTGGTTTGGTTTGGTCAAAGCACACACCTAGTTTTCGGTTATTTTTCTCCTTTTAGTTAGACAACTAAAGGTAAATTTTCTTTACCTTTAAAGACACGAAAACTTGTTTGATAAACGTGATGTGTATGTTTTACAGTTTGTTCCTTGCTTCCTAATACTGATTATATATGTGTGTGTGTATGTATGTGTATATACACACACACACACACACACACATGTATATATGTATACATATGTATATACATATACATACATATACATATATATACATACACATACATATGGGGGGCAGAAAGAGAGAGAGAGAGCAGAGCAGAGTAGTAACAAAATGAGGCAGTACTCTCTGATGGAGTGTATTAGTCTCTTGGCTAGATTTTTCAAAAGAATCTTACATAATAGTGAAAAAATTGAATCGCTGATTTATTCCTTATCTACTTGGGACCTGCTGAGCTTTTACAGTCCTGCCTGCTTCTACTTTTGTCCCAAGATAATACTGGTGAGATGGCTCAGTGGGTACAGGTGCTAGCTGCCGTGGCTGATGACCTGAGTTCAGTCTCTGTGTCCCACAGAGAAGAGATCCAGCCCTTGCCAGCTGTCCTCCGACCTCTACACATGCATCGTGGCGTGTGATTACCTGCCTCAACACAGATCAGTAAATGTAATTAAAAATTAATATCATATAATTTGTTGTATGAATTATATAACTCTATTCATAATATTTTATTCATTGAAAAAGCAGAATATTTGATTAGCTTTTTGAACATTTTGGGTTTCTTCTTCTTGTAGTATTACATGGTGTGCATTTCTAGATCCTCAAGTTGATGAAAACACAGCTTTCTTGGCCCTCACTGGCCAATTCTGTAGCCTCTAGCCATATTTGTCTACTTCAGCATATATTAATTAAAATTAAGGACACTCATCAATTTAGTTCTTAGCTACAATTCACCCAAGTGCTCAATAGCCACATATGGTGAATGTCCCTGCGCTGGCGCACAGACAGTCTGGGGTGCTGCTTACTTTTTTGTCAACTTGACACGAGCCAGGGTCATTTGGGAAGAGGGAACCCCAACTGAGAAAGTGCATCCATCAGATTGGCCTGTAGACAAGTCCGTGGGGCATTTTTTAAAATTGTTATTTAATAGTTGATGTGTGAGGACCCAGTCTGCTGTGAGTGGTGCCACCCCTGGGCAGGGGTTCCTGGTTTTTATAGGAAAGCAGGCTGAGCAGGCCACGGACTGTAAGCCAGTCAGCAGTGTTCTTTCATGGTCTCTGCTTCAGTTTCTGCTTCCAGGTTCCTCTTTGAGTCCCTGCCCTGACTCCTCTCCACAATGGAGTATAAACTGTAAGCTGAAATAAACCCTTTGCTCCCAATGTTGTTTTTGGTTATAATAATAAAAAACTAACTAGGACAACTGCCAACACAACAGAAAGTTTTCCTGGGCAGTGCTGATCTGTTTCCAAGCAAACACAGCATGCAGCTTATTCATGACCCTCTTCATTGGTCACTGGGGTCGGTTATCAGCTTATCTTAATAACAGTGAAACGACAATAGGGACAGTAGTAATAGGTAGCAACATTATAACCATGGACTTGAAGCACTTACTTCTCCCAGAAGTCTATTGCTTGTGACAAATGCTTTAACTGGGCGCACGCCTTTGTTCATGGAGAGGCAAAACAAGAGGGACAAGCCCTCAGTTCTCTCCGGCTTCTTTGATTATTCTCTGCCAGATACCATGAAGATAGAGGGCGAGATACAGACAAAATGTAAGAATTTGCTATGAAAAAGGAACTAAATCCTAGAATGCATTTGTTGTATGCCCTTAGACAAATAGATAAATAAATCAGATTCAGAGAGGAGAAATATGGATAAACCTCAGACTGAAATTAAGACAAAACTGGCTGGAAATCTGAAAGGAATAAAGAGAGAACCGAGTAAGATAAAGATATATTTTAACTAAAAAGATGAAGTACAATTCTAATCTCAATTCTTTTAATCTTTTAAAAAATTATTCTTCGATAATGATACATAAAATTACATATAATATATAATTCTTAATGAGAAGTAGAAGGGAAGAAAATAATACCATTAAAAACAAAAGCAAGCCAACAAACAAACAAAAACCAGTGATAAGGAAGACAAGGCTCGACATGCTCCCGCTGGATTCAGAAGGTTCTGAGATTAAATCCAAACGAAAAAAAGACTGGAATGGGTGACATCCAGGAGATGGTGAATCAACAGAGCATCTTCTTTCCCTATAATCTTCAGTATATACATACACAAAGAAGATTCCCCGAGCCAAACGATATCAGAGAGTGTAAGATGAGTACAGTAACTAAATAACAGCTGAAACCTGGAGAAAGTTGGGGTGCGAAAGGGAGGGCAGATGCTCTTCTACGCAGCTGCCAGTGCTCTGTTTGGGCTTGATGTTTCCCAAGAAGAAAAAAACACAGTTGAAAATCAAGTTGAAACTCTGACTTAATTTACTAATTTTCTGCTCTGTGGCAAAGAGGTACTTGGACATAGTCACTGTGTAGATTAATCCTCTGTGTGGAACTCATTAAAGAGTGACTAATGGCCTCCTCTGGTTGGCATCCTTAGGGCAGCCCGGCTGTATTGTGTAGTTGCAATTTGGTTCCCCTGGTGACTCATAGTGTATTCTCCTGTAGCTTAACCATCAACGTTCAAGAGAAAGTGTTGTCTCCTCTGGTTCTATGGTCACTTGCGTCTGTTTCCAAAGCATTTTTGCAATAGTTCTTTGAACGGGGAAAAAAAAATGTTTTGTGTAGGGATGGGGGGAGAGGCAGGGGATGAAGTCTTGTGTAACGGTGATGGATCTCCCTTGTTAAGCCTGAATTGCACAATTCTGCATTTTTATCATTCTGATGACTACTGCTGGACTGGACTCGGGAAGCCTCTTTTTCTTGCCAGTTATTTTTACAAGGAACCCAGCAGCTTGACACAATGCAGATGGAGATAACCTTTCACCATACGGAGTCCATGTCCAGTTTTTCTTTGGCAGCAAATCCTTTGTCTCATTCAGTATTCTGGACCAAAAAAAAAAAATCCATAGCAGATGATGTAAACTATTTCAGAAACACAAAGAAAAATGCCAAAGTTCTGACATTTCATGGCCATTACCACAGACCCATTTGACTTGAAGTCCTGGTATGAAAAAATGTTTTATTGAATTGTGTTTTTACACAAACATGAGAAGGCACAAAGATGGGGGGGGCCTGTAAATTATTTTCAGTACTGCATCCTCCCTGTTCATCTTTAAAGCACATTCCAAACCCAGATCTTGTGCAACCCTTTGCCTGAACCACGAGTCCTGCTATTATTTTTGTCCTCTCTAGCTTTATGTGTTGACTTGCCAACGGAGCCGATGACTCCTGGAAATACTCACCAGTGTCTGCCAAAAGAGAAAATAAGAGGATCACAGCATAAAGCGTTCTTATTTGTTTGTTTGTTTACGTATTTATCTTTGTGTAACAAGCATTTGACCTGCATTTGTGTGCCTGGTGCCCATGCTGTTCAGAAGAAGGCACCAGATTCCCTGGAACTGGAGATACAGATGCTTGTGAGCCACCGTGTGGGTGCTGAGTACTAAACCTTGGTCCTCTGCACCAGCAACAAGTGCTCTTAACCACTGAGTAAGCTACTACTTACTCAAGACCAAACCTCGTGTCCTAGAGCTTACCCACTCCAGTCAATGAACGAACATCTATGAACACACACTTTACATCACGTGCTATCAAGTGCACCGTAAAGAATTTGCTTTTCTCTCTTTTTCCCTTCCCACTGCCATTCTCATGTGTTGGTGTCTTGCATACAGTTAGCTGCTGTGACCTTATCAACTGGCCATTCAAAATGATCAGGAGCATAGCGGAGGGTCTATGGAGATGTGACTTCTGAATGCGGCTGGAAAGAGCCTACATCACACAGTGAAGAGCAAAGCCAACATGGACACAACACACCCTGGAGCACTGGGACTGAGGCTTTCCTTGTGAACATAGGGAAATAGAATTTTACAAACTGCCTCATGCATTCTCAACAGATAACTGGGCTTTTCCCCAGAAATTGTGCTGAAGACTGTATGTGTTCAGATGGGAGTTTCAGCCCATTCCAATCGTTGTTTATGCTTATAGATCTTTTCCACCTTAACGTATACATACTACAAATGTAAACATACACACCATATGTATACACAAACTTGAGACCCTTAAGTGCTTTCAATTTCTCATTTGTATCAGTTCCCAAGCTTCCCCCACGTGGCCTGCAGAAAGTGGATCCCAGCTGCCCCTGATTCCTCAGCTTGTATTTGCAAGTCCTTAGGCTTCCTTTTTCTCTCTTGTGAGAAGATGATCCAGCCTTGTTGTACATGTCCTGCCCTCAGACCGAAATCAAACATTTTCTCTACAAATTTATGGCTCCTTCTAGGGGGTAATGGTATTTAGAGATTAGAGCCAGGATAGATTCCTGGAAGTGAAATTACTGGATCAAACAGTTAGAAATAATTTAGAGAAAAATTTCCTGAGTTGATTTTCAAACTCAGCTGGCAAAGGAAACATTGAAGTCTAACTACAAGTACCTTTAAAAAAGGGGGAAAAAAAAGATGGGTAAAATTTTCTTACTAATTTTTAAAAAAAGAATATAAATCAATAAATAGCATCCCAAAGTGCGTGATATTAGCCAAGAGTAGACAAGCAGAAGAGTAAAATAGAAAGGAGAGGATGGAGAAGTGAATGGACTGGGAAAATAGTTACCTATTTTGAACCAAGGTGGTCTCTACTGTGTACCAAAGTCAAAACAAAATTCAATATGAATTTATGAATTTTCAAAATTAAAAATATTGGTGTAGGGCACAGGAGAATGAGTAGGTTTGGGGTGGAGAAGAGGCAGGTGTCTTTCAGGCTTCCTCTTGAGTAGAGTAAGCTCTGCTTTTTATTGGCAGGTATTGAGTGTTCAGGTTATTGAAGAATTTCAGTAGCCTGCCTTCGGCAAATCACACTGGGGAAAGACCACACTTGAACTGTCCAGGCAATGCTGGGCCTGCCACTCTTCATACCTTTGATCTGCATCGCACAGTCACTTCTTCTTCTCACCCCCGCACTTCATCTTTTGTCCTATACATGTGTGGAGAGATGCAGAGGTCCAAATGGTACTCTCTACTTCCCTCCCCAGGTACCATCAGGTCCCAGTGGGATGAGAAACTGTGTGTTAAGACAAAGCGTTTCTTTATGAGCTGATGATTTTTAAATCTCTCTCTTACTAATGCCGAGCGGAATGTATGTCCTACTGACGTTTCTTGGTATTGTATTGGGGATAGAGCCTGGGCTTCTGTCATGCTAGGCATGGACTCTACTCCCAGCCCAAAACTTTTTGTTTGACACACACTTCCACTCGAGGAGGATGGAAACCCAGGCCTCTGTGGACATCCAAGAAAACCCCAAACCACAAGTTTCGAGTACTTCACTTTTGAACACGGAGTCATATTTAGAATTCCTCCTCTTCTGTCCTTATGCAAAGCTCCCTGGGGAATAACCCCTCCTCAGCTCTCTGCCCTTCCATTTCCTGAGATGTCCAATGGCCTCATTCATGGCCTTAACTCCATCCTGAATATCCAGATGCAAAGAGGATCCGTGACTCTCTGTACCTCAAGAGATGCCTATCAGTCATCCCTCTTGTGACTCAAATGGGTGTGTAGACAGATTGGTGCAGACTTCAGGGTCTCACACAGCATCTAACATCACCTTTCCCTTAGTCGTTTCCCTCCTCTTCTCCCCAGAGCTCTTGTCTGGAGGTTGGAAAAGTCTCACACTTGCTTTGCATTCATCCCAGATCCTCTTGCCCTTCATCAAAGGCATAGCTTTTTAAACTGTAAGAGACCTTTAAGGCTGTTGATTGTGTGGTTTGGGGGATGTCCCTGTCAACATCGTGCATGCTGTTCTGTCACACACACACTGCCTTCTGCACTTGTGAGCTAGTTAGCTTTATCCACCTGATCTGGGAGGAGTGTGGTGACATACTGGAGCTCCTCTTCTCCAGCTGCTGGTCCTCTGGATGATTTCTAGAGTCGTTTCAGTTTGATTTTCTTTAAATTCGGATTTGGAAGCTTTAGTTTTAGCTCACAGTAGCAGAGTTTAAGTAAGAATAATTCAACTGTAAGCAACACCCATTGAGTATGTAGCGATGGATTTTCCTTTCTATAGATAACAGTCTTATAATCTGAAAACAATCTAGATCTGCTTGAGAATCTACTCCCTAATGGAAATGGGATTGAATTTTCATTCTTTCAAATTGTATCTTATTTTAACTTTGCCAAAATGTAGGGTATAGCTGTTGCTATTCTGGTCTAACTCCTGGGAAAATGGGAAGAGGCTCTCCCATTATTGCCCAATAAATAGGCTGCCTTCTAAGAACTTGCTAGAAAATGTATCCTTCCACTTCCTCCCCTTTCCCACCCAGTTCTAATGAGAAGCCACGATAGAAAATTGCTGGCAGTGCTAGATTCACACCTGGCATTCTTGTGCCTTTTGCTGTTGTGAAGCATCTCTGGCAACAGAGCGTCAGAAGCTTCGTCTGTGCTTCTGCCCATAGTGAAGGCACACATGTCACACACAGCATGGCCAAACAGAACGACCTGTTCCTATAACAATAAAGCTCAAGTGTCAGATTCAGTGGATCCATGTTTTCTCATGAAGAAAGGATATGCTGCCAAAACCTGCTGATTTTATGCGAATCTTGGGTGGTCCAAAAAAGATGAAGTATTGGATCAATCCTACATTTTTGAAGGAGTAATGGAAAAACAAATATAGGAAGGAGGTCAGCCATCATAAACCCTGGGAAAGGCACATTCTGATAAATTTTATTCTAGTGAGGCTGGGGGTGGTTTAGATAGAAAGAGAGAGATGCAATGTAGATGCATGGAACGCGGGATTGGTTCACGTTTCCAGGTCTGGAGGATGGATAAGAGATTAGTTTCACAGGAAGTGGTAATTATTGAGCCAAAGTCATTCTGTAAGCCTTTGCTCTTCATTGGCGAGTTCAGTGAAAATGAGAATGGGGCTGAGGGTGACGGCGACGTGGTTATGACGAGGATGATGATGATGAAGAAGACACATTAGAAATGGTTTTGAAGCTCATTGGTCATTGCAGATCCAAGTCTGTGACTGTTTCTGCTTTTCTCTCACTGACCTGCGTTTCTATTGTCAGATGCTATCTGAGTCAGGAAAGAAGCAGAAAGGCTGGCACCATACACACTCAGACTTTCCCTGTGTCTTTACAGCAAATCCTTCGTCACTCTAGAGAAAACTCCACCAAAGTCATATTTCTCATCACTGATGGCTATTCCAATGGCGGAGACCCCAGACCCGTTGCAGCGTCTCTGCGGGACTTCGGAGTGGAGATCTTCACGTTCGGGATCTGGCAGGGAAATATCCGGGAACTGAACGACATGGCCTCTACCCCGAAGGAGGAACACTGCTACCTGCTCCACAGTTTTGAAGAATTTGAGGCCTTAGCTCGCAGGGCATTGCATGAAGGTAATAGAAGCTAATAGCGTTACAGGTACCTTGAAATGTTTTTCTTTTTCTCTCGTTGCGCGAAACTCACTGAAGAGTGGTTTCAAACTCTCGCAGTGCTCTTGGCGGAGCGTGAAGCTTGAGAATGCTTTGGGTGTCACGGGATACTCTGAACTGCCCGGAGATGGCATGCTGACCTGGCAGCGCCCTTGTTTTGCTTTGTTTCTTAACAGCTGCAATGTATTTTCCCTAGAACATGCATACGTTCCCACCTAGATCCATGGAATAAACTGAGGTGTGTGTGGAGGCCACACACAGAGTGGGAGAGCCTTGACTGAGATCGCATTTGCACTTATCTGGACGGATGAAGTAAACATTCTGAGACATGCGCATTGAATCTCCCCTAGAATGTTTCCAGAAATACACGGGAAGATAGACGGACGCGAAACACTTAACACATCCTTCTTGCCCTGACATCTTGGAGATAAACGGCTTTTGTTGTGAGCGCGTCAGCCCTAAAGGGGGAGAAAAACGAGTCCTTGGTGTACCGTGTGTAAGGATGTTTAGCTGTGAGGATCTCCGTTTGATGAACTTGCCTGTAATGACGTCAACAGGAGGTTTAGCCACGTGCCAAACTGGGTATTGCCTGGCAGGCAATAGATGAGAAGCACTCTGAGGCAAAAGCAAAACAAAACAAAACAAAAAACAGATTAGCCCTGGTGGAATTTGAAAAGTTTAGAGTGGGCTATCAGGCTATTGCTGCGAGTCCAGTAAAAAGGGTTAGCTTCTCTCGGGGTGTGGTAAGGGGGATACTAGCTAAGCTTATTGGAGATTAGGATTTTAGGAAAATGAGAGGGACTTAGAGCAAGGATTTGGAGCAAGGGTAGGGGTGAGGTGGGGAGGGAAACCAGGCTTAGATTTAAATCCTAAGCCTACAACTGAAGTTTAATTTTTAAGAGCTCACCCATAAAAACTCAGAATTCCTGGATTTCAAGCCTAGTTTCATCATCTACTGAGTGATTTGGAGGTAAATACCTATCTTTGGACACTTGTTAGGTTTCCAGTCACTGGAATAGCGAATGAGAATAGTACTTACTTCACAGGCTTGCTTCGGGAGTTAAAGTAGGTTAGACAGCATTTAGAAAGTTACTGAGGGGGCCTGAAAGGTGGATTGCTGGGTAAGAGGAGCTTGCTGCCAAGACCAACAACCTGAGCTCAATCCCCACCATCCACAAGATGAAAAGGAAGACAGAACCGAAGTATGCCCACATACATACGCTAAATAAATGCAATAAGAAAGAAAATTACTGATGGTATATATGAAGGCTTAATAGCTATTTTTCTTGCTATTACTTACTAAATATGAATCCCAATGGGTCATTTGTTATTAATTGTTTCAGGCAATCCATTGTGGGATTCAGTCTCCTCTTTCAAAACGAGGATTATGTAATAATATGCACCACAGTTTTCTCAAGAGGATAAAAATCTCTACATTTCACCAAGTCTTCAGTGTCTAGCACATGGTCAGAAGTAACCGGGACTTCCTTTGTTTCTCCTTTCTTAGAGAAAGTGACTTTCCAGCTAGAGAAGCAGGGAGGTGTCAGCTGGGAACAGTGGGTGTTACCAGACAAGAGTATGGAACTATGTGTATTTTGATCTATGGATGTTGTATCAAGTGACTTTCTAGCCCAGTTGTCCCTCTGTCTTATGGGACTATCGCCTCTGCCCTAAACTGAGTTGATGCAGAAATAAAAGTAGATGGGGCTTTTAAGTAAAAGATTATTTTACTATCACTCACTGGGACTTACGGAAGGTGCCGCTTTATTACACAAAATTTCCATTTAGAATCTGTCATATTTTAGTTGACTCTCCAGGGTTGGTAGGAGGAATCTCTGCTTTTACTAAAATGATATAACCACATCAGAGGTGAGCCTGGAGTCCTCTCCCCCATATTCTTCAATTTGGATGGATCTACTTTCAGCCTCAAGATCATCCATGTTTCTGAACCTTCTCCTTAGCCCCAGGTTGCAGAATCAATTTTTACTTACATAACCATCCTCTTACTCCTCTCCTGGGCCCTAAGGCTACTGTACCAGCTTTGATAGCCAGGCTTTTCTTGCTCCCTAAGGTCCTCTGTTGCCAACAAACCTCTGGTCCAGTTTCTCAGAACTAATCCCCAGAAACTGCTGTGTGACCTTTCACCCATAGCACGGTTTCCAGGCTGGAGCTTTAATGTGGTGCCTGGCTTTGCTGATCCCTTTTCCTTGAGGCTGAGTCTTGCACTAATTTTTGTGTCTAGTTGCTGTACAGACTTAAAGCATAAGGTTGGAGTTTCATATTTGAGGTCATATCTCATCTCCTTCCCAGGTCTTCATCTGCAGACTGTCTGCTTTGCCAACAGTCACCCACTTGCATTCTTAAGAGGGGCCCATCCCTGAATCTGGACTTAGCAGTCTGACCCTAGCTCTGGAATTCAGGCTAAGATTTTCTAACTTCTTCAGCTGGAGACGTAGACTGATCGCTTGTTCCAGCCTAGGCCATTCATCCTGGCTCCTTCATCTGCAGCCTTAACCCTGCCTTAAGTCCATTTCCGGATGGCTCTGTTCAGGGAGGGATTCCTGGCATGCTTCTTTCAGCTCCTGGCTCAAATACTTGGAATGGTCTCTTTCTACATAACATATGTTCCTGTGCTTAAAACTAAGAAGCAAACCGGATTGTGGTTGTGTTTTATTAAACCTATGTGCTGATGTTCCTGAATCAAACGATCAGACACGATGCTATTTATTCTAAAGTCAGTTCACCACAGCCAGTGTCCTTACTCAGTGATCAGGATGGTGCTTTTATTTCTAACTTGAACAGGATTGGGAAGTCTGGCTACTGCTGCCTGACCTCATATGGAGGTCAGGGAATGCTGCTGTTGGAAGCCAGGAGAATGATCTGAAAGACCGAGTGTGTTAATTACCTGCTGCATCTGGAGATTCCACTCTACAGTGTTTCATTTCTGCCTGACCCTGCTTGGCCTGGAGCACTTAGGATGAAGTCCCAGACTGAGATAACTGAATTGGCCAAAACTAACCCCAAGAGTGCGTTCCTGCAAACAACGCACATTCATACGTGACGGGTCGGGGAAGGGAGCAGTGGGAAATCAGACAGATGAGAAGAGCTACTTTCCCTAGCTTGCTCTTGATTGGTAAAGACTAGAGAATGTAACAGTCAACTGTTAATGTTTTTAAATTGCCCTATATCTTATGTTCTTGGTAGATCTACCTTCTGGGAGTTTTATCCAAGAGGATATGGCTCACTGCTCTCATCTCTGTGAAGCCGGAAAGGACTGCTGTGACCGAATGGCCAGCTGCAAATGTGGGACACACACAGGTCAATTTGAATGCGTCTGTGAGAAGGGCTATTACGGGAAAGGTCTACAGTATGAATGCACAGGTGAGTCTCTGGTTTGGGTCCGACTATGTCAGCTATCAGTTGCTGTGTAACAAATAAGCCTGAAATGGTGCCGCTTATAAAGTGTCTAAGACTGCTTATGAGTCGCCTCTGCTACTCCTTGGGTCTCAGCTATCCTGAATCACATGTCTGTCATCAGCTATGAGGTGGTTAGGATCTTAAGTGGGTTCTCTGAGATGTTTTGCTGTTGGCTGACCATGAACTAGTCTAAAATGATTTTTTCTGAGACAAGGGAGGCTATCATATATGGGGCTTTCTGCACCCCATCAGGCTAGCCTGGGCTTATTCCAAATAATGGAAACTTGCAAGGCCTGAGAACTTGGAGGGAGAAGATTTGAGGTCTTTTGTCTCTGGTCACTCTGTCTTATAGATGCCTAAAGCTAAAATGTGCCTCAGTTTCTCTATGGAATTGAAGTCAGTGGGATTTTGGTCCCTGGTCTACAAATACTTGTCAGATTATCACCAAAAAACAAAACAAAACAAAACAAAAACAAAAACCAAACAAACAAAAAACAGCAGCGTACACCCGATGACCTTTAGCTTACAACAAGACTCCACCAAAGGAAATGAAAAGGTTCTGAAAGCATCGTCACTGAAAAGATGGAGCGCACTCCACTGACATTTATAATTCCACATCTCTATGTGTTCTAAGAAGACTTGACCAGTCAATGATGAGATGGCCTCAGGAATCTTGTGCTCTGCATTATATTTTACATATAGTTAATGTTTGTAAATAGTCTATAGTTTTGTGTCCTTGATCATTGATTTTAACCTAAAACAGTAGCTTTCTTTTTTTTTTATTTTTATTTATGTATTTTTTGTTTTTTTGAGACAGGGTACAGGGTTTCTCTTTTGTAACCCCGGCTGTCCTGGAACTCTGGAACTCACTCTGTAGACCGAGCTGGCCTTGAACTCACAGAGTCACAGAGATCTACTTGCCTCTGCCTCCCAGGTGCTGGGATTAAAGGCGCGTACCACCACCACCTGGAACCAGCAGCTTTCATTTTTCTATGATGTGTTGTTTGGAAAACTGTATCTCTGTGAACTTGTTTTCCACCAAGAGCACAGCAGAGCAAGGGTCTGCTTTCCTCTGTACAACAAGGTTGCTCGTTGATTGTTTTTTAATTCATGTAATATTATTTTGCTCTGGCATTTGGTTGGGAGGCCTGTGCCGAATCGCAGACACACGGATCTCCCCTCTGTACCTGCTGTTTTTCTTTTGCCTTTTCTTCCTCCCTTCGTGCGGGACATTGCCTCTGTGTCACTGTCTCTCTTTTATCCTTGTTGCTCTTCGTCTTGCTTCTTCCCTCCATGCCTCCTGTCTCCCCTGGCTCTGATGCCAGCTGGCAGACTCATCCTTGCCAGGTCTGACCATCCATGTTCACCCAGCAGAACTGCTGCTTTCTTGGCCCTTGTCCCACCCCACCCGGCAGGCTTTCCCACTTAAGCAGAAAGGGGAGAGAGATCCACCCAATGGCCTCCGACCTGGCGCAGAGCCTCCTCTTGATTTTTCTCTTCTCTTAGACCTTCCCACAGTCTCATCAGCAGCTCGGCTTGGCACTCTCTACAACACCCTTTCCCTCACTCCTCCCACCCTAACCTACCAAACACAGGCAGAAAATCTTATTTTCCTTGCTGGATGCTGTGTGGTCAGCATGTCTGCCTTCCGTGTGGTCCTAGACTGGACTGTTCCCTGCCAACAGACTGCTCTCATCACTGTGTGGCTGCCTGGCCGCATCGGTCACAATGGGCCACAGTCCCTGTTGCTTCGAGGCACCAGAATCTTGCATCTCACAGGATAAGCTACAAGAAGAAGGACAAGCAGTTCACAAACCTTCTGCCCGCACTGGAAATGAAACACTGAAAAGGAGCAACGGTCCACAACATGTAGGAGATTGGGCGTCACTGGAGCGTCCACAAAGGGAATTGGCGACCTTCTGTCGTCCTTTCCAGCCAAGACATGCACAGAAGGATTAGTTTTTCACCCATTCTCTTGGATTAGTATGCCTCCATTTGATGCTTTTCAGACGGACAAGATCAAAATTAGATATGGTTGTGATGATGTAAGTGTGCCTATTGTCCTCTTCAGCTGTTGTTTTTAAGAGAGGAGGGAAAGGGGGACTTTTTGGAACTCTGAGATACACACTGTGATTTTGCATAGTTAGAGGGGAAGCACTCCTGGAGGGCTGCTCTGGCTCAAGAGAAAATAAGCTAAGAGAAAATTAACAGCATCCCTCCTACAGCATGAAAGACTGACTCCATAGCCAGATTTGTCTTCCCAAAACGCAGAAAGAAATATTAGGTCTGCAGTATCCGGTACAGAAAACCTGAGAGCAGGGAGTACCTTTTAGAATCTATTTGATCAACAAATGTTACGGAGCAGCCTGCTCAACAAGGAAGCCAACGCCATACTCACTGCCTTTAGGCCTACGCCCTAACCATACAGATCAGCTTGTAATCACAAAGCGCAATTGATGCCATCAAATACAAATGCCCTCGGTATGAAGAGCAGGCTCCAGGGAAGGCTAAACACGCTCCACTAAGATTTGAGGAGTACCCAGGCTCCGCTCTGCTTAAGGGAAAGGATGTCAACATCCATTCTGAGCTGTTACAACACCGAGCACGCATGAGCCTCACAGAAGCATGCCGTTCAGCAGCTAGTCGTTTCTTTTTTCGAGCCAGAAACAACCTTAGAGGTGATCTGTTGTAAACATCTCACTTGCAAGAGGAAATTGAGGCCTTAGAAAGATCATCGTTTTGCTTAACACATCTCTAGCCCTCAATGGGACACAGAAAGTTACCCAGAGTGCTTTTCTCCAAGTTCTGTATCACTTCTAAGCAATTATGCTTGCTGCACACTTCTGCTTCCGGCTCCTTTGCCAAGCACAAACCACTATTGTCCTGATTTCGACTTCGTCACACTGATGGACAATGACTTCCTGATTTGTTCTGTATTTTCAACAGCTTTCGATTAGAACCCATAATAAATGTTCAAAGGAAAATGATATAAAGTACTTACCTGGTGTGCTAGTTACTTTATACACTGCTGGAACGAAACAAAGAAACAGACAAACAAACATGACAGAAAGGCAAGTTAAAGGAGGAATGGGTTATTCCATCCCATGCTTGAGTAGATTCAATCCAGCATGGCAGGGAAGGCGTCACAGCAGGAGCTTAAGGCTTCTGGTCGCAGGGCATCCACAGTCAGGAAGCAGGAGAGTGATGGAAGCTAGTGCCCAGCTCACTGTCTTCCGTTTATTCAGCCCAGGACGTCAGCCCATGAGACGGTGCACTCTGCAGTTAGGGTGAGTCTTTCTATCTCAATATACCTACCCCAGAAACTCCATCACAGACATCCCAGAAGTTTGTTTCCATGGTGATTATAAATCCCATCAACTCAAGAATAATCATCACATCTAGCATACACAAAGCCTCACTGTGTTCAATCTCTGGCTTTAAAAAAAACAAAAGTCCTAAAGAAAGAAAACGTGATAAAAAAAATTTACTTTGACATCAGAATCTTCTTTACAAAACTCACAACTGAAACCTCAAGACAACTGTATTTTTTTTTTCCATGCCTGCCTCACCACCACCAAATCTCCCGGGGCCAAAAGCTTGTGACCCAACACAGAGTTTTACAGTGTGTTTGATACATTTGAAAGAAAAACATTTATGCTTGGTTGACCCTTGCCAACAATAAATTAAATACAGCGTACAACTGATTTGCTAGAGTAGCCATTTTAAGATGGACAGATCATCAAATCGGTTTCAAACAGCCAGGGAACTCTTATAAGTCCAAGTGTTTGCAGCTGTTCTAGAGTCCCTTGGAGAGGACTGAGAGACGTGGAGTACAGGGCCAGGGCCAATAGGCATCTGAGGACACTGCTTCTTCCCAGAGACTGTTTCAGTGAGTGTGGAATGAACCAACTGAAGTTGTATCTCCACAGGGGCCAAGCATAAGGCCCCTAGGTAACTTGAACAAAGTTCTAGCTGTATTTCCTCAAAGGAGAATATCATACTGAAACATAAATGTGCAAATACTAATATAGGAAAGTTTTGTTACACATGTACCTAACTGCATGTAGCTCCCTATCTCTATTCTGCATGCATGTGCACACGTGCACACGCACATGTGCACATACACATGTTTTTTTCCTATATAAATATTGTGTCATTCTTTTGGAAAGAGAGGACAAAGAATTCTAGAAATTCTTGCATGGAAACAAAAACATTTGGAAATTTTGTCCACCGAACAGAGCTTAGCTGTTCCCTCCTCCCACTCGGCAAGCAGGAACCCCAGCGGGGCCTAGTGACGGATTTATAAGGTGTAAGGAATGTGTGCAATGAATTCCTTTTGCTGTTTCATGAGGGAACATTGCTAGCTTGTAGACATGACTTCCTGACAGCTCAAGGGAACTTTGTACCTGCTGCCTAGGGCAGGCTGGCTTGTTGTTTCCACTCAGTGAGGTGGTTGACGAGCCTTGAGGGTGTTTTCCAGCCAATCACATGCTGTAGCAATAAAACACACAAAATCAGACTATGAGTATGTATTGGCATGTATTAGTTCCTTTTCTGTTACTGTGATGAAATACCATGACCAAAAACATCTTACAGAAGAAATAATTTGCCTTGGCTTATGGTTCCAGAGAGAGCCACAGTGCTGGCTCTGGGGAGGCAAGGCAGTCAGCGGCAGGAGCAGGAGATCCTATCTCTACCCATACACAGGAAGCACATGATGGGGAGAGGGGGAGAGCACAGGAAATGGGACAAGGCAAAGCTATAAAACCTCAAAGCCTGTCTTCCAATGGCAAACTTCTAACAGGCTGTACCTTCCTGAAGATTCCATAACCTCTGCAAACAGCGCCACCAACTGGCAGCCAAGTGTTCAACACGTGAGCCTATGAGAACATTCTCATTCAGACCACCGCAGATGGTTTGCATAAAATCTAGAAAGGCGATGTACTTTACTCTGTAGAAATACGCATAACAATATATCCAGCAGTCTAAAGTTTTCGAGAACTGCAACCTGTAATTCTGCTTTTCATTGTAAAATATTGCTTCCCTTCAAGGGGACAAAGGAAAACATGTAAATCTGCCAAGCCATACATCAAACATTTTTACCATGTGCCAAAATATTGAAACTCTGTGCATCCCTGATTGATTTTCAAGTAGCTGACTGTAATTTCTCTGCAAGTTTTTGAAGTACAGTGATAATGGTGTGTTGATGTTTTAAGACAAAGATCACTGTCAAGCACAGCTACTGGAATGCAAGTAGTATAGCATATTTGATTCTGTTACCCAATTTTTAGAGAAAGATCCCTGACCCTGGCATAATGGTAAAAAGCAGAGAGTTGTTTGGTATATCCCTAGTGGGAAAAGGAATGGATAAAGTGATTCACTGGCCCCTAAATCCACATTCAGGTACTGACATGAGCTTTATGTTCAGACAGCAGAAGGTTTGGGGCAGGACAAGAGGTATGCATAATTAAGCAATCCTGGTCCTGGTGTGGTCTGTAGTGTTGTCTCAGTTCCAGTCCCGTAAGGTGAGGAAGTCCTCAAGGCTTGATTGGAGAAGGTGGCTCTCCGGAGATGATTATCCCTGCTATGGCACAGCCTGACTCTCCTGAGCATTGCCTGTATCTGGACCCAGTCTATCCTGGGAGAGTCTAGGGTGACTCAAGAGGGAGGTGTAAAGGCGATGCTTTACCTTTCTGCCATTGGCCCAAGAAAAGGAGATTGATAGACTCAAAACGAAGACACCAATAGCAGACTTCCATGCTGCCTTTAGTTACCCAGTGGTCTCAAGTGAGTGGTTGGTGCTTCTGAGCAAAGGCAGCCTCCAGGTGGCTGTTGCAATTGCTTAGCACGTTCATTTGTGAGCAAGCACATTTTTTGACACAGAAACCATGCTGTTTTTTTTTTCCTTAGTTCTATTTCAGTTCTACCACATAGTTCTAATTTTTATGTTTCGTGTCGTCCTTCCATTATTACAGATTGTACTTCACTTCAACAAAAATTGCTGTGAAAAACTTTTTTTTTCCTCTTAAAGATGACTAATACACCAAGGGTCAGTTGTTGTGGAAGTTTATTTTTAGTTGTATATAAAATAATTGTTTTGTGCACTGTTGGGTGAGGGACTGCCTAGGTCTTGGCATTTGTATTGAATGCAGGTGTTGGATTTATGTGGGGGACGTTTGGTTGCTCATGATCTGCATGTGCTATCAGTAGAACACCTGAGGAGTTCTGGATCAATAAAAACACCTGAGCTCAGATGCTTGGGGTTCCATTGTCGATTACAGTGCTGGCCAGGATAGCGGTTCCCTCTGCTAAGGTCTGGCAGGGTTTTACACCTATGAAAATGCCTCTGTGTCCTCCTTGTCTTCATTAGTTAGCCCACATACCAGTAAACTACTACAGTCAGTCTTCCATAAATCATCTTTGAAACCCTTGTGTATGTGCCTATTTGGCCAAATCTACAACATTCCTCTCTGTTATGCCCTTCCCAACTGTATCAGATTCAATGTTGAGACCCCATCAGTGGGGTAATCACCACCATACAGTAGGATAAAAACTAAGTGAGGGTCCCACCCACCAACCGCCAGGCTTAGGCTGTTGTGCAGCCTTTAGCAAAAGTAAACTGCCTTGCCCAGTTGCTTTAGCTTTGCACCTGTGTCTCTGTGACACTGGGGATATTTCCCAACATTGTGGATATAAGCTAAAGTTAGATTTTAAATGTTCAATAACAAAAAACGCTGCTGGATTGAACTATGACTATTGTTTACATGTGGTTTTCCAAACATGTATTCTGATTATTACATATCAGGATATTGTTAGAGATTCATCCCTTAATGAGGTTGATGATTCATTAGTTGATGTATACATGGAATTTTTTTTTTTTTACCACTCACTGTTATATTGTTTTTAAAAACCTATGGCATTAATTTCACTTCTCTAAAAGTATTAGTCAATTTTAGCACTGAAAATATCCTTTATATAGATATGTAATTGGGACTTAGAAGAGTTCATTGCCGACCCTGAGGGTCACAACCAGTGCTTATAGCCAGGTCCTGCTGTTGTCCTCAATAAGCTGACTAAAAGAGCAGAATTAAAAGTAGGAAGCAGAAAGGGGAAGAGGAACAAAGAGATCCAGTGATCCCCTGGAGTCTCTAGGTTCTGAAGTAAGATCAAAGTTTAAACAGGGATGTGAGCATCTAAGCAGTCACAGCCACGGTGTGGCCCTGCCTGCCATTGGCCTGCCATGATCTGGGCCTCAGTCTCATCCTGTACAGTTGTTAAAAGTGTTGTGAAATTTATCAAGTTGTTAAAATTATGTGCGATCTCTTTTTGTGAAGACAAGTATCTCTCTGGCTGGCGCCTTCTCCTTCTCCCAGCAGGAGATTTCTGGGCAAATTCCTATTTCTCTGGCATCTATTATTTTAATAGCCCGATAATCAGATTGAGAAACAAGTGTCTCTGCAGAATGCTTTCATTTCTGCCAGGCCTGTTATGAGCTGTGTTATGTTGCTGGGTCTGAATTCTTGGAGTTCCTTCTGATTTACATGCCAAAGGTGACATCAGTTATCAGTCCTCCAAAAAGATGCTATTAATGGCTTATCAGCTGATAATTCCTTTGGGATTCCTTTTCAACAACATTGAAACTAAAAAACTGGAAAGCATTTAACTTGCAAAAGGAGCTGGCTATTATCGGCACTGTGTTCTCAATTTCCGAGAAGGCTCCAATGGGTTTTACTGAATATACAAATAGGCTGCCTGTTTGTGTCACTCTTGCCAGATAAGTCCTGGAGTTCTGCTGTGTAACATAGTTCCTGGGGTGAGGGTGGGCTTCCAGGAGCCCTTTTTATTCATATAAAAAAGGTTTGCACACAGTGACCATCTACTATGGCAGCAGGGAAGGAATGGCAAGTAGCAAGTGAATTTATCCTTCGAATCGGTTTTGTGAAGGTGACTTATTGAATATGCTTTGAGAGAGCAGTGAGCCAGGCAGCCAAGAGCACTGTCTATACTATGAGGGAATGGACCACAGGATGTCTCCATTTGAGAGAAGTACTTTGATGGTTAGGGTGCGGTTCTTATGATAACTTTTATGGGTAGCTTCAGTTGTCAATTTGACATACCTGTGGTGAGGGAACCTGCAGTCAGAAATTGCTTCCATCTGATTGGCCTGTAGGCATGTCTGTGGAGGTACTTTCTTGATTGCCAACTGATCTAGGAGGGCCCAGCCCACTATGGGTGGTGCCATCCCTAGGCTGGTGAGCCTATAGTGAGTGGTGAGTATAAAGAAAGGTAGCTGAATATGAGCCTAGAATCAAACCAGTTAGCTGCATTCCTCCCTAGTGGTCTCTGCTTCAGTTCCTGACTTCCTGGCTTCTTTTAACATGGTGGATTATAACTTGTAAGCTAAAATAAACCCTTCCATCCCCTAAGTGGTTTTCGGTCAGTGTTTTATCAGATCAACAGAAAGCAAACTAGACCCTGAAGGTTAGTGGCGTGGAATGTATGCCGTGGGATGGATAGTGCAGAGTGGATAGTCTACTGCTCCAGGAGGTGAGTGTGAGCCTCTGTGCATTCCTTCATACCCAGTTGTGGCCATCTCAGCCATGCAAACAAGGGCAGTCCAACTCGAGCAAAGGTCAGTCTTGGTCCAAAAGAAAAGCTGAGTGAAATGACTCTGGCGGCAGCTCTGCTGTGTCACGTTACAGATTTTCATGGCTGATAGCTTATGATTGCTGGACCATGCTTGTGAAAATTCCTGATGGAGACTAGCTCCGTTTCCTGGCCTCTTATTAATGGCTGTCCCTCCACAGAAAGTAAGCATTTCTTTTGAAAAAAAATGGAAAACAGAGTGAAAGGTCTCAGGTAGGGGTTCAAATGGAAACAGAGACAGATTGTTGGGAGCATGGGGTTTATTAGAATTGTTAACATCACGGAGAGACAGACAACAGCATAATGGGGTCTCTGAAGAGAGTACAGGCCCCCAAACCAAAGTCAGAATGAAAAGAACTCCAGGGAAATAAGGGCCCATGTGGCAGAAGTGAAGGTCTCTTTTACCTTTCTGAGGATGAGGATGTTTTACAAGCCCGTGTCTGTTACCAGGACCTGACTCCCAGGCAAAACTCAGGGAAAGGGATGGAAGCAGGATGTGTGGCCACCAATACCTACTTTGATGTAAATCCTAACACTTGGGAGTCTGTTGGTTAAACAAAAGATAAGTAATGTCTTCTTAGGGTGCCTGTGGGTGTCTGTGAGTTGGGAAGGACAGCTGCCTTACTGCGGCTGAGCAGCAGCTGGATTCTAACTTTACGTTCTTACATTCTTTGTTTACAGATGGGAAGGGGAGCCGCAAGGGATGGTGGGTGTAGACGCAGACTGACTTCTAAGCTGGACAGAGATGGAGATGAGGGTGGGTCTCTTCTCCAGGGGTAGTCTGGTCTCGGCCTCTAGAACAAAGGTTGGCACCTGCCCTTTTCACGTCAGGAGGATATTGAGTCCAAGTAGCCTGCTAGGCAGTATTGGTTATTTTTAGAATTTTAGAAACAACTTTTGGGAATAAAACCGTAACATTTAAATAAAAACTCAGGAAAACAGTTCTAAAACACCAAATGTACATTCTTAAGTTGAACATAAATGTTTTAGGATCTAAGAAGTAACCACGGGTTTTATTATGCAAATCAGCCTTTTAAAATATGTTAATTTACATATTTTAACACAAAAAGCTGCTGTATTATTTCACGGCAATGCTGGCCGGCAGATACAGAAGGACTGACAAAAGATGAGTTACTTACATAGTAGCAAAATCTAGAATAACATGTAATTGTTTTGAGCCCTTGGCACAAATACTTTTTGAGACTTAGTTGAAAGCTGCTGGATTTGGAGAAAAGCACAGGGCCACAGGTCAGAAGATGAGAGAGATTTGAAATGGGGAGTTGTGTGGGTGCATTTCAGTCCATGGAAAGGCTAAACCCATTTTAAGTATCATTAACCATTGTGGGCGGGGGCAAAGGATAGCCTTTGGAAGAGTTTTGCTGTGCAGGAGTTGGCTGGCTTAAATCCCCTCCTGTCTTTATTTTGAAGGTGACTCAAGGGGGCAGTGAAATGGATTGTTGGGGGTTCAGAGTAGATGGCATGGCATAGCATTTGTATCAGTTACTCTTCTGTGGCGATAAAATCACATGACCAAAAGCAACTTAAGGAGGAAGTGGGGAGGGGCGGGAGTGTTTTTTGGATAAATTTCAGGGGGAATGGAGTCCACAGTGATGGGAAATGTATGACATGATGTAGGAGCAGGAAGCTGGCTCAGTACATTTCCATCCATGCCCAGGAAGCAGAGAGAGACAGAGAACAAGAGCACAGCAAGACTGTAAACCCTCAAAGTCTGCCCTGGGTTCTAGAACCTTCCCGAACAGCACCACCAACCAAGTGCATATGAGCCTATGGAGAATGTTTCTCCATGCCATCACACCACTAATAATTCTTCTAATAAACTCCACACCTCCAACAGTCTGCCTCAGTGAGACTTTCTTCAGACAATTGTTGAAAGCTGCTGGCAGGTGGTTTCTAAGGCATGTCCACTAAGAGGTAGATGGGTGTCCATCCACACCACACCAACATGCCACCTGCCATGTCTTTGTTCATTTTCCTTATTTGCAAGAGAGGAAGAAATTTTTTTAGGATCATTCCACTCTAGAAGGTGGAACTCACATTCAGTGCAGAGAGACACCTGTAAGGAGGAAAACACTCTCACAGAGGGAGTGTAGACAGTGGGCACAGAAATCTTTGTGCAGGAAAATATTCTCAAGGGTAAGAGTAGAAATTGGCCAGAAAGACCACCACAGAGGAAAACAGTTTCACAGAATATGTTGATGTGCCTATGAGGAATGATCTTGACTATGTTAATTGAGGTGAAAAGACCCATCCACTATGGGTGGTGTCATCCCATAATTGGGTTCCTGAACTGCATAGTGGAGAAAGGGAGCTGAGTGACCTCATTCATTGGTTACTCCATGCTTTTTGTCTATGGATACAATGTAACTAGCCTCCTCAAGTTCCAGTGTCTGTGGCTGCCCCATTACTGTGAACTAAAATCTAGAATGGTGGGCCAAAATAGACCCTTTCTCCCTTAAGTTACTTTTGTCAGAGCATTTCTGCCCAGCAAGATGCAAAGATACTAAGTTACACTGTCATGAGGTACTGTCAGAAACACAGATGAACATATTTGTATCTTTTCACAGTGTCAGAATTTATGGAACAACAAATTCACGAGGTGCAATAGTTTCATTGGCAACACTTTGCTAGAAATTCCCATTTTATTGATAGCCATTGCCAAGGCAAATGTAGGTTATCTTATTCCAGGTTTAATTACTAGTATTAACTATCAGTTCATAACATGTTATTTCACACAGCAAATCTTTCTCTTCCTAGTGTCTTTCTCTCTGTCTCTTTCTGTGTGTGTGTGTGTGTGGTGTGCGTGTAGGTTACAGAATGACCACAATGGTTAGTGGCAAAGAATTTCAAAGAGACCCAAGAATCCAGAACTGGGTAAATGATACCAATATAAAGGAGTCTGTGTCAGTGACATAAGTAACCACCCAGAGGTCTCTGGAAATGTGTGGCTGCTATTTTAGAGTCAGGCTACAGAGACAGACAGAGTTGAGCTATGCAGTTGAGTCTAGCTACAGAGACAAAAGGGCAGGATCAGGGAAAAAAAAAAAAAAAGGCAGATGGATGAGCAGGAGGTCCAGATGGGGCCACAGAAGGATAGGCATACAGCAAGTGAGCAGGCCATGCTAAGAGCAGAGACTGAACTGAGCTGAAGCCCCTGGGAGAGTCAGCAGTTCTCTACCCGTTGGTTCTTTGACACAGACACCCGGTGGTCAGAGGACAGGTCAGCAAAGCTGCTACCATCTTAGCGTAAGATGTCTGTCTCTCTGTGGGGTCCAAGTGAAGGAGTTCTACATTTCCCTCTACATTTCCCCAGTCTGCTCTGGCCAATAAGTTCTTGGTCATGGTTTTCCTGATAACACATATGTTCGTGTGTCCCTGAAGTCCCTATTCACCTCAATAAATTTATGTGCTGTTACCATTTTGACACCTGGAACTCGGTCATGTATCAATCTGTGCCACATAGGTGGTGCCAGACAGATGGTGCAGGATCATCCTCTATCCTCAGAATGGAGTGAAAAACTTGTTGTGAAATAGACTCTTTTGGGACAAGGTCCAGTGTGAGTACACCACTTCATATATAACGGAATGACCTAGGTGGTGGCACTCTGATCTAAGCACAAACTAACTTTGCAAGTACAAAAACAGAAAATATGATAATCTGATAGCTGATGGGGGAACACCAATGTCTCTCTTTAGATTATTTCCTCTTCCTTCTGGGCTTTAGCGTATGGTCCTGGTTACAAAGTAACCCACAAGTACCTGGGTGCATTCCAGATCTGACTGAACACAAGCAGTCACCTCCACGTTGTAGCTTAATGTCTTACAGTGTTCGGTTCTGAGAGGTGGGTGAGGGTTGATATTCACTACGTGTTAGATGATTGGCCTTATCTGGGTGATAGTAACTTGAAAACAATAGTTCAGACTAGATGCAATCAGGCTGTGGTTGTTCGAAATGTTCCTTTTTCCACTCAATGAAATCATGATGTGTCTTAGAATAACCTAAGACTGGTGATGTTGGAGTACATATACTTCAGTCTTCATGAAACTGTGCATTCATAAATAATTGTAGATATTGTGACATAAGGAAAGTCACAAACCCTGGTTCTGTTACATACTCATTTGGGTTTTCCTGAGCAAATATTCTTTTATCTCTATGGATCTTGCTTTAGCAGTGTTTAAGATATGACCAATCATAGTAAATTGCCCTAAAAATGACATGTAATGTCTATTGACATTGCTTGGCAAATAGGAAGTGCTTAGGTATTTTCACTATAAGAGTTGGTTCTTTATTAGGAGTAATTTGCTCCCTCCTTTCAAAAGATAAGGAGACTTACTAGACTGTTATGTAGCAATTTCCTCAGCAATAAATCTCCATCTTGAAGGGAACCTTTTAAGACACAGAATGTTCTAAAAGAAGGAAAAGCATTCCACCCTGTAGGAAAGCTAAGTAAGCTTAGGAAATGAACAACTCAAAAGTTTCAGGAAGTCCCTAAAACTGAATAGATGCAGTCTATCCCTTTCTCCCAAAGCATGTATAAGTAGTAAGGACTGCTGAGAGACACTCTTAGACAAGACAAGCCACCTAAAAATAGAACTATTTGAGCAGCCTAGAAGAAGCTCAGACTGATCAAACTTCCTGGAAGGGGCTCAGACCAATTGAGCTGCCTGGAAAAGAAAATTGCCAACCTTTTGAAGTACCTGAAAGTTATGCAGTGAGATCCAGGGTTCCAGCCTTGTTAACCATCACCCATGTTGGAGTGGGTTTTTTAGTTACACAGCTGTTTTAAAGTCATTTCTCCTTCTGTAAGGAACCCATTGGTTCACCATGTTGGACTTTGATTGGTGTCCTTACTTCACCTACTGGGATCTACTAGGTAATGGGAGTAGTGGACAGGAAAGCACCACAGCATCTGTAAGACACTCCATAACTACTAGTTCTGGTATCAGTAGCAGGAAGGGGGAAAAACATTATTCAATATTGACAAATTAAATTTGTACATTAAAGTTAGATTTTCAAACACTGCTATATTTCTTTTAAAGAGTTTAAGAAGAAATACCAGAGTCATGTGATTATGGAAAGATTGAATTCTTGCTTGAGTCTCTTCATTGCAGCAACTTACACTGCAGCCTCCTCAAACTGCTTATGAATTTTGAGGTTCCTACCTGTGCCTTTTTGTTCCCTTTGCCTAGAATCTCTCTTGGCTTGTCTGTCTGTTTAGCACTCACAAGTTCTTCCTCCAACACTTACAGCAAATACTTCTCCAACACAATATTGACTCTCATCCTCCAAAGGCTCATCTCTCTGACACAGATCTAGCTGCCTGGGTTCTCTTGAGTACCTTCTCCCTGTTTACTTACTACATAGCATTATAATTTGGAACATATCTTCCTTCTTTTATATTCTGTGAACCACTTCAGGGTATGATTATACTTTTTTTCACTCATTGCTATTATTATTTTTAGTAGCGGTAGTAGTTTATAACCCATGTTTCATGGCACATGAACTTGAAGTGGACGTTGAATTTTTAGTGAATGAATGAATGAGTAAATAAATAAAATGTGTTGCATGTTTAGATACTAGAGCACGGCATATGGGAACTCTGCTCGGTTCTCAATTTTCTCGGAATTTTCCGTTCCTTTTATGAAGAATTGAAGGTGAACAAATCTACTGACCCTGGGCAGCCCTGGCTCAGAGTCAAAGGAAACCATCTGGAAGGCTGAGTTTGAGTTCAACAATAGGAAGTGGCTGATCTCTCATTTATCTTTCATGTTATCTGGTTACTGAGATCGCTTCTAAATTTGTTCCTAAGAAGACACTCTGTCTCTGTCTCTATCTTTCTCTCTCTCAGTGTGTATGTGTGTGTGTGTGTGTGTGTGTGTGTGTGTGTTTGCCTGCTTTGAAGGCCTATGATAATATTTCAATTCATACAGTAGTCAGCACAGACATAGCATTCCATGTACATTTTTTTACCATTTAAACAATCATTTAACAAATGGGGAAATCAAGCCATGATTACTGTATGTAGCAAAATATCAGCAGTTGAGTATTTTTGTTAATATGAGATTTACAAATCTTGTCAAAATACAGGAAAAGTACATGAAAATAAAACATGAATGTAAAACAAATTTTGAGAAAAAAAAATGTATGCTACATGTGAAATATTTAAGGTAAAAGGATAAAATATCATAAAATAACATGCCTTTATCATATGGTGCTTAAAATAAAAAGAATTGTCTTACTAGTTGCATATTATGCTTCCGCCCCCGGAAAATCCAAAGGAATTACTGGAAACCATTAATATTAGCAGAAGAGTCTGGAAAGGCTATCAGAGAAATACTTTGAAATCAACAGTTTTCCTAGGCAGGTACATTAAGCTTAAAAAATGGTGAGATTCCATTAATACTAATAAGAAATCTATATGCTTCCTACGAATAATTTGAAGGAGCATTGTGTGATTGTGTGAGTCTTGTGAGGAGCTGTGGTCTGCACTGATATTAGTAGGAGTACTAATCTGATATTTGCCTTTTCTAATGTGATGACTCCCAGTCATCAGATGCTGATGGGTTCTGGTCTTTGTCTGGAGGTATCTGTAAGGCAGAGAGAGTTAACTGGAAATGACAAGAGTCTTTTGAAATCTCAAGCCTGCCCCACCCCTTAACCCCCACCCCTGCCTGCCTTGGTTCCATACTTACTCCAACAAAGCTACACTTGATAATCCTTCCCAAACAGTTCCACTGACCGTGGGAGGGGTCATATGAACCTATGGGAGCCATTCTCAAATCACCACAGATGGTGACATTGATGCCACCACTTTTGCTGCCACAAGGATCGCTTAGTGGCTCTAATGGAGCCCCAGTAATTTCCTCCAGCTCTAAGCAATCTTAACTCTTCCCACCTCCTTTACCACTGGAAACCACTAATCTGCTGTCCAAGTATAATGTTGTCGTTTCAAGAATGCTATATTAATGGGATCGTGCAGCATTTTGAGATTGGCATTCATTCAGCGTGACTCTCTGGAGGGTCTTCCTGATTGTTGGATATTTTATAGTTTATTCTTTTGTGTTGATGAGAAATATTTAGTAATAGTAATACACCAAAGGTTAACCACTTGCTGTTGGAGAGCATCTGGATTATTTTCATTTGAGGAGTACTTTAGTTTCATCTTGTTACTGTTAATAAAACAATCTGACCAAAAGCAACTTGGAGAGAAAAGGGTGTGTTTGGCTTACATTTCCAGGTCATTTACATTTACAGCCCATCGTTTGATGGAAGACAGGGCAGGTACTCAAGGGAGGAATCTTGGGGAAATGTGGCTTGCTGGTTTGCTTTCTAGCCTGTCCTGCGGCACATATTCAGCTAGCTTTCTTACATAGCCAGAACCACCTGCCTAGAAATGGTATAACATACAATGGGTTGTGTCCTCCTTTACTAATCAAGAGAGCCCCTGTCAGGCATGACCACAGACCAATCTCATCTGGGCAATTCTTCATTGAAGTCTTCCTCTCAGATGACTGCTGACTGTGTAAGGTTGACAATAAATGCTAACAAGAATGAGTGGAAGTGAAGGGTTGGAAAAGATGGAGGATAAGAGAATGGGGGTGAGGGTGGAAGGTTAGGGGTTGTGTTACAGCTAAAGAAGCTATAAACATTTGGGTACACATTTTTCTGTGAATCTAAGTATTTGTGGACTAAATGTCCCACAGTGAGATGGTATGGTAGACTAGTATCTACGTGCTTAGTTTAAAACAAACAAACAGAAAAACATGCTGGGATGTGGTGGCACACGCCTTTAATCCCAGCAATTTGGAGGCAGAGGCAGGCAGATCTCTGTGAGTTCAAGGACAGCCTGGTCTCCAGAGTGAGTTCTAGGACAGCCAGAGTTACAACAGAGAAACCCTGTCTTGAAAACAAACCAACAAACAGATAAAACCTAACACACAGTTTTACGTTTCCCAAAAAAAATAAAAAATGAAAAAATAAACCCATATGAACGGGGCTGGGTGTGATGGTGTATAACTGTATTTCTAGCATTCAGAAGACTGATGTGGGAAGATTCCACGTCTGAGCCAGCCTGGGCTACATAACATGCCTGTCTTAAAAGTAAAATAAGAGGAAGAAGAAGAAAGAGGAGGGAGGGACGAGGAGGAGAGAAAGGGGGATTTGTGATCCAGTTACCCTGTAAAGCACTTCCCATCATTGACTTTTGTCATCCTACGAGGAGGTGTGGCATCTCCTCTCATTGCCTCTGCGTGTCTCCACTGGGGTTGGACACCCTTTCGCATGTTCATTCTCCGTGGATGGCTTCTTCAGTGAACTGTCCCCTCCAGATTTTTATCCTTATTCTGATTGGTTTGACTGCTTTTTATTCTCAAGATCTGAAAAGTCTGTATCTTATACATGCTAGGTCTGTGCCAGCCATGTCATATATAACGAAGTCCCTCATTCTGTGGCGTTTTGTTGTCTCTGTGATTGGCTGACACAGAGTCCTTTGGGTATACTATGCAGTAATGACACAGCTGGGTCATGTGATAGCTCCGTGTTTACTCTTTGAGCTGATTGCACCAGTTCAAATTCCCGCCAGCCGTGGATTTTTTCTACTTCCCTCACAGCCTTGCCAGCTCTTGTCGTTGTCTTGAGGATGGCTATTCTAGCTGGAGTGAAATGGAATCTCCGTGGGTTTAATTAGCATTTCCCTGGCTGCTAAGGATATTGAATGATTTTTCAGTTATTTGTGGCACATTTTGCATTTCTTCTTTCTACTCAGCTCATTAGCCCACTCATTGGGTTATTTTGGGTGTCTAACTTAGGGAGTTCTTTATAGATCCTAGATGTCAGTTCCCTTCCTTTGAACATCTGTCAGGTTTTCTTTCCCATTCTGTTGGCTCTCTTCATTAGTGTCCATTTCTGAAGTGCTTTCTGCTCTCTCAGACGCACAGTGTCAACCCCCGAAGCTAGATGGTAAGTCCGAAACTGGCTGTGTTCATTCTCCTTTGCCAAAATCATTGTGGTTATTCTAGCTTCTTTGTCTTTCCATGTAGAAGTTAGAATAAAATTATCTTCGTGCACAAAGAATCCTGAGCTAATCTTCACAGGCACTGTATCTGTATGTAACTGGGTGAAAATTTAACATTTTCACTATTTTGAAGCTTCAAATTCATAAACACAAAGTTTACTCAGATCTGTTTTTTTCCAGCATTTGTAATATCTCACATATAATTTCTGTATGGTTTTTGTGATTTACATTTCTGAGTTTTATTTTTGAGTCACTACTAGTAATATTAGTGTATTTTAAATTTCACCCATGTGTTCCTTGCTAATCTATGGAAGTGCATTCGAGTTTTGTTTGTTTTCCTTGTACCCTAGTCTTATTTAAGCCACCTGCCAGTTCCAGGAAGCATTCTGTTTTTGATAGATAGTGTAGAATCTTCTACAAGAAGAATCGGGATATTTTCAAATAGAAATTCTTCTTTAGCTTGGAACAATTGTCAATATCGAATCAGCCTAGCATCCCTGAAATAAGTTTTACTGGTTCAAGAACTAACATTTATCTTATGTATTGCTGATATTTTTGGCTAATATTTTGTTGAGAATATTTTTGTCTGCATTTCTGAAAGAGAGTAGTCTATATGGATTTTACTTTTTATTTGTATTTTATTGGGATTTTTTCCCCTCCTTTTTAATCTTTTATTGTTTGGGAAGTGGATTTTTTTTAAATCTACGAATTCAATTTTCCTAACAACAGATCTATGAGATTACTTACTATTGTGTGCATCATGGTGGATTTTGAGGAATTGGTCTGCCTCTTTTGAGTTGTCGGTCATATAATGAGACCCATTCTAAACACTATTATCTGTGTCTACAGGTTCTGTTTCATTCCTGAGAGTAAAGATTTACGTCATCTCTGTCCTATTTCACTCTTCCGAAAGCTTTGCCAGTTTTATTCGATTTCTCAAAAACTCTTTCATGATACCAGCGGAGCATCTCACCAGAGTGTCACAGGAGTATAAATAAGTTTTCCATTACCGTGACAAAATGGATGTCAAAATCAACTTACAGCACAAAAGGCCTCAGAGGTTTCGCTCCCTGTCCCTTGGCTTTTGTTCAGAGCCTTCACCGATGGTGAAGAGCACGTTGTGGATCACGCTGTGCATGTCAGCAAAGAAAGACAAAAGGCTGTGTTCTGCTCTCCACAGACACACCTCCAGTGACCTGCTTTCTCCAACCAGGCTCCTTCCTTGTAGCTCCACCAGCTGGGGAGCAAACCTCGTCACATGAGGCTTTGGGGGACGTTTCCCATCTACACTATAATGGCCCTTCACTTGGCTTCTGCTGGTGTGACAGGGGTTGGAACACGTGGCTGTGTCTGGTTTGGTTTTTTGTAGCATTTGGTAGGAGGAGGAGAGTACTGTTATCTAAGATGTCCTAGCCTGATGGCCCACCCTTCTTCCCATCCTTTAGCTAGGGAGAGCACTTCTCATTGGCTACTGTGTTTGTTTGTTTGCTTGCTTGGAGAATACCAGGGTATACCATCTTGGCATGACTCAACTTAACTTTGAGATCGCTGTGACTCACAAAGCTCACCTGATCACGCCCCAGCTTTTAAGCCCTGGACCATGTCGTCTTTTGTTGTCATTTTAAAGTTTATTTTGTTTTCCAAATGATTTTTAAAATTAAAATCACTCTCATTAATGTGCAAACATCCCACAGCTAATTTTCAGGAAGCCACTGAAACCCTTGCCAGCCTCAAGCTCTGTACTTCTCGGAGAACTTGTATGCACTCTGGAGATGTCAGGCATCATTTCGGGTTTCACACGCTCACTCTCAGTCCCATTTGTGTTCTCTCACCCGCCAAAAAGTAAAAGAGATGGATAGCTTCTTTCATGCTCTGTGTGTCCTGCTTGGATTCTGTCCTTCCTTGTCACCTAATGTCACCCTCTCTTGGTCTCCTTTCTAAACGTTACTCCCTCATTGACAGCTGTGCACACATATGCATTACAGCTATGATCTGCATAGGAGAGAAAATACGTGGTGGTTTTTTTCTCACGTTACTTAAACTTTCTAAATCCGTTTTCCTACAAATTTCACCTTTCTTTAGCGATGAATCCGGTTCTGCTTTGTACACGTACCACATTTTCATTATCACTCATCTGTTGATGGATGGTTCCATTCCTACAGAACAGTAAACAGAGCAGTAATACTCATAGTTGTACAAGTATCTCTGCAGTAGGATCTGGATATGCCCCGGGGTGGAATTGTTGGGTCATAGGGAACTTCCAAACTGATTTCCATAATGGCTGTGTTAATTCATTCAGCCAGCAGCAGTGAATAAGGGTTTCTCCTTCCCAGCATCCTCTCCAACATCTGTGGTCAGATTTCTTGATGATGGCCATTCTGAGAATAGAGATGTGTTATTTCAAAGTAGTTTTAATTTGCATTTCCCTCATGACTAGGGATGTTGAGGACTTTAAAGAATAGTTAGTGACTATTTCTGTTTCTACCTTTGAAATTTTTCTGATCATTTTCTCAGCCACTGGAGTAATTTTATTTCCTTGCTGTTTAATTTCTGCACTTTGTAAATTCTGAATATTAGTCCCCTGTCTGAAGTGCTGTTGGTAAAGGTTTTCTGTTCCAGAAGTTGACGGTGTGCCCTGCTGAGTTTTTTTTTTTTTTTCCTGTGCAGAAACCTTATTTTCCTGTGGTCCCAGCTATAGATACGTGCAGCTGGCTCTGTTGTGATTGATTCAAATGCCTCGAAGAGTTTTCTCTCTGTTGCCATCTAATGCAGTTCTTGCGCTCTGTTTAATTGACTGTGTGTAACACTGCCCTGTATATAGACATAGATGGAGGTCTATGTCTTATTCTTTACTTTATCCCCAGTATCATATTACTTGTTTCATCCGTTTCTAGGGTCTCAGAATTTTAGTTTACAGCTTTGCTCTTCCACACAGAAGTGATGGGGGGGAAGGGGGACTCAGCTTTCTAATTAGTTATGTAACTTAGGATCAGACAGTGTCAAAGGCAGCAACAATTCTGGAAATTCTCCTTTCTTCCACACCTTGTCTTAATGGGCGAAATGGGAGAAAGATGGCGATATAGAGAAATCTCATGTGTCGAAAGTGTCGCCGTTGCCAAAGTAAAATGCTTGCTGTTTGTCAATAAAACAAATGTCAATTCAGAAGACACTTCAAATGGTTTAATAAGGAAATCTAAAGGAAAACACATTACGTGATGACTTACTTCAAGAGTGACAGACTAGACCACACAGGCAGGTCCATTCGTTCCAAAGCAAGTCCCATGGAAACCACAGAAGAGAACCATTTGGGTCTGTCTGTTGACGTCTTCAACTGATTACTCACTATTTTTAGACACTCTGGCAGATAGGATTGTTACACAGTGCTTGCCTTAAGATATCTTACTAAGGAATGAGGCTGTGATTACTAGAAACAAGTCAGAATAGGTACCATGACCAAGAGTTGTGAGTCGCACACTTCTGTGTGCACACACGCATGCACACCATGTTCACACATGCGCACGTTCAGATGTGTGAGTGTGGACATGTTTGTGTCCCAACGCTCATTAAGAGATCGGTGAACAATCTCAGGCACTGTTCCTTCCCTTCTACCTCCCTCACAATATGATGTTTTCTTGTCCAACCCAGGCCCATGTTCATCCACAAGTTCTTCTGTCTCTGCCTCCCACCCAACAGTCACAGAACTTCACATTTAAACAATCTATTAGTCATTTTTATCTGTTGGTACCTAGGGATTACAGCTCAGTCGGCAAGGTGCTTGCTTGCCTTGCAAGCATAAGGCCCTTAATTCAATCCCCAGAACCCATGAAAAAATGTCAGGCATGTTCGTATACACATATAATCCTAGCACTGGGGGAAAGTGACAGAAGGACCCTCAGGCTTGCTGGACAGCTGGTCTAACTTCACCGGTGAGCTCCATACCAGTGAGATCCCATCTCAAATGAGACTGATGAAAGTTCTCAGAATAACACTTGAAGTTATCCCCTGTCTTCCACACAATTGCATACACACGCACACAGGAAAAAATATTACCAAATGGGGGGCGCACGCCTCTAATCCCAACATTTGGGAGGCAGAGATAGGTGGATCTCTGTGAGTTTGAGTCCAGCCTTGTCTGTGTAGTTAGTTGCAGGCCATCCAGGGCTATATTATAAGACCCTGCCTCAAAATATCAAGTAACAAAACCTGTTAATACCCGGTGATAAAGACTGCAAAAGGCCATGTGCCTGTAACCCTGATAATGGGAATATGTAATAGTTTAAATTTAATTCATGAGTTAAAGAACGCTAACATTTTGGAGCTGGAAGGATGGCTCAGCAGTTAAGAGCACTTGTTTTTGCCGAGCAAGACAGTTAATACTTTGGTGGGGACAAATTTTTTAATAGATCAAGGACTGGAAAGAGTATGATACTTTATATAAATATTGTTTAAAATTACAAAAATAGTTGACATCAAGCTGAATGTCTGTTAAAGAAACTAATAGATGATATGCTTTCTTCCCCTCTTTATGTGATTCTGAGTCATCAGCTCCTCTAGAAAGGAAAACTGAAGTCAAAGACAACTCTAAAACTCTCCAAAGAGTTTTGTCTGAAGGTTTGTGCCCACAAAAGTGTAATTATAAAATTAAAGGTGAGCTCACCGCTTCATACAGACATAGCAGTTTTCAGCAAAAAACGTTTTGACTGAATATTTCATACTCAGGTTGTGTTTCCCTGTGTGTGTCTCTGTCTCTGTCTGCCTGTCTCTCTCTCCCTCTCCATCTCTGTCTGTATCCCACCTGTGTGTGTGTGTGTGTGTGTGTGTGTGTGTGTGTGTGTGTGTGTGTGTCTAAATATTCCGTGCTCAGGTTGTATTTCTCTATGAGGGTATCTCTGTCTCTCCATCTCTCTCCCTCCCCCCCTCCATGTGAATTCTTAATACATGATAGTTTCTTTATCAAGGAATCCTTTTAGAGCTTAGGGTTTCAGGCTTTTGACAGTTTCAGTAATACGTCACTCTCCTGGCACATCTGAACAGGTGCTTCCTACGGCAAGCTGGGTGCCCTGCGGCTAAGGTACCATTTGCTGTTATGACACCCCACAGGGCTCAAATCCACTATTTTGTTTAAATAGTCTGTACACTAGCCAGATAGCTAACTGATCCCAGGGCGAGTGGCAGGACACTTACACATTCCACACATGCACTGATGTGTAAGACTTCAGGGTCGCCTAATTCGCTGACAAAATCATAGTGGATCAGAGTTGCCTGATGGAAATAAAGTCCCTCTGTGTACAACGAGATCTTGTTTATGTGAAAGCATTGGCTCAACACTGGAGAAGCTGGTTCTTTTCTACAGCAATGAAGTCCTGTGCTCAAAATCCTAGCACAACTACCTGCAGGAACAGATTCTGCATTCGGATCAAATGCATAAGGCTGGAAAGAAGCATGCTGTTATAACATCACGCTCGGTACCCTACCGCAGTAGAGCAGAAATGAAGGCTTCTGAATGGCCCAGCTCCACAGGCTGCCATTATACGCTACACGAATGCGCACCCCTGGCATCCTGCACCACCAGATGCTTCTCAGGCAATCTCTCTAAAACCGCGCTCCTCGAAATTACCCACTCACCTTTCCAGATGAATTGTGCAAGGATCGATGCTTTCAGCCTCCATGATGATTTTAAAAGCTAATCTCAGAGCACGTGTAAGGAGGAATTTGATAGACTGTCAGTCCACAGATGTTGTGTGTTACCCGGACACATAATGCATACTGTATAGGGTATGTTGATATTTAATGGGCCAGACAGATTAGCGAGCAAGGGGACTCTCTTTACAGATTTAAGATGATTGATGTTTGGATATGCGTCAGCCAAAGAATTTCACTGTCAGTCAAAGAAAGATCTGATGTTCGTACATGACAACCGCAAGGCTCCCTTTCCCGTAGCGGTAGCTGACGACCGCCAGTGTGTTTCTGAAAGGAGAGAGTGCTTATTTTGACAACAATAAAGAGAGAAGTTAAGAAATAACATTTGGTTCGCTTCCAGGAATGTCTCATTTTAGACAGAAAAAAAGAAAGATCATACACCTCTACTAAGCCTTGAGAAATTTGTTCGAACCACAGATTATTTTCCATCTTTTCAACTTTTGCTTAGTTTGGGATGAGGACGTGTTTCTCCCTTGAGAGTCCAGGAAGTTGATTACACCTCTCCCCCTAGAATTGTGTAATGCCTCCAAGTTCTCCTGAAGTCTGTTTTCCATCATCCCTGTGAATTTCACAATGTGCTTCCAAATGTGCTTTTAGATATTTTTATCCCGCACACTATTCTCCAATGTTGCAAACCCTTGATTACGCGAGGGGCTTGGTGAGTAATAATTCAGGGTTAGTTTCTTCTCTGGTTCTATTATGTTTCAATATAAATAACCAAATCTGCATCCAGGAGCTGACTGCTTCAGGGAGCACTTTCTAAAGCTGCTCTGCCCTATTCTGTTTATGGAATCTTCATGTGTTACCTTAGGAAAGCCTTAGACATCGTTATCTATACCTTCCTAATGTCATAGAACAGAAAAACCACATTCTAGTGCTCTGCAGCTTGTGAGTGGAAGAGCCGGGACTGGGAGTGAATTATCTTGACTTCGAAGTCTTAACGTCTTTTCATTCCGCCCCCCGCCACACTGTGACTCTTCCTGACAGCAGTATGGCCTCTGCCTAGGCCCACCCTCCCGTCTCCAGCAGGTGCTGTTTTCTCTTGCCCTCCTTAGCTTTGGGTGACTGTCCAGGCGGTGAGACAGACAGCTGTGGAGTCCAGTGAACTGAAACATTCTGTGAACTTACGAGAGTGTGTTGCCCACTCGGAGAGACAAACTATTACACACACTAGAACCAGAGCCCAGGGGAGGGTGGTGCTGTGGGACTCAGAAGAGAAGGCAGTGTAATCGTCGAGAGAAGTTAGGGAAACACTGAAGAATAAGTGAGAGTCTTGGGGGGGGGGGGGAAGGCGTGCTGGAAGTTGACTTCGAGGAAAGGAAACGTATGTAAAGGCAAAAGCTAAATGGAGGACAGGAAGGAATTGGGGGGCCATATTGACCAAGTGCTGACCAATCTTTTATTACAACACACATATGAGGAGAACCCAAGCATGGTTTCCCAAGTGCTGGGATTAAAGGCATGCTTCACAACCACCTGGCTCTGTGGTTACTGTTTAATTGGTTGGTTGAGTCTTAAGAGCTTGACAAGCCTTTCTCTGCGAAAATTTGCATCATCATCAACCGTGTACAATAATAAATAGTGTCTTTTGTACATTCTTTGTTATATTTACTTAGAACGCCTTTAGAGAGAAGACTCATTAAAGGAACATGCCCTGTGAGAGTTTTCGTGAATTCCCTCAGTTTACCCTAAAGAAACATCACATGTCTTTCGCAGGTCAGGACAAACCTGTTTTCCTCACATACTATCCACACGAGGTGCCAATATCCTTTGAGGTGTTGCCAAATTAAAAGGGAGCCATTTATCTTCACTTTCTCCCGAGCAATAAACCACTTGTCCTGTGATTGTCGACCATGGACATCTCTTCCTCGGGAAAAGCTTACTTCTGTGTTACTTTGTGAACATTCATGTCTGTCTTGTGTCCTTAGAAGTCCTACCGCCATTCTTCCTTTTCTTTTCCCTCTCCTCCCCGCTACAGGGCCTTGGCATGTAGCCCAGGATAGCCTCAAACTCTCAACCTTTCTATCTCAGCCTCCTGAGTGCTAGGATTGAAGGTGTGTGTCACAACAGTGGGCTGTTCTTTACGTGTTTTTTGTTTCTCTTTAAAATGGTAATTTGTTTCCTTTACCAGGAATGTTTTGAAGTTTTTTTTTATATATCTTTTAACAGCATACTATTTTCAACTGTAAGTCTACTATATTTCAGGTTTCTCTCTTATCAACTTATAAACTATAGTTATAGTTTACCTCTGCCAGCTTAATTTATGTACTTTTGTATTTCATTCTTCCTTGTAAGTTCTTCCCTTTTCTTGTTTCCCACTGTCCAGCTTTTCTTTGTACTTTTCTCTCTGCTGGCTTGGAGGTCATATATTCATTCTCTTATTCATAGTTACATGAGTATTTTTAGGTTCAAATTGGAACTTGCCCTTTCTTTCCCTTTTACCAGATTGGTATATATGAAATGAATTGCTTTCTTATTTCTGTTTATCTGTCTGTTTCTCTCTTATCTTAAACTTTCCTTCTTCATGCTATACAAAGTTATTCTCTCTCTTTCTCCCTCTCCCTCCCCCCCCCCCCGCATGCATTTTCTTGAGAACAGGAAGCTTTATTTGATATTTGTTCTGATTTTTACAATTGTTTTAATGTGATACTAGAATATTACTACATGTCCCAAAAGGTTTCTCAGTCTCAAGGAGTTTATGAAACACCATTTTTCTCATTCTTGTGTTCCTGATTTTGATTTCCTTCCCAGCCAATGAAGTGTGTCTTTATTTTCTAACATCAGGCAAATCACGACATGTCTTCCTTCATTCTTGAAACACTTGTCCAATGTTATGATTATTTGGATTAATAATATCCTCTTGCATAGCTCTCTACCTGAATTCATGCTGTCCCTGCCCCCCTTCCCCGGCACATGCAGTGTCTGCTTGATTCTGATCAGTGTCTTACTTATTTTTCTCATAAACTTGTGATGTGTTTCCTTTATGGGTGTGACTTTTTTTTAATAATTTCACTTGGATATTGCTGTGCATCTTTGCATTAAAGCTTCGGGTAAGGAGTAGAGTCTCTGCCCTGATGTCCATCACAATGACTTCCACTGTACCTACTTAGCTCTGTTGTTCTGCAGTTCCATTGCTTCTGTCTGTTATCCCCAGTGGCAGTGTTGATTTTTGCAGTTGTACTTTACTGGTCTTGTGTATGTTCTTACGTGTGACTGTCTTTAGCTCAATCACTCTCTCCTGCAAATGCTGACCTCTGTTTCCTTGTCTTGCACTGACTGAGGTTCCTGATCCTCAGTGTTTGGGTGAAGAAATGTTTGATATACGGTGTAATTCAACAGCACTTCACTAATAAAATGCTTTCAAGTAACCGCCCCTTCTTTTATGCAAAACTCTTCATCATAGGGCAATACCATTGTTAGTGTTCAAATGTCTCTTTCAATTTTAAAGTTTTAAGTGGATTCAGAGCTAGAATTTTTGTAGCATGTGCCATGGGAGTTCGACATTTTTTCTAATGTAATGAAGAATTTTTAGAATCATGGTTATTTTCCTAATAACCGCATTATATTATGAATGTGACTTTTGATGTGATTGCTTCATGCTTTTGACATAAAAATGCATGCTCCCTGGTTGTGGCTTTTCTTCTCAATAATCAAACCCACCTTGTGGCTGTCCTTCATTTAATTGGTTAGCTGAGTGTGGCCAAGGTCCCTTTATTATTAAATGTCTTATTCTCGAGCTGTTTTAAAACTAGGCAATCTCAAAGGGCTGAAGCTGCAGATTCAAAGCAGCACACGGTCAGTGCAGAGGGATGATGGGACCAAGGTCAATTAGATTCTGTTTTTAATCTCTTCTCCCCGTGAGCCTGGGAGAAGCAAGATCCTTCATTCCTTTTTCTTCAAAAGACCTTTTCTTGTCAGTTAAGCTTCCCCTCTAGCCCTTCATTTTCTCTCCATCCCCTGTCAAGGGCTTCCAACAGAAGTGTTGGAGGAGTGATTTTTCCATGTCTTCACTGATGTCCTCTGGGAGGGGGCATGGGGATCTCAGGGCGGAGGTAGAGTGGCTGCACAGAACGGAGGAGGAGAAATGCAGAATATATCCTATCTGGTATGGTTTGTTTACTCTATTGAGGATCATTGATTACTTTGAGTCTCTAATCATACTCTGCTATGTTGAGTTTTCCAACAAATCAGCCCAGACATGTCATAATGTCATATTGTATGACGGAAACTAATTGTGGGCCAGAGAGTCCTTCATACCCTGCACATGACGAACTATGTCCGTCTTGGGTTGGGGGTGGGGACTAGCTGCTTTTGGAACTGGAGATGGCTCAGTGGTTAAGAGCACTAGTTGATCCTCCAGAGGGCCTGGCTTTGATTCCCAACACCCACATGGAAACTGACAGCTGTCTGTAACTCCAGTTCCAGGGGATCTGTTGCCCTCTTCCAGCCTCTGCGGATTCTGCATGCACACGGTGTGAAAATACACACACAAAATAAAAATACGATCTTTTTTAAAGGTTGATTTTTTGCTCGAATTATATAGTAATTATTTCTATGTAGAATGAAATCTTGAATCTTCCCGCCCTATTGTTTTAAACAATTTTTCTAAGTTTCTATGGACATATCACATAAATGGACTTCTCCGGTCACTTGTCTGCCCACAGCGTGCCCATCAGGGACATATAAGCCGGAAGCTTCTCCAGGAGGAATCAGCACATGCATCCCGTGTCCTGATGAGAATCACACCTCTCCACCTGGAAGCACATCCCAGGAAGACTGTGTGTGCCGAGAAGGATACCGGATCTCTGGCCAGACCTGTGAGGGTAAGCTGCCTGCTGCTAGCAAACCTGACCTAGAAAGCTGACCTTGATCTCTGTGACACAGAGAGTGGTGGTTATCCAAATTAATTTAGGATGATCTTTAGCATCCCTGACTCTGGTCACACAGTGGGGTGGGGGGTCACTTCCTTCTATTATATAGCGTTTATTAGCACTGAACACTCAAGCGTCCTGCTCTGGTGAAAGAGGATCTGAGACCATAGGAGCCATGTGATTGCACAACCCAGGACTTAGTACTTAGAACTGAGGAATGCTGCACCTTCAGCAATGAATCTGAATAGCAAATAAGCTTGCCTTGGCCCTGGCGGTGCTCAAATTCATTAAAAAGTGTCTTCATAAATATTTTCAAAAGTAGAAATGTTTATATAAGACATAGCACATGGTAGAAGCTGTGACTCTTAGTTTTTGGTTTTTCTTTGTTCTTTCTTTATTTTTCTTTTTTTTCCTTCTGTGTAGCCTTGGCTGTCCTGGAACAAGATCTGCTTGCCTCTGCCTCTGGAGCGCTGGGATTAAAGGCATGCACCACAATGCCTGACTATTTCTTGATATTTCATTCTACCTTAATTAAGAGAAAAAAACATCTAATGATCTATGAAAGTCAGGAACTACACACGAAGGATATAGCTTGGTGGTAGAGCATGCGCTTAGCACAGATGAAGTCCTGGGGCCCAGCAATGAAGCTGGGGAGAAAGCCTAGGAAATCTTACATTTATATATGCCAGGATCAAAATAAAATCCTCCGATGCTTAAAAAGTAGTGTTCAGCCTATCTGACATTTTAATTGGTAGTAAATGTCTACCAGGAGTCACATATAAGGGTTCTCCCTCCAAACACACTTCAAAATCAGATGGCTCAAATGGGAAAGCTATATGGAAATAAGACCTATGAATATAAATGTATGAATGTAGACAGACAGACAGACAGATGGCATGCTTTCTTAAATAAACTAAAACTATGCAGTTCTATAGACAAAATCTGAATTTGCTTTTTGCTTTTCTCTCTGTGAATGTTAGTTGTCCACTGCCCTGCCCTGAAGCCTCCTGAAAATGGTTTTTTTATCCAAAACACTTGCAAAAACCACTTCAATGCAGCCTGTGGGGTCCGATGTCGCCCTGGATTTGACCTCGTGGGAAGCAGCATCCATTTGTGTCAACCCAATGGTTTGTGGTCCGGGACAGAGAGCTTCTGCAGAGGTATGCAGTCTGGCCAGTTCACGTTCTGTCTTGGTTGTCTTGCATTATATTCATTATTTGAAGTCTAATGGGCCAGACCAGCTATTTGTTGTTTTTCTGATCTCAGAGATCATTCTCCTAAGAAAGTGAAAATTATAGAAAGGTTGAGAACTGCTAAGTTTGATTAACCCCATCATTGCAAACTACGTCATTCATATTCTTTTGATGAATATTCAAAGGAAAAATCTGTCTAGAGATGAATGGATGGGGTATTCAAACACCTTCTATAGCCAAGGCCTGGTGACAAGAACATCAGGACAGGTGCCCAAGTTTGGGGACAGTCAAAGTAGAAGGTAGGTTCCTACAAGACAGGGGTTTAAGTCACACCAGAATCCTGCAATGGGAGTACCCCAACCTGAATGATTTCAGCTGTAGAGAGTGGAGAATTTCTTGTAGGGAGAAGCCAAGGAGTCAAGTCAAAAGAGGGTGGAACAGGAGTTAGAGTCATGGCTTCCACATCAAAGACAGAGTAGTGTTACGGGTCACCCTCACTTGGCCGTCTCCTTTATCTGAGGTCCTAGCTCTTACAACTACACAGCTCCAACCCCCAAAGGCTTCACAAGGCAGGAAGGGGTAGGCTTCCCAAGGAAAGGTAAGAGCAAGCCCGGCCCCCAAAGCTACTCTGACTTAGAATATAGAGATACATAAAAATTAGCCATTGACTTCTGAAGTTCAAATTTAGTTGGGCATCTTGGTGGACTGACTTGTTCATTACTAAACCTGGCAGACTTGCTCTGTCCACAGTCAACACTCTTTGCTGAGGACTTGACTTTTCAAGGACTCCATAATTCACACAGATCACTGGTAAAGGATGCTGACTCCTGGGAACCACCTCTGTGCTTCTGTACCCATAGGGGAAACTCACTGACTCGCCATTCCAAAGAGCATTTGGAAGTTCCACAGACATCTGTTGTCTGTGTTCATTAGCCACAGAAACCAAACCCAGTAAATAGGAAACTGTACAAATCAGATCTTTATCATGTATCCTGTAAAAAGTCAAGGAGAAACTACATCCTGCAGATTGAACAAAAATGGCTGATGAGGAAGCATGGAAAATTGGATGGATGAGCTTCAAAGGCAATTGCATCACGAAAGAATAGGATTCCAAAGAACTGAGAGTACTCTAAGAATAATGAGATTCCTTTGAGTATGAGAGATCAAAACTATTTGCACAATAAAAACATAGCTAAAAACCAAATTAATAAATTGAAAAATGTAACCCGAGGAATTCCCTTGAAAGTAGAGGACAATTTCAAAGATAACTGAATTCTGAAAAAAAAAAAAAAAAAGCAAGAAATGAAATGACAGAATGCAGTTGAGGAATAGCGGTAATAGAAAGAAGATCAAAGAATATAACCCCAAGGTGAAATCTTGAAAATAAATATGCACAACCAAAACCTTTAAATCCCGTTTAAAGTCAGTTAGCAAAAAGCCAGAAAAAAGAATATTGAAAACAGATCCATGTCTGGAAATAATCTTTGCGACATTTCTTGAATGCCCCAGAAAAACACGAAATAGCATGGCTTCTTAGTTACAAATAGCATTACCTCCAAGAGGCTCCGACTAGCCTGAGGCTGTTTACTGGGCATTCTACTGTCTGGAGACTGTATTTCTAGGAGTCTTAGAGAAAAGCCTCAGAATATCGATTTCCTGCCTCAAGCAAGCTACTGTGAAGGTAAAGGAAGGTCATCTTCTGTCAAGCGCTGAAACTCACACATCCTTACTAAAATGATTGTTGGGACCACCTCTGAAGTGCTTTCCTATGAAGTCAGCAGTCATCAGCAGTTACCACTTCCGTGTGAAATGTCTGCCCTTTTCTCCAAACAGTGGACGGTGAAGAAGACTGACATTTTAACTTTCCGACTGTGACTTTTCAAAGGAGAAAGGTGGACTGGACCTGCCTCCCTGCCTTCCGTAATCTAAACTGAAACCTTCTGTCCTACACTAACAGCCGTAGAGGTCCATAGAACTTCTAGGAAAGCTGTCTGTTTCCAGCCTTGTCTCAGGCCTTTGATCTTCATCTGCAAAAGCCCTCATCTCTTGCCAGCACCCCACCCCATCAGGGCCCCTCAGGGAAGCCTGTGTGTGATTCCATTAGGGACTTGTTTTGGAAGTCAAACCCTACACAATTTTGGAAGGAAACTGAAAATGGAAAAGCCGGAAGAGAAATTGGAGCATCAGAGAGTCCTCAGTGACTCAGTCTGATATCCCAGGCCTGTCAAGATTGAGAGGTGGAAGCCACCAGGCACACTCAGACACATTCTGGGGAATGTAAGAGCCTGTCTGCTGTGTAGCCATGCGCCTGCGGCTCTGCAGCCTGAAGTGAACATGGGCCACCACTGGTCAGCAGGATGATCAGTGAGGATGTGGAGGCAAGGAGGGGAGAATTGGAAGGCCAAGGACTGCCCTGCATCTGTTCATCGTTGAATCTCACCATAGTGACCGCTGCTATACTTGTGGAGGCATCTCTTCTGATCAAGCCTGATGTGGGACCACAGGAAGGATTCTGACCCACATATTTCTAGCTTGACCAGCCTGTTACAATTCAGGCTGCCACGGCCCTCTGCATTCTTGATTAACTGACAGACTGTTAATATAGAATGTTTTTTTCTTCCCCTCTAACCCGAATAATGACTCCAGCAAATGAAAATTTCATTTTGACAAAGGTGCATACTGGGAAGTATACGTTGTGCAACAGTAAACATATATGCAGAGGCCTTAATGGATCACCCATTTAAATAAAAAGCATGTCTGCTCTCTCTTGTGTAACTTCAGTTGCTCTTCTAGTAAAGGCATAATAATATTACTCACAATGGGGAAGCTTTGACAAGACTGTGGATAGACCTAAAATCCCTGCAGCTTCGCCACCCGAGCCACCTCCTAGCTCCCCTTTAAGTAGAGTTGTTCTGAATGAAGACTCAGGTCCTCTCTTTACCGGATTATCAACACCTTATGGATTTACCTGAGATCCAATGCAACAAAACATATACTATATTCCATCAGATCTTCTTATTTTCGTGCCCATAAAATTGGAGTGCACTTTGAAGTCAGCACCAGGAAGCAGTTTCATGGGCGCAACTGTGGCCTTAGTGGTTCATAGATAATGCAGCTCTCTGAGATGTTTCCGTTGGGCACGGCTGGCTTCCGTTTCTGGAGGGTGGTATGGAATAGTAGTATTCTATAGGTATAGTTTAAAGGAGAGAGAATCATTTTAATTGCATAGTAGTTTTTATAAAAGTCTAAAGATGAGTCGGGAAAGAATGATTAGGAAAAATTAGATCCTAGGTTCCTCATCTTTTACGTGCTTTGTGCCGTACTGTCAATATTATATAACGCTGGGTGAGGCTTGACAGTCTTCATTCTTGTTCCTCTGACTGGAGCCCTTATTCCCCTTCATAAAGCACTCGCAGTCACTTTTAATTTTCTTTGAATCGTGCATTCCATTCTAAACCACTAAGGGCATCTTCCGAGATGTCTCAACAGTGACTAGCTAAAACCAGCAACAGTCAGTTAAATCCTGGGATAATATTTCTACCACGAGAAAAAAGATTCAAGAGTAAGATGCCTGCATTTGACATCAGATTTTCTCTATTTTCAGTAATAGACAGAATCCCAATTTGGAGTTTGACAGGAAGCATATTTTTTACTCTAATTCACCTTTAGGGTTAGACCCACAGCACGTTCATAGGTCTGTCTGCCCATTGCCCATGTTATATAATTGAGTGTTCTCTTTTATAAGACCGGATTCCTTGTTTATTTAAATTTTAGTCACTTTAAAAATTGTTAATTGGCATACAATCTGTCCACAGTGATTGTGTGCGTTGTGGAGTAGAATGGCTCAATGCAACGTGACATGGTCAGATCAGGGTGAGTTGCTGTTTTCTGAACCAAGTGTATACGGATTGCTTTGAAACAAATGTAAACTGAGAAACAAAAAATTGTAAGTTGAATCTAGTAATTAAATGCATACCTGTGAAAAATGGTGATTAAATACTCTTAAACGAAGGGTATAAAATGTTTAAGAAATAAAGAGAAATGACTGTGTTTGCTTTGCTTTCCTTGAGGAGCTAGAAAAGTTTATTAAAACCAGCATTTGAGAAGCAATACAGTTTGCGTCTGTGACACCAAATCTAATTTGCCAGGAGGACCCTTGAGAGATGTTATGAATCCATTTCACCATAGCTGTGATTTCCTCTTTTCTTTTTTTCTTTCTTTCTATTGGAACAGTAATTACCTAATATGGTTTTTCATTATATATATCTCAATCACAGGAATTTATCTTACAAGCCTTTTGAGCCAGCCCAGCAGTTGTCAGGACTCTATGCATGATGGACACATTCAATAACAGCCCTATGTGGCAGGCAGAGTAACTTGATGAGTATTTTATTAACAGTTGACTTCAGGCCAAATTGTCCCAGGGACAGCAGAAGACAAGGTTTCATATTTATCCTCTCATTTAATTCTTGAATTTCCTCTATGGAATAATAAATCTGAAATTTCTATTTAATTCACTTAATATTTATGCTCTGCCAGTTGATGTAATTTGAATGAGTTCCCACAGACTAAATTCTGCCAGTAACTTCAGTAGAATATGCATTTGAATATTATTCATGAGCTTTCTTTCCTGTTCTTTTAAAGTTTCCTAATTTAAAAAAAAATGCACAATCTTGCTATTAAAAAAACTTGGTTGTGCATAAAAATATACTCAGAGCCCTCACAGTAGTCTTTTTGTTTTTTGGCTTCTCAAGACAAGTTTTCTCTGTTGTAATGCTGGCTGGCCTGGAACTCACTCTGTAGAACAGGCTGACCTTGAACTCACAGAGATCCGCCTGCATCTGCCTCCCTTGTGCTGGGATTAAAGGTGCATGCAGCCACTATCCAGCAAGAAGAAAGGCAATAATATTCTTGATTTCCAAACAATATGTTGAAAATTCTTTAGGGATTGCTGAATTTTTTGTTTTGTACAGGGTTGTTTTGTACAGTAATGTCTTCATCAAACTGAACTTTTAACTTTTCTTGCAGGGTCTTTTTGTTTGTTCTTTATTCAGTATCTTACCCTGGAGAATTAGTGAAGGAAATAAATGGCCGCTGCATAGAGAGAATTCAACTTGTGTGTAGCTCCTGGTACCAAAGTTCCAAATACCAATACCTTGAAGTTCAAGGTTTTTCTCTTTCTAAAAGGAACACAGCGTTGATAATCCATCAGAGACCACAGTTTCTTTAGTGTTTCTACACCATTATCTTAATGCATGATACTTTTCCTATAGTTCTGGAAAATACACAGCAGTACGCTGATACAGTCTCTTGAATGTCATTTGGGAAGGAAAAAAAAAAGAGGAGAAAGGGAAGACAGAAAAGTGCCCCATCAATTGGAGGTCCCACTCAAAGTCAGCTGTATCTCGTTGCCTCTCACTGATTGCAGTGAAGTTGGGGAGCTATGAGTAGGGACATTATGATGCTTTGTTATGCTGGGAAAATTGGCTACGGGGGGCGGGGGTCGGTCAATTCACAGGCTCTGTCACAGTAACTGGAGACAAGTTATGTTATTAAATCAATCAAGATTAGCACTATGAATGAGGTTTGGCAGAGGGCATGTAAGAAGAAAGGAGAGAAAGCACTGGAAGGATTAGCATGACTATCAGACAGCAGAACACTAGAATTTCAGATTATAGAAGTTGGGCGGCTTCGCAGAGGTTGGGACTATTGAACAGCTCTGAGTGGAGCCCCAAGGTCTGAGAACTGAGTTCATCCTGATCGTGAGCTTGAAACTTCTCTCCTGGAAAAAGAAGAACACAGCCTGGAAAATCACAGCAAAGGCGCAATAGAGGGCTGCCGGTACTTCTCTTTGGGAAAGCCTCTGGTCTATAGCTGTCACTGTCTGTTCAGGACTGGACCCCTTAAACAGTTTTAATCCCCCACCCATGGGCTGCAGGCTGTGTGTGTTAATGGTTTGTAAGGATCCAACAACAATTTTTAAAATGAGTGTGTGTTATCTATCCCTTGACACTTTAAGAACAGGAAGTTGTCTTGTTTATAACACAAAGCCATTCTTAAAGTAACAATTTCTACTTCTGTCTTATTTAGTAAAATGTAACTGTTGATATTTTCTACAGTGAGAACCTGCCCCCATCTCCGCCAGCCCAAACACGGCCGCATCAGCTGCTCCACTGTGGAAATGTCCTACAATACCCTGTGCCTGGTCATCTGTAATGAAGGGTACAGATTAGAAGGAAGTGCTAAGCTTACCTGTCAAGGAAATGCCCAGTGGGATGGTGCGGAACCCCGGTGTGTGGGTAAGTGGCCATAAGGTGTGAGGTCTGAGCAGTTCATCGTCCAGGATTCTGTACATACCTGGAACTTAACACATGCTCTTGATACACATGAGTACACATGTACAAATGCATACATGTGGTACTATACATGCATTGCCACATACATTGCTAAGTAACTCTAATCCTTCAAAAGGTAACTGTGTTACATTGTGAAGGGTCGACCCCCCCCCCCAAAAAAAAGCATTGAATTCGAAATATTTGTCACGCTTGAACCACAAATTTTGCTGTGGTTTTCATTTCTGCTCACAGCAGACTGGGATGCTAGAGCAGGCACACAGATCTTACCCTGTGAAAGCATAGAGATAAACTAGTTCCTTAGGGAAGATGGTTTTTGCTTCTATAGAACGAGTCCAGAGAAATCAAGTCAAGGAGGCATATGGTGGCAGAATGTTCTGGAGCAGGAGCGTTCTGCCACTACCTGCTGCTGACAGGACATTGCTCAGTTCTTTTGTTTATGTTCGGTAATAGCAATACTCCTTCCTGTGTGGAATTACATGTGTCAACACATGTAAGAACTGACTGTAAGGCCCTGCCATAGGCACTGAATAAATGTTGGGTTTTGTTTAATTACATGAAAAGGAGGGCAGAAGCTGTAAGCAATGGCCTCCTAGAATCTCTGCTACAGTAAATAGATACACACATGCACGCACACATGCATTCACTCACACATTAGTCCTGGCCTTGATTTACCACTTCTGTCTACATTCTACTTAATCCACCTGCTGGTCTTTGTCTGAGCCAAAGATAACGAGGCCCTACTTACAACACAGTTGTCTTCGGGAGGAGGTAAAGACTCTCTCAACTATACTTACTTATACCAGAAAGCTGATGAAATAAAATCAGTTGTAAATAGACACATCATTGGATCCACGAACGGTAGAGTCCAGTTCATACTCCAAATGCATAAATAATATCACCAACCGCAAATGAAGTTTCCTGAAGCGGATGACAAAAGTCACAATCAGCAAAGTGCCAGAGACTTTCAAGGTTTTGACACGCTGGCAAAATAACAAAAGATGGTCTGGGGACATAGCTCTGTTAGTAGAGGGCTTGCCTACCTTGAAGGAAACCTGGGGTTCGATCCCACACAAAACTAGGTTTTTCAGTTCGTGCCTTCACTCCCACTGCTCAAGAGGTGGAAACAGGAAGGTCAGCCCAGGCTACATGAGGGCCAATCTCATAAAGAAAGCAAAACACAAACAAGTTAAACAAGAGATAACCAAAGAGGTAGTTCCACAGGTACAATAATATTTTGTATGTGCAGTATCACGCACGATTATTTAGGGGTGGGGAATGTCAATCTAACATTCACATTTACATTTGGGGGTGAAGTAAAGGGAATCTGTGTCATTTCTAATTTTGGGAACTGCAAGTAACATGCTATCATTTCTCTGAAACAGAACGACATTGTCCCACCTTCCAGAAGCCCAAGGGTGTCATCATAACTCCACCCAGCTGCGGGAAGCAGCCAACCAAGCCTGGAACGACCTGTCAGTTAAGCTGCCGCCAGGGATTCATTTTATCTGGGGTCAGAGAGGTGAGATGTGCCACATCTGGGAAATGGAGCACCAAAGTTCAGACAGCTGTTTGCAAAGGTAGGTGCCTTCGAGAGGCAGGAGAACAAATTCCTGGATAATGGCATATGGGAGCTGGGTAGGGCTGTGCCTCTGTGAGTCATGCTACAAGCCCATAGTAAGATACAAGTATGTATTGACTAGGAAGGTTTCTGGTTCAAAAAAGTGAATTTATAAAATACTCACTTCTAGCGTGAGAGAATGCTAGAAGAAATGGGAAACCGAAGATGATGCTAGTGCTGAAGTCAGCTGAGAGTTCCCACTGGGAGATGGGAGTCTTTGAAGAAGGTCTGATGCATATAGAGCAGGCAAGACTGAACTGGCTTAAAGGGATAGGAGCCGCAGCCCTTTGAAGCCTGCCTCTTGTGTACATTATCATTTACTCCACAGCCAGAGCAAACCACGGTTTAAAAAAGTGTGAAAAACAAGCAAGGGTCCTAAAAAGTAAAAATAGTGAAGAGAGTTCTCAGAAATAAGGAGAGAGACAGTGTGTGTATGTGTATGTGTGCATGAGTGTGTGTGAGTGTCTGTGTATGTGCATGTATGAGTGTGTGCATGTGTGAGTGCATGAGTGTGTGTGTGCATGAGTGTGTGAGTGTGTGTGCGTGCATGTGTGAGTGCATGAGTGTGTGTGTGCGCATGAGTGTGTGAGTGTGTGCATGTGCGTGTGCATGAGTGTGTGTGAGTGTGTGCGTGTGCATGAGTGTGTGTGAGTGTATGTGTATGTGCACGTATGAGTGTGTGCGTGTGTGAGTGTGCATGTGTGAGTGCATGAGTGTGTGTGCATGAGTGTGTGAGTGTGTGCATGTGTGAGTGCATGCATGTGAGTGCATGAGTGTGAGTATGTGAGTGTGAGTGCATGCATGAGTGTGTGAGTGTATACATGTGTGAGTACATGAGTGTGTGAGTGTGTGAGTGTGAGTGCATGCCTGAATGTGTGTGAGTGCATGTGTGTGAGTGCATGCCTGAATGTGTGTGTGTGAGTACATGTGTGTGAGTGTGAGTGCATGCATAAGTGTGTGAGGGTGTGCATGTCTGGGTGCATGAGTGTGTGTGAGTGTATGTGTATGTGCATGTGTGAGTGTGTGCATGTGTGAGTGCATGTGAGTGTGAATGTGTGTGTGCATGAGTGTGTGTGTGTGTGTGTGTGTATGTGTGTGTTCCAGAAGACAAGGGGAAAATATAAAAATAAGAACTGGAGTAGACATTGTTGAAATATCACTGATTTGAAGTAGCAAACTGAGACTCCCTTTGGAATAAATACATAACATATAAGAAACTTGAATGTCTCAGCTGACCAACCCAAAGAGACTGAAGTTAAGAGATGTGAATGCAGTCAAGGAACCCAGTGCCATGTAACGAAGAGAACCAGAAGCAGAGAAGGAAATGGGTGAAGAATTTCCTTCCTTTTCTTCCAACTATAGAGAAAATTTTCCCCGAAAGATATGAATCTTTAGCTCCCAAATAGCTCCATGAGTATTGGGCTAGCAAATTTCTTCTGCTCTGAGGGAAATTTCCAAGTTGCAGAGTTAATGAGGAAAACTTAAATTTCTAGAGAAAGAAAACTGTACCAAAGAACATGAGTCTGATTCACATTACAGAAAGAAAAGCAACCTAGCCTTAGGAGATGGGGAGAAAACAAATGCAAATTTTCAAATCCAGCCAAACTATTAGTTGACTACGTGGTTAGGGCACAGCTGCGCATCTCCAGGGCAGAAACTATGAGTTGAATAAAATTCTAAAGAAACAATGAGATAGGAGACTCAATGTAGGCAATTCAGATACACCCAGGTGTTCCCAGCTGTGAACTCTAGCAGACCTCATTTAATTAACCCTGTTTAGAAATAAAACAAGTATTCTAACCCATAAGAAAACCTTGATTTCACTGCGTGTATCTATCTAGTGTTAGCAGACTTAATTCAGCATTTGTAGTGTGTCCAGCTTTTCCACTGTAAAAAGTATCGTTAGCTTTAATTCACTGTTTGTTCCGACAGTACCTTCTAGGACTGCTAATTAATTCTGATTGATGGCCCCATTTTCAAGTGTAGTTTTTGCCCCAGTCAGAATTCATTTTCTTTCATTTATTTCTCTGTTTCATTAAAAAATATATATTTGTTTTCTTGAGCTCCTACTGTATGCCGGGCACTAAACACAACAATGGGGTGAGAAATACTCTTGTCCTTCAAGAGAAATAGGGGAGAAACCTCTGTTTCAAAATGGCATGCTGGGCTTTCTGCTTGGGAAGGACAGAGACTACAGAGACTCTAAGACCGAGCATGCCAAGTGGTCGGGGAAAGCCAGGGCAGCTTTTGAGCTTAGGATGAAAGGGCCTGCAGCTGTTCTTGAGGTACAGGGGAAGAGGGCATTAAGGCAGGTAAAGAGAAGACCTGGGCAGAGCCCCAAGTACAGGGCAGACAGCAGAGCTCCCATCGCTAACCACAATTCCACGTAGAACGTGAGTTTCTGGCAGTGGAATGTGCCAGTAGGCGCGCACCATGGCAGGACCAGTTCAGGAAGGGCCTCCTAAGCCACACCAGATACACTATGCAAAGTAATCGTGTGGCCCAAATCAACTGATAATCAGCAAATTAAAAATTATTAAGTACCAACATAATCAGATTTTTTAAATCACCTTTTTAAAATCACTTAGAAGTGTATGTCAGCGTGTTTAACTGAATTGTGTCTTCTTCTGGGTCAGACGTGGAGGCGCCACAAATCAGCTGTCCAAAGGACATCGAGGCTAAGACTGGGGAACAGCAAGACTCTGCTAACGTCACTTGGCAAATCCCAACAGCTAAAGACAACTCTGGGGAAAAGGTAAGATCGGCGGAAACATCCCATCTCTTCCGCGTGGATTCTAAATAAACTCCACGCACGCACGATGTGGATATTTTACTATACCCCAAAGATGTGCAGTGCTGTCTGTTTTACTCATAAATATTAGTGCCTCGTCTGAGAGAACAACCAGCGCTGAGTTCTTAAATAGAAATATCACATAAAAATCTAACAGAAACCTTTTATTCCATGAGCTTGTCATATTTCTTTCCGCTAAGATCTTATCAGTACGGATTCTTTACCCCATTGGATAGGTCTGAAAATCTAAAAAAGAAAGAAAGAAAAATGTGGGATCAACCTTGATTTTTACTCATGAACATATATCTTTTAAGTGGTGAACCAAAGGATTGCATATCGGTCAGTTTGAAGGATGGGATGTCAGTATTTCTTATTTAGTTTTCCTACATAAGAATTTTTAACATTATGTGTACACTCACTGGCTACAGATGATCATCCATCAACTGCTAGGGAAAAGCCTCATTTAGGAATTAGGAACGTGGCTTCCTGTTACAGCTACACTGCGTCCAGATGTATGAAGATACCGTTAAATAGCTTTTCTGCTTTCACAGCTGCATGTAGATACATGTAAGCTCTTCCAGGCAGGATATATTGGGGGTGGGAAGCAAAACAGTAACAATCGTTCTGATAATTGTGTCGAATATATTTACATGCAAAGGAGCTTTTAAAATTCTGACCTCTAGGACAAAGTGTAAGGCGGTATCCTCAGGCATGATATGACTACTTTCTGTTAAGCACCATCCTCATCAATGTTGAGCATTAGGGAGAGCAGAGAGGACCCGATGAGACATTGCAGTAAGTGTAGTACCTATGTGTACACAGATGCAGACATCGTATATCTGTTAATGAGCCAGAGTCAATAGAAAGCAGGAAGCATGGCTTCACTTCCCCTGCCTGCTCTTAGGCAGGGTCTCAAAGGCTATACCAAAGACATCATTGTCTTTCATTCCCTGTTGCCAAGAGCATCAAGGATGAGGGCCGCCTCTGTTTTTCTCAATCGCGTCTCACATTCTTATACTCAACTCCCGCAGCTGAGTACGAATCACTTCCATTGCCTGACTCTTGACTTCCAACCCAAGTCGTCGTCACCCTGTCAGCTTCTTCAACAAAAGCTAGCTGGAGGAACGTGGAGACTTCCCTGCAGTAGCACACAACCAGGAATGTGTAGTCATTTTAGAAAAGCTCTGTATACAAGACAGGAGTGGATCCAGGGAAGCAGGATATTCCACAGAGGCTTTGCCTGTTGTGGTTTATAGGGTCCTGCGCTGTGCATGAGCACAGAGGATCAAATATACTGCCTGGGCATGTGTGGCTCATTGGCTCAATGTCTTGTGTTCAGAAACCCAGACATTGCATGAAAGAAAAGCCTCCTGCCACTAAAGGGGGTTCATGGAGAGTAAGAGGACACTGTGGACACTTAGACTCAACATTGCTGTCAGACTGTGTCTGATGAGACCAGAGTGAGGCGATTACATTCAGCCCATCTGGATGAATCAGAATAATCTTTTCATTTTATGATTTTTAATGCAGTCATATCTCCCAAATGCCTTTGTCATGTAAAGTAACGCTCACAAATGCCAGAGGGGACATGGATGTCTTTGGGGGACCGTTATTGGGCCCACCACAGTGGAGAAGACTTCAAGTGAGCCTAAAAGAAAGGAAATAGAAATGGAAGGATCCGTTTGCGGACAGAGAAGTTGGATATACAAGGAGAAGCTATTGTGTGTGGCTCATCGTGAGAAAATGGTCAGACTCAAAGCAGCTGGTGAGGTCTGCCAGAAAGAGAGATTCTGGAAGTTTGAAGAGAAGGGGGGGGGGGGGGCGCTGGCCAGAGAAACACAGCAGGATTATTGGGCAGTGCTGAGGGCTGGTTTGAGATTGGTGATTATTCATTATAGCAAAATTGATCTACATAGTTGTGTTAATATCTTCAGAAGCAGTGGGATTTTATGGAACACACCTAAGAGAGCAGATGATGTGGACTTTCTACAATACAGAACAGTAAAAGCAAGGCAATTTCAGAAGAACTTACAGTAACAAAGGACCACAAACCACGAACTCAAGGCAGATGAAAGACCGAAGAAACGAACGAGCCATCTATGAGGACCCTTTTCTAGACTTTTGCCTTTTTCTTTGATCATCCCTTAGTACAATTCCAAAAAGGGAGGTTTATTGGTGGGAAAGGAGGGTGCTAAATTACAGGTACAATGTTATCAAACCTGTAATTGTAGGATTTAACTTGAACAAATTCAGCTGGGAAAGGTACCAACAGAAAATAACTGTTTTCCCCCAGTCACAGGCTTGGTTACTTTGGGACATACAAACAACTTCTTTCTGTAATTAAAATCCACTTTCAAGGATTAAAAAGGAGAATCTCGCTATCTAAATAAAAATTTGAATCTTATATGCACTTCAAAGCTTTATCCTGCTATAGCCCAGAGATGACCCAAGGGATTGGAAAGGCAGCGCTGCAGACGTTCCCTTATTCATTTTGTAACCCCCAGCTACGCTTGGGCTTCCCTAGAGTCAGAGTTGGAACAATTGGCAGAAAAATGGCAACTCCAACAATGCCTTTGTCCTCCAGCACCAGTGAATATTTCATTATATGCAAAGGGACCCTATAGACGTTATTAAACAATGGATTTCGAGGTAGGAAGCCTATCTTTTATCATCTAAGTGATTCCTGATTAATTGCCATTAAGAAAGGAGCACCAGCTCTGCCTAGAGCAAGGTATTCTGGTGGAAAAGGAGCTAGAAGATGTGGGGTGATAAGGGCTCTGTCGGCATGGCTGGCTTTTAAAAGCTGGAGGATGGCTCCGTTCTGGAAGCTTCTGTGCTGGAAAAGCAAAGAACCTGGTTCAGCTCTGCTAACATCTTAATTTCAACTCTGTTCAAGCCGTTAGCATCTCGACTCTTAGGACCGTGGTGACAAATGTGTGCTCTTTGGAGCTGTTGAGTTTGAAGGAAGTTGTCATGACCATAGGCAACTGATACAGCTGAGCAAGGAGCCATTTTGAAGATAGGTTCACTCATCTGTTTAACTGATGCTGTTGTCATCTTGATAGCACCGAGACACTCAGAAAGTAGCAGGCAAATACTGCCGCTTTGATCCCTCCTGTACATAGATTCTTCAGGGGAGTCTGCAGGGACGCCTGCATCCTGCCCCATACAGAATGTCTTTTGCCCATTCTTTCAACTTCAGGACCTGTAATATAGCTGACAAGTTCTTAATGCCTAGAGGATCTGTCTAATGTGGAGTACAGGCAGAATGGCTCAACCAGTGGTCTGTTCTCCTTACCCTTCATGACTTCATCTTGCCAAAATAAGAGCGGGGGCGAACTGCTGATAGCATCGGTATCAGTTACTTTTCTGTTGCGGTGATAAAACACCATGGCTAAAAGCAACTTGGGGGGAGAGCAGTAAAATACCTGTGGTGGGGGTGCTTATAGTTCCAAAGAAAGGAGTCCATTATGGTGGGGAGCCGTGGAAGCATGCTGCAGTCATGGTGGAGGTTGGCTCAAACCACAGGCACAAAGCAGAGAGTGACTTGGAAGTAGGTGAGGCTGTGAACTCTCAGAGCCCACCCCCAGTGATGCACCTCCTCCAGAAAGGCTGCGCCACCTCCCCAAACAAAAACTGGGCACCAAATGTTCAAACACCCAAACTTATGGGAGCAGTTCTGCTTCTAAGCCCCCAGCACCCTTCCTTCCCCACACCCACACAGTCTCGACTCCTGCATGCAACATTCACCAGAAGAAGAGCAGGCGCCTGCCTTCATCCTTGTATGTCCCTAAACTCTGAGAGATAGAGGCCAATCTCACCGGATCCTCACTGCATTAGAGCGAACATGTGGTTTCTACTACCCAGCAAGCCTCTGTCCAGTAGTGGAGCGCAGGAACCCCACACGGCTCAGTCTGCACTATACGGGTATTCTGAGGGACTGTCTGTCTGACCCACACGGCTCAGTCCTTACTACCTGGGTATTCTGTGGGGTTGTCTGACCCACAGGCTCAGTCTGCGCTATCTGGGTATTCTGTGGGGTTGTCTGACCACATGGCTCAGTCTGCACTATCCTGGTATTCTGAGGGACTGTCTGAGGCAGTCACTTCATTTGAGACAGAAACTCTCTCCATGGAGAAAACAAAAAATTATCAGAACTCTACTCCAGGCAATATTGCTGTTTCCACAAACTCGCTCTGCTCCTGTGAACTGATGGAGAGCTGGTCTGTGGTCCCATTTGGCCTCTTGAGTATCAGCCTCCTGCCAGTTTGTCTGCCCATGAGGACTCTCTTATAGAACATGGCATTAGTTGGTCTCTATAATCCTCCGCTTTGGGACTTTAGCTGCAATCATATATAGAAGAAATACACAATCTTTTAAATAACATTCTTAAATTATGTAGAAGCCCGTAATTACTTAATTCTCAGCAGGGAAAAAGAATACAATTGCTGCTTGAGTTTCTCCCAAGCAAAATAATCAAATTTATTAGTTGACCCTTTTAGTCATTTTAGGTTTTGTTGGTATAATGTGCAATTTTTATTCCAATTCGTTATTGGCTGATGAGTTTTTCACATTGTGTGTATTCCCTTTTCAAAATTATAGCCTTTCATGTTTGTTTCGTAGCCACAATTATGGGTCCTTTTTAGACTAAGTCTGCAGTCATGAGGCTGTGGGGTTCACAGCCAGCCTTTTCATAGCAGGGGACTAGCATTTTCCTTACTTGTGAGGGTTTTTTGTTGGTTTAAGATTCATCTCTTGTTTGGTATGTTTAAAATTCTTTCCTTCGGAAAGTGCGTGTCTGTGTGTGTGCAGTAAGCTTGCAGAACTCCCCCATGTCCGAGCATCTCTCTTAGTCCAGACTAGCATTTAATGCAAGGAGAACTTGGTGGAGGCAATGCGCCCTTCTCCTCTAGATGATCCTTTTCTCCCTGAGTCTTGAGGAGATTTTTCACTACGCATGAAGTTGACTAAGATTTTCTTAGGTATTGGTTGTTCTTTACTGACTTTTGCCTGGTACACCGAGAGTCCTTCTTCTAATCTCTGCAGCCGTTGCTCCCGATTCCTCAGCTCAGAGTTTTCTTCTACATTCTTGGAGCATTTTCCTCTCCTACTCATTCTATTTTCCTTTTCAAGAATGAATGCCCCATGACTTTTTCTGGGAATACATGAGCAATAACATCTATTTGCCCTCAAATAGGACAGCACTAAGAGACCAAAGGAACAGTTCTACTCCCCCTGGCTTTGTAAAATGAGTATTTAGTGACTCAAGGCAGCTGTGTAAACCAGAAAGCCTACCCTCAGCCTGGGTGACTAAAATCTGCCTTCCTAGGGCTCCCTGCTGCCCTGCGTGCTCCGCTGCAGCGTTTTCTCCTGGGCTGTTGTGTTCTGTGACCTGCCGGATTTGACAGTTCCCCTCACCCACCTATAGGTCTGGGTGCTGGGACATCCCCTGAAGCATGGGCAGCTTACCAGTGGCTATAGCAATAAAGACAGTGACCTCCTATCTCCCAGCAGCCCTCAGCTGCCATTCACTCCCATGGAAGGGGCCATCCAAGGATCCCCTCCTCAGATTTATGAATGAATGTTGACCATCTGAGTCTCTTAATTCTTTAAAAAAAAAAAAAGGAGGCAGGGTACTATCAAACACATACAAATGCTTATAAAAATCACTTCATAAAGGGCTCTCTAAGCTTATTGTAAATGTTCTAAAAATCTAATGGAAAATAAATACATTTTACTGTGTAAGTATTTTTGTTCATGTGTCATTTAACTTCTTAACCTATCAAATATCAAACACACACACAAAAAAATTTAAACTTGTCAAAGCTTATAATGTCTATTGTGTAACATGCCAATAAAATTTTTATTACATCACAATCTTCAAGTTACTGAGGAAGAAAGAATATACTGGAATATTATACAAGCACGATTATGTAATAGTAGCGGTACACCTGCTGTGCGGCTCACCCGAGAAGACAAGGAGGCATATTCACAGGTACTAACCCTGCCAGACCTCAGCAGAGGGAACCGCTATCACAGCGAGCACCGTACTGTACAGTTGAAACCTCAGTGTCTAATCTCAGAGATTTTTATTGATCCCTGAGTGTTCTATTCATATCACTTGCAGATCTGGAGCAATCAAAGATCCCCCACATAAAGCCAACACCTGCAGACGATGCAGAACTCCAAGACCTCGGCAGACCCTCACCCAACAGTGCACAAAACAAGCGTTTTAAACATAGTTAAAAATAAACTTCTACAACATGTAATCTTTGCTGAAAACTGGTAGGAATGCAGAACAGTGTCAGAGGGCTTTGCTTAGCGTGTATGAGACTCCAGTTCTGATCCATAGCACCATACAGATACCCCCAAATAAAAAAATTGTTACCATCCTTTTGGAAATATTTTTTATTATCTATAATAAAATATTGAAAGTCCGAGATCAAATCTATGCTTAAAGAGGTCTTGTAAGGAAATAGTAGAAGTATGTTTAAATTGGTTGTATACAATTTATGTCTGTTTATAAGAGTAAAAGTAGGAACCAAATTAAAAGTTTTCCAACATATTTTTCCAAAGGAAATTATATTTTGTACAGAACACAATGGTGGCATTTAAAAGTCAACCTAAGCTCTAAAGATCATTCAAGGCGTTCTAATGTGCTATGTTTAAAACATAAGAAACTATGTGTATGCCACCTCTACAAACTGTGGAAAGGGTAGTCTAAAAAGGAGACCACAGGGACATGATTCATCCCCCCTTTCTCTTTATGAAATGGTGTAATCTTATTCCGTTGCTGATAATGTATAAGCCAAACAGGGATAAGTGTACTGCTGACATTATCAACTATTTATTTTTTGTCCCATAAGGTGTCACTCCACGTCCACCCAGCCTTTACCCCACCTTATCTCTTCCCCATTGGAGAAGTGGCCATCACCTACACGGCGACTGACTCATCCAGTAACCAAGCCAGCTGCACTTTCTACATTAAAGTTATTGGTAAGTTTTCCCCAAATCGTGGGGGTGACGTACAAAAACGATTCCTTTGCGTTCATCAGGGTCCTCTGCACCCGGTTCTTCCTCCTGGCGTTGAAACCCTTCAGGCCCGTGTCTCACTGGAGTCTTAACATCCTGTAACTATCACTGTGTATTTCTCCCCAAATGGGTCTTTTGGAAAGTTCCACGTGGCTGTTATCTCCCTCTTCTTACCTGCCATTTAATTCTCAAAGCCACTCAGGCCTAGACTCTGTTCCTTCTACTCCTGGGATTAACCTCTGTTGTGACCCTCAGCTGCCGTTCCTATGAGCCCCTCCCAGACCTCTGGCTGAATGTCGACCATCTGAGTCTCTTAATTGTTAAAAAAAATAATGAAAATGTACCATAAATTCATAAAAATGCTATCAAGTTACTTCATACTTATTTGAGATTTTTAAAAAATCTAATGGAAAATAAATATATTTTACCATATAAGTATTTTTACTCATGTATCATTTAACTTAACAACAATATCAAACTTTTAAAAAGTACTTTAAACTTGTCAAAGTTTATAATGTTTATTATATAGCATGCTATTGTACAACATATTTTTCTGAAAGAAATATTTTATGCAGGACACGATGGAGGCATTTAAAAGTCATTCTAAAAAATCGAGTGTAATCTGACCGTACACATTTCAGCTCTTATTTTAAATGATCTTATTTTATTTAAGTGGTTTTATTTTATTAGCAACCTCTCTCTTGCCAAAATGTCTTCTCTTCTAGCTTTTCTGCCACCAAGTTTTGCTGGCACTAACTACCCCACACACCGTTGCTGTTGTTACCTATTCTTCTTTCTCTCTTTATTAGACCTGCGTCTAATTCTCTAATTCTTCACTGATTCTCAAATGCTGATGAGGCCCCAGGCTTCAGCTTCAAACCTCTTTTCTTTCTCTCTCTGTGGTTTTCCTGTGTGGTTTTGTTGACGGACAATCCCCAGATGTCTATCTCTAGCTCAGATATCTTTTCTGAAATCCAGACCTAAGTATTAAACCGCCTCTAGGACCCAGCTTGGTGGCCATGCTTGTAATCTCAGCTCTTCAGAGGCTGAGACATGAAGACACATAGCCTGAGCTACGTAGCAAGTTCCAGGCCAGCCAGAGCTATAGAGGGAGACTCGGTCTTAAAAAAAAAAACAAAAAAAAAACAAAAGTGGAAAGATTTTTCCCATGTGGATGTGCCACAAGCATCTCAGACTCATACAGAACTAATAGATTTCTAGCCCAGAAAATGATACGGCCAACCTCAGTTAGAGCTACAGAGCCAGGAAGTCATCTTTGACTCCTCCTGCATCACCAACTTACACCAGTAAGTTACCAGGTTCCATACAGGTCACATTCTTAATATCTCTCCAGTCTCTCCATCATCGTAAGCACTAGCATTGTGACCAGTTACTTCCCTGTGCTGGTTTGTCCGAAAGTATGATGAAAACTGTGCTCTCCTATTAAATTATTGTGGAGCTTTTAATTAAGACATATAAATAATGTGAATCACAGCCTGGCATACATTAAAGTCTATGTAAAAGCTAGATAATAACATACTCAAATTTTGTTGTTTAAAAAATACATTTTTAGGGGCTGGAGAGATGGCTCGATGGTTAAGAGCACTGGCTGCTCTTTCAGAGGTCTTGAGTTCAATTTCCAGCACCCACTCAGTGGCTCCCAGCCATCTATAATGTGGTCTGATGCCCTCTTCTGGCAAACAGCTGTACGTGCAGATAGAGCACTCATACACGTAAATAAATAAATAAGTCTTTTTTGAAAATAAAAAAATTATTTTATGTATACGAGCATTTTGACTGCTTGTATGTATATGTATCATATGTGTACCTGTGTCAAAGAGGTCACGAGAGGGCATCACATCTCCTGGAATTTAAGTTATAGACAGTTGTAAGCCACCGTGTGGATGCTGGAAACTGAACTCAAGGCCTCTGTAAGAGCAGCAAATGCTCCCAGCTGCTGAACCATCTCTAGCCCCAATGTTTCACTCTGGTTCTCGTGGATTTATTTTCAATGGGTTTAAATTTTATACATCCAATTCATTTATTCTATGAAATTTATACAACTGCTTGAAATAACGAACGTGTCTCAAACTGGCCTGTTGGTCTGGGAGTTATGAGTTTAGGTTAAAAGTAGACGAGGGACCCAAGTAAAATCAAATCAGTCCAACTCATCTTACAGTATTTAGTTTTCTAGCTGCTTTTCCCATGTTGTTTTAAATGCAGACTTTACCAGCATGAAAAACAGACCCTTTTATCTGACTCTATAGTTTCAAACATGGAACTGTGGTTTAAGCATTTGTCAAGTTTGAGTCTTTTGTGTGAAAAGTCAGGAGGGTGAAAGAGAGAATAGGTACTTAGGTGTCTAGCTAGACATCAACTATGAAAGAGAAGGGAGGAGAGGGGGACATGGGAGACAGACACTATGGAAATGGAGACAGGAAATGTCCCCAAGCCTACATATTTCTTCTTGTCTTCAGGGTGCAGATGGGGTCAGAGAGCCGCAAGGCAAGAGGGGAAGCTTATGTAGGGATCCGGAGTGCTGCCTCATGCAGTAGCACGGACCCTCCCTCTCCCTTGCAGCCTGTGCACCCACCGGTCCTCAAACCCTCCAACAGACAACAACTGATTAAGTCTTAGTTCTCTCCTGTACCTATAATTCAAATTTTTAAATGTTCATCTAAAAGTAGATAAGCTTAGATGATCTTGGAATATTGATTTGTAATTTCTTTGAGGGAAAATGATGACTGCTTTCAGACCATAAGTTCAACCACCAGTTGACTTGATCCAGTGTTCTCAAAAAACACTGACCTTCCAGGAGCATTTCTCCTTTCTGTGCTTTATTCAGCTCCTTGTTCCGAGTGCCTGCTAGGGGCCAGGTGCTGTGCTGTTTAGTGAAGACTGGAGTGTGACCAAAAGGAACTCCATTGCTGGGTTACAGAGTTAGCAGTCTAGGGAAGCGCTGAGCCGAGTTCCTGGACTCATGAGCTGACAAGTGAGTGAGAAAGACAAAAACTGAGCATGTACTTGTAAAACACAAGTTAAAAAAGAAATAGATGCATTCTCAGGGGTCCGGCTCATTTGATTTCAGAATGTGTTTCTATGTACAGACCCGAAGGCCTTGGCCTTGGTGCTATGACCAAGGGCCTCAGGCAAATTTCTTGAGTTTGTCTGGTTTATGTCTTCATATAAAAAAATTAAAATAGTAATTTGTACTCTCTCCTTCAGACTTCAAAGGTGTGCTGTTAAGAACAGTGTGAATGTGCAAAATTTAAAATCAGATTGAAATCCCTTCTTGTGTAATTTCTTTACAGTCTCTTACTGATTATATATATATATGTGTATATATATATATATTACATATATATGTTATATATGTACATACATATGTTATATATATAATACATATATGTATATATCAGTATCTATGTATATTATATGTCATATATATGTGTGTGTATATATATGTATGTATACATACAAATATATAGAGAGTTTCACCACATTCAACCAGTACTTTGAAACATGGCTTTCTCACTCTTTCTCAAACACCTATTCCAGGTATGCTTCTGTTGCTGTGATAAAACAGCCTGATCAAAAACAACTTAGAAAAGGACAGGATTTATTTGGAGTACACTCCCAGGTTACGGTCGATCACTGAGGGGAAGCTGAAGTGGGAACTCGAGGCAGCTAGTCACATCACATCTCCAGTCAAGAGCAGAGAGAAGCCAATGCATCCGTGCTGCCCACTTGCTTACGCTCGGGTGGCTGTCTTCACGCCTACACAGTTTAGGATCCCTGTCTAGGGAGCGATGCCTCCTACAGTCAGGATGAGTCTTCTCACCTCTGTCAACACCCAGCACCCCACGGGCATGCCCGCAGAGCAACAGGATCTAGGCCATGGTTCTCAACCTTCCCAATGCTACTCTCTTTAATGCAGTTCCAAAGGCTGTAGTGACCCCACAACAGTAAAGTTAATTTTGTTGCTATTTCATAACTATTATTTTGCTACGGTTATGAACTTTAATGTACATATCTGATGCACATATGGTCTGGGAAAGGGTCATTCTGCACGCTGAGGGGTTGTGACCCACAGATGGAGAACCACTGATCTAGACGATCCCTCAACTGACACTCCTTTCTCAGATGATACTAGTTTGTGTCAAGTTGACAGTCAAAACTCACCAGCATGCCACTCTTCAACCTGAAGTCTAACGCTCAGAGAGTCAACAAATGTGAAGATCATACCTGTGCCCCAATCAGGTTTGGCCACCCGTCCTCAATAAGCCAGTTAAAAGTCAGATCAATACTTGAAAGCACACAAAAAAGAGATCTATTCATTGTGGCTGTACTGAAAAGAGGGATGAAGAGATCCAGAGAACATCCAAGTCTGTCTCCAGGGCCCTGAAGTAAGATCAAAGTTTAAGGGATGGCCAAGGATCTGAACATCTAAGCAGTCCACTTCAAGGCATGGCCCCACCCACCACTGACCCATCATTGTCTGGGCTTGCATCTCATCCTGTAAGATGATCTAACAAATTGTTAGAGCTGTGTGAAGTCTCTCTCTGGGAGACAAGCCCCCTTTCCTTCTCCCAGAACAAGTTTCCTGGAAATATTTGGGGTCCATTGTTTCAAGAGTCTGATGGACTGGGAGACACGAGTATCTCCTTAGGATGTCTGCATTTCTTTCAGGCTGATTACAGTTGTTTTAAAGAGCAGTCCTGCCTAGATGTAGTGGTGCACACCTTTAATCCCAGCACTCAGAAGGCCGAGACAGGTGAATCTCTGTGAGTTCTGGTCTCCAGAGTAAGTTCCAGGACAGCCAGAGTTACAACAGAGAAACCCTGTCTCAAGGAAAAACAAAACCTAAATAAATAAATAAACAAATAAATACATAAATAAGACCCCAAAAAACTTGCAATTTTAAATAGCAGTTGTGACTTCTTTGCTTGTTCCATGTTCTGCAGATGTAGAACCACCTGTCATAGATTGGTGCCGATCTCCACCTCCAATCCAGGTCTTAGAGAAGGAATACCCTGCCAGCTGGGATGAACCTCAATTCTCAGACAACTCTGGTGAGAATGCACAGATCTGGTTGTCGGCTGGGTAACGCAGACAGGTTTTACTCTTAAAGCTTCTTAGAATGGCAAAAGAAGTAAAAGAAATTAACAGCCAGGAGGATGAGAAATAGCACCAAGTGGTGTGTTTTAATGCTTGTATAATTTAACATTAGCATCTTGTTTAGTTGCTGGGCTCTCTATTTACTACTCACTGGGCATTTACTAAACCTTTGCTAGGCTTTGAACTTGAAGGTAATGAGTTTACTAAATTGAGCCTATGATGCTCTGGAAATAAAAAAGATGAGTTTCTACTGGCATCCCCAGTCCAATGCTGTGTATTCACATTCATTCCCAAACACTAGCTGGATGAATTACGACAGATCCTACAGGAAAGTGGGGTAAACTGGAGCAAATATAACTACAGTTCACTTAGAAACTTTCCCTAAAACCCAGAAAATAGCAACAAAGAAAAGCAGATTGCTTAAACTGGCAAAGAAAGATACTTTGTGTTTTAAATTTCCTTAATTTAATCTTAATTAAATTAAATTTTTAATTAAATTAAATTACTTTATGAGTCGATTATTTCTGTGGTATAGCCTAAATATTGAATGTTTTATTTCAGGTAGCAGACAAATCACGCTGAGTGGATTACTTAACCAATTTGCACAAATAGAAAATGAAACCTCATTAGATGAAAGGCTAATAACTTAACTACAGACTGATGCAACTCTGAAATCACCCCCCTTCTTCCCTCTATAGGGGCTGAGTTGGTCATTACCAGCAGTCATACACAAGGAGATCTGTTCCCTCATGGGGAAACGGTAGTGTGGTATACAGCCACTGACCCCTCGGGCAACAACAGAACCTGTGACATCCATGTTGTGATAAAAGGTATTCTCTTCACCAGAGCGTCTCCCAGCGATGTTGACATTCGGTGTATGCGATCACTCAAGTCTCTATTTTGTGGGAGAAGATGAGCTTTGAAGGCTGAGTTTTTAAGTTAAAATGCTGACAGATTGTAATTTTCCAGTTGTCATGGTTGACCTTGTGACAGGTAGATCTTCTGTGAGGGTAGCCTCTAATTCCTGTGTTAAGTGGCGCACCCTAGAGGAGGGGAACCAGTTATAAAGGGGTTTACTGAATCAGATCACAGGATCTGGGCTGTGCCTTACTAATCTTGTAGGCATCACTCAACCAGGTCCAGTTCACAGTCAACGTTCCCTGTCACAATTGCTGTTTTAGGAACCCTTTTCCCTGAGGTTCCAAAGTGTTGAATTAGTGATCCTCCTTTGAATGTTGGAGAAAGGTCCTGAAAATATCTTTGCCACTTAGTGTTATATAGGTTTTATTTTTATTAAAGCAGTTATGCCAGAAACAATAGTGTCAGATGTACTTTTGCTTTGCATATCAAATGTGCAGACCTTCTAAGTGCACATCGGTACAACTTTTCAATGTCTCCCCCCAACCTAGGAGCCAGGAAGTAGTCAGCGGATCCTTGGTAAAACATTCCTAAGCATAACTGTAGACAGGAGTCTTCTCAACTCAGCCTTTAATTCCTTAACGAAACTTCTCTCACGACTATAATTGAATAATATGGCGTTATTTTGACACAGGTTCTCCCTGTGAGGTTCCCTTCACCCCTATAAACGGGGACTTTATCTGTGCCCAGGATAGTACTGGAGTTAACTGTACCCTGAGTTGCCGAGACGGCTATGATTTCACAGAAGGCTCTACTGAGAAGTATTACTGTGCCTTTGAAGATGGTATCTGGAGACCACCGTATTCTACTGAATGGCCAGACTGTGCGAGTAAGTTTCAGCTCTGCACCTTTTAAAGTGTGCTGTGTGCTTTTCTAAGTGTTACACAGGAAATTCTCCTTACAGTGAGAATGGGTTTCATGAATTGGAACTGTATATGGTTTAGAAAATTACCCACCAGAATCTTGCTACAGATTGGGTTACTATTAAAAAAAGAAAAAGAAAAAAAAAAGCAGAGCTATTTTGATCTTCTCGTGATTTATCAGAAATTCCTGAAGAAGTTTGTGAGCATGGAATTCTGGGTCTGGAAGCATGAATCTGAAAGAACTTATGTAGCTTAATATCCAACATAGGTGATAGAATAAAGTAGATTGTGTGATGTCTTTAATTTTGACTTAGATATAGAACTGCAAAATCTAAGTGTAGGGGTGGGAGGGGAGGTGCTGAGGATCGAACTCCTGGACCCACCACATCCTGGACTCTGCAGCCCACAATGCAAGCTTTTGCTAAAAGAGCAAAGTCGCCTCTGTGGAAATTATACTTTCAAGGATTGTGACTATACATAATAGTTAGAACATTTAAATGTCTGTTAGTTGAAAATATAAACACAAGCAGTACAGATCTATAGCAAGAAAATATAAACACAGAATAAAAACTTATATAAATTTAAACAACTTTGATGTAGTCAAGATCAAAGGATCGTATTGTCTCCAAAGCTCCCTAGATCAAAGCAAACTCATCTCAGCCATGGAGCCCAGTGCCTCTCAGTCCGAGGTTTATTGTGGCCAGTTGATGCCTGGAAAGTGTCTTTGGCTGCCACCTCTCACTATGAAAACAACCTTACAAATCTTGTTTTAAGTTAGCCTACAAAACATATACCCTCACTGTGGAATTTTCATACATGTGTCACAATACATTGTAAAATTAGTCCTCTTCTAGGATTCAAGTTTTGGTTTTCAGTTTTTTCATAGAAAACTAAATCTCTAGGCTGGGGCTGTCTGCAGTTTGGTAATAGAGCATTTACCCAGCACACACAAAGTCTTGGCTTTCATTGTAGCACAACGACAGGGAAGAAGGAAGGCAGGAAATGGGGAGAACAGGAGAAAGGAAGAGAGGGGAGGGGAAGAGAGGGGAGGAGAAGGAAAGACAAAGGAGGAGATACAAAGGGAGGGGAGAGAAGGGAAAAGGGAAAGAGATTAAAGTGTTGAAAAGTCCCAGCTAAATCTGTTTTGCCTGGTGTTTTCTAGTAAAACGTTTTGCAAACCACGGGTTCAAGTCCTTTGAGATGATGTACAAAACCACTCGCTGCGAGGACACGGATCTGCTGAAGTTCTCTGTGGCGTTTGAGACTACTCTGGGGAAGATGGTATGTCCCTGGCAGTCCTTGGCTCTGGGCGGTGTTTTGAAGGACAGTAGGACATTATGGTGGCTGTCTTAACTCCTCTGGGTGGCTTGCCACTGAAATTCTTACTCCTGAATGTGTCCTTCTTTATGATTCAAATTTGTACCTAAATATTTAGAATTATTTATTGAGTTTAGACTTCTGAGATAAGTTTTAACTCACTTCACATTAAAACGCTAAGTTTTGAAATACCACAAAACCAGAAAGTTAAAAAAGTTTAGGGTCTTTGTGGTTTAAAAACACTTGTTTTAGTATTTGAAGTCTTACCCCCAAATGCCCAAAATTATGTTATATTTTATGATAAGAATTAATAGAACATTTAAAGATTTTTCTTTTTTAGTTGTGGTTCCATTTGGTTTTGGTTTTGGTGTTTGGGAGAGGGTCTCATGTAGCCCGCTCTGACCTCAATTTCACTATGTAGCCAAGGATGACTTTGAACTGCTGGTCCTCCTGTCTCCATCTTCCAAGTGCTGGGATTACAGGTGTGTGCCACCACACCCAGTGTGTGTTACTGAGCATTCATGAACCCACGGCTTCATGCATGCAAAGCAAGCACTCAGCCACTTGGGCTACATCCCATCCAAAGGACTTTCCGTTTTTGTTTAGGTCTCAAGACAGCAGCGCAATGCGTTTAACTGAATCGAATGTCTAGAAGGCAGGAAGCATGCTTTTGTCTGCCAGACTGGGTGGAGATTCGTGGATGTGCTAATAAACATTTTAAAGGGCTGCTTGCCAAGTCCCAAGTGTAATTATGAAAATGTTCAATATGCTCACTGGTATACACTTCACAAGACCTTGTTTTGAAGTGGCTAACTTAAATTCAGCTCATAGAGCCAAATTCCCAATAGGAAAATCGATGTCATCACTGCCATTAAACTGAGATAAGATTGTGTCGCTGTGAATAGAGGGCTGTATTCTGGAAGACAGTGATACACTGATTGTATTACACCGTAGCTCAAACCACTGAGCTGTTCCTCAAGTAACAAAGAATTCACGTTGAGAACTGTGTGAGAGTGACAGCCCTGTGTGCTAGTGGCCTTCTTTCGTCTAAAACGAACCGTAGTAGGTTAAAGATGGCAAAAAGGGGTCTGAGTGATATTAAATGTGCATTCATTTAATCAGTCTCTAGTCAGCGACGGTGTTCTGTGGGATAAAACTGGTCAAGCCTCGTGCACTTGTGGACTTCACGTCCTAATGAGTAGGTGAACAATAAACCCGTTACAAGGGAAATACACAGCGCGTCAAATGGAGAGTGCTACAGAATTAACTAATGTAGAGCGTGGGGAAACTTCTTGAGTTAGTGTCCTGCTTGAAAGAGGCCTAAAGGGGTGAGACGAGGAGCCACACCCGCACTAGAGTGCTTCATGCACAGGGAACAGCAAGCACAAAGGCCCTGAGGTGGGAATGCGTTGGGGAATCGGGACCACTATAGCGGTCAGAATGGCAAAGCGGGAGCTGGGGGGGTGGGGGGAATAAGTTAGGATCGGAGAGGCTTCAAGAGGTCACGTGGGGCAGGGAAAGCAGGAGTGAGAGGAGAAATGGAGAGCCATGAAAACCACTGTAAAGATTTTGCCTGTACTCTGAGATTGAAAGCCATGGACATAGACCAGTTCTCTCACGACCTTAACCAGTGGGAGAAGCAGAGAGTAGGAGCACATAAGAAAACCACACAGGAGCTGGGCGGTGGTGGCACACGCTTTAATCCCGATGCTCGAGAGAAGCAGGGGGATCTCTGTGGGTTCAAGGCCAGCCTGATCTCCAGAGTAAGTTCCAGGATAACCAGAGTTTCGACAGAAAAACCCTGTCTTGAAAAACCTAAAAATTAAGAAATTTTTAAAAAGAATGAATGAAATGGAAAGATAGAGAAGAAAAGAGAAAAGAAAACCACGCAGGAAACTAAAGCAAGAGCTTGGGTACTATTAAGAGTTGTAAGAAATAAGTGTATTGGGGGAGATTTCTACACTCTATTGGTGTTGCTGATGTATCGATTGTAAACTATGAGAGGAACAGACAGGAGACCGAGCAGCACAGATGCAGGCTGTGGGCTCCCACATAGGCTGGATGTGACTGAAAGACCCTTCACTGACTTCTATTTTACTTGTGGGGTGAAAATGATCACCAGCGCACAAGGCTGGGGGAGAATGAGGAGAGAGAAGTACAAGGCAATTTTTAGGTGACCTTGAATGACCTTGAATGAAATGTGATGGGATTGGTAAAAAACAGGGGCTGTAGGTTCTCTCAAGCCTCATCAGCCTTGTGGGGATGAGAGAGAAAGGAAAGTACTTACTTCGGCCGGTTTAAGGTTCTCCTGGCAAAGGGAGCAAGAAGGTATCTGGGCGAGGAGGTATTCCACGAGAGAGGTTGCTTCACGGGGATGGACCATGAATTCTAAGCCAGATGAGGGAAAGCAGGAGGGACCGAGGGAGAGAGACGAGGCAGAATCTTCACAGACTACAAGCTCCAAGGAGGTCAAAGAATTGCTGGATTCTTGAGAGGAGGAGAGGCCGGAGAGGCATATGGTGATGTCAAGTGACCACAGAGTGAGTGGCAAAGCCAGACAACTGGAGGACAAGAAAGGAGGAGGAGGAAAAGGAAAAGCAGCAGCAGCTAAGGAGATGGAAGAAGCAACCAGGAATGAGAATGACTGAGTAGGAAATATTACCCATGGAATGACAACTACAAAGAGGCACAGTGTGGGTAGGGGTTTGACAGCTGTGGGCCTTCAAGGAGGCCAGAGGGTACAGGGTTATAGTTCCACTTCCAGACCTGCTCAGAAGATCTGGGTTTATAATGCTTCCGGAATCATTTTCTGGAAAGTAGCCCAGAAATCTGGAAAGTTGAGTTTCATTTGGAGCAAAGGTGAAGAGAATATAGAGAAAATACAACTTTAGCAATTTTTCTTTTACTGAGTTGCTAAAGAACACAGAGGAGGACTGGGTGGAGGGAGGGTGGGGTGAAGGGGGAGACACAACATCAGAGAAGGGGGTTAAAGCATCTATACTGGGCAGTCTCAAGTCAGATCTCCCAGGAGTCCTGGGCTTCCTCTGGTGAGTGACATAAGTGAAGATTTACAAGTTTCCGTTTAATCCGGGTGGCCTGAGACAGTGAGAAGCAGTAGTGAGGAGGGAGGGACAGAAGGAGGGAGGGAGAGAGGGAGGGAGAAGACTTTTCACAACACTTAGAGTTCTGGAAACATCTTCATGCTTCCCTCCCTTCCTGCTGATGGAGATGAAAATTCCGGGGGAGCCAAGGGCTCCCCGGAAGCACATGGGTGTGTGATTTCAGTGTTCTCCTCTTCACCCTCATTTGCAGGTCCCCTCCTTTTGTAGTGATGCCGCTGACATCGACTGCAGACTGGAGGACCTGACCAGAAAAAGCTGCATCGAATATAATTATGACTATGAAAACGGCTTTGCAATTGGTAATTGCGTTATCTAGTGGTCGTGGTTTGCAAGGTGGATCAGCAAAATGAGATCACTCTACACGAGTGGGAAAATAGCTTTTACTAATTTATTCATCAAGAATCTTAGGATGGCTGAATAATCTGACAGTGTGATAATTGATTATGGAGATCTTAAAGTTTTGTATGAAATAAGTCACTTTAAAGCATTAGCCAAAGCATGTCAGAATAAAAGTCACATTGTGGTGGCAAAATTAAAAAAATGACCTATCATAGAATGTAATAACAGTCACAAAGTCCTTAAGCAATGATTTTTAAAGGGCATTCAATTGACATCTCAGCAAAGTCTTTGGTTCAAAGTAGTTATGCATGGGAAATATCCATATTTTTCACCAGGTTATGAAATCCAGTTATTAAAATCTGATCCAAGTAGGATTTTGAGTGCTGTTCCAAGTAGACCGAAATTTTTTTATCAAAGATATTCTAAGTATGGTAAATCAATTTTTCATAATAGCTACATAGCATTTGTGGGAAACTATGTAACCGAAATCACAAAAATATTGATCCCAGCTTTTTCAATACCTACAGAGCAAACAGGTCTCTGAAGACAGTTTACCTAGGTGAATAGGCTCACAAATACAGCTCACTTCTAAAGGACGTAAGGCAGCATCAGTATGGCCAGAACATCATGCATATCAATTAGTTCACACACTGAGGTTTTGTCACGAGCCAGATATTAAATCGGTTGGTGCATACAAATGGTCCCATCTTATCACAGACAGAGCAATAAGGTCAGGCTCATTATCTCTGTCTATTAATGAAGGAATCAGAGTTCAGAAAGACGAAAACAATTCGGCTGAGGCTACGCAATCATGGGCCACACCTCATGAAGTGAAAACCTGGTGTCTGGCAGTTAATCACAGTGGCATCAAGGACACTTCACAAGTCACACACATCGGCGTCTTCTCCGGTGATACAAGCCTTTCCTCCTAGGCCAGCTTCCCCTCCTTCAGGGTACCTTCAGTATATACACAAAAGAAAAGCTGATTGCGTGCAGTAAGCTTATAAAGCCATTTTTAAATTGAAGGAAGGTATAGGAGAGAAATAGGAATTGGTTCCGAATCATGTACCCCTCCCCAGTTTCCTCTAAAACAGTGGTTCTCAACCTTTCCAACACCAAAACCCTTTTAGTGACCACCCCCCCGCACCGTAAAACTATTTCCAGTGCTACTTCAGAACTGTAATTTTGCTCCCGTTGTGAGTTGTGATGTAAATATCTGATAATGCAGGTATTATGAGACTACCCCTGTGAAAGTATCATTTGATCCCCCCCCAAAAAAAAAAGAGAACCACTTATCTAAAGCTGGGATAATTACCTGGTAACTTAAAGATGCTACAGATCTTATTATACTTTCATAGGTAAATGGGCAATGGATTAGTCTCTAAATTAAATGCAAATTGCCCCAACAGTGGCGATGTAAGACTATGAGCCAAATGCACGCGTACACCGGGGGGCAATGGAGTGAGCGGTCAAGGACTGTCTGACTTGTGGCATTAGAACCTGATGGTAGAGGAAGATGTACCTGTCTGACCACTTGCTCCTCTGCCCCAATTCTCCCCAGGGCCAGGGGGCTGGGGTACAGCTAACAGGCTGGATTACTCTTACGATCAATTCCCAGATGTACAAGAAACACCCACAAGTATGGACAAAGCCACATCACCACGAGTTAGAAGAAGCATCCCATCGTCTGACCACAAAATTCAGCTAATCTTTAACATCACGGGTAAGGATAAACTTTCTATTTGCCAGAGTAACCTGAGGTGAAATTGGGGGCTTGGAAAGCTGATTCCGAAATCTTCAGTGCCTTCTGTTTATTAGGAAGAGACCCTGAAGCTGAGAATTAGAAGGATCCCTGCCAGCTGAGCACAGCCTCTGCTCTGCTATGTAGGGTCACAGATGTATTTCCTGGTCCTTACAGTAACAAGGATCCTGCTTTGCTATCATGTTGGCAGGCAGAATGGAGATGATTGTTTTGAAAGGCAAGCATGCAGAATAATAACTCGTACTGCTACGATGAATTCCCTCCACAGGTGATGTTAACTCAGCATCTAAGAAAAGATCCAAATGTAGTTTGTGACTTATTCAGTGAGAACTGGCTGACGTTATCCTATCTAAATTAATTTTTTCCGAAGGACTTTTAAGCTACCATTTCACTGGGGGTAAAGATTATTATTATAGTTAGTTTGTAACACACCGTGTGTGTTTGTGTGTGTGTGTGTGTGTACACGCACGTGTTTAATTTTGTTGTGTTTTTATCCCAGCTAGTGTGCCACTACCAGAGGAAAGAAATGATACCCTCGAATTGGAAAATCAGCAGCGACTCATTAAGACATTGGAAACGATCACAAATCGTCTGAAAAGCACCTTGAATAAAGAGCCCATGTATTCTTTCCAGCTTGCCTCGGAAATGGTGGTGGCTGACAGCAATTCCCTAGAAACAGAAAAGGCTTTCCTCTTCTGCAGACCAGGCTCTGTGCTGAGGGGGCGCGTGTGTGGTAAGACTCCCCTGGGACCGGGTTGTTTAGTGCGCGCTGGGTCAGATGAGCTGGGCACCGATGTTGTCCCAGTGTGCATGAAGAGCACAGATATGGGACAGGCACTCTGCATTACTGTGTGCTTGTTACTGTACTACATTGTCCCGAGAACCGGAGTAAACACCATTGTTGAGGATCAGCAAAGCAATTTATGTGAGGAAAACACACCTTAATTTTCATCTATAGCTCTTTAATCCTCATAGTGGTGCCGGAGAAATGGCTCAGAAGTTAAGAGCACTCGCTGCTACTTGGAGGACCAGAGTTCAGTTCTGGAATCCTCATGGGGCAGCTCACAACCACTTGTAACTCCAGCTCCGGGGGTTCTATTCCATCTTCTGGCCTCCACTGGCATGTATGTGCATGCACGCACACACACACATACATACACACACACACACACAAATGAATAAATAAATAAACAAAAATACATCTTAAAAACAAAAACAGTCTCAATACTTTTTTATCAATTGTTCCAACAACAGTAGCTCACATATTTGACCACTGTAGATCAGATGCACACCTCTCCTAGTTGATCTGGTTCAGCATCTCTATGATGTAGTGTTTGTGTTAATACACAGTACAGAGGAGAAAACTAAAACCAGAGAGGTGAACGACATACTCACAAGACAGACCATGGTATGGCAGAGATTCCTAACCTTACAAGCTGAAAGTCTCGACTTTTTTCTACTAGGGTAAAATTCACATTAAATATACACTTAAAATGTACAATTCACTAAGTTCATTTACAAGGTGCAATTGCTTCTATTTTAAGAATATCTTCAGAGTCTCCCACACTCACTAGTCACTCCCCACTCTTCCTTCCTACCCCCTTAACCTCTGCCCTGCTACAGTCTGGATAAACTCCAACCTGTTTCCTAAAGAGACCATCAGACACACACACATACACCTGAAACAATGAGTGGCATAAATCTCACCTTAGTCTCTCCTTCGTCACGGCTCTTCTCCTGTCCAGAAAACCTCCTTCGGTGGATTTTGCCACCATCCCAATAGCTCACTAACGCTTTCTCTGGTGTGACGAAATCAGCTCCTTCGAAGCTGCCATTAGGAGCCTACTCTGGTTTCTTTTTCACTCTCGGAGAACAATCAGGAACCGTCTTGACCACCGTTCCTCGTGTCTCAGGACACGAGATCTTCAGACAGCCTGTGCCAGCGTGTGATGCATCATGACCCAGGGCCTATCCAAGAACTAATGCACCTGGCACTTAAGGGAGAGATAATTGGGAATCCGTTTTTAATAAGTACCCAGGTAACGGTTGTTCCAGTTAGCATCTCCGAGTCGCCTGGTATGAGTTCAGGTGTCTCTGTAGGATGCTGACTTTGATAACAGCCTGCTCAGTGATCTAACACTCTACTTTGACATCAGAATTTCCATGCCATTACAAGTTCTAAAGTGTGCCTGTTTCCTTGGAGCGTTTAGATCAGAGGATGCCTGAAACACACCTTCAGGAGGCGGGGATTCCTCTAAGCATGGCCAAGGCTCTCCCTTGCCTGTTTTAGTCTTGCTGTGTTGATCTGATTTTTGTCTCTAGGAATGGCACTGTAATGAACAAGTGGTTTAGTTTTATGCGGGGGCCATGCAGAGGGACAATTTATAAGACATTTTCAGCATCACTAAAGACTCATTGTTGATACCTATTTCCTATAATGCTAAGGTTTGTCATAGCTTTCCTCCATTATTGAAAATCCCATCATACCAGGATTGGTCAGTAAAGCTGATGCATCTTCTCAAAAGAAAAATCCACTACTGCTGGTTTTTTAGTAATATATTTCTGGGGTGTTTACTCGCTGTGGGTGTTAAACTCTAACAGTAAACATTAGCCATAAAAAATAGTACCTAGAAAGATGTTTCATAAGGGAAAAAGAAGCAAAGGATGCCATGATTGTGGGACTTGACCTTCCTGGCTGTTTTCTCCACAGTCAACTGCCCCCTGGGAACCTATTACTCTCTGGACCATTCCACCTGTGAAAGTTGCCTGATGGGGTCCTATCAAGATGAAGAAGGGCAGCTGGAGTGCAAACTTTGTCCCCCTCGGATGCACACAGAGTACCTCCATTCAAGAAGCATCTCCGAATGCAAAGGTAGAGGCTTGCATGCTTTGACGAAGACAGGCTGGATTTTGTGTCCAGTTATAATTGGAGAAAGGCTTCCTTGTCCAGCACTTGTTCTTGGTCAAGCCTCCTGTGTCAAAAGATAAACTGACAAAAGACGATCATACTCATTTATTTAATGAAAGCTTTATGTGACATAGGAGTCTTTAGAAATGAAGACACAAAGAAGCTAGGAAACATGTGTCTGTATGTGTGGGGGGGGGAGGAGAGGGAGAGAGAGAGAGATGCTGCAGAGTTTGATGAAGAGGTGAGTGGTTATGTAGAAATACGATGGGACAAAGAGAATGTGACCTAGTGAAATACTAGGAGGGTGGGGCCAGAATTCTCCCCTGTGTTCGCTCTATGTCCCAGTGTCTTCAGAGTCGAGGATGTTTCTTTCCTCTGGGTAGCAGAATGGACATGTCTTATACCTTCTTAATCCCACTGTGAGAGAAAGAGGGCTGGGGAAGTTCAGAGAGATCTGCCTACTTCTGCAATACCTTCAAGTTCCTTCCACTTAAATATTTAGTATCTTCGGTGCCATACCTTGGGATAGAGCAGTGGTTCTCAACCTTCCTAATGCTGTGGCCCTTTAAGACAGTTCCTCATGTTGTAGTGCCCCCCCCAACCATAAAAGTATTTATGTTGCTACTACATAACTGTAATTTTGCTACTGTTATAATTTGTAATACGAACATCGGATATGCAAATGGTCTTAGATGACCTCTGTGAAAGGGTCATTTGACCCCCAAAGGGGTTACAGCCCACAGGTCACAGCTGCTCAGATAGATGGTTCTTAGCCGTGTCTCAATTAATCAGTCTACAAGTAGGATGAAATAAGAACACTACTGAAAGCAATTTTGCATATTCTCTCTTGTGGTTATAAAGTGAATGTTTCCCCGTTCCAAAGAGATCATTCGTCGAACTTTAATCCGCATTCATTAATTAGCCAAAACGTTTTTCTTGAATTTCACACTAATTAGTAGAAAGGACTTTGATGACACTTAGCGATAGTCGGCTTGGTTTTTGTTACTTAGTTTGTATTTGATGTGATAAGATCAATTCTCTGTTCACCCGGAAATGAATTCCAACAGACAGATGTGTAGATCCCTGCTACTTATATGTGGCATTTTCTACATTCCTTTTATTCTTCACAATGCAAGTCTCTGGTGGAGACATTGTCTTCCAGAGTGGTATGGGTACAAAGGCAGTCGTGGGTGCTTAATGATAGATGTAAATTCCAGGAAGTGCCGGGTGATTGGAAATGTACCAAAAACATTAGTGGCCTGGAAAATGAAAGTCTGTTGGAGAAATCGAAGACAACGACAGAGGTTCGGGAGTTAGTCGTAAACGGAATGGCTGGAGGGGGTGGCAGAATCTGTTCTTATTTGGGAATGGGAGGTGTTATGGTGCTTGTATGGCTGGAGCCCAATTTGAGGTTCTGTTTCTGCTGCTCTTCACATAGCTCCCCAGGGACACAGCTTGTTTTTAAGATAGTGCTTCGCTGTGGTTGTCCATTGAGCTTTGTTCAACGACTATTAAATACTCTGTGGCTAGAACACTGACAGGCAGTGATGGAAGGAACTGGATGTATGTCTAAAATTTAGCGGAATACAGAAGCACGGTGGCTCTACCACATGTGACTGGCTATAGAGGAAGAGTTCGAGTCTCCACTTCTGCCATCCCTTGGACCGGATACACCCTACCCTGCGCACGGCTCATTTTGACCAGCATAATCTTATTGCTCATTGCATTGCATGTTTCTTTTCAGCTCAGTGTAAGCAAGGCACCTACTCTTCCAGCGGGCTTGAGACCTGCGAATCATGTCCGCTGGGTACTTATCAACCAGAATTTGGCTCCCGGAGCTGCCTCCTTTGCCCTGAACCCACCACAACTGTAAAAAGAGGAGCCGTGAACATCTCTGCTTGTGGAGGTTATTATCAATGTGTTAGACATTTATATTTATTTACATATGCTAAGTTCTCTGAGTGGGGAAGTGAGATGCTTTTAACAAAGCTGAATGTACACAGTATGCAAAGAATGTAAATAACTGTCTCTTCACAGGGAGTTCCTTTTTTCCATCTGGCCAGCACTTCTATATAAACAATGTGCTCTCTGTATATAACACAAGACTTTTTATCCTCAGGCCTCTGAGGCTTCACAGCACCATAGAAATACAGGTTTCTGGGTCCTGTCCCCAGAGTTTTGATTCACTCGGTGTAGTGTGCTTTTCTATCTAGTATTCAGGTAAAGCCTACTTTTAACTAGTCCAGGATCACACCATGGCAGCTACTGATTTGAACAGAAATGAAAAGATTAGCATTCCAATTGGATATCTCTAACATCCTAGCTGTGTCTGGCTGTCTAACTAGAAATTCCGAAACATGCAAATAAAACTAGAAGATAAAAACTTCACGTTATCCCAAAACCAGGACTGAAGGTCAAAATCCATCTGTTACGGGCTGGGGAGACGGCTCAGTCACTAAGTGCTTGCTGTCCAAGTATGGGGACCTGAGTTCAGATGAGTAGCACACACATAAGAAACCAGGCACGGCCGCACACACAGAATCCCAGCAGTGGGGAGGCAGAGACAGGAGCATCTCTGAGGCTTGCTGGCCAACAAGTCTCACCAATCAATGAGCTCCAGGCTCAGTGAAAGACACTGTCTCAAACAGTAGCATGGAGGGTGATAGAGGAAGACACCCAGTATTGACCGCTTCACACACAACAACAACAACCTGGTGCTAGAAACACCAAAAGTTTGTTTCTCTGTAAAGCCAGTGGGGCTGTGTTTAGAATAAAAGGTTGGTGGGCTACCTCTGCAGTGACACAGAGGTTAGAACAAGCAGGCCTACGTGATGACTTTTTAAAACCCGAGTCGTCCTCTTCTTTATCCTCTATTTAAAACTCTAAAGTTGATGGTAACAGAGAGAGTAAAAGGATACATTTTTTTTTTTGGAAGAGCTATTTTCCTAAGAGCCAGACTGTTCTCCATGCACACACTTCCTCATGAAGTACAACCAAAAAGAGACTGAGATTCCTCAGAACCAGCCAAGTGGGGAGTTTCTGTGTGACAGTGGAGGGGGCGCATCCAGATCTGTGTCTAAGGAAATGGGGTCCTTAGAAGTGAAGGACCACAGGGCACAGGAGAGCATACGTTGAGTGATAAGTTTTATACATCCTCCCGTCTGTTTAAACTGTCTCAGGATAGCAGGGTCGTGGTAGATAAAAGTTATAAACCTGCTAGATTCCTTAAGTACTGTTCATCAATCTACTGCTGAAGCAAGGAATTGAGAAGAGAATTTTCCTAGACCATGGTTGAAGACCGTCAACCATGCCTGCCGGGTGAAAGCTGTCTCCATTTTTTTTTAAACTTCAAAGACAAATAAAGTCTTGCATTATCCTTGAGATGGATCCACTAGACACTGACTGACTTTGTTAATATGTGAAAGAATTCCAGCTGTGAAATCATTCTACCCCCGCCCCAACTTCCTCCAACCACAAAAGCAACTGAAATTTTTACAGGGAAGAGAGTTCTTATTTGACTTTTTCTTTTCTTGTAGCTTTCTAAACAAGCCTTGAGGTTTGTCTAGCACCAGCTTTACAGCTAAGCAGTTCTAATTCCCAGAATTTAGCAGACATTCTGGTAAATGCCCCACGTCTCCTAGCGTTCCTAACATAATTAGCCACATTCTGCTCGTCGTGGGTGAGAACCAAGAACCGCTCAGCGCTCTCTTGTTGAACCAACACCATTTTACTTTAACTGAAGTGTGTATGACTTATAAACTTTTCTCTTAATTTTCAACTCCTTTCTTGCTTTCTTACTTTTTTCCTTCCTTGCATTTGTCTTTCCTTCATCATTCTCTTTTGTCTTTTTGTATTGATTTATGTGTCTAGGTGTGCTGTTTTTTGTTTTCTGCTGATTTTATCTTGCATTTTGCTGCAAACAAAAAAAAGAAACCTTTCTGTTTTAGCATGCTCAAAATTAATCCTATAATCACTAAAATAATTATATGTCACACATTACTATGCTAATGCAACACAATTATCTATGTGTCAATTATCTATGGGATAATTATCAATTATCTATGCATCTTATCTCTTTTCACCGTACATATCCTTTGGCTTGTGGCTACAAAATCTGAAAGCTTTCAGTTCCATACATGGCACTTCGTCCATGTTACTGTTGACACATCCGCCCCACAGGACCCGGATCAGTCATCACCTTGTGAGGACAGGAATGATACCACCTCTCACTCTTACCATTCAGGATGAGTAAAACGGGCACCGAGTGAGAATTATCAACCTCTGGTATTGTCTTTGGAAACATATTAACTTGTTTGTTTTTTCATTTTTATATGTTTAAAGTATGTGGCGTGTGGCATGTAAATACAGACTGATACGCTCACTGTAGACAAACAAGTTAACATGTCCCACCATCCCGCGTTGCTATGCCCTTTTCTGTGGTGAAGGCACTTTAAATCTACGCCATTGGCGTTCCCCAGTTTATAATACAGTATCATCCAGTGCCCAGTAAACATAGTTAAAGGCCATATTTATGGAGCTCCATGGCTGTATCTGCTGTCCTTAACACCATCAGTAAACAATACTTGCAAGGTAATATTTTCCCTTGAACATGTCAGTACACTATTTCAAATTTGACTTTACCACTATTATTGGTATTAAATGAAATCTCTACACTCTTTCCCCATAACAAAAACATCAAGACATGTATATTCTGCGTATGTTTAGCTTTATATTGTGTACTAAATGGCACTGTTATGGAAACGTGTCTCTGTTTACTGCGTATATAAATACAGATGCACCATTTCTTATCTTATACTATCAGATGATGAATTTAATTACGTGTCTGGGACTTCCTTTTCCAAATAGAAAGTGGTGACACAAGTATTTCAGTAGCTTCCTTACAACTGAAGATTGGGGGCTTATTTTAAATGAAATGTATAATTTCATATGCACAGATGATTTCCTTTTTCCTTTGTAGTACCCTGCCCAGTGGGAGAATTCTCCCGTTCCGGGTTAACGCCCTGCTATCCATGCCCCCGAGACTATTACCAACCCAACGCAGGGAGGTCCTTCTGCCTAGCGTGTCCCTTTTACGGAACTACAACCATCACTGGGGCCACGTCCATCACGGATTGCTCAAGTAAGTTCTCAGACTTTGCCTCACAAACCCCATGTTGGCATCTTAGCTGTCCTCGCCTCTCTGGTCTCTTCTGTCCTTGATATCACCATTTTGGGTGGATTCTGATATCTGGGCTTATTCATTCACTCTTCTATGGTCTTTTAAAACAATTTCACTACACTTATCTATTTATGAGATGCACATGTATGTGTGTGTGCATCTGCACACATGCACATGACACAACACTCATGTGGAAGGTAAACAGTAACTTAAAGGAACCATAACTTACAACTTCCACCACGTGTATCTTAGGATCGAACTCAGGTCATCACGTTTGACAGAAAGTGCTTTTACTCACTGAGCCATCTTACTGGCCCCTTTGAAGGTCTTTTTGATGGCAAGGCTAGAGGAATTATTTTGGAAAGATTGCACTTGGTAACTTCCAAATGTCTTTCTCGGAGTCTAGGATAGAATGACATGCCACCCATGACTGTGTCCTCCTGTTTAGTATTACTGAAACAAAATACGTGTGGCTTGACTCACTCTGCAACCAGATCTTACCCAGAGTATTTCAAGGGTTTAGCTATGAGTCACACCTACCACACACTGACATTTTGCCTGTTTGTCTTGTTAGGTTTTAGCTCCTCTTTCTCAGCAGCAGAAGAAAGCATAGCGCCCCTTGTACCCCCTGGACACACCCAGAAGAAGTATGAAGTCAGCAGTCAGGCAAGTCTGCTCCTACACAGGACGCTTTCTTTGATGGGATGCCTAGAAAATGATTTGCCATTTTACATACCACAGAATGAACACTGGAGTTGAAACCTTATGCAGATCCATGAATACTCAAGGAATATTTAATTATGAATCTTAATGAGAACTTTCCAGAAGTGCAACGTTAGATGTTCTTAGTACCAAAACTCGGAGTTATTTTCCCAGAAATGCCTGCTCAATGGAACGTAGATGTGGGAGGCTTTGATCCACTAATTGACCCATCATTGGTTAAAGGGGTGTTTGGTTTACCAAAGGCTTTTTTTCTGGGGGTAGAAAGATAATTCAGCTTTGATCTCAAAATTATTTACATATTCTTGGTGACTAAAGAAACTGTTTCTTGGAATAATATGCAAAGAATTAAGGACTATCACTCAGGAACATAACTAAGCTAATTGTTCCTGTGTGTGTGTGTGTGTGTGTGTGTGTGTGTGTGTGTGTGTGTGTGTGTGTTTGCTGCTGGGAATTGAGCTGACAGATTCACAAGGTTGGGCAAGTGTCCTGCCAATGAGCTACACTCCCAAACCTTCTCTCCTTAAAAAAAAAGAGAGAAAGAAAAAGAAAAGAAATAAAGAAAAAGAAGAAAAGATGCTCTGCTATGTCAGACGTTTGGGGTAGATTCTGCCGTTACCCTTAATTCATCTTACCCACTGTCCCTCGGCTTTTGTTTTTAAAACCAATGATACTATATTTCTCCTGCAGCCTCCTTCAGTCCAACATAGTGAGAGGTTAGGGCTCTGCACATCACATTTGAAAGTGAGCCGGCTGGACACAGAAATTTGTGGGAACCTCCAAACCAGTGATGCAATGGAGCCCACTGGCCACTTTTAAATAATAATGCATGGCCTTCGCACTAGAGACTCTGTTCCAGCTGGCCTTGGCTGGGCCCTGTACTTCTTATATTTCAAAAATACCTCTACTGGATTCTAACATGCAGCAAGCACTTAGGAAGGCTGCATGCGTTTACCTCACTGAAGGATCATCATTTGCACCCACACATAGCAGGTTCCTACGGTACAGCAGTGACCCAGCTAGCATGCATGAACTCACCTTAGAAGCAACATGTCAACCTTCTGGCTCCTAGGCAGTAATGCTTTGAAATGAACTGAGTGCTTCTCTGTGATACAGGCCTTTTCTGCCCCTGGTAGGTCTTCCATGAATGCTTCTTAAACCCTTGCCACAACAGTGGAACTTGCAAACAGCTTGGGCGTGGTTATGTCTGTCTCTGTCCTCCTGGATATACAGGTAACAGAGGAATGCTGATTTTAACATGTTTTGTGTGAAATTGGTGTAGCTACTGAATGGGACTTTAGGATCCTAAACACAGATCATGAAAGACACATTAGACCATGTGAGTGGGAGGAAAGATTGGATCGAACAAGATAAAAAGCATGCACGCCTAACGGTTATCTTTGTACAGTTTGGAGAAGAACAAAAAGATCCTTCCTATGAAATCTAACGCCATAGCTGGGGGTTTAATTGGAATGCAGCCCAGGAGTCATGCCCAAGGTTTTGTTCTAACATAAATTAAAGGCTTGACACTCAACTTTGTCTGACCCAACATTTTAAAACAAATTCCTAGCTTCTCTCATTTGTCACTCAATCGTGGAAGTTCTTGTTCATAGCTGGGATTTGTTGCTCTGTTTCTAGCTTCAGGAGAACACCATGGCTGTGGACTTGACTCTGTAGGAATTATGTAAGAATTATGCTTTCTTGCAGTTTGGTTCACATTACAGATGTATCCAGAAACAATTTTAGGAGAATAAACCATATCTTAAAATCGCGATGAGTATGAAACAAACCCTCATTATCTTTAAAAATGGGTTTTCACTTAAAAAATGCAATGAACTCAGAAAGTTTTCATGGAAAATTATATTTAAGTAGAATTATACCAAAAAGTAAATAAGCAAAAGGAAAATTGGAAACAAGATAGCCAAAGGCTACCAAGAATATTGGCATTTCTCTTCTCACAGTTGGGTCGTGTATATGCTTACTTAAAAAATAAACTGTCCTGACATTTCCTAGGAAATATGGAACTTGCCATTCATGACGGCATGCCTTTCCTTAACCCAGCATTTGGCATAGGCAGGGAGAGCTCTTTGAATTCAGAGTCAACTTGGTCTACAAAGTGAGTTCCTGGCCAGCTGTGGCTACATATTGAGATCCTATCTCCAAAAGAAAGAAAGAATGGAAGGAAGGAAGGAAGGGAGGGAGGGAGGGAGAGAGGGAGGAAGGAAGGAAATGAGGGAGGGGAAAGGAAAGGAAAAGAGAAAATAAAAGAAGGAAAAGAAAAAAAAGAAGAAAAAAACAAAAGAAAAGAAGGATTTTTTTCTGAGAATTCTGTACTTGAGTCGTGGTTTAGAGAATAGAATAGTGCTTCTCACACGTTAGTCTATGCGTAGCTATTTGGAAGGCTTGCCAAGCTGCAGGTCACTGGACCCTTAGAGAGTCTGGCAGTCCCAGCATTTCTGATTTAGTAGTGTAAGGTATGACTTAAAATGCGATATTTCTCTTTTGTCCCAAGATGATGCTAATGCTAGTGATCTAAAGATCAGTCCCCCTGGTTTCTAGCAGCGCTAGCCCACAGCAAACCTGTGTGTACCCTATGGGAAGACAATGCCCACTACAGAGCATCTAGTTTATGAGCTGAAATTAAGCAAAACTTGACTGCACCCCACCCTTTGATCCATGGGACCTTGGTAGCAATTCTATAGCGCTATTTTATTTTATTTTATTTTGATTTCCGATTAACCTGATTTGTGACTGCTGTTTACGGTCGCAAGCTTCCCTTTACATTCTCTTAATGGCTTAAGGTATTTTGCTATTTTCTATGCAGTGTTGTGAGGCATCTTGAACTTATGTGGAAATATGTACGGTCTTCATTAAACACTACTGGACGCTAGCCCTTCCTTACAAGCCTAGATGATGGAGAGTGTTACTTTCAAATGATCACTTTATTACTCCCTTTTCATTGCTTATCGTTCAGTGTTTGATTTGCACTTTAGGCTTAAAGTGTGAAACAGATATTGATGAATGCAGCTCACTGCCTTGCCTCAATGGTGGAATTTGTAGAGACCAAGTTGGGGGATTCACTTGCGAGTGCTCATTGGGTTATGCAGGTAAGGAACAAGGCTTGTGTCTTTACAATATAAACCGAGTCTCATTGTGTATCATTTACGTACATCTGGAAAGTTCTCATTCTATTATTACATAAGGAGAACAAGGTATTTATTTGTCAGTATGAAATTGCTTATGGTTTATAAAATAGGCAGACCTGGTCCCTTCTTTATCTACAAGATGTGTGACTTCAGAGCCTCTGGATATTTCTGAACTTATTTTTGGGGTTCAGAAAATGGAGATCAGGAAGTGAGAGGAAACATGTTTGCTCTCATGGGATGCCAGACAAGTACCAGGTCCTTCCCCACTCTTAACTGCTACCTTATTGACATTTTGAACTCTATGTGTGTATGATTGTTACTATGGACCAGTCGCTTCATCTTCAAGGCTTTGCTCCTCTCTTTAACTCAGAGGAGTTCATATATTAAGTGTGTATCATAGTTAAGTGAGAGAACCGCAGCCTTCAAGTATTTTCTCTCCAAAATAGGCCAAAAACATTGACTTCACTATGAGTCCCCTTGTTGAATTCCATTATAATGATTCTAGTATTGATAATAGAATGTTATGAAATATTATGTAACTTATGGTCTTAGAAGCAGTCGCACCTCATAATATTGTTATGACAGAAACAGATATCATATTAAAAAATTGTCTCTGTATCTGACTCATGAAATTATTTGTTAAAAAAATACTTAAATCTGTATTTTATTTCATGCATATATATTATTTTCTGTATTCAATGAGTCCTTTATAATCCTTATAAGACATTTCTCAGGAACTAGATTCTGAAAACTTCATCACTAAGAAAAGTATTCTCACAGTGGAATGAAAATTTTAATAATTTATGAGGACAGTCCTTTGATCCACTGGGACTTATAACATGATGGTAGCCCTAGTCTTACAGGGAGACATACTGAGTTTATACAGTAGAATTACATGTCTGGAAGTCTAATTCAAAGATTTCTGGATATTTTTATTTATAAGCTTTTTGTTAAAGAAAAAAACTTGCAACTAGAAAAAGAATCTACATCTCAATGTACTTCTGTACTTCTTTTCATCCCAATGAACTTCTACACAGTTTGAATAGTATTTTTGAAGCCATGACGTTTCATATTTTATATTCTCACTTTTGGCTAGATATTTCTGTAGTTATCCACTATGAAAATCAAAAAATCCTGATAGAATTAAGACAGAACAATTAGCTGTATATCTTTCGTAACTCGTGCCCAATACCTGCATTCAGCCTTTTGTCCTGTTCTAATAGTTAGACTTTCTTGTTCTCTCTTCTACATATTATCTATCCTGTGCCCACAAACACATTTGTTTATATATTCAAAGATTTGTATAAGGAAAAGCCCTAAACAGTGAAAATAGCCTCCAAGCATCCTTAAGTCGGCAATCAGGCAGGCTGAGAACGTATGCCTTTTTGTCTCCAACAAGAGATGATTTTTATGTGATGAGTGCCAATTAAGGTGTGTAGTTCGTTTTCAGGGCCACGTCATGCGTAACTTGAACTCAGCTCTATTTCAAGGGGTAGACATGCTCAGATTCTGACTGAGGAGGCTGCAGATCTGCACACTCGCTACCCCGCACTGAGGACATGGGTTCAGCAGGTGGATGCACTGCCAGATTCCTTGCTATTTCAATTTAATCTCCCATGCTCCCTCCCACTCTTTGCCTTATACATGTGGCTGTGTTTCCACACACAGTATAAAGATGATGCATCTCAATTTACGTTTCTCTATTTAAAAGTCCAAATCTCTGGTTAGCATCACCCAGGACTGAAATGCAGAAGTCTGTGAACAGGGTGACAGACATAGAGAAACTTAGACCTGAGTTTCTGAGTAGTATGTATTTATTAGACATTGAATGTGCTGTGCTGTTGACTAAACATTACATTTGTTGTTAAGTATTACTGAAAATAAATACTTGTTCTAGTTTGCTCGCTCTTGCTGTGATAAAACAATCTGATTTTAAAAATACAACAACAACCTGGGCAGGAAGAGTTCGTTTGACTTTACACTGCAAATCACAATCAATCACTGAAAGAAGTCAGAGTGGGAACTCAAAGTAGAAATTTGGAGACGGGAACCATGGAAGAACTCTGCTTGCTGGCTCATCTTCTGGCTCATGTTCAGCTGGCTTTCTTACCTTGCTCAGGGATGGTGCTGCCCACCCCAGCACGTTATCAACCTTCAGTTATGCCAGTCTCTCACAGACCTGGCTATAGACCAGTATAATCAAGTCAGTTCTTTCAATTGAGGTCCCATCGTCCTAGATGACCCTAGATTGAATCAAGTTGACAACGAAAAGTAATAGGGACAGTGTATGAATATGTAGGCTTGTTGTTACTACTCTCAAAATCTTTCATTGATAACATTTCTCTTCAGTGCTGTTTGTGGCAGGATCTATATGCTGTTAGATGCGTGCTACGGAATTCCATGTATGCCTTGGATTCGAACATCCAGAGCTCTTCCAACTGAGGAATTGTTGTATATATTGCGTGAATTTGAAGATTTGTCACCCCGGCTTATTTTCTGACCTGTAACTTGGTAGTGTCAGAGACCTGCTTCCTAGGTAATAAAGGATGTGAATGACGTCAGCTGCCTTCAGATTACCTAGACACAGCACGTGGAGGCAGTTGCACACAAGTTTGGTTACTGGTTTCTGAATATAATAAATTGTTCTCTTTATTCAGTATATCTCCCCAATATTTTTTGTCAGTTTTGTGCTGTTACAGCTGAACTTCAGAAGGAATACACCGAAAAGAGAACAGCTAGTGAACAGATAATGTGAGAAAAATAACTTCAAGCAAGACCACACTTTCTTTACAATATGGTCGGGTGTTCGTGGCGGTCATTTCTCTTTGTATGCCAAATATGTTATGTTTCTGGCTAAACTACTTTTTTGATTTCAAAGATGAAAGAGAAATATTTTTGTTGTTGATGCATTTGGCTACAAGCGAAAAGAAAAAGAAAAAAAAAGAAATCGCGAGCTCATTAGCCATGATTTCCAATTGCTGAGTTTTCACCCTACACAGCTTGCTTGAAAAAAAACAAACAAACAAAATCTTAGGTCTTCTCCAGCTCAGACTCTGTGATTCTCTGCAGGCCAGCTATGTGGAGAAGATATAAATGAGTGTAGCTCCAGCCCTTGCTTGAACAAAGGAACCTGCACTGATGGTTTGGCCAGCTACCGCTGCACCTGCGTGAAAGGATACGTTGGTAAGAGGTTTGCATTTCTCTCCCTTGTCCTGAAATCCTTTACATGAAGATTTGTGCATTTTCTAACATGATAGCCAAGTATTATATTTGGATTTTATCAACGTGCTGTTGGAGACAAGCTATATAAATGATATTTATAAAATAGATGTCGATTGATGCAAAATAATATATTTTGCAAACTTGTAAAAGAAATACAGTTAAAAAAATATGTACTTACTTGTTAGTGAAAGAGTTTGAGACAGGGAAAATGCTAAACATGAGATCAAAGAAATGGGGAAAAAAACAAATCTATTATCTTTTTAAACATTATTTCAGGTCAGTGCTCATTGCTAACCATAGTTTCAGAAAGAAGATAAAATGAGCTGGTTATCTAGACTCAGATTCCTGAAATAATTCAGCAAAACCAGTATTGTAAGACACATCATGAGCTGGTTTAATGGCAGCGGCTCTGCAGCCCTCTCCTTTAGGTGAAACCGAGGAGTCCCGTTTGGCTCAGTTTTCCTGTGGAGGTAACCATCCCTGCTCTTCCTTGTGCTCATCCATCCCCAGGTGTGCACTGTGAAACAGAAGTCAATGAATGCCAGCCAAACCCCTGCTTAAATAACGCAGCTTGTAAAGACCAAGTTGGGGGGTTCTTGTGCAAATGCCCCCCTGGATTTTTGGGTACTCGGTGTGAAAAAAATGTGGATGAGTGTCTCAGTCAGCCATGCCAAAATGGAGCCACTTGTAAGGATGGTGCCAACAGCTTCAGGTAAAAGGCCATGTCTGGACTGTCACTTTGTGTTTCCTCGGCTGAGTAGTAACTGTGCCATCTTAATAGAGTGTTAACTGCAAAGCCTCAGATGAGCAATCCTTACATCCTGGCCCAAATCCTAAGTAGAATCTCACCACCACTTGAGATAAGTCGGAGCTAAGCCTAGATGTGAGCCTACAGAGTTTGTTGTGTTATACTGTGGTGCTCATTTGTTGGTTTGTTGTTTGTTTGAGATAGTCTCCTATAGCCCAGTATGAACTCACTATGTAGTTATGGATGATAACTTCTGATCCACATGCCTCCACCTCCCAAGTGCTGGTCTCACATGCAAGTGCCACCATGCCTGGTGTTTTACAGTGCTGTGGGTGTAACTCACAGCTTCCTGCATGTTAGATAAGCACCACTGAGCTACACTTCCACCCCAAGCCTGTAGCTTTAAGGTAAGCAACCTAAGGTATTTGAAGTCTAGTCTAAGTCTGGTACATGTCAGGTTTAGAAACTTTGACTCTTGGGAAATCATAAAAGGGGAAAGGAGGGGCTGGAGAGGTGCCTGGTTGTCAAGAGCTTGCTAAGAGAGCATGAAGACTTGGGTTCAGATCCCTAGCACCTGTATAGAGTGAGCACCATGTGGCAGCTCCCATCTGTATAATCCCAGTGATGGGACAGAAGAGACAGGGGGATTCTGGGGCCCACAGGCCAGCCACACTAGCCAAACCAGTGAACTCTGGGTTCAGTGAGAGACTCTGTCTTGGAAAAGAAGGTAGAGAGTGATAGAGAGAGCCCGACACCAACCTCTGGTCACCACATATATGTATATACACACACACACACACACACACACACACACACATGCACAAAATGATGACAGAAGGACAATGCAATGTTGTAATGTCAGATAAAGATGAGTGGGCTGTCAGTCAAAATAGAGTCACCATGAAGTGCAGAGAGCCAATCAAGATGGCCCTCCACTCTAAGATGTCCCTTTAAACTCTTCCAGTGCCATGGACTTGCTTGAGTCACCTTCAGGTCAACGTTGAGGACAGCTCCATGTGAAAGACCCAGTGTTGATATGGTCACCTCCTTAAAGAAAAGTATTTCAGTCATGCAGAAAATTGCAAAGAATAATAAAGCTATGCATTCATACCTATGATTAGCAAATCCTAGTATTTGCCATATATTTATTCACACCTCTTGTTTTAAAGGAATAAGTTCTAAATATAGGATTGGATTCCCTCCAGTGTGCACGTGAGCATACACACACACACACACACACACACACACATACACACACACACACACGCAAACTTTCCTATTGTTAGTCAGTATTCTCGAGTTTCTATATAGACCTATAGAACTTATTTAGGGTTTCTATTTTCCTACCTAAATCACACCCATAAGCAATATGCAGCATGGTTTTAGATGTTAAATAAGTGGTACACACTCCATCAATACCATTTGTCATTTCACACTCAACATTGTTCTCAAGTATTGTCAAGTAGATGCATATGCCCTGGTGCATTTGTCACAATGGCTGCCTCATGTCTATGACATGAGTGTACCAGGATTGCATTCCCATCCGCCCCACTAGAACACCCCTACCGTGAACACAGGGCCTGGGATATGTAGCTCTTGTGCAATGATGTCCTACAGTAAACGATATGAAATAGATACACAGGGCTCTGGGGAACAGGCTATCAAGTGCCCGACACTGTGGGATTGTAACTCTAACTTCCATCTCAGTTCTCCTGTTTCACAATGCAGTGGTCGGCGTTTGTGGTTACTGGACGCATTTTTTGTTGTCGTGTGTGTAAACAATTGGTTGTGACCACAGATCCTGAGAGGATGATTAAGATGAAGTTGAGAGTCCCACCCCATCACTCAGCGACAGAAGGACTTCCTCAAATGACTTAACTGCTGAGCAAACTTTAACTCACCAGTAAAGTGGGAATAACACCAGCATTATCTCATTACTATAAAACTGGCTTAATAAATAAAAAGGCTTTAGAATAGAATCCGAACTATTCACATTTTTTCCAGGAATTTCTGTAGAGAAAGAGCCCACAATACATAAATCATACTTGACTTGGATATTTTTTTTTGCTTTATTTTGTTCTGTTTGTGATGCAGAGTGTCTTAAAGGGGTTCAACCACAATCAGATGAATGGGGAAAGTAAACAGTTTAAGTGCTTTTTGGATGAGGGAACGGGTTTTAGCATTTCCGTGTTCGAAGTCTTCTGAGACAAGGTTGCCGTAAGTTGGGGATGGTATCTTTAATGGATCCTCTGACGGTTCCTGTTGCCGCCTTTCATTTTCTTCGAGGTGCCAGTGCCCAGCAGGCTTCACGGGGCCACACTGTGAACTGAATATCGATGAATGTCAATCCAACCCATGCAGGAACCAGGCCACCTGTGTGGATGGACTGAACTCATACAGTTGTAAATGTAAACCGGGATTTTCAGGCCGCAGGTGTGAGACAGGTATGTATGAACTCAGATGTGAGACAGATGGTATGTGAACTCAGATGTGAGACAGATGTGCATGAACACAGGTGTGAGACAGATGTGCATGAACTCAGGTGTGAGACAGATGTGTACGAACTCAGATGTTGAGACAGATGTGTACGAACTCAGGTGTGAGACAGATGTGCATGAACTCAAGTGTGAGACAGATGTGCATGAACTCAGGTGTGAGACAGATGTGCATGAACTCAGGTGTGAGACAGATGTGCATGAACTCAGGTGTGAGACAGATGTGTATGAACTCAGGTGTGAGACAGATGTGCATGAACTCAGGTGTGAGACAGATGTGTATGAACTCAGAATGACTCTTAACAATACTCTAATGGTAATAGAACGGTGCCAGGTTTGCCTGTGTCGTGTACTGCCCACACACCAGAGGCTCTGCTACGCACTTGGTACTTACTCCATCTCCACAGCCATCGAATAAATGAGGTACTGCTGTCATTATCCCCAACAGCATGGACAGGAAACTGACTTTTAGAGATCTAAGAAGGAAATGGAGAAGACTATTTGACAGTCCTCTTCCATGTTTCCCTTTTTAACCGTTTGGTCTTTGCTGCATGCATCCAGACTCTGCCATACACCAGACATTCAACGATTATTCCTCCTTTTCCTCCTCCTCCTTTCTTCTTTTCTTCCTCCTTTAGTCTTGTTAGTGTATGCATGTGTGTGTGTGCGTGTACATGTGTGTATGCATGTGTGTGCATGTGTGTGTGTGTATGCATGTGTGTGTGCATGTGTGTGTGTGTGTGTGTGTGTGTGAATACATGAGAGTAGAGGCCGGAAGTCAGTGTGGCTGCTCTCAGCCTTCTTATTTCTTTTTGAGACAGAGTCTCTCACTGAACCAAGAGCTCACTGTCCAGAAAGGAATCCTCCTGCCTCCACCTCCAAGCACTGGAATTATAGACATGACACCACATCTGGCTTCTTATGTGGGTGCTAGGGTAGGGAAATCACGTCTTTGTGCTTGCATAAGCTGCCACTTTACCCACCGAGCTATTTCCCCAATCTCAATCTTGTTAATTTTAATGGTATTTCTACAATTGAAAGTTGAAAAGTTACAATGATATAAACTTATGGAATATAAAGAGCAAGTTATGGTTTTTAATACAATGTAGAATATCTAAAGAAATCTATGTAACATATCTATTACTCCAACTGTCCCACACATTTTGTTGTAAGAATACCTAAAATGTTCTCTCTTATCAGGCGATGAAGGTTGATGGGCAAGTAGGTCAGCAAGTAGATAGATCGAACTAGCAAAGCTAGTTTGCTTTCTTAGAAACCTGAAGTCTTTTAGGCAATAGTCTTATGTTATAGAGTAGGTTTTGCAGAGCTGAACAGGAGAAGAGCTGAATTGTTCATCAGCTACGGAAAAGACAGATCCCTGAGTAGGGCGCATGCTGCCCTTGAGTTAGCTTCCCCCACCCCTGCTGCAGCATCAACCCCGCCCTCTCCATAGTCCTTCCCATCAGCATCTTTGGAATTGGTACTTGTTGCCTATTGCTTTCCCTGGACAACTGAATGTGTGTGGGGCTGCTACATTCTGCAAACTCTCCTTATTTGTTGCAGAACAGCCTTCAGGTTTTAACCTGGATTTTGAAGTTTCTGGCATCTATGGGTACGTTATGCTAGATGGAGTGCTTCCGTCTCTCCACGCCATAACCTGCGCGTTCTGGATGAACTCCTCTGATGTCATCAACTACGGGACACCGATCTCCTACGCACTTGAGGGCGACAAAGACAACACCTTCCTCCTGACAGATTACAACGGGTAAGCAGAAGTGTTCGGATGGATGTGCCAGGGAGGGTTTGCCTGGGACCAAGTTAGAACTGGACTTTCTACATTGGGGTTGGGAACAAGGGAGCATAGAGGCACAGAAGCCAGCAATCCGTTAGAACACCTGGACGGACTTCGTAGAAAAGCCTAGTGTTGGTGATAGCTGTTCACAGGTGTGTTGGATGTTTCCGTAAGTGTTGTTTCATTTGATCTTAACAGCGCCCTGAGGAAATACTGCTTCTCCTACAGACAGTGAAACAATTTAGAATGACTAAATGATTTACCATGCTCTGCCCCCAACAACTGAAACCATGTAAAGGTCGGGTCTAACTCTCAAGAGACTGCTGCTCTTTCTTTACACAGCAGGACATCGAAAGAGTAAGAGTCGTCAGCAATATTTGTCTGTAGAAGACAGCTGTACTGAATAAGAACCAGTGCACAGTCTCAGGGCACAAGGGGACATTCTTTATTCCCTTAAGATCAATTAACTATAACTCCAGAATCCTTCCTTCTGCACTGCCTAGAAAGTCAACCCAGTTGTCCTTAGAGTTTTGCTGACCACAGACTTGCACAGATGCTACCACTGGTCACCTTTCCCCACTAGTTACTGCTGAGCTGTCCACTGGCTAGGCCTCTGTGGTGTTTTGAAGACCACCACTCTTTTCCACATACGTGTTCCTGGGTGAGGCTGCAAGACCACCCCTGGCTATGCTGCAGTGCTCCATCGGGCCCTTTCTTCTCAGATTCACCCACAGCGTTAGCCTAATGAGCAGGTTGCAGGTCCCAGAGCCCCTTGGGATCTTTCTCCTTCTCAAGCTATGGGAGTCTCATTATTTGGTAGGAATTTCATCAAACACAATTCTTCTTAGCGAACTTGAACTTTTAGGGGGAAAAAAAAATCAAGGCATTTGCGAACACTTGAGGCACAATGCGGGTAAAGAGATAAACTGCTGTCCACTTGACTAGAGAGAAGAAACCTCTAGAAATTGCAGGGATATTCCTCACTTGTGAATATTGTTGCCTAGACTCTGAAAAGACATTTATTCTCCTCCCCCACTTTCCGTGGCAAAGTTTCCCCATTTGTCTTTGGACACTTGCCACTTTAAACTGTTTCCTGTCTTTGCACCACTTCCCTGAGTGGTGGGGTTTCTGGAACCCTCTTGTGGTTCTTCTATTTGTGTAGACATATTTGGGCTACCGTGTGAGCAGTCAAAACAACTTTCTTAGTCTGTTCATGCTAATATAAAAAGTCTAAAATCAAGGCAGTGACAGAATCAAGGTTTAGGAAGAACCCCTTTCTGGTTCACAGATATGTTCCTGTGCCCTCAAAGAGTGAAGCAGCTGGGGTTTCCATATGACCTCCTTTATAACTGCAATAGTCCTCTTCAGACGGTCTTGTCTTTGTGACCTAGCCATCCCCAAAGGGCTCTATTCCTATATTGTCAGATTGTTGGTTAGGACTTTGGATATACAGATTTTGAGAGAGCTCAAATGCCCAGTCCATAGTATAAGCCCTGAAATGGACTTACCTCCTACGGACATCTGAAATTTGTTTCTGGTCTTGGAAAACATATATTCCAGAGGAAGGTGCTGGTCAGACATTTCAGCAACTCTCACTCACTCCTTTTTGACTTTCCAAAGGATGGTAAATTGTTTCAATTAACTTGACTCATCCTAAGACTTTTTCTCATTCATAGTGTTTACATCGATCTAGAATTGAGTGTGATTAGTAACTCAGATCTGCTTCCAAGATATTAGATGGAGGGGGAAATGTAGTACACAAGTACTACACACACACACACACACACACACACACACACACACCAAGAAGAATGTGCCCTAGAGAATGAATCATAACTTGTGACCAATGACTGTATCCCCTGGAATCTTTCTCTCCACAGCTGGGTTCTTTATGTGAATGGAAAGGAAAGGATCACAAACTGTCCCTCTGTAAATGACGGCACTTGGCACCATATTGCAATCACATGGACGAGCACTGGTGGAGCCTGGAGGGTCTATATAGATGGGAAATTATCTGACAGTGGTACCGGCCTCTCAGTTGGCAAAGCCATCCCTGGTATGTTTTACCAAAATGAGTACATGTATGTGGGACTCTGGAGGTGGCCCCGCTTACATGGGCATGATGGCGGCCAACTTTGTTGCCATTGTTTTCACACAAAGATCTAGTTATATGTTTCACTTAGCACTGGTCGGTTATCTAGTCTGTAAGCTAACCGGTGCTCTTCCCTGGGTGAGCTGCACGGCTAGCTAAGGGGTGTCTTTCGGGATCTTGGTGTGACCAAAAAACAGGTTGGGCTGATGAACATTTGCTAAGCTGTCTTCTAAGGAAGCTGTCAGCTATTGATGTATCCTGCTTGCTTGCTATTTTCTAGGAGCTTTTCTGTTTTGTTTTGGAATAAAGTATATAAGCTGGGCTGCGAGGCAGACTTTCCCCGTTTCCACTCAACCTTTCCTCTAAAGTGTAGTTTGAAAACTGCAGACGTCTTCTACGCCAAGAAATGTGTGGATACCGTGCGGGGAGAGCGATGCAGACGTCACTGTCTTTCACTCTCCTCATGTTTCCACTGCTGAGAAATAGTGTCTGGGTAAAATACAATTCAACACAGTAACTTAAAACACTACAAATGAACTATCGTCTCTTAGAAGCAAGTTATATTGGACCAAGGTTAAATATAATAATTATTATATAATAAAAGATCCATTCTCTTGAAAATGTGATGAGCTCACCTTTGCAGAGCCTCAAAACAGATCTTTGACTTATATTTAAGAATCTACGTCTCTTTGTTTTACTTCGTAAGACTAAAAGATTATAGAGATGACACTAACATCTATTCATTGGTGACTGTAGAGAATGTATACTGAGAACCCACCCCTAAGTAAGTCAGGCACCTATAAAAAGTCATTGGATCTCTAATGGTGAGCAAAAAATCATGTGACCTCTGCCCTCCAGAAGGTTCCAGTGTGATGGGGGAGTAATACATTGTTTTACATTCATAATCGCATGTAGTTTCAACTGAGGTGATCGCTGTAGAGGAGTGGAACATGGCTCTATGACAGCATACAGTCAAGGTTCTGTGTGGAGTAAATGTCGGTGGAGGCTGGAGAGGTATCTTTCCTGAGTTCTAAGGCTAGCCAAGCTCCTAGTAAAGGGGATCAGATCAGACCTTGTTGAAAGAAACAAAGATGAATGGAAATACTTTGGGTGCAGAGGGAACAAGTACACGCACTATGCACTGCACAGGGCTGTAGAAAAAGGCTGTGGCCAATCACATTTTATGATCGTGTGTCTTTTAGGGCAGGTTAACAATTTAGGTTTTCATCCTAAAGTCAATGGATTGTCACTGATGGCCTTTAAGATGTCATACTCATCCCAGACGTGGACAGAAGGATAGTTGACGAACAACAAAAACCTAAATAATCAGGATGTTTCTAACCAGAGAGGACAAAGGGATCCCAGTGAAGGGAGAGGATTAATGTAGAATAATCGGGAGTCTTTGGTTCATCTCACTGAGAGGGAAAGGTGTGTTACAAGTGGCACGCAGGAGACAGTCGCTCTTCCTTCAGAGAGATGAATCGTGCGCACGTGCTGTGACATGAACCCCACGCTGAGTGTGGCCAAGCACCGACCCAGTCAAGAGGGCAGCCAAGGTTCTGAGCAAACACGACAGCCTCAAAGGGCAGCTACAGAAACAGGGACGCGTGGCTTTGTTGTGAGGTGATGGGAGAAAAGGAAATTCACCGGGTTTAGAGAATCCAAGCAGTAAAGAGAACGTGTAAAGATATGAATTTGGAAGATCAATCAGAAATTGTCAATCAGAAACATTAGAGAAGCTGTTGTACGGTGAAATTATCTGTGTCTCTTTGTTTTACTTTGTAATGCTAAAAGATTATACTAAAAGATTATAGAGATGTCACTAATACTTATTCGTTTGTGACTGTAGAGAATATATACACCCCTAAGTAGAGAACCCACCCCTAAGTAAGTCGGGCACCTACAAAAGTCATTGGATCTCTAATGGTGAGCAATATGTCGTTTGAAAAGCATGAGGTTGGGTGTGGCTTAGTTTTGGAACATTTGCCTATCATATGAAGACCCTAGGCTCAATTCCCAGTACTGATATTTTTTAACTGTATGATTATTTTACAAGATTGGGATAATATTTGGCACTGATGGCTTTGATGAAAGCACTCTCAGTAAATTTAAAGTACCTTGTTCTGAACTACGGCATGATGGGAAATGCCTATAATATTAGCTTTTGGGAATCAGAGGCAGTAGGATCAGGATCTCTGGCTACATAGTAAGTTTGAGACCAGCCTGGGATACATGAGTCCTCGTCACAAACGAAACCAAAAAAAATTTAAATTTTTTAAAAATAACTTGTTCTAAAAATACATGCCTCCTTGAGAAATATATTTGAACAGAAAGCCACTATAGAACCCACAACTTCCTTGCAATTCTATTTATGCCTAGTTACCCTTTTTCAAAAAAAAAAATATCCTACTTTTACATAAATCTGCTCAATTTTTTTGCACAGTGATCATGTGAGTTTAATAATAAATAACTGTTTCCATTTTACAGAGGAGGAAGGAAAGAGGCTCCTAAAGTCGGACAGCTCTGCTAAAGTCTGACTCCTCGGTCTGACCACTGTGCCCTTTACCTGCCTTCACTGTGGGTCCTGCTTGGACTAGCTTATTGAGCATGTGCACAGATGTAGTGGGCATGGCCCATTATAAACTACAATGCAGAGACCGCCTGAGAGACCCAAGAGGCTGTAGATAGACGCCATTAACCTCAGTCCCACGCACTATATAGATGTATTCTTTCTGGAATTTTATTCCTTTGCCCAGAAACTTTGTATGTTTTATCTCATGAAACTAACTCTTAGTCAAGCCTGTCTTCATAATCACTTCTCTCTGCGCTCGCTCTCTCTTTCTCTCTCTCTCTCCCTGTCAGTTCTTCCATTCTGCATACTTCCTTTTTTTTTTTTTTTTTTTACTTACCACCCAATACTGGGAAGTATTTTATGTGCACGTCTTCTCTTGGAATTACGATCTCCCAGGCGCAGAAGCTCCTCGCTCTGCTCGCCACTCTGTGCAATTCCGACCCTGATCCTGTAGCCAGCACATCATTAGGAGTTACATAAGTACCTGCTGTGAAGGCTGAAACAGAGTTGGCTGGGCAACAGAGAGCGGAAACGCGTCCAAGATGGAAGGAACTCTGCCATCAGAGGCGGGGAGCCACGTGCACTACCCATCAAACCCTGGTGGGCTCGCACTCCAACTGCCTTTGCCTGTCGACATATAAATTTAATTTCAATCTGTCCTTGTTGCTAAGCCATGCAATAGAGTCACACAGCTTAGCTTTCAACGACACTTCTGTACGTTTGTATTAGCTATACTTTCATTAAATTAGCGCTTAGGGAGTAACAAACAGCAGACAAGTTTTCTTCTTCTTTATTCTCATTCTCCCCCTCCCTCTCTTTCTCTCTCTCTCTCTAGGTGGTGGTGCATTAGTTCTTGGGCAAGAGCAAGACAAAAAAGGAGAGGGATTCAACCCAGCTGAGTCTTTTGTGGGCTCCATAAGCCAGCTCAACCTCTGGGACTATGTCCTGTCTCCACAGCAGGTCAATTCCATTTTCAGTGTATGACAGTAATGAGATGCAAAGGTACAAACCTAGTACAACTGTGAACAGCCTACTGATGACATGTGTTATTGTAAACTCCCAGTTAGCAGGATTTGTCACCGATATTGGATGGCCTGGTCTGTTAGGCAGATGATAACAGTCATTTCCATTGACGGCCCTTTCAGTTTCTCAGTGATATTCTGAGTTTTAGGTGGGAATGAGTATTTTGTATTTATATATTATAATTTCTGAGTTGGAAAGAATCATAGAGAGTTATACTTCAAATTTCTCTGACTAGGTTTAGAATGTATGTAAGAATATCCTCAGCAGCAACAGGTAGACGCACATGTCAAGCCTGGCTCGAGTCCGACAGACTGAGATCCAACCCCAACTCAACCACCAGACTTTGTGGGATGGTTTCTGTCATGTTGCGCCATCTCTTTACGCTTCGTTTTTCTTTACTGAAAAGTAGAGAGGAAGACATGGCCTACACAACAGAGTTCTGGCAGGATTAACAAAAGACCACCTACACGTTTATGGTATTGTTTCCCCCGTGGTGATGACTTCATCGATGCTCTCAAAATCATACCTCTGGATGAGACCGGAGAGGTGGCTCAGCGATTTAGAACACTTGCTGCTCTTGCAAAGTACCCAAGTTTGGTTCCCAGGACTCATATTAGGCAGCTCACAACTGCCTGTAACTCCAGCTCCAGAGGATATGATACTCTACTCTGGCCACTTCAAGCACCTGCACACAGGGGGCTGGCACACAACACACACACACACACACACACAATTTAAATAATACCTTTTGAAAATATATGTCTTAGCCAACTTTAACATCTAGGCAAGAAGCTCTATGCAAAGGATTTCAAGTTTTCAGACAACTGTGAGTCTCTTAAGTGGAAGAAACATTAGGGAGACCTAGTAATGGGGATTTTAACAAAGGAAGAAATTTCCCTGTTGCCTTTCCAATCATACTATTCAAAAATACGCGTCTCTTCACCTCTGCCACAACAATCTATGGCTGTCTCAACAGGGTTAAGTATGATGTACAACTCCATCTCTGCAGAAGTCTTATCTAAAAGCATGCTTTAAACTCACAGGTGAAGTCACTGGCCAGCTCCTGCCCAGCAGAACTCCGTCGGGGAAATGTGTTAGCCTGGCCTGACTTCTTGTCGGGAATCACAGGGAAGGTGAAGGTTGATTCCAGCAGCATATTCTGTTCTGGTGAGAACTTGTCTCTTACATCAACTTTGCCATGGCTTAGCTCTCCTGAGATGTTCTGTCAAAGGCACATAATTCAGAACTCTCTGATGACTACATCACGGCGCATGTCAGTCTGTCCCTTAACTAGGATTCACATCTCCACCCAAAAAGTGTTTTGAATATTGAAACTCTTTCTGTCTAACAGGGTACAAAGTAATTGGGTACGATATTTGGATGAAGATAAAACAGGATTAAAGAGATGGCTGGGAGGCTCTGAGTTTGTGTTATTTTATTTTTGGTGATTTTTAAATTTTATTTCTGTATGTATGTTTTGCCTTCGTGTATGTCTGTGCACCCCATCAGCGTCTGGTACCCTGGAAGGCCAGATGAGGGCACTGGATCACCTGGAATTGGGGTTAAGTGTGGTTATGCTCCTCAATGTGGGCCCTGAGAACTGAACCTGGGTTCTCTACCAGAGCAGCCAGTGCACTTAACCACCAAGCCATCTCTGCAGTCCTTGCTTTTCTGTTTACGACAATCACAAGAATCCTCTGCTCCTACTTGAGATGGAGTTGCTTCTGTGAAGCGGATGAAAGCGATGACTGTTCCCACCCACACACTGCACACCCAGACTCTGGATAATCGATAGTGTTTCCTAAAATCAATGCGTTTAAATGAATTTTAGAAGTGCTGTAGAATTCGTGACTTTACGTAATTTACAAGAACAATGCACCACTAGCCCCTGAATGCCCTTTGTTCCTTTAGAAATACCCATCAGATCTCTGTTGAAAGGAGAATTGCTTGATGATGCAAATAAGATATTTTTCTTATCATCTTGTTTGGCGGTGACCAGGGTGTGTGATAACTGTGTTTTAATTCAGTAAAGCTGGCCCCCTGCTGACACAAAAGAGAGTTTGAGCTCCTTGACTCTGTGGACCCGCTGCTGTGCTGCTGATTCACTCTGCACCTGTGCTCTTTGCCCTCAGATTGCCCATCTCTAGAAGGATCCGTACCTCACCTGAGAACTGCATCAGGAGATCGAAAGCCAGGCTCCAAAGTCAGTCTGTTCTGTGATCCGGGCTTCCAGATGGTCGGGAATCCTGTGCAGTATTGTCTGAACCAAGGGCAGTGGACACAACCCCTCCCTCACTGTGAACGTGAGAGGCCTTTGTTCAACTCCGTCGGGTGGCTCTGGGAAGTTACAGGACCCATATGAACACTTGGGAATGGTAGATAAATGCTCACTACGTGTTGTCGCAAACACAGCAAGCATTCAGGTCCTCGTCCTATGTAAGAGACCAGGCCAGGCATGGTGTGGGAGGTGGCTGATGAGGATTCAGAGAAACCCCTGACGAATGCCTCTGAGGTGGTGGCAAGGAACTAGAGACAAGCGAAATACGGATCCTGTGGGCTGGAGAGCCACCCAGAGGTGTGCCGCTGCTGGATGAGGAAAGAGAAATGGTGTCTTGAGCTGCAGTGCCCACTTATTCATTGCTGACCTCAGCTACACGTTGATAGATTTCTAGACTGGCTGCCCTGTTCTTGTTTACATTCAGCCAGAAGAGACAGAACACAATGAACAAGCGCACATAACAATGCTTATTTATAATGAGTAATAATGAGAAAGGCCAGAAAATTAAGCAGAGCGGGCAGGAGGATGAAATAAGGAAATTTATACAACCAAGACTACTGCCATAAACAGAGACTAGCAGCGATCACCTGACACAACGTGCATTTGTCTGTCCGGTCTGTCTGTCTCACAGGACAGGAAGTACCCCAAAGCAGGAGTCCCTGGGTGCTGTAAGCCCAGCACCTAGGACAGTGCCTGATGGGTAGCAAGCCTGCCATAGGTGTTCCGAATGAATGAATGAATGAATGAGCGCATGCCTGTTGTGAACCAGACAATGTGCCACATGCTGAGAGCACACTCTCTGGCCAAAGTTTGTATGCAGTAGGGAAAAGAAACATGCCTAAGGGCAACTGCCGTGGAACTATGCTCCTGCAAATAAGATGTCCTTTGATCGCTTTGCTCCCACTGCAGTTGTGTTTTTCCTGATCCATTCCAGGTATTCGCTGCGGGCTGCCTCCTGCCTTGGAGAACGGCTTCTATTCAGCTGAGGACCTCCATGCTGGCAGCACCGTGACTTACCAGTGCAACAATGGCTACTACTTGTTGGGTGACTCCAGAATGTTCTGTACAGATAACGGGAGCTGGAATGGCATTTCGCCATCGTGTCTGGGTGAGATAAACGCTGGCAACCACTGCGTGGGTTCATCTGTGTTCACTGAGAAATATTTACCATAAATCCCAAGGCCCTCCTGGCATCCCTTACACCACACCACCCCAGTAAGCTCTAGGCAACGGTAACGGTAAAGCAGCTGTCCCTTCCCAGAGGAGCCAAAGATGCCACTCATGTTCAATCATGTCCAATGTTAAGACTACAGCTCCATCCTTGTTCTTTGGCTTGCCTACCTGAAGTCGATCTCGTTGTTCATATGCAATGTAGTCACAGTGGTTGCCTTTAAATTCCATAACAACGCATGCATTGTTATACATTAAGTATGTGGTGGCTTAAAAGCAAAAGGCAAACATTTGACCCATTAAAAAAAAAATCGACTGGACTGTCTGTACGCTGTCTTCATTTCAGATGTTGATGAGTGTGCAGTTGGATCAGACTGCAATGAGCATGCCTCCTGCCTGAACACCAATGGATCCTACATATGCTCATGTAACCCGCCCTACACGGGAGATGGGAAAACCTGTGCAGGTACTGAAGTTCTTGTCTCGGTTGCTTAGTCCAAGCATGTATTTTAAGAGTATATTACTTAAAAACAAGACATGAGTTTCATGTTCAAAGGTCAAAGGGGATAGGTAAGGAAGATAACGCTTACCAAGGACACATAGTAACCATTAAAGATATTCTTAATTAGCGTTGAACTTCCCCTGACTTCCCAGTTTCCGGGGCACAAAACGGAGCCAACTGTATTGTCAGATGTTAAAGGAAGCTTCGTAGCAGAGGAATAACAGTCGATTCAGAATTACCATTTGGCCCCATGGCCTCAAACAGAGCAAGGAAGATGCTCTGCACAGCTTCACCATCCATCTCTTTCCTCGGCCTCAGTCACACAAGATTATGTCCTTGAAGGGAACTGACATCTGGCCGCACCACATCACCCTCCTCCGTGGCAGCTCTGATAATGCTGGCCGACCTCTCAGCTCACGAATGTCTACTGGATTCCTTGTAAAGAGCAATTGCCAGAAACCCGTGAGATAGAAAGTAAAGAGGGCTTTTTAAAGAAAAATGGGTCAAAGCATCTGGCTGTGGTCCCCCAAAGTAAAGTGGTAACAACTTGAGACAGAAAAGATGGAAGAGTTCGATGACGTAGAGATCCTGTTTCGGGGGCGGGAGGGAAAGAGGGGCAGGAGAGAAAGGGGAGGGAAATCTCTTTACTGCGAAACAGCAGCGACAACAGAAACAAAGCACCGAAGAGCCACGCCCTAGCAACAGAGATGAAAGCTGGGCTACACTACACGAAGAGATCTTCTTAGCTACGGAGAGTGCTGAATGTCTACAACTATATCTTACTATTCTCAGGCTGGAAAGGGCAGAGTACTATCTCTGTTCTGTCTGAGAGCAAGATGCAAACGTTTCCCAGAACGATATCTTATTAGACGTATTTCATTTCTCAAAAAGATCAATTTTAAAGGGAGTAAAACATAAGACCATGCCAGGCGGTGGTGGCACACGCCTTTAATACCAGCACTCCAGAGGCAGAGGCAGGTGAAGCTCTGTGAGTTTGAGGCCAGCCTTAAACAGAGTGAGTTCCAGGTCAGCCAGGGTTACAATAGGAAAACCCTGTCTCGAAAAAAAAAAAAACAAACCAAAAACCAAAAACATAAGAACATTGTAAAATATTCACACGCAAAGAGAAGGAAGATAATCCTGAAGGTGAGTTAGCACAGGGCCAAGGGAGTAGTTTTAAGAGGCATCTTGTGTCTGATGGGAAACAAAGTCTCACTTATTTTATATATATATCTCAAGTTTTCTCAAAAGTCCAATCCTATAATTGCATTCACCTTCTGAGACTATTTCCTTTACAATCCTTAAAGGGCTGAGGGTACAGTTAAATACTAAAGCAATTACTGAGCATGCTCTGTGCTGTGTCTCCAGCGCTAGTAAGGAGATAAATAAATAAAGCCTTTGACTTCCATAGCCCAGATGATCTTGAAAAGGATTCTATCAACACAACCTTTCCCCAGTTTTTATGCTGCCTGCGAGAAGGTCAGCGGACAATTGCAGGAGTCGATGCTCTCTTTCTACCATGTGGGTCACAGGGATCAAACTCAGGTCTGCAGGCTTGGCAGCAGTCAGGATTGTGCAACCTTTATATCAGCCTGAGACCAAGTCAGTTGCTGTTTGTAGGCGTCTGAGGCTGGGATGAGGGGAGAAGGGAAAAGCCTTCCGAGATATGTGCTCACAGCTTCACTGCTTCCCCATTAGATAACTATCTTCATGGCCACATAAAAGTCCCATACTTTAATATTCATTTCAATTTCAAAATATTGTTGTTTAGCGGCTAATGAGAAGGCTCAGCAATTAGCTAAAAGTGCTCATTGCTCTATCACAGGGCCTGAATTCAGATCCCAGCACCCACCTTGGGCAGCTCAAGATGCCTGTAACCCCATTTCCAAGGAATCTGGCGCCCTCTTCTGGCCTCAATGAGCACTTGCACACACACACACACACACAAACACACACACACACACCCCACACACACACATACACACATACACACATCTTGGGCTGGAGAGATGGCTGAATAAGGAGACATACTGCTCTTGCAGAGGACCTGAGTTTGATTCCCAGCACCCACATTGAGCAGCTCACAGCTACCTATAAATTCAATTTCAATGGGCTCTGACACCCCTGGTCTCCCTGGGCATCAGCACCGAGGTATGCATACCCACACGCAGACATGTACACATTATTCAGAAAAACAAAATAAATCATTTGAAAGTAATACAACTAATCTTTGAAAAATATTAATGTTTAAGCGCCCTCAAATGTATTTTCTGGCTAGTGTCCAGCAAGTCCCTGGCCTTCACACCTCTCCCTTCAGAAGTCCCATGTTTACGGTTGCCTTAACTGCTGTAGAATTCTTTTTCTGTGAGACTTTGTATGGTTGTGTGAGCGCCACTTACTACTCCCAAAACAACTTTCCTTCAAGAACCTGTAAAATGTAAAGCTCCAGAAAATCCAGAAAACGGCCACTCGTGGGGCGAGATTTACACCGTGGGTGCCGAAGTCACGTTTTCCTGTGAGGAAGGGCACCAGCTTGTGGGAGTGAGCAAGATCACGTGTCTGGAGACTGGAGACTGGGATCGCCTCAGACCATCCTGTGAAGGTATGCTGAGAGAATGGCCGTGTTTACTGCTGGGCGGTTCTAGAAAGATAAGATGGTTGACCGTGGTCACATTGTAGGTCATGTCAGTCTTTGTTCTGAAGCCAGGTATTGGGCTCAAGTTTAAACATGAGGAGATAAAATCTGGAAGCCATGAGCTTTCGGAGGACTTTGAACAAAGTCTCAGAAAACCACATGTTTTGTTTCTCTCCTTCCAGCCATTTCCTGTGGTGTCCCACCTGCTCCTGAACACGGCGGCATCAGCGGGTCAGTGTTTACCTACGGCAGCAAGGTGACGTACAGGTGAGTGTCTGACGTCAAAGGGGAAGTGCGGTTGTTAATGAATTGTCAGCAGTAGCAGAATCCCAAAGAAAGGGTTGGAAATAATTCCAAATCCCAAAGATTTGGTTTTACTTTTATTTTTATTTCTGTGTCTGTGTGTCTGTGTGAGTGTACACCCTATGCGTAGAGTTGCCCATGGGGGCCAGAAGAGGGCCTCAGATCTCCTGGAGACGTGGTTACAGGCCATTATGAACTGCTGGTGTAGATGCTGGGAAGAAAACTCAGTAGGAGCAGTTTGCTCTCTTACCTGCTGAGCCATTTCTCCCACCTCCCCAGAGCAGTTTTTTGTTTTTTTTGTTTTTGAGTTGTTTTTGTTTTTGTTTTGTTTTGTTTGCTAAATAATATAGAATTAATTGGGTGCAGTATGTTGTGAAGAAATCAAATTTGATAATCTATCAGCGGCCACATCCTTAAATCTCCCAACCAATAGCCTGCTGTTGCCTCTGGCAGGCCCCTGAGGAACCGTGGTAGAAGACATTTCCAGCTGATGGTTAAACTTGTTTATTAACCAGATAGGAATCCAGGCCTTGTAGCCTAGGGACTCAGCCCACATCACTCTCAAAACCAGAATTTTTTGTTTTCATCTATTCATCCATGGCACAAATTGGAGATAAGCCAAATTCTCACATCTGTCTTTTGCATATTACCCGAGGTTTCTGTGGGGAGATGTACGACATTCAGCCATATTGGAAAACACAATTTTAAATCATTATTTTGGTGTGAGAAAATTCCAAAAATACATAAATTCCTTATGTTTTGTAAAGGGTTCTGGTATAAGTAAAATAATGCAAAATAGGGCTGGGGAGATGAAGGACCTGAGCTTGAACCCTCAGAACTCAGGCAGAGCTGGGATCGGTGGCATCTGTGACCCTCATGCCCCATAGGGAGACGAGGTGCAGAGACACCTCAGAACCCAGGTAGAGCTGGGATCAGAGGTATGCATCTGCAATCCTCATGTTCCTATGGAGAGATGGGGGACAGAGACAAGAGAACCCCAGAACCCAGGTAAAGCTAGATGGCATCTGTAATCCTCATCATCCCATAGGGAGGTGGGGGTAGAGGCAGGAGAAACCCCAGAACTCTCACACCTGCTCGCCCTTGCGTATGTAGCAGCAAACAACAGAGATCCTTTCTCAAACAAGATGGAAGGCAAGGACCAAAGGCAGAAGTTATCCTTCATCCTCCCATGCATGCCATGGCATGTGTCTGGCTGCACTCACACATAGGAACACACACTCATACACACACATCATACACTCACACCATTTTAAATCATGCAAAATAAAGCTATCCGTATTCCGTCGTTTTCCTTTGTCTTCTTCAGGTGTGATAAAGGATATACTTTGGCTGGTGATGAAGAATCAGCCTGCCTTGCTAGTGGTTCATGGAGTCGTTCCGCCCCTGTGTGTGAGCTGGTGAAGTGTTCCAGTCCCGAGGATATAAATAATGGGAAATACATCTTAAGCGGGCTCACCTACCTTTCTATTGCATCGTATTCCTGTGAGAACGGATACAGGTAAGGGTGGGACACGGCCTACTCCCGACCGTCTCCCACTGATCCTAAGCCTGAGTAAATGAACTAGCTGACTTTCAAAGCAAATCTATAAGAGTGGGTAATCTCAAATCATAGCGCTTGCTGGGGCTGACTTACAGTAAATGTCGGGGAGATAGTCAATCTGTGACTACAGGGGTCCTCGCAGTTCAACTGCTGGAGCACTCAGACTCTGAAGAGGAAAGCCAAATTGGTTTGTGGGGCACAGCAGCTAAGGAAATGCCATCTCGTGGATCTTGATTGTATACGCAGCTTATCAAGATAATATTTAGCAGTGCATGACACGGCGTAAGAAAAGCATTCTGTAAGAAGTTCATGTGTGTGTGTGTGTGTGTGTGTGTGTGTGCATGTGTGTGCATGTATGTGTGTATATGTGGGGGGGTTTATGCATGTGTGTGTGGGGGTGTATGCCTGTGTGTGCTGTGTGTGTGCGTGTGTGTGCGCATGTGTGTATGTGTGTGTATATGTGTGTGTGTGCGCGCACATGTATGTATGTGTATGTGTGTGTATGTGTATGTGTGTGTATGTATGTGTGTGTGTGTATGTATGTGTGTGTGTGTATGTATGTGTGTGTGTATGTATGTGTGTGTGTATGTATGTGTGTGTATGTGTGTGTGTGTGTGTATGTATGTGTGTGTGTGTGTGAAGGAACAATAGAGAATGTCAGGCTGTACCCAGAAAGGCAGTCAACAAGTTCTGAGGTGAACAGATCAAGTGGATCGGAAGTAAAAAATTAGAGCCAGTGAGACAGCTCAGAGGATATAAGCACTTTCATCCAAGCCTGATTGAGCTGATGACAGGAGTTCGATCCCTGAAACCACATGAAGGGAGGAAAGAACTGACTCCATCAAGTTGTCCTCTGACCTCCACACACACATCCAACAAATAAAGGAAACGATCGAGGCTGTCAAAATCATGCTGGGAGCATAGGTGGGTAAGAGCCATGACATAGACTCAGGGTTCATAAAGTCAAAGGACTGCAGAGGTCAGTCATGAGCAACACAGCCCAAATCCCAGGTCCTGGAAAGACCTTGTGTGCTTCCTCTGTGGTCATCTTTTTCCTCTCTGCCGACACTTTCTTGTTAAATGTCTGCATCATCCCCGCTGTTTCCACACTCTGGAGTGTCAGCAGCCGCTGCTCTCGGGAGAAGGAAAGCACCTCTTTGACCTTGGCGACTGTGTTTACCTGTTCAGATATCTATCTTCCGGTTGGATACTAAGTAGCCTATTAACCCTTCTCATCCCAGTAATCTGTCAGTAAGGAGCTCTGGAGTTCCCCCTCCACCAATAAGCACGCTGAAGTTGAATTTTGCACCAAGTGGTTGTGACGTTTCTTTACCCATTCTTTATTTTAAGTGCTCTGGCCGATGTAAATTTCTCTTATGTTCATACAATGTGACGAAGCATTATTTTATGCACTAAAACTCATCATGCAACCTGCATTTTCTTCCGAGTCCTATTTATTCACAGCAGCGAAAGGAATGACCTGAGCCCTCTTTCTTATCTGTAGCTTGCAGGGCCCATCCCTCATTGAATGCACAGCTTCGGGCAGCTGGGACAGAGCGCCACCTAGCTGTCACCTTGTCTCCTGCGGAGAGCCCCCAATCCTCAAAGACGCTGTTATCACTGGGAGTAACTTCACTTTTGGAAACGCAGTCACATACACATGCAAAGAGGGGTAAGTAAAGCCTGTGAGGAGAGAAGCAGGGGGCATCAAAGACAGAAAAGGAAACTTCCTGGCAGCCAAAGCAGAAAGCTTCCTGCTCTTGTTTTCTGAGAGCAGAGAAGAGGCAGGTTTCCCCATGGAAACCGTGTCTCCCTAGAATGTACTATACTTATTAAGTTAATATTCAAATAACAGACAATGAGAAATACGGTGCAAAATACCTTCGTACTTTAACCAGGAATGTGGAAAAGCCATGAAGGAGGCATGTATCTGTCTATGGACCACAAAAGCCGAAGCCAAGACTTTGGGTCATGACAGAAGGATGATAAATCAGTGGTGCGGTGGAAAAAGACAGAGCTTGAGTTTTCGCAATTTAATGATCTTACTCTATTGAGAGGCGATATTTGGAAAGCCAGGAAACAAGTTGCGAAGGGCTTTAACTCATGACCTCATAAGATGGTCGGGAGAGCCCTGTGAGGCACAGAGGAGGGAAGGATACCTGTGATGGATGGCTGTTTAGGGTTCCAGGCAGCTTGGTCTGACTCACCTTCCACTGTGGTCATCTGCTTCCTCTCTGCCTATACTTTCTTGTTAAATGTCTGCATCATCCCGGCTGTTCCACGCTCTGGAGTGTCAGCAGCCGCTGCTCTCGGGATTTCTGCCTCAGCTCTGGCCTTGGATAATTATGTTCCCTCGGAGAAGCAGTGTGTCCTCTCTGTGTCCTGAATGTCCTCCTAGGTCAAGCTAGTTCACTAGAGGCTGATGTTTGTGAGTGTCCTGCCGAATAAAAGACTTCGATGAATGGCTTAGCCAGGGGTGGGGGATGGGGTGGCGGATAATCAATGAAGCCAACATGGAAGCCTTAATGGGTGCTGGGGTGGGAGTGTGCAGGCCCAGAGAGGGAGAGGAGGCTGTTTCATGTCACGGGCAGGTAGTGACGACACTTTCTTGAGGTGACCTTGAGCTTCAAATACCAACTTAAGAACTTTCTAAAATCCTAAACTCAAACAACAACCACAGCAAAAACTGATACGTAAAAAATGCAAAAATGTACACGTTGACAGGACCCGTATCATGTTTACACACACACATGCATCTTGTGCTGTTTGCCTGGAGTTTTGAATATCTGTGCGTGTTTAATAATTTCTTATTGGAGGAAGTGTTCAAAATCCTTGCTTCCAGCTTCCCAGACTATATAGTACATGATGGTCCCTGTGATTTTGCTTCTTGCTTCTGTCTGACTGTACTTTAGTTCCCAGTTTTCACCCTTTCCCCAAAACTCCCCATCCCCACGCTCACTGCCTTCAGGTAACTCTATAAATTTGTATGATCAACCTCTTTAAAGCTAGATTTTAATAACTTAAATGAACAAGAGATCTCTGATATTAAATGTCGGTACAGGGCTTGAGAGGCAGCTCAGCAACTGAGAGTACTGGCTGCTTTTCCAGAGGACCCAGATTTCATTCCCAGCACCCACGTGGTGACTCACAACCAACCATTAACTACAGTTCCAGGGTGTTTGGTGCTCTCTTCTGCTCTCTCAGGCATTGCACACATGTGGTACACAGACATACAGGCGGGCAAAACACAAACACATAAAATAGAAGTAAAGAAAAAAATTTAAATATCAACGTAGTAGTGGCTTTGGAAGGTCTCCAGGACTCTCTGCAGACTGGCTCATACAAGATCTTCCCTCTGGCTGGGGAGGTGGATCTGTGTAAAATGTCTTGTTGTACAAGCATAAGGACCTGAAGGGAAAAGCCAGACACGACTAAAAAATAATGCATGACTATCATATAAAATGAGAGAGTACAAAACCTATTTGCAAAAATTCCCGCAATTTCACTATCTAGAAAGGCAACAGCATGGACCCTTTGCTCCATTTCTCCCCAAAACTTTGTATATATTTTTAATATTAACAGTCATGATGTTGACAGATTTCTCTCATATCTTTTCTTCATAAATTATTTGCATTATCAGAAGAGTTTTATGTTGGTAAGTCTGTAATTTACAGTATTTTATTTGAACAACAAATAAAGACAGCTATATAAATTATATCCAACCCATTCACTTGAAGAGATTTTTTTTAGTTTATTCAGACCTTCCTTTATTTGTATATCTATAATTCACTTTACATAGTTAGCAATCACCACACATTACTTTATTAGTTTTAGCAGGCTTTCCCCCATGAGTTCTGGTGTTCATGCTTGATCAACAAACACTTTACTAACTGAGCCATCTCCTCAGACCCTATACAAAAGTGAAATTTGGAAGAAGAAACATCTTAAAGATGCTGCCTGGTCTACACAGGTAATGTCTGTGAGTTCTTTTTTATCAATGAATAAAAGGAAACTGGATCTGCCCATGTAAGTCTCATAGCTACCGGGGGAAGGTGATGGGTTTTATAGCGGTGCTTTATATACATGTGAAGCACTCGTACAAATATGACCTCATCACTTCAATGCGATTATCATATGCAGTCATGGCCACCTGGTGCAGTCCGTAACGCAGAAGGGAACTGACCTCACTGGTTGGGCAAATGATTAGTTAATACCCACCGTCACAAATCACTATCCATTTGTAATTTTTTTTTTTAATGAAAGACAAAAATCAACTATGAAAAGATAGTTTTCTTTTTTCTGGAGTTAAAACTCTCAATGATAGAAAGGACATTAAAGCCCTTTTGTGGCTGTCATCCTCTCCTGGGTGCTGTGGGAGCAGCCACACTGGAGGGAGAGTTTCTGTCTTATCGCCTTCCCTTCTGACATTTTAACATAGCTTTTGAAATAGACAGAAATAAAAATAGCCAAATGCTCTGTTTAAAAATCACTTGCGTTCCCATTGCTGGGATGAAAGCACATGCTAAATGTTTGCTGTAATTAAATTGTTGTATGAAAGAAATGTGATATGACAGATTCTCCTGGAGGCATTCCCAATATTCTTCTACCCGCCTCAAGTGTAACAAATGCACGCTTTGTCATCATCGCACAGGCAAATATACTATTGATTCACATGCTGACATTTGTACACATTGTTTCCTTAAAGAAGTGTCACTTAATGTTCTTATTTTCACATAACAGTCACTTCTCTCTTTTTAAAGATTTATCTTATTTTTAATTGTGTGTGTGTGTGTGTGAATAGCCTTCTCTTTCAGATACATGTCAGTCAGCTGAGCTACGTTTCCACTGTTATAGATTATATGTTTCTGTATAAGACCCTGTCTTCTCTTGGCTGTGGCGGCGGGGGGTGGGGGGAGCTCACTGGGCAAAATGCTGGCTGTTCAAGCTTAAGGACTGAGTTCAGATCCCCAGCACCCAAGTAAAAAGCCAAGCACTGTGCCACATACCTTAACCCCAATGCTGGTAGGGGCAGAGACAGGCAGATCCTGGCGGCTCCCTGGCCAGCCAATCTAGCCGAAACAGCAAGCTCCAGGTTCAGTGGAGAGCTTGCCTCAAGAAATAAACTGCAGAGTGATAGAGAAAGACACCTGATGTCAATGTCTGCCACACACACACATACACACATGCACACACATTTGTGAGCACACGCACACCATAGAAACATGCACACACATGCACCTGTATATGCGCATGTGTGAGCACACACACACACGCCAGAGACATACACACTTGCATACATGCACACATATGCATGAGCACACACACACACACACACACACACACACACACCCCACAGAGATATACACACATATGCAGGAGCACATACACACACACCACAGAGATATATGCACACATGCATACATATGTACAAGTGTACACACACACACACACACACACACACACACACACACACACACGCACCCATTTCCCTACTGGTAGAAGACTAATTTGTTTCTGCTTTATTTGCTAATAAAAGCAGAGCTGCACTAAGTAGTTCTGCATGTCTCATGGCGCATATAAGGTTGGATATCCCTGGCCTAGACAGTGCAAACTCTAACTGTGGGTTATGGGATATTCACATTTTGGGCTTTGCAAGATAAAAACAAATTCCAAAATAAAAAGTGACCTTGCCAGCCCAGTTTAAGGTGTAACTTACAAGTGACTGCCAGCAGGTGGCGACAACACCTACAGGCAAGAAGACCTTGAGGGTCCAACCTGGACTCCCAAGTCTTTTTTGTTAAAAACAAAACAAAACAAAACTGACAAGTGAAGGGAGGGTGAAAGACTATAAAGAGCAAGAGGACCAGGAAGTGGGCTGTGATACTGAGTTTCCAGAAACGACAGGGAGCTGCACCCATAATGCCTCAACAACGTGGCTGCCCAAACAAGACCTGAACAAGAACAATACCAATAGACATGCTTACACAAAAGGGGGATTCTCACAAGGCCCCACCCCTACAAAGAACTACAGGCAATTAAAGAATCCTGAATGAAGGAGAATTAGTCTTCTTTAGGGATGAGCTCTCTAATTGGTTATCCAACACCAAGTGGTCAGCCCTGAAATCCTACATACAAGCAACAGTTAATGGGTTCAGCAGGTTATATTTATATATATTTATGCACATATATGTAACAGTAATAACTAAAGAACAGGAGGCCATCAATTTCAAAGGAAACAAGGCAAGGGGCATGGGAAATTTGGAAGGAGGAGAGAGAAGGGGGTAAATGATATAATTATATTTTAATTTTTAAAACGATTTTAAAAACTGACACATAGGAGTCTAAGAATTATATACATTAATAGGGATTACCATTTAATGCTTCAATATATGTGTACACAGTGGGATGCTTCTACCAGATTAAATACACCAGTCTACTCTGATATTTGTCATTTTTCTATGGTGAAAAGTTCCCAGATCCTTTCTTGTAGCTTATTGAAATGTAGGGTGTGTGGCTGTTACCTACAATCTCACCTTTTCCTCTTGTGTACCTGTAACCTAGCGCCTTCTAAGCTGCTTTTCTCCTATCCTTCCCAACACCTACTCTTTCTGGTGTCTGATACCCAGCCTTCTACTCTAAACTTCAACAGTAGCTGCTTTTTTTCAACCAGTATATTAACAGTTTTCTTCTGGTGTCTCATTTATCAGTGCTCTGTTCTTGGGGCTCCTCTGTCTGCTGACCATTGGTGATAGGAAATGTGCCTGTTGTACTGGCTAGTTTAATGTTAACCTGACACAAGTAAGAGTCAGCAGAGAGAAGGGAGCCTCAATTAAGAAAATGCCTCCATAAGATCAGCTGTAGGCAAGCCTTGGGGCATTTTCTTAATTAGTAATTGATGAGAGAGGGCCCAGCCCATTGCGGGTAATGTCATCCCTGGGCTGGTGGTCCTGGGTTCTGTAAGAGAGCAGTCTGAGAAAGCCATGAGGAGCAAGCCAGTAAGCAGCACCCCTCCATGGCCTCTGCATCAGCTCCTGCCTCCAGGTTCCTGCCCTGCTTGAGTTCCTCTCCTGACTTCCTCCAGTGATGGACTATGATGTGGAAATATAAGCAGAATAAACCTGTGCCTCCACAACTTGCTTTTGGTCATGTGTTTCGTCACGGCAACAGTAATCCTAAAACACCTGTGTGTGTCTTGTCATTTCAGATTCTATCCTCCCAGAAACAGGGCCCGCTGTCCACAACAACCCTCCTGATCTGACTCTCTAGGTTCCTCTTCTTCTTCTTTTTTTTTTTTTCCTACCAGCTATCCTGGGGCCCAAAGCTTTACATTAATTTATCAGTTTGAAAGTTTTTGCATATTAAGTGAGTAGTATGAATTCTAACCTGAAAGCCATATCAGGCACAGATTTATAGTTATCAGGAGCCTCATTTTTCTGCCCAGCATCTCTGAACACAGAGATGGACAGAATTTTGCAAGTTTACCCTGTCAGGATGTTATTCCTGTCAGGAATCCAGGATGTGGATTCCTGCCAGACACTCCTGCTACTTACTCAGTGCCAAGGCTGTGTTTCTTTTCCCCTCTGGTTCTTTTCTTTGTCTAATCCTGAGGCAGCCCCACAGCGTTCACTGGCAGGCTTGCTTTTCTGGCTTCAATTTCTGCTCCATATTGGGGGCATGGAGATTTCCTTTCCGGTTAGCCCAGCCCTGCATCTAAAGTGATGGCTCTTATACATCATCACGTACTATATAGAGAGTGTTTGTAGATTATGCAATAGCCAGAACCATGAGTCCATTCTCATCCTTTCTGTGTCTTTTCCATTGACATTTTCCTCTGGGGTACTTGTCTGGTATACACACACACACACGCGCGCGCACACACACCCATCAAGTTGTATAAAGAATAGCATCATTGTATCCAAGCCATGGCTTCAGTGTAGTGTGGCCTGTCTTGCTGTCCCCTTCCACATCCTAAGAGCCTCTCAGCCTCATGACAGTGGGGTTTATCTCCTTTTCTACCTTCCCTCTGCCCTCTGTACCCTAAAAGCCACCCAGCTCCATGCATCACTAACATGCACACTTTCTTCCGTGTCTCGCTGGTTTATTTTTCATATAATGCTTTTGTCAGTTCTTTAAGAATTTCATTCGTGCAGACAACGTAATTTGATCATACTCACTCCTCCACTCCTCCCCATAATTCCCCTAGGATCCACCTCCTACTCCCTACACCCTCTTCCCAACCTCACAGCCTCTGCTTTGTTTTGATTCTTACCACCCACTGAATCCAGTGTGTCCTGCCCATGTATGCATGAGTGTGGAGCTGTCCCCTAGAGCATGGACCACCTACCAGGGACAACACCCTTAAAGACAACCGCCTCTCCTTCACTTAGCATCTGTCAATAGCTCTTCAGCTAGGGATGGATGCTGGACTGATGTTGTTGTTTGGTTGGTTGATTGTTTTAACTTTTATACTGGTAATGAGCTTTGGTGGAGTCTTTCCCTGAATCACAGAAGCAAGACACATTCTTGAGTTTACAGTGAGGAGGGAAGAACCTCAAGAGACCAGAGTAGGATAGTGAATGCCAGGAGAGGAGAGAAGCAAGCACCTTCATCTAACTCACCATTCCAAATTTACCTTTAACCCAAACATTTATCTTTTCCAAATTTTTATCTGCCAGGAGTGGGGTGCTTCAGTTGTTTGGCCAAACACATGGGTGGCCATTTGTTTCTCATTTTCCTTCTCATCTTTAGGTTGACATTTGTTGGTGTGAAACTCAGAGGTGTGGAAGGGTTAATGACATCATAAAAACCTCGTTGAGTTTTCCTCTTTTGATTCTTCTCAATAGAAGCTACTAAATGGAATTATTGGACCTATTAAGGCAAAAGCTTTGATCTTCAATTGTTATGAATTAAAGCAAGATTAATTACTGATGCTTCTTCATGCTTTCTATCATTCTCACTTACCTGCAGCTGTTTAATGAGCTGTTTTTAGAAGGGGATCCGATGCTGTTTCTCAGGAGCTCACTCATAAAGCTCCCAAGGCCCAGGCTGGCCAGTAAGCTTCTTCTAAGTGTGTGAATCCAACTACTGAAAAATCGCATCCAGACAGTCTTCTATGTCCAAAGATCTGTGTGTGTTGCTGGAGTCCTAAGGTATCCCTATGATGCTTCGGGCCACTGTGTCTGGAACGTAGTGTGTATGGCTGATCTTTAATAAAAGTATAAAAGATTGCCCCCAAGACCTCTTGAATGGGAATACAAAAGGTTATAAAGAGTTTAAGTGAATATTCCTTCATTTTAGATCAATACTGATTCCAGTTTTTCCCTCACATGTTAGACGTATCCCAGTTTCACATTTTCTTGCTCTAATAGTCAGCATTTATAGGCGGATGCTATCAACTGAAAAATGTTTATTGTTCTCTGAATGATCCCTCAACAAAATAAGTGAGTAAAAGACGTCCCCTATAATTCAGAATACAATTCCAAACTTCTAACAAAATTAAATACTGCAAGTGATTTGTTTTTTCAGTGATTAAGTGATAACTTATAGTTAATTCCCCTCTTGTGCCACTTAGAATATATATCCTTCTTTATCATCTTAAAATTCTGACATACTTTTAGAAAATATTTATCTTTGTTGGTCACCTAGCCTCATCTTCACTGAGCACATTATCTAGCGATGTAAAGTCCTGGCGTGCTGGCACCTGGACAATTGCAAGGGCCTCGGGAAGTCCATGGGCACAGGGCAGAGACCAAACATATCTCACAACGTTCCCCAGTTAGACTCTGCCTGCCACACGGTGCCATTGGCCGTAGCAGACAAGTACTTCACGCTACTGTGGCTTCCCTGCCCCAAGGAAGCAACTGGCCCACGGCTGGCTGCAGAGAGTCGTTAGGAAGAAATGTGTTACCTGAAATGCATGAAGAAAATAAAGGTCTTGATTCAGACTAAAGGATATTGAATAGTCTAAGATTGAATTCTTTGCATTCATGTATTTTAAAAGTTTGGATTTGGTGATCATTATCCATTCAATGAGAGAGTAGATTTGCTGTGATTTTTTTTTTTCATCAAAAAGAGTAGTTGATGGAGAGTTACCAGAAGGTCAAGGACCAGAGCCTCCACCCAGTGCTGCCAAATTACAAAACACGGTTTTCGTGTTCTTGAGATGCTCTGTGGAAAAAGGAAGATTCTAGAGACAGATGCTTCTGCCTCAGAGCATCTGGAGCAAGGAAATAAAGGAAAAACTTTTATGTACAATGGACTCCTATAAATCAGGGGTGTCTTAACTCCCTGCATATGAACTTCAGCCAGTGAACTATGCCAGCCACATCAAGAGGCTGGGGACCATGATGACGCATGCATGTTTCAAAGTGTGTGAATGATTCAAGTTGAGCTGTAAAACATCAGGAACCTCAGTAAGGAGACCTTCCACCCAGGAAATATCCTATGCATGGGGCAGTCAAATCAGCAGTCCAGACCTGGTGGTTCTTTAATAATAAAATTACACTCTAAGTGGACTGCCTGGGATTATCTTCCTGTAACCGTTAAGAGAGCAATCATCTAAACACCTGCTAAGTCTATATCCACCATCAAAGAACTGAGTTTTCCCAGATCATGAACTGGAAGGTACCCATAAGCAGAGACCTCACTCAGTTATTGGGAGTATCTCAACTCCTATATATTCATTTAGATACCACTTCCTGTGCATTTCATGCCACATGACCATCGGTGGGACGGATGTAGAGTGTTCTACTGATGTCTGTCATTTTTGTTGAATTGTCTGCCAGTCTCCTATAGATGTTATGAATATTTCTGGCCAGGATAATGAAATTCCAATTTTTCTCTAATGGATTATTTTTTTAGAACTAAGAGGGACTTAGGTGAAAGTTTTGGTTACCAATGACCCAAGAGTCTGCTGATAGGTGAGTTAAGTAATTTGTACGGATACCTCCATGTAGCTTCCACAGCACGCTCACAAATAGTAGTTGTATCCAACTAGTCTGAACAAAGGAAAAGAGGAGGGAGAAAGCAACACTGTGGGAAAGATGTAAGCGTTGGAATCCGGTAACCAACTTCGGATCCCACATCTTCCGCTAACAGCAGGGTGGCGTTAGACGAGCGACTGGACCTGTCTGATGGACCACTCAGCCATCTGTAAGATGAACCAATCACATTGTCTAATCAGGATTCAATTAGGCACCTGGCTATTCTCCTCCTCTTACTCCTTATTAGTGCCATAATGACAGTCTGATCAGATGTCAGATACCCACGCAAAACTCTGTTGTCTATGAGACTGGAAGAGAACATAGGAATGCCTCGGATACAGTTTCCCTAGTACCACATAGCCTTACGTTTTCTTCTGTTTTATTGAGATAGCCCTGGGGAGCATATCATCAATCTGTCGTCAGATATGGGCAAATACCTGGTGCATGAAGAAAGGCTGGGAGCTATTACACAAAATTTATCCCTACGCTCATTGCAAGCCATAGCCATATGCAGAGCAAAGCTTTTATAACTCGAACCACGTGGGGAGAGGTTTTGGAAATACAGGAGCCTGCAATTATAATCACTGTTTTAAAGTTTACTGGACGTAAATGAGCAACTATAAGCTATATCTAGGCTAAATATGGCTTGTTGGAGCTTTTTTAAATGTGAGTATTAAGATCAACAGGCTAAAGCTATCAAAATAGAGGCCTGATATTGGATTGAGACAAATAGGGCCAAAACTTAGTCCTCATTTTTATTTAAAAAATGTAAAATAGTCAGGGACTGGGCTCAGGCTCCAGTGAGAAAATGAGGACCTGGGGTTGATCCCTGGCACTGATGTAAAACGCTGGTGTGTGGCATGACGTGCTTATGATTCTAGTGGGGAGGTAGAGGCAGGCAGATCTCCGGGGCTCACTGGTCAGCCAGCCTAGCCCAAGCAGCAGTCTTCAGGCCCCAGCAGAATATCTTTCTCTCAAAAAAATAAGGTAGGTGACACCTGATAAATAATCATAACCTCTGACCTCTCCAAGCATGTACACACATACAACTTTCTCACTCTCTCTCTCTCTCTCACACACACACACATACACACTCACACGTAGTCATCATTAGAGTTTATTAAATAGTTTATTAAATAGCAAAAAGCCTTAAATCTATTTCCTTTCTGATCAAGGATTAAAACCATTTGACTAATAAGCTCAGTATTCAAATGCTAAATATCATTTTTAAAAAGAATGACAGCAAAGTTACTGTTGGGAAAATACAAAATGGAAACAGAATAAGATGCAAATGCCTTTACTCGATACTACAGTGAGTTGTTTCCTTCCCCTCGTTCCCATAGCTACACCCTTGCTGGTCCCAACACCATCGTCTGCCTAGCCAACGGCAAGTGGAATTCAAGTAACCACCAATGCCTGGCTGTCTCCTGCGACGAGCCCCCCAATGTGGACCACGCCTCTCCAGAGACGGCTCACCGGCTCTTCGGAGACACCGCATTCTACTACTGTGCGGATGGTTACAGCCTGGCTGACAATTCCCAGCTCCTCTGTAATGCCCAGGGGAAATGGGTTCCCCCAGAAGGCCAGGCTATGCCCCGCTGCGTAGCTCATTTCTGTGAGAAACCCCAGTCGGTTTCCTATAGCATCTTGGAATCTGTGAGCAAAGCAAAATTTGCAGCTGGCTCAGTAGTGAGCTTCAAGTGCATGGAGGGTTTTGTGCTGAACACCTCAGCAAAGATTGAATGTCTCAGAGGGGGAGAGTGGAGCCCTTCTCCCATGTCGGTCCGGTGCATCCCGGTGCGGTGTGGAGAGCCTCCGAGCATCACGAATGGTTACGCGACTGGAACAAACTACAGTTTTGGGGCTGTGGTGGCGTACAGCTGCCACAAGGGATTCTATATCAAAGGCGAGAAGAAGAGCACCTGCGAGGCGACTGGACGGTGGAGTAGGCCCATGCCCACCTGCCACCCCGTGTCCTGTGGTGAACCGCCGAAGGTTGAGAATGGCTTCCTGGAGGTAAGAGACTAACTAGCGAATGATCCGTGGCTTTCATCACTCATAGGGCCGCCTACCACGGCAAACCCAGTGTTCAGAAATAGAAGCGGGGGTCAGATTATCGAAACAGAGGTGGCTGGAATCCACACAACATGTGTGTTGAATACAAAGGAATCAAGGTGATTATGAAACCTTACAGTATGTATCTTTTTACATTCCTATTTCGTATGTGTAGATGTTCGCCTGCATATATGGCTGTGTAGCATGTCTGCTGTCTAAGGAGGGCAGAAAAGGGCATCAGATCCCATGGGACTAGAGTTACAGACAGTTGTGAGCCATCCTGTGGGTGCTGAGAAACCCTAGTCCTCTGGAAGAGCAGCCAGTGCTCTTAAACACTGAGCCATCTCTCCAGATCCCTCAATATAAACCTCCCCCCCACACACACACATCCCTCTCTCTTGGTTTTTTGAGACTGGGTTTCTCTGTTGTAACCCTGGCTATCCAGGAACTCACTCTAGAGACCAGGCTGGCCTCGAACTCACAGAGATCCGCCTGCCTCTGCCTCCCGAGTGCTGGGATTAAAGGCAAGCGGCACCATCGCCTGGCCCAATGTACAACTTTATGCCCTATGGTAACCTATAGACATCCCAAAGCCTGTATAGCCATATCTTAGCCTTAAATATGAAGTTAGAGTAAGCTAATTTTAATGAAATACCGTTTTGCTTTTATACAATTCATCACCTGAATAGATATTCATTGTCACTTCTGATTTTCAAATGAAACGTGAGGTGCAGTTTTTGCATTGCTCTTTCGAGAGTTCTAAAGGGAATTTCACCACTGCGGACAATGTTGAGTGTGATACAAATCTGATCTGCTTCCACATTAATGTGTGTTCTCAGTATGCTTGCCAAGAAGACAAGAACACGCGCTGTCGTCAGACCTCAGTAAAGTGCTTTCTGTGCAAGAGCAAGGATGTAAGTTTGGTCTCCAGACCCTAGGGTACAGAAAGCCAGGCACAGTGCTGTACATCTGCAACCCCAGCGCTTGCGAGGCAAAGACAGGTGCCAGGGCTCACCGGCTTGCCAGCCTGGCCTGCCTCACAAGCAATGGTGAAAGACGGTCTCAAAAAGAAATAATTAAAAACAAGGTGGATGGTATCTGAGAAGTGGCACCTGAGGCTGACTTCTGGACCCCACACATATATGCCCACACATACCAAAAGGGACAAAGGAAGAGAGGAGAAGAGTCTAGTCTGCCAAGTCAAAAGCCATAGTGCCGTTTTAAATAGACAATATTTTGACAGAAACGGTCTCTAAAGCATCTATGTATATTTTTATTTTTTCTTAGTAAATCCTCTGTATGTACTGTTGGTATTGTCCTTCAACTCATCAACCTGTGTAGACCCTCCCACCCCCCCGCACCCCACCCTGATCTCATCTCATTTGGGTTCCCTAAGAATTTCTACAGAGAAAATGACCTCATTGGAGTGTCCACGTTTTATTCCAGCATTTTTGCTTCCTACAAAGATAAGGGCAGTCCTGTTGCAAACAGCATACATCTTTACTGGTGGAGGTCCTAACTGGTTAATTGTAAATGCAGATCTTTGAGTTCTGTTCGGTTCAGCTGTCACTGACTTTTCTCTCCTTTGTTCAGCACACCACTGGCAGGACCTTTGAGAGCGAAGTGAGGTTCCAGTGTAACCCAGGCTATAAGGCAGTTGGGAGTCCTGTGTTTGTCTGCCAAGCCAATCGCCACTGGCACAGCGAGGCTCCTCTGTCCTGCTCGCCTCTCAACTGTGGGAAACCCCCTCCCATTCAGAACGGCTACTTGAAAGGAGAAAGCTTTGAAGTGGGGTCCAAGGTCCAGTTTTTCTGTAATGAGGGATATGAACTTATTGGCGATAATCCTTGGACTTGCCTGAAATCTGGCAAATGGAGTAAGAAGTCAAGCCCAAAGTGTGTCCCTACCAAGTGCCCAGAGCCTCCTTTCTTGGAAAACCAGCTCGTATTAAAGGAATTAACTTCCGAGGTAGGCGTGATGACCATTTCCTGTAAAGAGGGTCATGCCTTACAAGGCCCCTCGGTCCTCAAGTGTTTGCCATCCGGGCAATGGAATGGTTCCTTTCCTGTTTGTAAGATGGTCCTTTGTTACTCTCCTCCCTTGATTCCCTTTGGCTTCCCTGCTTCTTCGGGTGCTCTTCATTTTGGAAGTACTGTCAAGTATTCGTGTGTCGATGGGTTTTTCTTAAGAGGTGACCCAAACATCCTCTGCCAGGCCGATGGCACCTGGAGTTCTCCGTTGCCCGAATGTGTTCCAGTCGAATGCCCCCAACCTGAGGAGCTCCCCAACGGCATCATCCACGTGCAAGGGCTTGCATATCTCAGCACCACGCTCTACACCTGCAAGCCGGGCTTCGAGTTAGTGGGCAATGCTACCACCCTCTGTGGGGAAAACGGCCAGTGGCTTGGAGGAAAACCAACGTGCAAACCCATTGAATGCCCAGAGCCCAAAGAGATTTTAAATGGCCAATTCTCGTACGTGAGCTTTCAGTATGGACAAACCATCACGTACGTTTGTGACCGAGGCTTCCGGCTCGAAGGTCCGAAAGCCCTGACCTGTTTAGAGACGGGTGACTGGGATATGGATGCCCCCTCTTGCAACGCCATCCACTGTAATGACCCACAGCCCATCGAAAATGGCTTTGTAGAAGGTGCGGATTACAGATACGGTGCCATGATTATCTATAGCTGCTTCCCGGGATTTCAGGTGGTTGGTCATGCCATGCAGACCTGTGAAGAGTCAGGATGGTCAAGCTCCAGCCCAACATGTGTACCCATAGACTGTGGTCTCCCTCCTCACATAGACTTCGGAGACTGTACTAAAGTCAAAGATGGCCAGGGATATTTTGATCAAGAAGACGACATGATGGAAGTCCCATATCTGACTTCTCACCCTCGACCTTTGGAAGCAACAGCTAAAACCTTGGAAAATACAGAGGAGTCTCCTGCGACACATGGATCTCACTTTCTATATGGCACAATGGTTTCCTACAGCTGCGACCCTGGCTATGAACTGCTGGGAACCCCTGTGCTGATCTGCCAGGAAGATGGGACGTGGAATGGGAGTGCACCCTCCTGCATTTCCATAGAATGTGATTTGCCTGTTGCTCCCGAAAATGGCTTTTTGCATTTTACACAGACGACCATGGGCAGTGCTGCACAATACAGCTGCAAGCCAGGGCACGTTCTAGAAGGCTCTCACTTAAGACTTTGCCTCCAGAATAAGAAGTGGAGTGGCACTGCGCCACGCTGTCAAGCCGTTTCCTGCAGTAAGCCAAACCCACTCGGGAACGGATCCATCAGAGGAAGTGACTACTCATACCTGGGTGTGCTGTACTATGAGTGCGACCCTGGCTATGTGCTCAACGGCACTGGGAAGAGAACGTGCCAGGAAAACAAAGATTGGGATGGGCGTGAGCCCACGTGTGTACCTGTGAGCTGTGGCTCACCCCCAGTCCCAACCAACGGCCGAGTGAAGGGAGAAGAGTACACATTCCAAAAAGAGATTGCTTACTCTTGCACCGAAGGGTTCGTACTTGAAGGAGTCAGGAGCCGTGTCTGTCTTACCAATGGAAGTTGGAGTGGTACCACTCCCAGCTGCATGCCTGTCAGATGTACGGCCCTACCGCAGGTGGCAAATGGGGTGACAGAGGGCCTAGACTATGGGTTCGAGAAGGAAGTAACATTCCACTGTCTAGAGGGCTATGTGTTGCATGGGGCTGCAAAACTTACCTGCCGTTCAGATGGGACTTGGGATGCAGAGGTTCCCATCTGCAAACCAGCTACGTGTGGTCCTCCTGCTGATCTTCCCCAGGGCTTTCCTAATGGCTTTTCCTTTTATCATGGGGGCCGCATACTGTATCAGTGTTTTCCTGGTTATAAGCTCCATGGAAACCCTTCAAGAAGATGCCTCCCCGATGGCTCCTGGAGCGGCAGCTCACCTTCCTGCCTACCTTGCAGATGTCCCACACCCAACATTCAACATGGAACCATCAATGCAACTGATCTGGACTGTGGAAAGACGGTCCAGATTGAGTGCTTCAAAGGCTTCAGGCTCCTTGGACTTTCTGAGCTCACCTGTGATGCCAACGGCCAGTGGTCTGCCTTCCCAGTCTGTGAGCATGCTCATTGTGGTCCCCTCCCAACCATACCCAATGCAGTAGTCAGTGAGAGTAGCCCTACAGAGGACAACATGGTAACATACAACTGCAGGCCTGGCTACATCATGCAAGGTAGTTCAGATCTGATTTGTACAGAGAAGGGGACATGGGACCAGCCTTACCCAGCCTGTGCGCCCCTGTCTTGTGGACCACCACCGTCTGTTGCCAATGCGGTGGCAACAGGAGAGGCACATACCTATGAAAGCAAAGTGAAACTCAGGTAAGACCATGGGTGATGGTAGCGTCTACAAGGGTGGACAAGAAGGGTATAAAATGAAATGAGAGGTCAAAATGTAGCTAATTGAAAATAGAACCACCATCCATGGACTGCCCTCCAAAAACCAAAGCTTTTAACACTTGACTTTATTTAACTCAGGATTATGTAGAAATCCATTGACTATGAAAATAAATTTGTGACTATGAAAATAAATTTGTACCCTTTCCAGACTAGTTTCTAACATGTAGAAAAAGAAAAATATATATATATATATATATATATATATGAAACATATAGAAACTACAGTTTCTAACATAATCCTCATGGCGCTTATAAAGCCACAAGGTCCTCTAACTAGCTTTGGTTGGTTTTCAATCACTTTGCAAAATGAATAAAGAGGCTATCCAGCCTGTGCTACTTAAATTAAGTATATGGCCCGTGCTACTTAAACTAAGTATATGGTCCTCAAATAATGGAAACTCCCCTTATCTGAAGGGTATCATTAAGTTAAATATTAAAATGAAAGGCATAAAAATCTTGGATGAATTTGGGGATTAAATTTTCTATTGGAATAAATAACCATCATGTTCAAAATCATCTCAACCATCTCAAGGTCTCATTTACAAACCTGGGTGACCTGCAGGTTAACAACCTTCAGGCGTTAACGCCTCAGATTTGGTTGAGAGCTTAGCATCTCCTCTGGGATGATCTGAACGTTTTAGGCCTGCCTTCTTATTTCCCTAACTGTGGTAAAAAAGTGGAGTCTATGGAACGATGAAGTGTGAGGAAGCCCAACAGTAGCAAAGGCCTGTGCATGAAACCGGAGAACAAATGGCCAGTCCTTGACTTTAAAGAATCTTTTAAAACCTCCATGTGGATGTTGGTGTGTCAGGCATTTTGAGAGCTACAGCGTTACCTGCTCCTCAAGATTCTCCTGGGGCTTTTTCTTTGGTGTGTGATGATAACACCAAGTAGCAGGTCGTTACCTAGTTTCCGCTAATCAGGTTGTTCCAATTTTTCCAAGACCTCTGTCTCCTACCTGGCCCGGTAATATGTGGAATTTAAAAGGTATTCTCTGGTGATTTTTATTAATTAATTAAATAGTTCGATTTAAAAGGCAGCATATGGTAGTGGTAGCAGCATGGGTTCCAGAATATTCCCTCTAGAGTACACACAGTCTTACCACATACCACACTACCTTTTAATAGTATGCAGAGTTGTATGACTTCGAGAAAAGTACCCAACGTCTCTGGTGCCGACCTCATCACTGCCAAATGGCAGAGAGGGCCCTAATGGCACCTGCTCGTGAGGTAGACGTGAGAATTCGATGAATTGATATTTGAATAGCCCTTAGAGGGATCACCAGAAATTAATCATGGTATGGAACCATTTACTGCATAAATATGTACATTTTTACATCACAGAGGACTTCAGGGTCAGTTTGATTTGCGTTAGCTACAACGATGCTTAATGATCAGGCTTAAAAGAAGCGCCTTGTACAAGCACCTCAGATGGTGCTTGTTGCACAGTAGTTAAACCAGAAACACAATGTTCTACTCTTTATCAGTATCTGAGTCAATTTTGGGCTTCTCTGTAATTTCTTGAACTAGTGGCTGTTTTAGAATGAACAGATAAGTAAAGGAAACTAACAACATCTAAGAAAACTTTAGTCTTGGCTAACCTTGAATGCTGATCACTAAGAATGTATCTGGATGTTGTTACATTAATGTTTTCCAGTAGTAGCAGTGCTATTTGTGTGACCTTTGAGTGAGTTTTGAGGTTTCTCATAAAATGTCTCCTGAGTCTGTGACAGCTCCTTTAATCCAACCATAGGTGGGGTGCAGTGTGGTACTTTCTTGCAGGTGTTCATTTTCCTGTTTGCATTTCAGATGTCTGGAGGGGTATGTGATAGACACAGACACAGACACGTTCACCTGCCAGCAGGATGGCCGCTGGTTCCCTGAAAGAATTTCCTGCAGTCCTAAAAAATGTCCTTTGCCATCAAACATGACACACATACGTGTTGATGGAAGTGACTTCCAGGTGAATAAACAAGTCTCTGTGTCATGTGCAGAAGGATTTACCTATGAGGGAGTAGACTCGGCAGTATGCCAGGTAAGATACCGCTCCTAAATGGGGGAGGTGTAAGTCTAACTCTAGCATCTGTGGCTGGGAACCAGATGGGCATCTTGCAGACCTGGAAAGAAAAGCAAATGCCTCAAGTTTTCAATTACATCCAAAGACTTGAGACATTTCTTAGAAATAGAAAGTGAGACTGGGGAGACGGCTCGGTGGTTAAGAGCACTGGCTGCTCCTCCTGAGGACCTAGGTTTGATTCCCAACACCAACATGGCAGCTCACAGCTGTCTGCAACCCCAAGTCCAGGGGATCCGACACGCACAGACAAACATGCAGGCAAAACACTCACAGGTATAAAATAAAATCTTTTTATTTTTATAAAGAAAAGAAAAGAAATAGAACATGTGTTTCCTCCAAATATTCCCAGTTTTAAAGCCAATGTCTGTGCTCATTGAGAGGAGTAAAGTATTTAATGTATATAAGTATCCAGAAGATGCCTGACACACAGTGGGGACTCAGGAATTATTTTATTCTTTTTTTAATTTTCCACTAATAAATTGTGCATCACCGATGGTTGGTTACAGCCAAGCCTACCGGCAGAAGCATCACACTGAGCAAGTGAATAGCCACCCAAGGCACCAGGCTCCTGAACGCTGGCCCCTTTTATTCAGAGCCAAATATTCTGAGCAAACAGGGTCCCACAGCGGTGGAGAGACCCAGCTGCGATGGTCTCTGGGTGGGTCATGGGACACTCAGTGGTTCCACCTGTGTTCTGTGGGATCCTGGACCACCAGTGACTAAGTTCTTCACTCCAAATCGGTAATTTATTTTTGATAACCTTCAGTACTTTCTCCACACAAAATATTACTTCTGTCCTTTGCCCAGCTAGCTTCTGCTTTAACACTTGCTCTGAAAGGTAACCGACCCTTTCTAAGTGTTCAAAGGCAGAAGCTGCAGTGAGCTGTTCTCAGCGCCTAGAAATACTTTTATTACAATATAACAAAATTATTCCGCATGTCATAGAACGAGTAGATGAGATAGATACAGTTATTAAAAATGAAAACTGAGCCGGGAGGTGATGACACAAGCCTTTAATCCCAGCACTCAGGAGGCAGAAGCAGGAGGACCTCTGTGAGTTCAAGGCCAGCCTGGTCTACAGGGTGAGTTCCAGGACAGCCAGAGTACAACACAGAAACCCGGTCTTGAAAAACCCAAAAAGAAAAAGAAGAAAAGAAAGAAAGAAGGAAGGAAGGAAAGAAGGAAGGAAGGAAGGAAGGGAGAGAGGGAGGGAGGAAAAGGGAAGGGAAAGGAAGGGAAGGAAGGGAAGGAAGGGGAGGGAAAGGAAGGGAAGGGAAGGGAAGGGAAGGGAAGGGAAGGGAAGGGAAGGGAAGGGAAGGGAAGGGAAGGGAAGGGAAGGAAAGGAAAGGAAAGGAAAGGAAGGAAAGGAAAGGAAAGGAAAGGAAAGGAAAGGAAAGGAAAGGGAAAAGTGAAAGGGAAAGGGAAAAGGAAAGGAAAACTGAAGGAAGCCCTAAACCTACCAGAAATTATGACACATCACAAAACTACAAAATTTCCATCCATGTGGTATTGGTATAAAATTGGGCAAAAGGGAAACATATTAATGAGATACAAAGAAAAAAAAAAAAAAAAAAAAAGAACCAGAAGTAGATCCTGATGAAGGAATCAAGGTGAGGAATGAGTAGAATTACATAGCCATCGTGAGGAAAACTGAACTAATCAAAGCCAAATATCAGATGTCTCAAAAGCACACAATAGAATGCGGTTTTAGTTTTGTATCAAAGAACACTGAACAAGTAACTGACGAGGAAAGAAAGGAGACCAGCTTGAGATGGGGCAAAGAGAAGAGAGCGGGGGAGGGGTGGGGGAGGGTGAATGAAAGCAAAGCGTAACCGGTGAGTAAAGAGGTCGTGATGAAACCCTCTGTCTTGTATGCCAGTCTAAAAGATTAAAAATTTCCTACCAATATTCAGAAATACCTCTGCCAAAATTCTGTTTGTCGAAGCTCACTTAAAATACTGAAAATCTAGCCAAGCGGTGGTGGCACACGCCTTTAATCCCAGCATTTAGGAGGCAGAGGCAAGTGGATCTCTGTGAGTTCGAGGCCAGCCTGGTCTATGGCGTGAGTTCCAGGACAGCCAGAGTTACAACAGAGAAACCCTGTCTCAGAAAACAGAAAAACTGAAAATCTGGGCCCAACTTCCATACATTAGGAGGGTGGCTGATTGTAATATGGGCATAATCACTCCAGTGTTATATGTGCGATTAAGGGTTTTGCTTCAAATACTGTTTCAAACTATTATCAACGACGCCCTTCTAATACCAGTTACGTGGTGCTGTCCACACACACTCACCAATCAGTTCTGCTGCCGGTGTGAGCCCTGAGCCCTCGTTGAACTCTGATGCTGCACACCTGGAGGTTGTGTTCGGTCCCACAGGTTGAGGACTCAGTATGTCAGATACCAGGAGTAAGTCTGTCCTGGAATCTCTGACCTATTGACAACTAATCAGAGTTCCCTCAACCCACTTCTCAGATTGCACTAATTTGCTAAAGTGTCTCACTGAACCCAGAAAAAGGATTGTTCTAAAGGGCCTATTAGGAACACGGATAAACAATGGATGAACAGATCCATAGGCAAGGAGAAGCCAGGCGGGTGCCAGCTTCTGTCTGGTCCCTGCAGAGTTTGGGTGTGCCACCTCCTGGCATGTGGATGAGTGTTGCTCACTGTTGCTCAAGCCTCCATGTGCTCAGCTGTCTAGAAAGTCTAGAACGCTATTCGTTGGGGACTTACAGAGACTATGTCACATAGTCGCAATTGGTAGCCAACTGTGTGGAAATGTGGTTGAACAATGGGGTACGCTCTAAGGCTGACAGGCTGAGTGAGGAAACCAAGCCAAGCCCGTCCAGAGTCTTTCTATGTAACTCTCCTTCCTGTTGGGTTCAGGCCAGGACCTGTTCTGAAACTGGGAGCCTTACAATCTACTGCCAAACATGGTATGCCAGAGAATGTGTTCTTGGACCACTCCAAGACAGGCAGGGAAAGAGCTGGGCTTCCATGGCCTGCCTTGGATTAAAAGTTATGAACAGGAATAGTGGATGAAACCAAACACACACACACATACACACACACACACACACACACACACACACACACGCACTAAATAAATAAATGTGCTAAAAAAAATTTTTTTAGAGAATTCATGTTGATATAGAGAAAAGGAAACCCACATTTAAAACTTTGAGCTTGGGAATGGAGAGATGGCTTAGTATTAAGAGCACTGACTGCTCTTCCGGAGGTCCTGAGCTCAATTCCCAGCACCCACATGGTGGCCCACAGCCATCTATAATGGGATCAGATGCTCTCTTCTGGCATGCAGGTGTATATGCAGATAGAGTGCTCATATAAATAAAATTAATTAGTTAATTTTTTAAAAAAAGCTTTGAGCTCATCACCTAGTGCTGCTATTTCTCAGAAACTTGAGATTAAGGCATGCAATGGCAGGAAATATAAAGGTGCGCAGGGATAAATGGAGTATTTGCACCGACTCTCTCTAAGTCCTGTATGACGGCCCGTACTCTAGTTGGTGTGCTATAGTGGATAATTCCATCTGGGGTGGGTCTGTTTGGGAGAAAGTGTTTATTTTGCACGTGTCAGAGAAGTCAACAAGTGTTTAGTGCCGACCATGAAAAACCTTTCTAATGGTTAATGTGTCTTTAAGAACTACAGACAAATAAGAAGCAACACAGTTAGGGGGAAACCCTGGGTCCTTTTGACTCTCACTTTGGGGATTTGTCTGCCATATGAGTAGCACACTCATGTATTAATTCCTAAATATGACTTATGATTTGTGGTCTGTCCTTCAGCCCGATGGTACATGGGAGCCACCATTGTCTGATGAATCCTGCATCCCGGTTTTTTGTGGGCAGCCTGAAAGTCCAGAGCATGGCTTCGTGGTTGGCAAGAAATACAGCTTTGGGAGGACAGTTGTTTATCAGTGTGACCATGGCTACGAATTAGAGGTACGCAAACAAATTATAGAGCAAAAATTAATGTCTTATTCTGATACGCTTGGGACTCTTTTTAATGTTGAAATAAATTAATTTTACTGACACTGCTCCTAAAAAACATCCTATTATATAGTTCATTACTTTATTCTCTTAACACTTTCTGGAAAAAAAAATAGTTACAATGACTTAAAATTTTTAAACACACAAAAAATATCTAATTACCTGTCATTTAAAATAAAAGATGAAGCTAAGTCTGCCTTCATCACCTGATTCTGCCCAGTAGGAATTTTGGTGAAATTGTTTTTGAGAGTCTAAACTTTACACTATATTCATTTAATATATCCATTCAGCTTTTCAGCACTAAGCCACTCAAGTCCATGGCTGAGATGGCTTCTCAGTCCCTCTATGCCTCTCTATTATGAAATGAGGGTCTTGTTCATGACCCATCTCTGTTGGTTCACAGGGCAACAGGGAACGAGTCTGCCAGGAGAACAGACAGTGGAGTGGACAGGCGGCGGTGTGCAGAGGTGAGTTAGGGGGCACCCGAGAGTCCCGGAAGCAGTACCAAGGAAACAAGATAACAATGTGTCTCCATTTTATTTACGTATTCATTTTGTATCTTTATAAATAAAACAGACATATAAACTACATACTACTACTTAATGGCTTTTGTTCAAAGACCCCAACCAATTAAGGGGTCAAAACTTGTGGAAGAGACCAGAGACTAACTGGAATAGGGCATAAAATTACTGGGTCAGCGACAACACCCAATTTGTTTAGAAACTTTTTTTATTTGCACGTTTGTGGTGTTTTCTCCAGAATAAATATAAATTAGAAAGCTTAGAACTGTTGCTTGTAGACAGCATGACTACAAGCCTTTAGTGACATCATTTTTAGATGGTGTTGGGACACCAGTCACATTGATGCCCAGAGCTGACTGGAACGGAGGAACTCAATCTATGAGAGCAGCCAAGTTTCTTTGGCAATGTGTGGTTAGTCCACACTAGCCCTTTTTCCCTTTGTTTTAGCCATATGCTCAGAGGTAGATGAGTGAAATAAGGTTGTGTCTTTAAGAACCTTAAGTCTATAAAGGAGTATTATATAGCTGTGATTCAGTGGAGAAAAAAAATACCGTTCTTAGTTCTCAAAAAACTTGGGTAAACATTCTATTGAAAATAATTTTTAAACATTCAGTAACATTTCAAGTCACAGAAATACATTTATTTAGGACTTTGGGTGATCCATAATAACATTTTTCTTAATTATCCCAGTTTGTTGCTTTTGATTTCAAGTATATCTTATTTAATACCTGAATTAAATTAGATTGAAATATAGTGTGGTCCCTATCATTTAGCATTCTCTATTTACTGATCACTCTTAAAAGTTTTTTTTTTCATTTCATACGTTTATTATACATGGCACCATTACATAAGGGCATTTTATATGAGTTTATACCATATGTTGAACATGCCAATCCCAGTGGCATGCTATCTAAATGGCTCGTGTTCAAAAGGTGTTTGTAGGTGCAGGGAATGGGAATATGGAACAAAGAGGAATCCCACATGTCTGGCATTGGAAACCTTTGTGGTACATACAAATTAATTTCAAGAAACCAGACAACACAAATCAGGAAAATATTCTGAAGGCCACTACTCAGAGTAAAAAACTATTAATATTTTGACATCTGTTATTATACACTTTTTTAGGTATACTCAAAGCCACAAATATTTCTGGGGATAGAAGTGTAGAGATTCTGATCTGTAAATCCTTATATAATTTATGAAACAATTGACTTTATTCATATATGTCAGTCAGATTTCAAAGAAGCCCATGTGCATCAGTAACCCTTGAACGCTTGACAAGCATTTCTCAAAAGCCCGTAGTCTAGCAGCCTCGGAAGCACCTGGGATCCTGTTCAACTTGTTCATACTGCTTATAAAGAGAGAAAGACTAACTTATAAAGTAAAATACTGTGGAAAATAACAAGAACAGAGAACTGAGAGCTTGAAGGAGAGAGAGAAGAATGTTTCTTCATGTCTCCTTTGAGTCCTTGCGTGTTAAACAGATCCCTAAGTTGACTCCCCTGCACCGTACAGCTGGAGAAGCTTGGTGCTCTGCTTTGCAAGCCGTAATGCAGAAATCCTGACTCATTTAACCTGAGACATGACTCCAGGCACAAGAGCTTTTCAAGCCAAACATGCGGCTAAAACCAAAGACTGCTGGTCTAAACCATATTCTCTAACTCTGTAAAAATTATAACATGGGAACTCAGCCCAATCTTTAAGATTCTCAATCCTGCTGTTTCCAGTACATTCCCAGTAATCACATTTCTTAATGATGCAATGCTATTTTTTATTTTATTGCAGTCTAACCTAATATTGTATGGTAAAGTTCCAATGTTGCTAAAACGCACATAGAATTTCTTTGCTCCAACACCCCCAAGCTCATGTCTCTACTTCCTGATCATTAACTTTCATAGTTTATGTCGTAGTTTATCTTTTTATCTCCTTTTAAAACAATTGTTCATCAATCATTCATTCAGTTTGTGTATGTGGAGAAGCAGAGGTACGTGAGCCACAGTGTGGACCGTGGAGGCCAAAGGACGACTTTGAGGAAATCGATGCCCTCCTTCCATTATGTGGGATTGAACTCAGGTCGTCAGCCTTGGCTGCAGCTCCTTAACCAAGTGTGACCTTGACCGAATTGTTTAGCTTTTCTGAGACTCACTTTCTTTTAACTCGTATTGAGCTCATCTCATAATTGCTGTTGGGTTTGGAAGGAAAAAGATAAAACACTCGTTCAAATTTAAATTTCAGATGAAAAATAATTTTAATATAAATATGTGCCACACAATATTTGGAGAAGTATTTATGCTAAAAATACATGTTATTTATTCGACATTCAAATTTTTCTGAGAATCCTGTGTTTTTATCTGGTCTTACAAACCAAACGTTATGAAAATATAATGGTAAAACTGGCATTACATGGTAAGTTCACAGACATTACACATGCTTATCTAAACCCCCACAGCATCCATCACTACTAGCAAAATACATAAAGACAGTCAACACAAAAGATTAAACAGCAACCTTCAATTTCGAGCATGTGGTAATCCAACAGATAAATAGGAATATACATGTATATGTTTAATGTATATGTATGTATGTATATATATATATATATATATATGAATATTCTACATAGATACACACACAGTACGTTACGTACATTAAGTACCTTCAGCAACTATATCAAGAGAAGCAAAGGGGATTTGGGAAAGCATTTAATACAAGGCTTTATTCCTCCTTTTAGAGAACAGGTGTGAGGCTCCGGCTGAGTTTCTGAATGGGAAGGCTGTCATGGAAAACACCACATCTGGACCCAGCCTGCTATTTTCCTGCCACAGAGGCTACACCCTGGAAGGGTCGCTCAAGGCACACTGCACTGAAAACGGAACTTGGAGTCACCCAATTCCCCTCTGCAAACGTGTGTGTTGGCTTTAGGAGCTGTTTTAATCAAATCCAGCTTCGTGGTTAGCTTCCCACATAGCTCAAATGAAGGGAAAGCACTGATAAGTGAGATTGGTCCAGGGAAGGCCACCTGTGGCCATCAAACCCAACTTTGTGGGGTATTTTAAAACTCTACTTGTGTGATAACAGCTTGTCTAAATCAGCTTTTATCAGATTCCATGGCTGATTGTAAGTTCAGGCATTAGGAGAAAATACAAATTGAAAAATTAAATGAAACAAAAGGAAAACATTTTGAAATGAAGATGTTGTGAATTCTATTGATGGGAAGAAAGGAGGTAAAGAGAGAAGATGCGGTTGAAGTCTAATGTTAATAGAAAATATATAAATGTGGTTAATAAAAATAATTTGACCACTTGAATGAAAACAACACAAATGAAATATACCTTGAGGAGGCTCCCGGCTATTGTTTAAAGTATTGGGGTGTACAAACGGAGCCATTAGAATCAAGAAGAGCCCTACCTCAAAGAGAATTACTTTATACCCACTTAAGATCAGAAAAACTGAAATTGTTTGAAGCCTGTGTCAGTATGCATGACATGCCCTTGCTCTGAGCTAAGATAAATATGAACATCACTTCCTGTGCTTCCCTCAGAACCATGGAAACATCATCAGGACCAGAAACTCAATTTCTGTTCCTCACGGTCTGGGCCTAAAGTCAGGCTCAACCCGCACAGGCATGTCCACTGGTCCTCTACGTCCATCCTCTCTGAAGGATGTTCAGTAAATGAATGGAGTTTAGCAGAATTTACCATTCTGTTGATATTCGTTAAAAATCGAGAGAATACCCAATGCAGCCCTTGATTTCTTATATGCCTGATTTTTAATTTCCACAAATAATTTCGTGTGGATTGGAACCAAATCTGTGCTTAATGTTTGAAGTTCTAAATCGGTCCAGCCTTTAGCTGGGTGCAGTCGGGCTGAGTCAGGAGGAGCATGCGTTTGGGGCCAGACTGTCCTGACTTTTTTTTTAAAGATTCATATTATTATTGTCACTGAGAAGCCGTGTCCTGCAGACCTCTCCTTTGCATTTAAAGAGATGAACTAAGGAAAGGAAAGGCATCTCAGTGAACATCTGCCTTGCCGTTTTACAGCAAATCCGTGCCCTGTCCCTTTCGTGATTCCTGAGAACGCTCTGCTTTCTGAAAAGGAGTTTTATGTCGACCAGAATGTATCTATCAAGTGCAGGGAAGGCTTCTTGCTCAAAGGCCATGGTGTCATCACCTGCAACCCCGATGAGACATGGACGCAGACAGATGCCAAATGCGAAAGTAAGTCAACAGGTGGGGCCCAGGGAGGCCCGTCCGTGGGGAGGGGTCTTCCATCTTTCTGAGATTTTTTTTTTCTTTTGAAAAGAATCTATGTTTATTTACTATTGGTGTATGTGAGAGATGGGGGAAGAGGGAAGAGGGAAGAAGAGAAGGAGAGAGAGAGAGAGAGAGGGAGAGAGAGAATAACAAAGTATACCTGTAGAGGTCAGAGGACAATAAGGTTCAAAGGACCCAACTCATTCCGTCATACATGCTTGGCAAGTACTTTTACCTGCTGAGCCATCTTTCTGTCCCTGTGAAGTTTAGGAGTTATTTTTATTTTAGCTTGTTTAAATTAACACTTGGTTCTGTTTACAACAGTATTTTGTTTTTTTTTAAAGATTTATTATTTTTAAGTGTATGAGTAGTTTTGCCCGCGTGTATGTATGTGCGTGTTTGGTGCCTGTCGAGGCCAGGAGGCATATTGGATCCCCTGGAATTGGAGTTATAGATTGTTGTGAGTCGCCGTGTAGGTGTTGGGAACTGAACCTGGGTCTACAGGAAGAGTAGATGCTCATCTCTCCAGTTCTGTGAAATTTATTTTCAATCAGTTAAGTTATTTCAATAACTTAACTGTGTGTAGTTAGATCTCGGCACTATTTTCTTCGTCTTTTGCATTGGTGTTTAAGACCAAAAAAAAGTTTGAATACTGAGCTTTTATTAAAAAAATGAATTTTCCAAACCAGGCTAAAACCTCTCTGCTTAAGAGATTAGAATCCACTCAGTAGATTTGCCAAAATATATGTTCTTCCCAGAAAAAGCAAGACACTTCATTTAAAATATGTATTTCTCCCCATATTACCAGAGTCTTCACGTTATCCTTTATAGGCTATGAGTACTTTATGCAAACAAAAATTACCCTGACATGGTTCTCAACCTTGAGCTGGCATCAGTAGAACTTCAGGAGCTCACTAAAACACAGATAGCCAGGCTCCATCTCAGTTTCTGATTCTGTATTTTTGTATGAGGCCTGGTGACATCAGTCTCTAACAGTCCCCGGGTGTTGGTGATGGAGAGTGTTGTGGTTTGAATATGAAATGTCCCTCACTGACCTGCGTTTTGTATGCCTGATCCACTGCTCATAGAAGTACTTTGAGCAGTGCTGGAAGCTCCGGGAGGTGGGACCCAGCAGGAGGAAGTAGGTTACTGGGGGCAGGATCGCGGAGGTACCTTGTCTCTGGCACCTTCCTCTCTGAGTCTCAACTTCTCGTCTGCTCTGAGATAAAGCATCATCTCTGCCATGAGGTCCTATGGCCACAGTGCTCTGTCCAAGAACAGGAGTCCAACAACCATGTGGTGAGCCATATGGAACCATGAGCCAAGATAAGCCCTTCAGCATTTAAGTTATTCCTGACAGGTGTTTCCTTCACGGTGATGAGTAAGCAGAGGAATACTGCTGGTTCAGGAGTGGTAACGTGAGAATGTCCGGCAGCCCAGCATCACGTTAATCTGCCCATGCGACAACACCACCTTCCACAGTCCAGAGACTTACCCTGCTGGCTATGATTATCTCCTAACATCTCTTAACACTTCCTGCTTCTACCTTATACATCTCCCCATCCAGCATTGTACCTCCTGTCTCCCTCGCTACCCAAGCCACTCTGTCAACATTAGTCAATAAAAACGTTCATCGGGAGATGCCTCGGTGGCTAAGAGCACTGGCTGCTCTTCCAGAGGTCCTGAGTTCAATTCCCAGCAACCATATAGTGCCTCGCAGCTATCTATAATGATCTCTGATGTCCTCTTCTGGCACGCAGGTATATATGCAGATAGAGTACTCATAATATAAATAAATAAATAAATAAATAAATAAATAAATAAATAGGCACTGAGCAGATGCTGAAAGACTTCCCAGTCTCAACAACTTCAAGAAATAAATGTTTCCAAAAAAAAAAAAAAGTCCAATGGGTCTAACCATATGCAAGGCTATATAATGTAAGAATATTTTTCCAAACTTGTGCTCCAATTAATGAAACTAGACATATGCACATGAAGACTAGGCTTGAATTCCAGCCTCCAAAATTTTAACTCTACACTTACATGAATGCCTTTGAATTCTTTTAGCATTGGGGTTCTCATTTGTTAATAGTAATAAAAATATTTACCTTGTGGGTTTGTTTTCTATAATCTATTAGTAGATGTTTACTGCATCAACAGTCTCTCCAGATGGGAAGAGATGCCCAGTAGCTCAAACTCCACCCCCACCCCCACCCCACCACACACACACAGACGCACTACAGTATTACTGCAGCATTAGAAAGTGTTTTTAAAAAAATAACTTCAGAAAACTCTAGACTATATTTTTAGCGAGGGTTCCCAGACACTTAAGAAATCTGCCACTAATGAAAGGAAAAGAAGTAGCTGAGCTACATTAAATCTCTCTTTGGCCTTCTGGTATAGTTTAGAGCCACCTGCCTGAAGGGAATCAGGCCAAGTGGCCTCATTCTGCCCACACATCTTCACCTTGGTTTTTGGCTCCCAGATACTTACCATTCAGGCCACTGGAAGTAAGAGCAGGGGGGAGACGTGTGTTTGTTACAAATGCTCCTTCTATCCGTGCCTGATGACGTTCAGAATTCTAGAGTGAGCCACAAGTTGCCTTGGAGAGGAGATGGTTTCCACGACTTGTTAATCCTCCAGCCTCTTTGATGTTTTCTATCTGACAGGAAGTCTTTGGATTAAAACCACATATCCTTCCAGCGCCTAAGAGGCAACCTTCCTCATCCTGCCTACCTGCTTCTAATATTAATCCCTACACATTCGTGGTTAAAATTTCATGCACATGGAGTCACTCCATGTGGGTATACAAAACGCAGGTTCCCAAATCAGAAACCGCAGAAATGTGTACTGAAAATCCCAGATGATTCCCATACAGATGATCTGAAGTCCATGCTTTGAATAACAAACTGCTAAAAGCCACCCATCAGTTCCCTGTGATCTTTCTATAGGCTGTTGCCCCAGTCTTACAAACCTGACCCTCTGATCCACCAGCACTCTCCAGCCTAATGCAAACACCACTTTCACTGTGGTTCATACCTTGACAGCTCTAACCACAATTACTTTCACCACAGTGGTTTGTTTTTTTGTTTGGTTGGTTGGTTAGTTTTTCGAGGCAAGGTTTCTCTGTTGTAACTCTGGCTGTCTTGGAACTCACGCTGTAGACCAGGCTGGCCTTGAACCCACAGAGATCCGCCTGCCTCTGCCTCCCGGGTGCTGGGATTAAAGGTGTGCGCCACCACCGCCTGGCTTCACCACAGTGTTTTTGTGACATGGCATCCATCTTAGGACACAGCTTACAGAAGGCTTACATACCATGTGACTGTCAGTCTCTACTTGTCTGAATAAAGAGCACTTTTTAAATTTAGTTCTTCCCAGTCTCTGATACATAGTAGGCATTTTTGTCTACTATGAAAGAAAGAAAAGAAAATGTAGAAACATCACACAAGTATATTATCTCCTCTCTCAAACCTTACTAATAGTATGACAACAAAATAACCTTCCATAAGCCGGTTCATGAATTCTGATCACCTGTTAGACATCTAATAGATTACTGAGTTCAGCCCAGACCTCAATGCACTCCCCAAATTACCTTGAGATGCCTTATAAAAGTCTTCAAAGCAAAAACAAGTGTAATAATCTTGACTTAAAAATACAACACTTGTACCTTTGAGAAAAGGAGCTTACTTAATCTGGACACAGATCCCCCAAAGGATACTTTACAGTCTCAAAAGGCGGTCTTGAATTCCATAAAATTCAGCCACAGCTATTTTTCTTAATAGGCAGTGAACAGTCTCTGGGTGGCAGGGACTGTTCTAGGCGGGAGTAGAACATTTTATAATCCATGATTGTTACTCTGAAACGGTAGGCTGTCTTGCTCCTTTTATCCTGCACTAATTTGATAAGCTTTCTGTATTGACCTTCTCAGGCAGCCGCCTCTTAGGCAAGGTGCTAGAGCCCATCCTCTTTCTCTGTCACATGCCTTTCCTTGGGTTTTGAACAGCTCGGCGGGGACATTTGAATCACAGGACAAAAACCCCATGGTCTTGTAATCTACTTTGACTAAAACCAACAGATTCTACTAAAACCAACAGATTCTTCTTTTAGTTCCTAGTACTCTGGACATTACACGGGTGAAAATAGTTCATGTATGTTTTTCCTATGTTCCCTAAACTGATTCGGTCTTCGTGGTAAGGTTATGTCCTCAATCTGGGTGGGTTGGACAAGACTGATCTTTCTGTCTTTCTATAGAAATCTCATGTGGTCCTCCAGCTCACGTAGAAAATGCGATTGCTCGGGGTGTGTATTACCAATATGGGGACATGATCACCTACTCCTGCTACAGTGGGTATATGCTAGTAGGTTCCCTGAAGAGTGTTTGCCTAGAAAATGGAACGTGGACTTCGTCTCCTGTTTGCAGAGGTAAGGGAATATTTGAACGATCATTTCCAAGTGAGGCTGTGGGGAGATGCGTACAGAGGCCAATATGACCAGCAACCAGTATGCACACTGCTTTGACATTTGGCTCAACAGCTGCGTCATTTAAAAAAAAAAAAACAAAAAACGTACTGATTCATATTTCTGAAAACTTGCACATTTCTTCGGAATGGAAACAGGTTACAAGGTCTCCAAGTACATCCCTCTAAAGCTTGTACTTCCCGAACAACGTCTGGATGTTCTTGAAATCACAGTTGTCTCATTCATTCTAAAAGTACTTGCTAGAAATCCAGAAATATGATGGTGAACCTGCAGTCTAAAATGGTCAATCTCAGAGAGTCACGGAGTGCAGTGGTGGTTTGGGGGGCTGAGGAAAGAGGCATACAGATGTTAGAGAAGACAATGTTTCAGTTAGTTAAGATGAACACATTCTGAAGATCTGTTGCATTTCCACTATAGTTAACAATATTGTCTTGAAGTTTTGAAATATGCAGGGACAAACAAAAGGCTAGAGGGAGGAAGGGAGGAAGGGAGGACGGAAGGAAAGAGAAAAGAAGGGAGGGGGAGAAAGAACTGATAATTCTGTGTGCTAACAGATAATTAGCTTGACTATTCATGTTTTATTATACATGCATAAAGCAAACTATCTGAGTTCTAAGTTGTCAATGCAGTTTGCATGTGTCTATCTCACTTCCAGAAAGACGGGGTGTGTGAGATAGTAACAGCCAACAATATATGCCCCTCCCTATATGTGGAAATTCTTTCTTGGAATTCAACTGTATTTCTCTTCCCTAAAGCCTGCATCAGTTTATGAATCATGAATGAGAAATCCTGTTCTGTAGTATCAACTTTCCGGAAGTCCTATGAATCACCTTGTTTCTTTGCAGCTGTCTGTCGGTTCCCATGTCAGAATGGAGGGGTCTGCCAACGTCCAAACGCTTGTTCCTGCCCAGACGGCTGGATGGGGCGACTTTGTGAAGAGCGTGAGTCTGTCCTTGAATGTCTCTTTGATCCCCATTATTTGCTGAAAAGCTGCTGGCTTAGGAGAGGGAGCTCTTGGGAATCGCCTGCTCTGCCCTGTGGAATCGATTGCCACAAAACCTTGCAACAAACCAGAGTGCATAGGGCTACTCTCACAGATCGATTGGTTGCAGAAGATCTATCTACAGTATCTATAACTTGAGTATGCACTTGCCTCATCTAAAGTGTCATGTGCCTCCTGGCACTCATCACCAGAATCTTGTTAGGAGAGGGCCTGTGATCATGTTGCAGCCCTCTCTTCTCTTACGTGAGCTCGGTGATGTCCAGCCGCAGCCTTTGCTGCAGTTGGAATAACTGTGCAGCATCCCAGAGCACTGTGCCTTTTGGAGAACATGTGAGTCCACCATAGTTCCCGGTAATGAGAAAATCACTTCTAATTTAAAAATAAGGGAAGTCAGTAGACCTGATCTATGCAATACTTGTAAATTAACAGAATTTTGACCCTTACTTAAAACGTTTATCAAGGGCATGTAAATAACTACTTTGGATTTTTACTGTATTATTTATGTCTACACCTGTGTGCCGTAGCGCATGTGCAGAAGTCCGAGGACAACCTTCATGAGTTGGGTCTCTCCTTCCACCAGGGATCCTGGGGTCAAACTCAGGTCATCAGGCTTGCTCAGAAAGTACTTTTACCTACTGAGTCACCTCGACGGCCCTCAATAAGTTCTTTTAAATGATCTTTAATGTCTAAAGCGTGCTATCTCAATGTCTTGCTGTGTAAGGATGTTTCATGTGTGAACAGGCCATGGCGAGTCACTGGTGTGGACAGCAATCATGTTAGCCCAGTTGGTTTTTGCCCCCTAAAATCAAGGCCAGCTCTAAAACGTATTCCATGTGACTTTTTCAGTTTTTTAAAGGAAAATTGAATAATGGCTGTCATGAATTAATCAAATCAAGTATTCTCACAATAGCTAAGAAAAAAAAATAGGAGTTCTATTTTTTTTTTCCTCCCTTCTTCATTCCTTTTCATGCAGGGCTGGTTCCCAGGCTTCGGTGTTCTAATACTGAGGGGCCGAAGATGCTATGGTGCCCCAGTGACAGACCTGAAGTAGCTGGCTCAGCCTGCTAAGCACACGCTTGCCTTCTGCATAAAGCAGGAGCTTCACAGACTTCAATTGTACATAGACACCATCTTGCAGAGGCTTTAAGTTGCAGAGTCTGGTTCAGTAGACCAGAGATGTGACCTGAGAGTCTGTACTTCTAACCAATTCCCAGTTCACCCAAGGCAAGGAACGATCTCATGTGCTCAAAACATCCTCTGCCTCCTCTAGAGGAGGGAGCCATCACTACGGAGAGTGTAGGGGAACCTCTGATCCCACAGCCATCAGGCCTCAGTTCCTAGGAAACAAAGAGCAAGTCGTCCTGGTGCTACTAAAATACTACAGACAAGAGCCGGTGGTACAGACCAATCGACTTCCATTCTTGCCTGTAGTTCAAGAAGAAAGCCTGAAACAGCTGAGCCCTGTTACAGAATTTTACACAATTCCCTATAGACATTTGAAACGATAGTAAATGGACCTCATTCTGCTCATGTTGCAAAGAGGGAAGCAAAGCACTTAGCAAATACTGAGGACAGAGAGCTCTAGTGGAAAGAGTGCATTTGGCCTCAGCGGTTACATTCGGGTAAGGATCAGACTTCCAACCTGCTTCTGCTTTCCGGGTAATACTCATTCACAAGCCGAGTGCACAGGGGTGAACCCTCTAGTGGGCTGTGCAAAGCTTCTCCTCCAGCAAAATGGAATTTGAGCACCGAGCAGATCTGAACATGGGTGTTTTGATCAAATCCTTTTCAACACATTTTTTAATTTTTTTTTTTTAGCAATATGCATACTTCCCTGTTTGAATGGTGGGCGCTGTGTGGCCCCTTATCAGTGTGAATGCCCCGCAGGCTGGACTGGGTCCCGCTGTCATACAGGTAGGCTTCCTCCCATGGTTTGTCGCCTTGATGGTTTGGTTTTATGAAATCATAGGGGGACACTGATGGGTTGAAATTTAACTGAGAGGTTGTGTTGCAACAGAAGGGTACCTAAGCCGTCCTCAAGAATGTCTCAAGATGGTCATGTGGCCAGTGTTCTCAACATTGAACTGGATCACCATTGAAATCACCTTTCAGGAGGATTCACCAAAGAATACCATCTACATTATCACCTCCTCTTGGTCCCTGACACCGTACTATACCCCACTAGCTAGGAAAAGACCTTTTCTCCAGATCCCTAGTTTCATGTCCAGATAAACCATCAGTACTTAAGAGTCACTGGATGATCATTCCACTCAACAGCGTAGAGCATGCAGACACGTACATGAGGTATATAACTGAAGCTCAGCCACATCAGCAGCAGCCACTGGGGAAACAAGGCTATAATGATGGACAGGATCAAGTCAGGAAATGCATGTGTCAAATTCAAGGCGCTGGATTATGCCTTGAGATCATAGGAAACCTGGAGGGTTTGGGACAGAAAAAAACACATGGTGGTGGGTCAGGGCTAGAGAGATGGCTTAGTAGTTAAGAGCACCTTTGCCACTGCTGTTCCAGAGGATGAGGGTTCAATTCCCAGTACCTACATGGTGGCACACAGCTGTCTGTAACTTCGGTTCCAGGAGCTCTGATACTCTGTGAGCAACTAGCAAGCACATGGATACATAGTAGATGAGAAGTAACAAAACCTAGAGAAACGATAACCAAAAACGGTGGCTCTGAGAGAAGCTGGAGAAGTAGAATGCATGATATTTATTTACTGATCTGGTGGGGGATGAGGAGAACCAGGTCCTGGGAGAGGTGATTCTATTCTTTCCAGTTTGGCCTCGGGAATGGAAATCAATACCATTTACTGAGCTAGAAGAGCCAGGATAGATAGTTTGGTGTCTAGGTAAGGAGCTGAACTTGAGGAATATGAGGCACACTAAAGTAGTGGTCTGAAAGGCAGTCACATGATAATTTGAGATCCCAGCAAGCGCATCTAGATTGAAGACAGATTTCATACGTCATCAATGAAAAGCATTTAAGGGGGAGGAAATGGCACTGTGCAAAAGATACACAGCATGGGTGAGTGGCTCACAAGGACATGAGAAGGAAGGAGGAAGGAAGTGGTCGGGAAGGAGGAAGTGGCAGGGAAGTGAAAGAACTACAGTCAGGGGCCACCAAGCAGTGTGCTCCTGAAAGTGAGTCGTTTCCATCTCTGAGCAGATACAGACTATGGGGAATTGGATTAAGATGCTCCAGTTTTATTTTTGCTGGGTTTTATCCTGTTTGTCTCATCTTTTTTTTTTTTTTTTTTTTTTTCCTGACTAAATTGCAACTAGCTGTATTCTGCTAACCCATTTTTTTCTCTTACTTAGCAAAAGGTGCCCCAAGAGGAAAGCCTAGTCTTTACTTCTCAGACCCCCTTTCCTCTTCATCCTTGGTACTTGTGCCTGGTACCTACTTAGCTGACTATATCTTATGAAGGATGGGTTTTTCATCCAGCAAAGGGCCTGCCAGGATGTGCTAAAGTAAAACTCATGTCCAGTTCGCCTCTGAGAGATACCTGGTTTTCTTCCCATAAGGACTCACCTTCCCTCCTGACAGGTTGAACTTGTGGGTAATAGACTCTAATGCCTGGTGCCCGAAGGGGTCAGAAGAGGGCATCGGATCCTCTGGAACTGGAATTACAGATGGTTATGAACCACCATGTGGATGCTGGGAATCAAAACCCAGGTCCTCTGGAAGAGCAACCAGTGCTCTTAACCACTGAGCCATCTCTCCAGCCTCAACTGTTGTATCAGGCACTGTGTGACAGACTTACTCTCCTGTAAACCGGCGTCTGTCTTAGTCAATCTAGAGTTTACTGCTGGATCCCTCCAAACAGTCATAAATCAACTGAATATATGAAAAACTTGGAGCTCAGAACAAAGTGCCAGACAGGTTGCACACATTAAAATAATAATAATAATAATAATAATAATAGTAGTAGTAGTAGTAGTAGTAACAGTTAGAGTAATAATAATAATAATAACAATAAATTTAAAAGACAGAGCCTAATGGGATTGACATGATTGGTAAAACTAATCTTAGCATGGTGAGACTTAACATGGGGATTTGAATACTTCAGAAGCAGTGGAGAGGATGGGGGTGGGGGCTAGGGGGTGGGGGTGGGGGGTGATGCCACATATGGATGTAAAGTGCGTGAAGAATGCTCAGTGGTGACTCAGTGGGAAGAAAGGACAAATGCCATCCCGTGAGCCTCTGTGGCATCTTTAGAATGTCTAAGTGTGGACCGAATGAATGCACGTGTTTTTTTTCTCATCACAGCTACTTGCCAGTCTCCCTGCTTAAACGGTGGGAAATGCATAAGACCAAACCGCTGCCATTGTCCCTCTGCCTGGACAGGATATGACTGCTCCAGGTAAGACAACCCAAATCAAACGGTGAGCTGTAACTCCTGGACTGTATTTCAAGAGGATGGTAGTTCAAAAGCCAGAAAGCATCTCTAGTTGGAGTGGAAATCTTTGTTCATAACAGGATATCCAGATGTTCTCTTTAAACCATGACCAAACCCAAAGCTAGAAAACACCAAATCAGGAGTGATGAAGAAAAGGAGATCTCAAATACAAACAGTTCTGGGCTTCCTTCAGCAGTGCATATACTAAAATTGGAACCATACAGAGACTAATGCGGCCCTTGTGTAAAAGTGCTGGCTATGGAACTTGTGATCCTCCTGCCTCAAACTTCCAAGGGCTGGGACAGACGTTTTCCATGATTAGAGAAAAAAATGTAGGGATAGTGAAATGGTTCAGCAGGTACGGGTGCTTTCTGTGAAGCCTGGAGACCTGAGTTTGATCCCTGGGACCCACATGGTAGAGGAACAGTATCAATTTCTTCAAGTTGTCCTTGACCTCTACCCATGATGCAGCAGGCATGCATACACACATGCATGCTCACACACACACACACACACACACACACACACACACACACACACATTTAATAAGTATGTATTAAAAAGCAGTAAAAATTTACATAAATGATGAAAATCATATTCTTGAACAGAAATTATAAAATAAATAATATAAAAAATATATAAATTGTCAGGGCCAGCCTGGCAAGTCGGAAAGTACCTGAATGGGGAGTGGGACTGAAGGGCCTTATGAGGAGAGGGAAAAAGAGACACGAAGGGAAGGGAATAGACCAGACACACACAGCATCATTGAGCTCAGATGGAATGGAGCTAACGTTTAATTTTTCTCTCAATTTTTATACCCCTTCCCTCAAGGGGCTACATGCAGTTACAGGAGTTACAAAGACAATGATCACAAAGAATGCAGCATATCAGTCACATGAGAGAAACATCTCTTTCTTTAGTTAATCCTGAACTTTGAGACTTCCTTTTTCTCTGCCGGAGCAGGACGTTTATCCTGGGAGGTAACCTGTCTCAGGGAAGCTAATTGTTTACCCAGGGAAGTAGCTTCTCTAGGTGGAGTTAGATGCTCATCTAGGACAATAGTCTCACCTGATAAAGCTGAATGTTCAGCTGGAGAAAGGACACTCCTTTAGATAACCTTGACTTCCCTGAAACCAGCCTCTCAGGCAGTTACAATATTTGGTGAATCAGTTTCCGCTCATATCTCCCAATAATGGAACTAGGCAATTTTAGCCAGAGGCTCACAGCAAAGGCTAGGCCCAGAGTCTGAAGGGCTCACCACAATAAATAAATATAAAAATATATAATATGAGATAAAATTTTTAAAAATAAAAAAATAAATAAATGATGAACCTAATGTGTTTTATTGAAAATGTCCTAGCAAGGTTGTGCATAATGGTACATATATACCTTTAATACGGAGGCAGAGACAGGAGGATCTGTGTGAGTTCCAGGCCAGTCAGAGCTATGTAATTAAACCCTGTCTCAAAAGAAGAAGAAGGAGAAGGAGAAGGAAGGGGGAGAGAAGGAAGAGGAGGAGGAGGTAGAGGAGGAGGTAGAAAAGGAGAGGAAAAAAAGGAGGAGGAAGAAGGAGAGGAAGAAGAAGAGGAAGAGGAACAGGGACAGAAAGTATCCCAGCAGATGTTTGAGCTTTTTGACTACAAGAAAGTTATTGAAGTTGGTAAAAATGTTCACTAATATTTTAATTTTCCCATGCCCCTTTCTTCCCCCGAGGAATGCACCTCATCCTTTACAAGTAGTTTTACAGATGTGCCTTCTGGGCTAAGATTTACCTCTCCCTTTTCACGAGCTCCCCCAGAATTTCTCCCTACCTCAGTTTAGTTTTTTCCTCCTGAATCTGTTGTTTTTATGTTTTCTTTTTTTCAGGAAAAGGAGAACTGGGTTTTAACCACGCCTCCCCCGCCCCACCCCCCACTGCCTCTCCCACAGCAGGATCATCTCCTCCTGGTAGCTCCTGGGACTCACGCCAAGGAAGACCAGTATGGTGCTGGGGCTTATTTTGATTTTATAAGCTTGAGGTTGGCTTTTTAATTCTGTGACCTGTTTTGTTATTCTTTGTGACGTCCTCTCTTACATGTCCCCATTGTTTAGACATGCTTGCGTTTTCCATATGAACGCTATATTAAACGGATGCTGCTCCAGCCTCGCCAGATGTACATACTCCGCTGTCCACCGGGAAAGTCCCTGGGACACGTTTTTATTCAGTTACTTAAAGATGAGTTTCCATTAAAATATATTTTGCTACTAAATAAGATTTTTGCTGGGTAGTACCATTTTCTGAGGTGGCTGGGGAACAAAGGAGACGGCTTGTGAGCTTCCTTCAAACCCCTGGCATAGCCTACAATCGCATGTAGTGCACTGAGCAATTACGATAAAGGAGAGCCCTCCTTGAGTCCTATCTTGTTTACGCCATGTGTTACTGCAAAGGTTTCCTTTCTTCATTAAGAGGGCACCTGTCAGACCTAATGCCCTCTGCAAAGAACCCTGTCCTGCCGTTGAGGGTGACTAGAGGATTCTTTTCCCACGTTTGGAAAGCCAAAGACACCAACTTAGTGTCAGGGTGGGTGGAGCGATCGTGCTTTACATAAATAAATGTACACTGAAAAAAAATTCTCAGAGAAAGCAAGAATCACGGCTTCCCGGAAGACATCCGAGCTGCCCCACAGTTCCCAGGACTTCAACTACTTCCGTCATCGTACCTATTTCAGAGTCATGACGTCCCAGACTTCAGAAAATAGAACCAGCCCCTAGATTTTGTTTCGATACAGGAAATATGTCATCAAATCGGCACCATCCTCTGGGAGCGCTTCTCCCACAAGGCACAGGGTATGCTGCGGCACTGCAGAGAGACACAGAAAAGACAAAAGGACCTTGCTGTTCCTAGTGTGGCCTCTTAGTCGTTGGCTCTGTCTCTTGACACCTCTCCCCACTTCCCAAGCTTGACATGCCGATGGGCCTGCTCCAAACTCTTTTTTTTTTACAATCTGTCAGCTTCCATCCTACATTGATCTTCGTCATTTATAATCATAAAAATACAAAATAAAGTTTAAAACCTATGACTAGTAAAAAGAAAAATGGTACCAGAAAGAAAGCAAGAGAAAGCAGTTGAAAATAATTCTTGATTCTCTTAAGTACCTACTGATGAAATACACCTGCCAAATAGAAGGTGGCTTCTGCTACCTTGAATAGGTTAAAAGGTTGAGAATTTGGATTCTTTTACTCTGAGGGGGTTAAAAGGGTCATAATTCCAAAGCAAGCCAAATTAGATGTGTTATGCAAGATATTAAGGAAATAAAGCATCACATAGGTGAGGGGATTTTTATCTTTGGGATGGGGATAGATGAGGGTGTGTGTGTGTGTGTGTGTGTGTTTCTCTTCTCTTGGTTTTGCTGTGTGAGATTATTTCCTGTGTTTCCATGGGTATGTTCACAACCTTAGGTTGGAGTTTTCCTTCTAGAACCTTCTGTAGGGCTGGATTTGTAGATAGATATTGTTTAAATTTGACTCTATCGTGGGATATCGTGATTTCTCCATCTACAGTGGTTGAAAGTTTTGCTTGCTTTGGAATCGTTTGAAACAGGGCTTTTCTCATTCACTGCCACATGTACAAGGCTTGCTGGACTGCAAGCTTCTAGGAATTCTATCTCCGTTTCTAATCTCACTGTGGCAGCCCTGGCGTTGCAGACATGTGTGCCTGAATAGGGACCACCTCCATCAAATCAGCTGTGCCTGGTTGCACTAAATGATCAGGAACGGACCTGTGGTAATAACCATTCCCTTGGAGGAGGAGGTGACAGGGAAGGCCTCTGGGTCTTCACCTGAAACAAAGCCAAATGAAAGCCAGAGCATGTTTTAGGATAAGGCAGCTCACCATGTTGCTACCTTTATCAGTGAAGGTATGAGCGTAGACAACATCTAACAATACGAACCCTCAAGTATGCTACCTTGATGTCTGCAGAATTACATATTAGGCAGCCCTCAAAAGTAATGGCATGCCATGGAACTTGTCAGAAGCAGAAAGCTATGGGGGACTGGGGTGTCAGGATACAAATGCTCTACACCAGGGTATAGCTCAGTGGCAGAGTGGGTACTTATGCGCAGGAGACCCTGAATTTAATCCCAACCACCTCTCCTTTTAAACTACCAAGCTCACAAGACTTAAAAATCTATTTTTTTTAAATAAGGAAAATGCCCAACATTACAAATCATCTGTGTGGATTATATCTCAAGTTAAAATGTGAGATGGCTCAGTAGTTAAAAGCACTTACTGCTCTTGCAGAGAACTGAGCTCAATTCCCAACACCTGTATCAGGTGGTTCACAACCACCCGTTATTCCAGCTCCACAGGATCTAAGGCTTTCTGTCCTCTTCAGGAAACTACACACATTGTCTCACACACACAATTTAAAAAAACAAAATAAGTTTTTAAAACAAGGTGTGTATGGTCCCAAATATCTGTAGGTCAGATAAATGTCAAGTCCCTGTGGCTTCTCCACAAAGAGAGAGTATGGAGCAGAATTCACCATGATCTGAAGAAATCCCATAAGGAAGCATAACTTTGCAGTCAATATTTGTGCACAAAAATAGATTATCACTGCATTAATTACACCATTAAAAACAGCAATGATTTATATCATTTAAAAACCTAGACTTGGCTCTGCCGTTCCTGGTTTATTTATGGGATTACACGTTAAGAAGCTGTGTCCTGTGCCTGGAGGAGACAAGTCTGGAACAGGAGACTAAGATGGCAGAACAGAGCGTCATCTGTGACAGGAGACATGTAGCTAGTGAGGTTGGTCCTCTGACGCTGGGAGGCTCAGGCTATCCCCTGGAACCACCTTGCCCAGTCACCCTGGGCCAAGTGCCTCTAGACCCACAGCACTGAGCCACTGCTCCAGCTGCTCAGGTTTCTACCCCTGCTTGGGGAGGAGAGCAGGGTTGTGGTTGGGCCAGGGTATTGCTAGCTCAGGGCAGGGGAGCTTGCTCAGGTCCTGTCCCCAGACACACTGCCCAGCCCCACAACCACCCTGATTCTGAGGACCAACAAGATATATAGGCTGAAGAATGGTCCATTTTCTGGGTTAAGTCTCCTTGAAAGACGTCACCGGAAACCATGCTGGTGTCTGCGATCCCTGCCGCCCGGCAGCTGTGGGTAAGGAAGCTTCTGCTGCAGTTTATCAATGACTGCAGGGTCCTAACTGGGAATGAGAGACATTGAAGGTTTCTGTGCCGACCCCCCGCCCCCCCCAAAAAAGAAAACAGTCCAGATGTGAAGCTATTGAGGAGAATTCTTAAGAGTTGTGGAGATGCTGAAGTGTAGCTCTTCACAGTTAGTGACTTCTGGCGGGGGGCAGGGGAGGGGTTCTTTGAGGGTCTGGCTGCTGGGAGTTTCGCCATACTCCAATGAGTGCATGGGCCATACAGATTGGACTTAGGATTTTTGCGTGTGTGGTTGGTTAGTTGGGGTTTTTTTTCTTTTTTTCAGAGAGGATATGGCAGGTGGGAAGTGGACCTGGGAGGATCGGACAGTGGGTGTGATTGGAATACATTGTATGAGATTCTCAGATAATGAATGAAAATACTGTGTAAAAAAAGAAGCCATTAAAGATATTTCATAACTATATTAACAAAGATTGTTAAGACATGAAAATCACTATGACAGGATGTGGGTTGAAAACAGAATATACGTTTCTAGTGGTTCTCAGGTGCCTAACATATGCCCATACAAAGTATGTGGAGATCTGCCAAATTTTGCTAAGAGTTGTTTTCTGTAAGACAGGAGACTGTGGGTAATTTTTACATCTTAATCCAATTTTCCCCTTTATGTCTGATTGATTTTCAATGAAGATACATCACTTTTAGAATCAGTTTGGTGGGACAGGCCTACAAATCCCAGCACTCAGCAAGCTGAAGTGGGAAGATCCCAAGTTTGGGCCCACCCTGTGGCATATATTAAGTGCCAAGCCAGCCTAGGTTACATACTGAGACCCTGTCTCAACATCAAAAACCAAAAGCTGCACCACATTTACATTTGTAAATGCGCTTTCCTCTTCAATAACAAGTGATGATCTTCATAAAAATAAAATAACGCCCCCCCACATTAGTGGGTATTACGTATAACTGGTTCATCATTGCATAGGCGGATGCCATATAAATTTAAAACCTGCCTCCATTTAGTTTTGTTTAAACACATCTTCAGAAACCACTGGAGAAGAATTAAAATCAAGATGACTATTAGTTTAATATGATGTGGGGAAGCCTGGCCTGGTGGTGCATGGCTGTGTTTATGGGAGGAAACTGCCTGATAGTTAAGTAAGGTATTTATAAGCCAACCATTAAAACTGCCCCTTTAGTTTATCCTTCTGTACTCTATATTCTCCAGGTAAGGGATTCTGTAAGAGACAGATACCTACAATAGCTCAAATTTCCCAGCCAGGTCCTACCAGAATCACTTTCTGGGGCTTCCTTAGCAACCAACATAGCCACAAGCCTTCCCCTAAAGGATGATGGCTACCACAGGACTCTCCTCCTGGATGACCAAAGCAATAAGAAAAAAACCCTTTTATTTCCCACCAACCATTAAATAAGCCAATTTGAGGAAAGCTGGGCCCAGTGCCTGGGTTTATGTGAAACCCCGAATGAACCATCAGTCCTGACCATGACATGGAAAGCACTGAGCCAACTGTAAGGGTCGTGTGAGCAGTCACATGTTCTCAGCTCAGTAGTCAGCAGCGAAAACCACTTAAAATACATGCCATTCTGGGCACGATATTTCTAAATAGGTTTTTGAGCAGTGTGAAGCCCCTGTGAACAGCTAGCCCAAGAAACAGGCTGCTGGGTGTCTGGCCAGTTATAAACAGGACACCACTGGTCCTCCTCTGCAGGACTCCTGGCTGTGGGTGGGACATCAGCAGCCGTCCGGCGGGACCGTGCAGACCCGGAACACACACACACAGAACAGACACTCCTCTTCTGAGGAACTGTAGATCCTGCCCATTCGTCACTGAAACATTTATCAAGAGAGTTTCCTCGTAAGACCTAGGTCCTGAACTTGTCTAATTACACACCTGCTCCTCAGTCTGTTGTTAAGATTTCTCCTTTCATCGTGTCCACTGGATCTTTCTACTTTCCCAGCAGGGTTCAAGGGAGGTTAATGTTTCCTATCACGGAGGGTAATAGGGAGCCAGGTCAAACTAGAAAAACCTGACAGGACAGACTGAGGCAAGAACCACAAAAAAGCCACCTGCGTGCATTTCCCAAGGACAGACGCCACATTCTTCAAACTGATTCCTGTGAATATGAGACACGGTCAGAGGGAGATGCTTCCAAAGTCTCGCGCACCACATCTTACAGTTTGTATTCTGCTTTGTTGTTGTTTAAAATGCATTTTTCCCCTACACCACTGCATAAAGAAGATTTAAAGCCCTGCGGACATCTGTCATTTTATAAGTAACCAAATAAATTTTTGTCATTCCTTCTTGTTCCTGCCTCCTGCTCAGCCCCTTCCCTGCCTGTCTCAGCACATTCTGCAGAGCTCTTTTCACTTAAGAACTCAGAAGCATGGAGGAGTCATGCCCACGTGACCGACACCAAACCTGAGGTCAGGCTCGGCAAGGCTACGGCAGCACCCTTTCTCGGGGTGTGAACCTCAGCTTGGCCGTGACCTCGGCATGTTCAGCCTCATGGAAGGAAGATTCATTACTGTGCTGGTTTGTTATTACAGCCTATATATGTGATGTTTGCAAAAGAAAATGTCCTAATCACAAGGCACCTCTGGTTTAGGAGAGAGTTCCACCAAATACCCCCAGGCTGTATTTAAAGGCCAGCCCAAATGTTTCAGAAGTCATGGCTGAAAAACAAAGAGGTAGTCATGATGAATGGCTTCAGGCCTCCAACTACACCAGCCTCTCGTCTGGAGGCATTTACACAAGACAGACATCTATTCTCTGGTCCCACCATATTGATCCCATACCCACAATACTCTCCCTACGTCTGTTCTCTTGTGGGTGCCTGTTTGTGTGTGCGCATGTGTATGTGTGTACATGTTCATGTGGAGGGCAGAGGATGTCTTGGAAGTCATTCCTAAGTCACTGTCCTGTTTTTGAGTTATGGTCTCTCCCTGGCCTGAGAGTCACCAAGTAGACTAGGCTGGCTGGTCAATAAACCACAGGTATCCTCGTCCTCCCATCTCCAGTTCCCCCAGTGGCAAGATTATAAGCACTCACAACCATGCCTGGCTTCTTTGATGTGGGTTCTGAGGCTCAAACTTGGATTCTTGTGCTTGCAAGGCAAGAGCTTAACTAACTGAATTATCTCCCCAAGGGCTACCATTTGTTCCTGAGGTCTCTGGTACTGTTGACTTTTCTATACACTGTTGCAGTGTATTTGAACATATCCCTAGGTACTATATTCACTAAAAAAGATTCATTGCACTGACTGCCTGAAAGCCTAGCAGGGTGGGATTTCTATGGCTAAACCAGCCTGTGTTGTAACTATGAATTTCTCCGTCTTAGCTTAATGTAAATAGGGTTGCTGATAAGGAGGTCATTTGGATACTCTCCCAGACTGGGGGTGACAGTAGGCATGGCCTGGTCTCCCCTATTGATCTGCAATTACCCCACTGTAAAAGTGGGCATAGCTCAGACAGGTGGGACCTAGCCCCTTTTGTCTTGGTGGCACCCTACTATAGATGTAGACACACCCCAATGTCCAAAGTCTGGGAGGGGTAAACCATTGTATCTCTTTGATCACACAAATAGTCTGCAAAGGGAGGGCTAAGCGGGAGCTTTTAAGATAATAAACTGCCTGGACAGGACAAGAGGAGGAGTTGGAGATAACAAGAGGAGCTGGAACATAGCATGGTGTTAGCTCCCCTGAAGTCTGTCTGGCTTATACTACTAACCATGTCTCACGTGTCATTACTAATAAATCGCCAGACATAATAATTTCTTAACAATACACCAAAGTCAATTCATCTAGGATAGTAAAAGAATGAACTCTGGCCTTCTCAGTTCCAGGGTCCCTTCTAGTCAGTGGTGACTGCGAATAGAGCAGATAAATGAACATGGCATGTGTGTGTGTGTGTGTGTGTGTGTGTGTGTGCGTGCGTGTGTGTGCATGTGTGTGGGCACATGTGGGTGATGTTTGTGTGTGTGCACATGTGTGGGTGTGTACATGTGGGGGGTGAGAGTGTGTGTGTGTGTGTGTGTGTTATATTGAGACTCAGTATTTATTAGTATTCAAATAAGTCCATGACCTTGGTGTTGACTTACTGCCCAGCTTGCTCACCAAACAGGTGCCAAAGACCTAGACCCGGAAATGAATGCCTATGGTATAGCGACGTCTTACTTCTGTGTTAGGAGAGAGGCCTACATGCTGGAAAAGTGGAAGGGAAAACAGACACAAGCTGGAACTGATGTCTCACTCTGCGCTGGTTGCCAAGATAGCCAAACTATCCAAGTAAGCACTGGTGGAAATGGAAACACACCACTTATTTTCATCCTGAGGTCATGTTCATCATTAGCGCACTATACAAGTTTGCTAATTCTGTTCTCCCGCAGAAGGCAGAACATGTTCAGAGCACAGTCTCTTCCCTCCATTCAAGCAACATGGCCTGGTCCACTGAACAGCTGTCTGACCCCACAAACCTCTTTCAAAGCACACATGAGCACTTGCCCCGAGGTGAAGCTAGCTAGACCATCTCCTTCTGCAGACTGCTTGCTCATGCATTAGGTTTCAACTGTGTTAATACATCTCCTAGGATTTCAGGATGCAGAGGCACAGCTAAGGAGTAAAAGGTGCCCAGGACACACAAGAGTGGAACCGTTAGCTCTCTTCATTCCTAGTGCTGTTCCTCATAACTTCCTTCTTAGACTTGAAAAGTTGCAAACTATTGCAGATAATTCTCTCTGGTCTCTCCCCTAATTTCACATGCAGACACATTTAAGTTCATTCATTTAACTCATTTTATCCCTGCTGCCTTCCTCTATATAATAATCTCCACAGCCTTCTGATTTCCCATTGACTAGTAATGCCCCCCACCTCCCCACCCCGTCCACGACAAAGCTGTCACTCATCTGAATCCCTCCTTGGAGAGAATCATTGTGTCTTTTCCATTCATGTATCCTTGGTAACACTTGGTGTTTAGTAAGCACTCAGTAAGCTCTGAGTAAGATTTAAAATAATAATAAGACTTAGCAGTGAGAAATAGTTCATACAATTTGGAGAAAACCATTCAGAGGAGGTTCTAGAAGTATTACATCATAAAAATAGAATATTCTAGACAGTACTTTTATGTTCATATACAAACACACAGGTGATCTTTTTTCTTCGTTATTCGTTACGGAAGAAAGAATTTATTGTGGCTTACAGTTCCAGAAGTTGAGTCCAGATTGATGTGGAGGGGTGTGGGGTGGGGTGTGGGTCACAAGGCAGTAGAAAGCTGAGAAATGGCATCTTCAACAGCAAACATGAAGCTTAGAGCAAACTGGAAGCGGGGTAAGCCTGTGAACGCTCAAAGCCTGCCCCCACCCATGACATACCTCCCCAGCAAGGCTGTAGCACCTTCCCAGCAACCTAACTTTTCAATTCTGTTTTTATGACTTGTCTTTCCTGCATCAAAGACAGAATAGATTGGAAAGATACCATCGATGACAGGGACTGTTGAGGCGGGAGGCTGGCTGGGTTCTTCCAGGAGCGAAAGAAGCTGTGCGTAGCCACACCCTGTAACGCTGGGGCTTCGGAAGAGGAAGAGGTTTGACTACGAAAATTACTTCAACCAAAGAAAAATTCAGAAGCAGCATTAAAACACTGCCCTGTGAGGCTCCCGCTGTAAAAGACCTCCTCACCTGTCACCGGAGCTTCCGGTGCCTTAGCTGCCGACTGTTTATGGCTTCGCCCTGGGCTTTTCACCTTATAAAGTTACGCTGCATCTGCTGTCCATAAAAACTCTTCCTTCTCTTTTTTATCTCCTAAGCACCTAATTGTTCATCAGAAAGGTTTTGAATCCATGGATACAAGCTCTGAAAGTACTGAGCAATCAATGCTTCATTTCTTAAAATGACAATGTGGCTGATTCACTCTCAGACTCCCAGAACCTAACTATCTCATCCTTTGGGCTTCATAGCACTTCAAACATAGCTCCATTAAAGCTCCTCTCTCTTTGCAGGCTGGCTAGTTTATGTGTCTGGGCATCTTTAATAGCAAAGTTTATTTCTTATTTACGGGCGAAGAGCTCTGGAAAGCCACCGCCCACATCAATCCTGACCTGGGTCTTACCAGCCCTGTGACTTGGACAAAGTGCTTGCTCAAAGGCTTCACTCCCCTGCTGGTGTGATGAGAGCGAAGACAGAATAAGGTGGGGGCCTCACACTTCAGGTAGTCATCCCATATGCTAAGCCAGTCACTACCGCTCAATAAGAAAGCTTCCTTGTGAGTCCACGGTCACATGAGCAGTTCATGAGACTAGGATCTAAACTCTCCTGGATGCACCCAAGTGGGTTAAACTGATGGAGCCTACAGCAACCATCACAGTGATGCCTGAAGCTTGAGGCACTCCCCTCCCCAGAGGAGAGCACAGCCAGCATATGGACCTGGAGACTGAATGTTCCCAAACCTTTTCTGGGAATGAGGAAGGACCATCGCAGAGACATGGGCACTACCTCATGCTTGCAACTAGAGTTGAGGGGCACTCACTCCTGGCCTAATGTGCTCCGAGATCTATGTCCAAAATACTCTGTTTTCCTACAACCTCCCTTCCTGGTGCCCCTTCCACAATCAATCACAATGACCCTCCTCGCTTAGTCTAACTGGCCTGGGTTCAGTATTCAGGCCCAGGAATTAGATTCTAATACAGTGGTTCTTCCTTCCTAATGCTGTGACCGTTTAATACAGTTCCTCATGTTGTGGTGACTCCCGACCATAAAGTTATTTTTGTTGCTACTTCATAACTGAAACTTTGCCACTGTTATGAACTATAATGTAAATATCTGATATGCAGATGGTGTTAGGCAACCCCAGTAAAAGGGTCATTTGACCCCCAAAAGGGTCACCCTCCACAGGTTGAGAGTCACTGTATGAGAAGATGTTGAAGACTAATGAAACCTAAGCCGGAGGCACCCCATCATACACCCCCAGATTAAAGTGTCTGAGACAACTCAAATTTCAATCACTCTTTCCAGGTGAGTTAAGCCAGTGAACATGTTTTATTTGTCCAATTTTTCTTTTTCCTTTTGATATCTCTGAATCAGGAATACCTCTCACAACAGAAAGTGTAAGTGTATGACAACTTAATGATGTCTCTTACAAACCTGGATTCAATAAAAACTGATCTAACTAAACCTGCAGTGTCTATCCTTGTCTCAGTACAATATCTGGCATGAAAACTCACAAGCTCAGATGAATTAGTCACCCAGGACTCCAGGGGTAGTTTCTGCATCATCTAAGAAAGCCTTGTGATGCTTTTGTCTGGGGCCTTGTTCTAAAAAACAAACAAACAAACAAGACAACAACAACAAAAACTGGACTGGAGAGACAGCTCAGCGGTTAAGAGCACTGGCTACTCTTCCACTGGGTTCAGCACCCATGTGATGGCTCACAACCCGCTATAACTCCCCTCCCAGGCATACACAGGCACCGGGCACTCACTTGGTGCACAGGCATCGATGCAAACACTCATACACATAAAGAATAAAGTAAACAAATGAATAGAACTCTGATATTTCCAAGGGGAAAGAAAGCAAAGGAAAGCAGTATTGCATGCGTTCTCTGATACCGAACTTGAATGTGCCTTCCTAAGCATCGTTCTTGTTGTTGTTTGGTTGGTTGGTTTTTCAATGAATCACTTTGCATTGTGCACTGACAGTCTAGACTCTGCCGGTGCCCTCTTCATTGATTTCCTATACACTGAGTAGAGAATATGAGAACCAAGAGTCAGTTGAGAGCTTCTCTTTGCCTTTTATAACAGGCTCATCCACTTTCACACATCCAAACTGCCTTCTCCACTCAACACTGGCTTTGTCGTCTGCTCTCTGGTGAGTCACGTAAACACACAGCAGACCTGCCTTTTTGGCAGCGGTATCTAGACTCCGCCTCCCACTGTCTTTGTCTTTCTGTTGCTTATATGATCATTCTTCCTTTTTCTCTTGTTCACTCCTGCTTCAGATCATCTGGAACATGTGTCTTCCTCACAACCAGCTTCTGTGGTGAACCAGGACTCTTCAGCCCCTACCACAGTGCAAAGCTCAGAAAGGGGTCTCAGCATTTTTAAGGATCAGGGCTCGTCTTGATTTTCAGATGTCAGAATTAAGGCTCAGGTTGTGTGGGCGTTTCCAGAGTGACCTCATCATCAGTGAGAGAGTGGAAAACAGAACCTCAGCCACTGCTCCAGCCCTTCCTTTCCTCCTGGTCCTGCCTCCTTCTGCCTTGACAGATCCTCTCTCAGCTCGAGAAAAGCAGATACACTATAACAGCAGGAAAATATCATCCACTGCACAGCCCTGGGGTATCTAAAAGGCTATCCGCACACACTGCAACCACTCTGACAAATGGCCTTGAAGGTACGACAGTGTGGTCAGAAATGAGCTTTAGAATATGCTTTATATGCCTTTGAAAGCAAGGAAGGGGGATGAGGAAATGGCTAAATGGGTAAAGTGCTTGCACCATAGAAGTGTGAGGATCTGAGTTAGACTCCCGGTACCCACATAACAAGCCAGGTGCACCCCATCTCTAACCCCCCAGCCCTGGGTAGGGGCCCAGAAATAAGTGGATCTCTGGGACTCACTGACTGGCCAACCTGCTGAATCAGTGAAAACAAATTGAATGACTGAGGAAAATATCAAATGTTAAACTCTGGGCTCCACACACTTGTGCACACTAATGCACACACACACATGCACATACAAACACATATGTAACATATGTCACACATGGGCACACATACACACGCATATAAAGAGAAAAGAAGACTGACAAAGAGAAAATGGTATGAAGACTTGGTAATGGCGTGGTCCAGCTCGCCTTTGGCATCCCTACTCAGTCAGACAGTAAGTTCTTTGACATCATCTCCTTCTGGGTTGTTTTCCTGATTAGATTTCTTCATTATCCATTTTTTTCTTACCCCCAAAATCATATGATATTAACTGAGGAATTGACATTCTCCTCCCTATGCCTTTTGACTGCATTCTCTCTTGGGCAAAACATTTGAGAACGTATGCACAAACACACACATACATACACGTGCAAGAAAACACACACACACACACAATCCTATCATGATTCAGCAATTCTGTATTATGTAAAGGCAGTAAAGATCAAGACTCAGCAGACTTAAGTGGTGGTGTGCAAAGAGCCAGGCAAACTGCTCCAACCACTGGACCCCTTGCCGTCTAATAACAGTGTGGCCCCTCCTTTCCTAGACTTTGGTAGTGATGCTTAAGATTATAGAGAAGCCAAGCCAGAACTTCCCCATCTCTCCTCTTCTATCTTCCTTTAATGCTTTTTTTTCCCCCTCGAAACATTCTGCCTCTCTTTGGTACTGACCCCTAAGTACACAACATCTCTGGAATACATGTTGAGGAATTGTTTCCAGCATCTGCCTCTGCCTTTCCCTACCACATGCCTGTGCCCCTGTAGACTTGTGACATGCTGTCACTACACACCATGTGACAACAGTCAAAGAGTGCTGATCACGTCCCTATCACCGGACATACATTTTGTGGGAGATCCAGTCATTTTGAGGGTAAAATTCCTCAGAGTGGGATCCAAATCTATTCTCTAAAAGTCTATTTCCCTAAATCCTGCTCTTTCTTTCCATGGCAGTAACCCTCCCATGCCTTCCTCTGCTGGCCCACTTAAAGCCTGGTGTTTCACTTTGAAATTTCAATGTGTATAGTTTTCAATTTTTTAAGCGTTTTATGTAATGTCCCAGGCTTCTCTGCATTGCTTTGCTCTGTGTTTTATCTTTACCTATTAGGAAGTGGAGTGAATGAGAGAAAGAAAAGAAGGGGAGTAGGGGTGGAGTGGAGGCCGAACACCAGACTGCCTCCAAGGAGACTCCTATGAGTGTTTTTGTTCAAGAATTATTTATAGCAAGCAAATTTGGAATTAGAGACTATGCCTTTTCCACGTCCTGCACATACCCAGCAGATTCTGATGCAGTTCTCAAATTAGACAATAACCATCTTAGCTACTTTTCTATTTCTGTGATAAAACACCATGACCAAGGCAACTTACAAAAGAAAGTGTTTAATTGGGCTTATGGTTTCAGAGGATTAGAGTCCATGATGGCAGAGCAAAGGCTTGGAGGCAGGAACAGCTGAGTGCTCACATCTTGATTCATAATCAGAAAGCAAAGAGGGCACACTGAGAACGGCCCAAGTCTTTTGAAACCTCAAAGCCTGCCCCCAGTGACACACCGCCTCCAACAAAGCCACACCTCTTAATCCTTCCCAAACAGTTCCACTAACTAGGGACCAAGTATTCAAATATATGAGCCTATGATGCATTCAACCACCACGATAACATATGACCCAGGCAGAATTATGTTGAAAAATAACAGTGGTAAAGGTACAGGGGTTCACAGGAGACTGATCATGCAAGAGTTAGAGGGTTGGGAATGCAGGCCAGTGCTGGAGCACTTGACTAGCAGGTGCTGTATTCTATCTCAGCACTGGGAAAGATGGTGGGGGGAAGGATGGGTCATCTCTGTGCCTTTTCCTGCTATGTGATAAGATGTGATAAGATACCCTGATAACAGCAACTTGAGGGAGGAAGAGTTTACTTTGTCTCACAGTTCCAGGGAAACACAGTCCATCATGGTGGGGAAGATATGTCAGCAGGTAGTGAAGGCATGTTGGCAGAAGCAGGAAGCTGGATGGTCACATCACATCTACACTTAGGAAGTAGAGGCAGTAACAGAAAGTGGGGCCAGATTAATAAAACCTCAAGGCCTGTCTCCAGTGACCCACTTCCTCCAGTGAGGAAGCTCCATCCCCTTTTATAGTACCGCCAGCTTGAGCCCAAATGATTAAATACTTGAGTCTATGGGGCCATATCAAATTCAAACCATATCAGGAGGATATATATATATATATATATATATATATATATATATATATATATATATATATAGTCAAGAATGGTAGTACACACCTTCAGTCCCAGCACTTTTAGACCCAGTCCAAAAAAAAAAAAAAAAAAAAAAGGCTTGCAAATAGTGAAATTTACTGCCTTGTCTTCAAAATCATGACTGAAGACAAAAAAGAGAAAGAGGGTGTAAAGAATTGTTAGCTTAACTAAATTGCTCTATACTGTAAATCCTCTGGATTATTTTGCTTCTGTAATGAAATAGCTTTATCAAATTCCCAAGGATTTTTTTCTCCAACACAAACCATGGAGAAAAATCCATTTCAATACACTTAAGACCTAGGCTCTATTTACTGTCTAAATGTCTTAACTATTCATCTTTATCCACAGTATAAGCACCCAGTGACCATCAGCTTAATGTTAAGTGATTGCCAATAATGACTCATGTCCACAGAAAATCTCATTTGATCCTCAAAACTCAGTAAGATGGCCCCACGTGATAGATTAACAACTGTCAAACATGTTTAGGTCTAGAGCAGACAGAGGTCATGGTGCCTTTTGAGAAATAAAATGGACAAATAGTATTTTAATTAGATGGTAGTTCTTTGTAGATTCTGGGATAGGTAACATCTGACTACAGAGCAAACAAAAGCCATGTGAGCTAATGGTGGAATGATTAGTCAAGGCTCTTCAGAGAAAGAAAACCAACTCTGTGTGTGTGTGTGTGTGTGTGTGTGTGTGTGTGTGTGTGTGTAGCTTTATGCTCATGGGATTATCAAGTGTGAAAAGCCCCATGATTTTCAAACAACAGGCTCAAGAAAGCAGGTTGGTCCTTTAGCCTGAGTCTCGGGGTGAAGAACAGGGCAACTCATAGTTCAAGGTAAGACGAGACAGGTATTCAGTGAGATAGAAAGAGGTGAAGTCCTCCCTCCTCCACCTATGTATGCGCCATCCATGGCCTCGAAGAGATGGTGCCCAGTCATACCCAGAATCTACTGAATCTACAGATTCTGATGCTGATCTCATGTGGAAACATCCTTCAGAACACACCCAGAAGGATCTCTTGACCTGCGTGAGTCACTGGAACAGCTCAACAGTTCAGGGAGTGCCAGTATTTCTGGAGAAAAGAGCTTAAGATAAACACCACACCAGTGGTCGAACTTTCTCTCTGCCGCAGAGACATCCAGGAACAGAGTAGGCGTTCAATGCTTTTTTTCCAGGAAATGATGCAAACTCTTTATATTCCATTCACTTAGCGTGAAAATCCTCGAGGCAGATTAATAATCGGCACGATAGAAACATGGCAGTTCTCTCTCGAAGTCAGTGCAGCGGTTCCTCAAAAGACAAAAACAGAATTATCACGTGACCAACCTGTACCAACAACACTCCTTGGTATGTACCCAAGGGACCACACAAAGAGTGGTGTCCTGTGTTTGGTGCCGCAATGTTCACACTATCCAAGGCACAGAACCAGGCTAGATACTCATCCACAGACAGTGGATGAAGAACATATGCCACGTGTACTCAATGCAATTATTTCCAGGTATAAAGAAAAATGAAATCGGGACATTCGCAAGAAATATGGAAAAGACTGGAGAACATTATGTTAGATGAATAAACCAGACTCAAAATGATAAATACTGTGTTCCCTCTCAGGCGAAGGCTCTAGATTTAACTCTGTACGTAGCAATGGGGTCACAAGAGCAGGAGGGGGACTAAGAGAGGGAGGAAGAGATCTTAAGGGAGGAGAGGCGGAAGAGGGGGTAATAGAGTGCCCGTGCCCTGATTGCAGAAGGAAGTATAACTGGGAGTAGGGAGGCGACCAGAGGTAGAAAGGGGAAAGGGGCGGGGCGGTGGGAGACAGGCTCGAGGAAGGACGGCTGTGGAGACATTTGTATGAAAATGCCATAATGAATTGCTTTGGATTGTATGCTAACATAAAAGTGATTGCAATTCAAGTAGCTCCAGAATGACAAAGACACCTGATGCATCCCAGCCTTACCCACGGGATCCCACGTGACTCACCCAATCCAGAACAATCCAAAGCATCCAGCAGGGGATAAACCACTACGTGTGTCCTGCTTGATGCACACTGATTCCCTTAATCATTTCTTGTACCTCTTTGAGTGTTGTAACTGATTTCTCAACTGTATCTGAGCTCTGAAGCCTTATTTGTTTGGAGCCAATTGTAACTGTTACTTTTTCACTCGTGACTGAACTCGGACTCCTGGTTCTCGGGCCTAGCTTGTAACAGCTTGTAACTGGTTCTCTTGCCCTGGCTGCTACTGAGACAAACTCTTGGATTTTTTTTTTTTAAACTCCCTAGCTCTAAAAGGCTAGAAAGGAAAAGAGAGAAAGGAAGAAAATCCTTGCAGCCCCTTCTTGTCTTTATCTGTCTAAACATGGAGAACTGGCCTGACTTCTAACAACTTCTGTCCCCTTGACTGTCCTCTAACATGCTTTTCCAGCAACTGTCCCTTAACTCAGCCTGGTGGCTGCCTTCCCATCCACTGTCCCTGGCCACTAACTGTTACTGCCAACTCCCACTGCCTCTATAGGGCTTTTAAGCTGTTCCCAGAAGTCCAAGTAGCATGTAATCATAAGGAAGCCTTCACGGTACAAAACACTTCTTGGCAAAGTCGCACTACAGGGTGTTTTTGTTATTTTTGACTAACTGTATCTTATTCTAGAACTTGGGTCTTCAAACTAAGAGGCGTCCTTACCATTCAATCCCACCATCCTGGCTCCTTGAGCCTGTGCCAGTGCATACAGCTCCTTCCTGGCCTCCAGTCAGAGGACATAATAGAATTTTGTTTCCTGATAGTAAAGGAATCACAGAAGGTAACAAATATTGTGGAGACACCATCTTCAGTGATAAATTTCCAGACAGATACAACTTTAACTGAACATTTCTTTTTAAAAAGAAAAGTTTTAGATTCATTTTATTTTGTGTGTTTAAGTTTTTTGCCTGTGTGCATGCATGTGCATCGTGTATGTGCTTGGTACATGAGGGGGTGAGGAGAGAGAGTCGGTTCCATGGAACTAGACTTACAGAAGGTTGTGAGCTGCCATGTGGGTGCTGAGAACTGAACCAGGGTCCGCTGCAAGAGCAGCAGGTGCTTGTAACTGCGGAGTCATCTGTCCAGCCCCATTAATACATTTCTTTTTGACAAATAACTCACATTTTGAGGGTTGCCATTGAAAACTTGATGTCTGGGGAAGGCAGCTGCTGTTACATTCATTTTCAGTATCACAAGGCCAATGATCAGCTGACACACACTGAGACAATCATACTAAGTTATAAATTATTAAAATACATGGTGGAAAACTAGAAGTGGGGGTTAATAGCTCAGTGGGAGAGCACTTGCCTAGAATGTGTAAGACCACAGCTTTGATCGTAGAAACACACACATACATACTATATATACACACACACCCAAAAAATCATGCATAATGATTAAAAGCCTTGTATCTGTCTACCCTACCCCTTTACCCCACCTCACTGAGGTTGAACAAGTTCCTCCTTGAGAACACCTTGGATCTCCCCCAAATCCAGCAATCAACAGTGTTAAACCTGGCAGGAACTGAGCAGGCATACATGCTTTTCATCCTAATTGATTAGCACCAAGCCAGGAAGGGGTTAACTATAATAAGGGTTGGGGTGCTGAAGCTGTCGTGCACCTGACCAACACAAACCAATCCAGTTGTGTTTTGTTGGGTTCTGTTCCAATCTATACCAATACTTCACAAACTTGAGCATGCAACAGAATCCCTAGAGGGCTTGTTAAAGCATGCACTGCTGGGCCTCACCCCTAGAGGTTCTGAGTCAGTACTCAGTAAGTCCAGGGTGGGGTCTGGGAATGCGCACAATTCCCAGACCATGTGGATGTGTCTTGTTCACTGGTCTACAGAGAGCCTCGGTTAGAAATGGATCTTGATAGTCATGCTTTTTAGACATCAGCATGCATACATGTACCACGCAGAGTCTGGGAATGCAGGTTCTTTCTTAATGGGTGGATCTGCTGTAGAGCCTGAAGCCCTGCATTTCTACTAAGCTCCCTGTTGATGCCGATGGGGTCTTCATCTCGTACCAAGGTCTATGTGGGACCTGAACAGCAAGAACTAGGGCACTAAAGAGAACTGCTTCTTCATTTCCACACAATGAAAGTCCTGCTTATAAGACCTTGTTCCTCTCTGTCCACCATTCCCTCCTGGCCCTCTTTTGTTGTGGGATATTTTATAGTTATGGATAATATTCCTGTAAGCTGTCCTTATAACATGTAAAGAATTCATTTCTTACCAGTAAACAATGGAGTAGCCAACCAGTTCTCCATATGAATAGGCCATTCCTTAACCTTAAGGCAGATGAAGGTGGGGCTCCAATCATTTGTATATTGGAGGGCTGGGTGGAGACAGGGAGGATTTGGAATGAAGAAGCACCTAGGGCTGGGATTGGAGGAGAAGCAGGAAGAGAAACAGAAGAAGAAGCAGGAGGAGAAGCAGGAGGGAAAAACATGGAATGAAGTCTCTACCTAGCCGCCAGGGGAATTGACTCCCTGAGAACTGACATGGCTTGTAATTAATAAAAAGCACTGAGAAAATTCAACGATGGACTCTTATTAAGTGTTGAACATATTTTAACACTCTTTCTTTTGTTTATTCTATTTTATCTCTGTCTTCTTTTTTTCTTTTTTTTCTTACCTATTTCCTTTTCTCTTTTCTCTACTTCCTTCCTATTCTCGATCTCTAGTTTTCTTGCCGTCTTTTGAAGATTTTAAACCCTGGCTTTCTCTCAGGACTGTGTCTCTGGTTTAATTTTTACAATAGCCAACAACAACAACAACAACAAAAATCCATCTCTGGTTTCTCATAAGGAAACTCTCCCCAGCTGTCCTGGAGCGTCCCCGTTCCAGCGATGACACGTCAGGAATGAGTCTAGGAAAATGCATGCGAACACATGTTAGGGAAACAATGCAGTTAGTCAGGTCCAAAGGGAATGCTCAGACTTCTCTTATTCTAGAAAGTTCTTAATTGGAACCATTTTTCTGAGACTAGAAATTTTCCCTGTTTACAAATAACTCAGCAAACTCTTTTTTTAAGTTACTAGTTTTTGTAAACCTATTTTCTGGCATTTAATACTGCTTAATTCTAGTTGAGAATAAACAGGCTTCTGTCCATCCTCTGTCTGTGCTCTCCTTGCCCTAGGGCTGGGCAGCCGCTTGGCATTGACCCATTCCAGATTCTGTGGAAGTCTGTAAGTCTGCACCAAAGGATGCAGAACAGCCCAGCCTCCCTCCCAACCCTCTGGAAACTGGAGGATGAGGCTGATGTTTGGTGTTAAGTAGCTATGTCTGAAAGCTCATTCCAAACTATCTCCTTTAGCTTTGTCTCTCTGTGCCAAATGTCCCAGACTTAAATTATAAAGTGATTCTAGCAGCATAAAGCTTCAAAACCTGCTGCACCTCAGTCATCGCACCTTAGAGTAGACAAAATTATCAGGAACTTGCAAGGTAAACCATATGAAAGTGATGCCTAGAGCCACCCTCCCTTTGAAGCATTACTACTGAATGTAGGCACTAGTTTGTGCCCCTAGAAGTCATTTATGGCTGTCACCACTCAGGGATGCTACTGACACCTAGTAGGCCCCCAATTTCCACATGCTGCTAAGTAGCCTACCATGCAGACAATGCTCCCCACCCCCATCATAACAAACACTATGGTCCAAAATATCAGTAGGGCTTTGGTTGGAAGGCCTTGCTCAGTGGATGCTTGATCTCCATCACATCTGCCCCCCTTGCTGAATGAAAACTGAGAGAAACGAAGGGAGAATTCACAAGGATAAGAACTTTAATCTGTAATTGTGAATTTTTGCTTTCCTTTTTAAGATACAGTTTGCCAAACCCTAGCTGGGATGACAGAAAGACCAAAAGCAGAGAGAAACAAAATTCTAATACCAGTGGGCTCTACGTGAGCAACATAAGTAAGCAAAGCATTTTGGGGGACAAAATGGAAGAGGGGGATATTGGACAAAGAGATTAGAAATACTCTATCTCTTACAATTATAGAAGAAAAGAACTTCACACCCGACACAAAAAGTAGCATCTTGATTGACAGCTTCAGGTTCAGTGTTCCTAGCAAAGGAAGACCAAGGTCAAGTTAGCACATGCGCATTCATTCCTCCAGACAAGACACTTGTCTCTCCACCTAACTGTTACCATCAACGCAGGACTCGGGCTACAGGAAAAGAACAAGCAAAGGATTTTCCTCCTCTTTCTCTCACTGTAGAGTTAGCTATTTCTCACATTTTTGTTGTCCTTGTTGCTCTGAGGAATTGAGGAACATAAGTCAGGGCCAGATTTATTTGTTTTGTTTCAATTCTGAAAACTCTCAAATTACTGATTATTTTATTTATTTTGTACAGTGTGCTAGCAAAGCCTACGTTTTAGAAGTCGTAAACACAAAGACAGTGCTATAAAAGCCATATGTGGCCTGTAGAGCCTAAATATTTTATTATCTGCTCCTTCCAGAAAGGCTTGCCAACCTCTGATTGTGTGAAAAGTGGATTCTCTATATTCTAAGTAATTAGAACAAAATTGCAGAGTTCTCAGAATCTGTGAGTCATAAAATGAATTTACAGGAAGCTCTTTATAGGATTAAGGTGTTAGTTTCTTTTTTTCTGCACAGCACAGTTTCTTTAAAATCCTAAATGAAATCAGCTTGGCGCCACTTAATATGCATGGCTTCTGCCTTAGGTGGAGGAGGTCAGGGAAGAAAGAAGTGTGTAGAAATCGATGACAAAAGGATAAGACCAAGATGAGTCAGCCGATGACTGGCTTCTGCATCCAAAGTCATTGGTTTGCAGGCTCTTGGATGGCGTACTAGTTGCCTAGTTGCAGCCCAAAAGAGAAACTCAGTCCAAAGTCTGCAAAAGTTCTAGGTTCTAAGATGACCCATTCAATGATGTCATAGGAAAGTTACCTTTATATTCCATCCAGAATGCCATAATTAATGGGACAGCTGAGGTGATGCTCCACCTGAACAAAAAGGAGAGGCTCATCCGCAAGTCCCAGATGTTAATCATGGTGCAAATGATTAATGACTTGGCAAGTATTAGTTGGCTTCCTGGCATACTTCAAAAGCAATATTCAATGGGTCTTGATAAACCGAATTATTTCCTCCATTCAGTAGCCCTTCATTGCTCTATGCCAAGGGAGACCTTTTAGTTCTTTGTTGGGTTTATTTTTTTGTTATTGTTTTGTTTTGTTTTTAAGTCTTTTACCATAGGGTCTCACTAGAGGAACAGACCGTGTGACCCTGCCCAACTTGGATCTCATTGTGTAACTTCAAAAGCGCACAAGAAGCCAAGCTTGGTAGCACAGGCTGGTACTTCCAGCTACTCGGGAGACAGTGGCAAGAGAATTGCAAGTTAAAGGCTAGCCTAGGCTGTACAGTGACTACAGGGTCCAGCCTAGGTGAGATAGCAACACTCTGTCTCAAAATAAAAGGTAATAAGAGAGCTAAAGATACACCTTGTCTAGCTCGGGCTATGACTAGGATTTAACCCCTAATACCACAGGGAAGAGAGATGCAGCTGCGAAACAGAGGCCTGTCTTAGCTGTGTGAGAACTTAGCTGCCCATTGTACAGGAAGTGGGTGCATCTCCTTTGAATCATCAGTCTCACCTGCCTGAAACTAAACCAAAAGGGAGCTTAATTATCAAGTTCCCCTCGCTAAAGGGCAAGCATGCCATCTCTATGGAGTTAACTCCATAGGCCCTGCTCAACTTAATCCAATTATGAGCTAACCAGATTGATGCCTAATCCAGGGGTACATAAGGGGATGCTGTTAACCATAGAGAAAAGAGTGCAGCTCATCACTGGGAGAAACCAGTAATGGTTGACAAAATGTGCTCTGGAGTCAGGCCACCTAAATGAACAATCCCAACCACACCATCACCCACTGGCTGCCCATGAGAATACTTAATGACTGTGCCCTCAGCTGTGAAATCGACAGAATGAGAATATATGCCAAATAGAGTGGGCATAAGGATTACAGTTCAGGGCAGCAGAGTGGATGAACTAATTTCAGTTCCAATGAATGAGAAAAAAGTACTCCCTATAGCTATCACTCTCTCACCCAGTAAGCATTCATTAAGGGCTTACCATCTACAAGTGAGGGCCCAGGGAAGACGTACAGGTCAACTAGGTTGATTCCAGTAGGAATAAGACGGGTCCCAAATAGCTAGTGTAGAACAGTCACAAGCAAATATAAATACAGTGATCTGAGGTCCTAGGACGGAAGACTTTAATTAGGTGACATCAACAATTATTGGAAATCTTACCTAGGATGTACTTTTTTACTTACAACAACAAATTTTACTTACCACAAGAGATAATACTTTCATTTCTCCCTGGATGACCTGCTTCTATCCAAAGGTAGCTATCACTACCACCCCATTTGGTAAACATTCTTCTAACATGTTTGTGAATACACCTCCACTTGTGTGTACTCACAAAGAAAACTATCCAACCTCAGACTCACTTAGAAAACCCTGGGTCATTGTAGGACGGTAAGGTAGGGTGCCTGGATTTGAAGACTTCCCCTGTTCTTGTACCCTTTGCAAGATTTTTCATTTTCTTTCTTGAAAGACTTTCTGAGATGCCATGACCATTCACATTTCCCCATGTGCTCCGCTTTCAGGAGGAATTGAAAGAATTGTTGAAAAAAGCAGGAGGCAAGCTCGTGGTGGTAGAGTTTACAGCAAAGTGGTGTGGCCCCTGCCAAAGAATCGGTCCTATTTTCCAGGTACGTCAGTGTCTAGCTCATAGTCGCTAAAGGAATTTAGGTCCCCAAAAGTTCTCCCAGCCATTCTTAAAAGTTTTTCTACTTCTGGTGGGTGGTGATGGTGGCACATGCCTTTAATCCCAGCACTCAGGAGGCAGAGGCAGGTGGATCTCTGTGAGTATGAGGCCAGCCTGGTATATGAAACAAGTTCCAAGACAGCCAGAGTTACAACAGAGAAACTCTATCTTTAAAAAAAAAAGTTTTTGTACCTCTTAACTATTATGAGAATGTAGTTTATTGTTGTTGTTGTTTGTTTGCTTGTTTGTTTTTAAGGATCCCACTGAACCTGAAAGTAATATCCTGGAATCTCGGAAGGTGATACCAGAAGATTGGATTACCGGTCTTGGGCAGTTTACCCAAGAACACCAGGATATGTAGAATTACAGTGTACAAATGAATGGGAATTCATATCATTACATTTACCAAAACTGGAACTCTGAACTTAAGCATATTGAAAGAGATCATAGATAAACTCGCTACTTATGTTTAGCCATAATATATGTCTGTGTACTACTTGCTCGCCTGGTGCCCATGGAGGCCATAAGAAGGTATCAGATTCCTTGGAACTAGAGTCACAGACAGTTGTGAATTGCCATGTGTGTGCCAGGAATTGAACCCTGGTCCTCTGGAAGAACAACCAATGTGCTCTTAACCACTGAGAAATCTCCTCAGCCCCCATCTCAGAGAGTTTTAGTTTCCTTTCTCCTGGTTGTACAGTAGTCTCCTTCTTATTTGACTCTGCCAGAACTAATTCTAATGACAATCACAACCATTAATATTTAGTTGTAAATGAATTTCTATCAGAGAAAATTCTACTTAACATTTCTTTTTTGACATTTATATGTGTAGTATACATGCATCATGCATGTTCACCTGTGTGAAAGCACATGCATGTGTGCAGGCCCAAGGTTGATGTTAGATGTTTTCTTTCAATTGCTCTCCACCTTACATATTGAGGCAAGGTCTCTTGCATAACTAAAAGCCCGTTGTTCAAGCTAGTCTGGCAAGCTAGATTGCTCTGGGGATCCACTGTCTTTGCCCAGTGCATGCTGGGATTAAAAGGCCACCATACTCATAGGCTTTTACATGGCCTCTGGAAATCTCCACCATAATCTTTACACATGCATAGAAAGTGCTTTACCCACTGAGCCATCCACCCACCTTCTACGTGACACTTCAGCATCCCTACTCCACCTGAAATTCTTGGACTGTCCAGAAGGAACACTGCATTGTTTGACAGACCCGTCTGTCACTCAAAACTAAGAAAGAAGTCTCCCTAACTGTGCCACAGAAATAGCCAGTGCTCTGGTACAAAAGTGTAAATCCACTCAAATGGCACACAGTTAAAGCTGATCAGACTCCAGTAGAGAATAAAGAGACACATGATATGCCACTTATGTGCGAGTGAGGGCCTAATGACAACCTCAGACACTGTCTACCTTGTTGTTAATGATGATGGTGATTAGTTTTAGTCAGGTTGGATGCTTTGAGGCAAGGTCTATGATTGGGCTGGAACTCACTGATTAAGCTAGTCTGGCTTGTGGCTAGAGAGCCACCTGCCTCTACCTCCCCAGAGCTGGAATTACAAGTGTAAACCACCTCACCTGGCTATTTTTCACATGGGTTCTAGGGATCAAACTCAGGTCTCCATGACTGAACAGCAAGCACTTTACTGACAGCTATCTATCCAGCCCTAAAATCTAAGTCTTTTACTTCCTTCCTTCCTTTCTTTCTTTCTTTCTTTCTTTCTTCTTTCTTCCTTCCTTCCTTCCTTCCTTCCTTCCTTTCTTTTACTGGTGATGATGTAGAGAAACTGTATTTTCACATCTTTGTTGGTAGGAAGGTAAAATTATATAGCTATTCTGAAAATAATTTAGTAATTTCTTACAAGGTAAATACATTTTTATACACTTCTATATAATAGAATGTTAGAAGAAAAATAAAGGTGTATTAATAACTTAGAATAGCATGTTAATTCATTCAACTAATCTATGACCTAAAAATTAACATTGAATTAATCTATGACTTAATAATTGTGTTATTGATCAAATAAAATGAACCTAAACATGAACATTCATAAAATACATCTGTAAGTTAAAAGCTAAAAGAATTCTGATGCCTTTCAATAGATCGATGATTATACAAGAATGAAAAGGAATTATGTGAGCTTCAATCATTTGCTGGATTTAAAAGGCGTGCCACCAGACCCGACTCAGAATCATACGTTTTTAATCTGAAACATATTCTCCACCCTCAAAGGTCTTTGTGTTTATTATTCAAGAATATTCTTCCAATTTCTCCCTCTCGAGGGGCCACAGAAGAAACTCCCACTTGAGTCACAATCCACACACAAAATCGCAGGGAGGATTTCCAGTCGCAGGACTTCTCACACACCCAACCTAATGGCTCCCAAGCCTCTCATCTTCCTGCGTCTCCCTCTCCAGGGACGGCTCCGTCTGGTATTGACTCCACTTGGCAAGCTTTGGACACCTTGCATGTCACCTTCCAGAAGTAGTCTCATTTGACAGAGACAACTAGAAATTCTTGTTGACACGATTTTTAGACAAACCAAGATACTGTCAAGTGCCCACAAAAGTGTGCACACAGCTGTCTGAACTTAAATGTGTGCTGATGCTTGTAAGTCGCTATTGCTGTCCTTCATCTGAGGCCCCTGAGCCAGGACCTGGCCATCACCACTGCTGTCAAAGACATTTCCACAACAAAAAAAAAGCGGGAGGCGGCGCCTTCTTCCTACTGCCTTTCATTTCTTGCATGGCTTCCCATTGGCTAGCTAGAAGTCAGCTGACAAGGGAGTCTGGAAAATCTAGTTTCGTTGTATGATTGGTGACAGAGGGTGTGGATGGGTGGGAGAGAACGAGGCCGATGATGGGTGAGCAGGGAAACCTCCTACTGCCACCGGCATCACACCGCCCAACCCTGCAGAAATGAGCTGGTAAAAGTATCAAGCGCATGCCTGGTTTGTAGAACTGCATCTTTTGCCAGGATGAACCCAGGACCACGGCAAAGTTTCTAAGCTGCGCGAAGCCCACCCCCACCATCCCAGACAAATTTTGAAAACCATTAGAGGGAATTTTTTGACACCTTCAGGGAAATGTTGTTTTGCTCCCCCATCCCTGAGAGGGTAGGTCTGACCCCACTGAGGTCTTGTTCTCAGGCTCCGTAACCGACCCTTGCTAGATCTTGCGGAGTTTCAAGCTCTAGGCTGTAAGGAATTCTCTAAATGATGCTCAGGTCTCTTTAACAACTAAGTCACACATTTGTTCTTTTACACAATGCATTTTAGGTGCAAATGTGAATATTTACATTACTTTATTCTTTTGTCTTGAAGGCAATGTCTGTAAAATACCAGAACGTCATGTTTGCTGCTGTGGATGTGGACTCCTCTAAGGTAAGAGTCTTCAATCCTCTGTGTGGACCATCAAAACCCAAATGCAATGTCACTGAGCAGCTCTGTGGGTGTGATGGCAACGCCTGGTTAGGAACAAGTGGAGTTCCACACCTTTCTTTTTATGATAAATGTAGCAAACTGTTTTACAGGATTTTCTTTGGATATTATCAAATACATGGTACTCCTTGCTGTAGCAGACATTACCAGTCAATTCCAACAGTCTTCACCACTTTCTCCTCAGCCTGTTACTGTAGGCAGAAATTACAATGAAGTCATGGTAATATATACAGTAATATATATGTATTATGTATAATAATTATATTACATCGCATATAATATTTCATATATCATATATAATTATAATATAGATACTATATAACATTATAAGTATAACTAATATATTATATATCACATCATTCATATAATATATTGTTTATATATTGTATCATATATCGTAATATATTATATAACATATATTATATTTTATATATATTATATCATATATAAGAAAATATAACATGTATTATATAAAAATATATATTATACATTATAACATATAGTTTATGTCATATTATATATTGAGCTAGGTTTTAGAGAATGATTAGTAGCTTATCACAACCTAATAAATATATGTAGTATATATAACATTATACATAATATATATTATACATTATATATATATAATATATAGTATAATTACATATAATATTAATATACATTATATAATATATTATGGCATTGTGTTTATTGTATATTTTATATAGCATACTATATAATATATTATAATATTTTATTATATATTATGTGTAATATATAATATATAAATGTATTATATATAATATGCCTATGTTATATATTATATATTGTGTTATATTTATATATTGTATAAAATAAATATAATATATCATATCATATTATTTTACATATATTATATGTAATGCGCATTGATATAATATTATAATATATAACATGCGATATATTATGTGATATATTTTATTATATTTTATATAATATATAAATATATTACAGCATATAATATAATATATACAATTTTGTATTATATATAATATATTATTATACATATGTTATACATAATGCATATATATATATATATATATATATATATATATATATATATATTTGTGGTAGCTACTAATCATTCTCTAAAACCTAGCTCAATGGTTACAGATATTTTGACATATCTCACTTTGGCATCTTGTGCTTATTTTATGAGGGGGTTGCTTATATAGCATAAAGAATTCCGGGCAATCCTTCCCTCTTGTCCTTAGATCCATCCTCCTCCCTTCTCCTCTCTCCTCCCTCAATATGATCAGCCTCATAGTCTCAAGCCAAATATGTCTTATTACTACATACGATATCTCTACAGAATTATTATCCCTAGGATTTATTCATTTAAAATAAAGAAATGCAACTGTATTAATTAGCTTTCTGTCACCATAGCAAAATGCCTAAAATAGAAAGAAACAGGTTTGTTTTGTCTCATCATTTTGGAAATTAGAGTCCTTGATCAAAGCCAGGTTGATCTTGGACCTGTAGAGGTCAGCACACTTGGACGGAAGTGCATGGCTCACAAAGTGATCCCTTCATCAGCAGGAAGACAAATCCCATTAAATCCCAAAAGAGCCAAAGGCCTCCTGGTAGGCCTTAAAGGTTTAACTGCCTCCCAATAACTCCAAACTGGAGACCAGACTACTAACCCATGAGAGGCATTCAGCATTGAAATTATAGCAGAAATTATAAGAAGTGACCCCTCCCCAAGCACTAGATTAAAGATGAGCTTTAGAATAAACAGAAAATCAAAAATTAGTCATCTTCTGTGTCATAATTGGCCCTAATTTTTGACACAAACTTGGCATACCTGGGAAGATTTGGGCTATTGTGGTAATATTTGATTAAATTTCACTGCACAAATTTCTGTGTGAGTGTAAGTTCTGGTTTCTCTTGGGGCTATAGCTACATGTATAGTAGTTGTTACTACACTTTGATGGTATGTAGAGGAATTGAAAAAAAGAGTTTTCCAAAGAGACTGCCCCTTCTATATTCTCACTGCTCCAGTAAAAGAGTTCTGCTTCCCCTACATTCTTGCCAACACAAGGTACTCTCAGCTTCTTGGTTATAGCTTTTTGTCTGTTAAGGGGAAGCAAAAGATACACTTTTCTAATAATAACTTATATATTAGATGTTGCCATGGCCATTGTAATTACAAATACAACTTAGTGTGTGTGTACAAGCTGCTTTGTTGAATATCGTGGAGAGGAGATTGCAAGTCAGTTGTTTGAAAGGCATATTATGAGGGATGTTCGATTCTGTTGTCCATAGACAGATAATTTTATTCAACTTCTAAGCAAGGGAAGCAAGGAAAAAATGCCACTTGGAAGCAGTTTGAGATGGATGAAAATTATGGAATTCTGGCCCATTCTCTTGTCTTCGGGTTCCAGATGTTTCAGAAGTAAAGAGTGGTAGAGAGGCTTAAAGGAAAAATTGCGTAAGGCTTAAAGTAGGCTCCGCCTGTCTTAGTGCGACTGTTGAGGACACGCCTTCTTCCTCTTCTTACAGTGCGGTATTTCCATACTAGGCTTCCTAGGGCCCCTCTGCCAACATCCAAAGTTCTTAAACACAGCGCATGTAGCCACTCCATTTCACTCCGTTTGATCTCCATCTCATCCCTTTTCTAGAGCTCTGAGATGAGAAACCCTAAAAGCAACAGCATGGTCCTCTTTACCCAAGGCTTGTCCTGGAGGCTTTGAGGGTGTGTTAGGAAAGTTCCATGCAGTGTCAGCTGCCCTCAGGCATTAAGACACTGCTTCTTAGGAGTCACCAAGTAGCATACTTGGTACAGAGAAAAGGCACTAAAACTGTGACTTCAGGCCACTTTTTTTTTCTTTCCCAGGAACTGACTGAACTTTATGACATCAAAGCAGTACCCACCTTTCAAATGTTCAAGAACACAAAAAAGGTATGTTTCCATGGAAATCAGCAAGGGTAAATTAAATAATACAACCATCAGAGCTAAAATTAAAAAAAAAAACAACAACAAAAGACAAAAAATCTTGGTATTCCTTGGTTAGACTAAAATACTTTTCAAATATAATTCTTAGTTTCAAACATCACACAATGATGAGAGATAAAGAAAATACATGACTTATAATAAATCTCTCCCCATCTAAGGCATCCAAAGCATAAAATTCCCTCTATTACCTCTAGTTTGGGGCAGAGTTATCAAGAACTTTCCAGATGAGAGCATGGTGAATTCTCACACAGGAGTATACAGTCATTAACATTATGTGGGGAAATGTTCCTCAAAAATTATCACAAGGCAATACAGCCTCATAGCTGAGTATGGCGCAGCCTGGGTTCGAGTCCCACGGTCCAAACCCCAGTCCTCCCAGTCTCAGCTATAGGCTCTCAGTGGCTCACCTAGTCTCTTTGTTTCCATATTTGTGAAAAGAAAGAGCGTTATAAAATTTCCCTCACAGTGTTATGAACACTAAACATGTCGTCGTAACTGAAGTATGAGATCCATCCTCGTATTTGTGGTTTCATCTGTTCCATTAGTTGTTCTTTTGAAGACATTAATGGGCTAAAATATTCGACATGTGATAAAACTAGTATTTTCAGATAGAACTGAAGGGCATCAATGTTACATGTGTTTCATGAAATATCATCCAAATGTTTTCCTTTGATGCTGCTGGATTTGAATTTGAGAAGTACAGCACAGAGGCGACTACACTAGCTTATCAGCACACGGAACCTGATAATGAAGCCATCGTGCAGAAGAAAGCGGAATCCAGCTAAGAGAACTAGTGCCATTAACCCTGGGTGTATTGGAAGTGTAGAGAGAGTTCAGAAGTGAGGAGCACTCTCTGCTCTTGAACACGACCTGTGTTAGTTCCCAGTACCTATATGGTGGCTCATAAACATTTGTAACTCCAGTTCTAGGGAATCTGACACACTCTTCTGGCCCTCCCAGGCATTAAGCATTCACGTGGTGCACAAACATACGTGCCCATAAAAACATTTGTGCCAATAAAATTTTTAAAAATAAACACTGAATTTTTCCATAACTTAAGCCTAAATCAGTCCCATCAAGTCTTCATTTGTATAAACTAGGTGTGTTTTAGCATCAATTACAACCCAAAAAAATCTAACAAATTGAAACCAAGGAAGAGAAATGGTTTGGAATCCTAGAATTCCCTCCAATGACCTGAAGACCTCCTATTAAACCCCATCTCTTGATGTCTCCATTATCTCCCAACAGTGTCCTGAAGTGCAAGAGTCACCATCAGTGCTTCACGTGGACACTTTTTGTAGAGCACTAAGAGACTCAGATTTAAATTTGCTGTTAGGCAGCTATCAGAAAATAAAATTAACTGAACTAATATTACCAGTAGCTACTGTAACTGCCTAACTTCTAATTCCAGGGCCACCCAGGCTTCTGATTATAGTGTGCACAGACATGTCCAAAGAGGTTTCATTGAGAATTGAAGTTTTCATTGGATATTATTAGCATAGCATCCTGATTGTGGAGTTTTAAAACTAAACAGTTGGGATGGAGAGATGGCTCAGCTGTCAAGAGTTCAGTTCCTCGCACTCACGTCCTGTGGCTCCAAACCATTTACAACTCCATCTCTAAGAGATCCCACACCCTCTTCTAGCCTCTGTGGACATCCTCATGTGCATGCAAATATACAGACACACAGATAGAAAATAAAAATGAAGTCTCTTTTGAAAAACTAAACAATTTGAAATGGTTTCTACTACAATGTATGAATGCATCTATTTCTAAGTTGTTTGGTACATGCAATCATATGAAAACCTGCTCAAAAAATAGCCACAAAAAATAAAACAAAACAATCTTTTACAGAAAAGGCAAGAAACAAGAAAAGAATGCAGAGATCCTAAGGGGAACAACACTCTAAGTCTTTTACTTCTTTTGACTCAAATCTCAAGTCGGGGTCTTAGCAGGTCTTATGATTCCATGGGGTCCTGCTTTTCCCATTGTATTGAGCGTTAGAGTTAAACCATGGTGCCTCTGGACCCTTCTCCCCCAGTTACTATCTACCTGTAGTCTGCAGAGAGAGTCACTACAAAGGAGGGTTATTACGGTGGCCAGGCAAAAGACACATACATTTGAATATCTTTCTGTCTGGAGAACCAAGCAGGAAGGCTTTCGCTGGCATCAGCTGTCTTCTAGAGAGTAGAGAAAAAAGGAAATTTGTGTCTTTTGAAACCACCTCCAGAAATGGGCTCCATACACCTCTGGGACATGCAGCTGGAAACTGACTTACTGAAGCAATTAAGTACCATTTATCTATTTTTTTTTAAGCAAGAGTCTGGTTTCTGTTAAGTACTGTTTTGAGAAACGTCTTTATGCTTCCAGTAAGACATCTGGCAAACAGCCACTGTGCACCGTGCCTCTTAAAGGTTCACAGTATAAAAACAAATCGTATAAATGACCCTGGAACACAGGAGCATGTCTGCCTCCTTTGAGAACACAATGTGTGTCCTTACATCAGATAGGAAGAGCTACGGCTCCCTTCTGTTTACAGATGCCAAGAATCTCAAGGTTACTTCCGCTGCTCAGATTTCAGGACCCTTTACCTGCTGTGTCTCCAGCATCCCCGAATAGACACCCCACACTACATCATCCTTAAGCTTTTACTCTTTTCTTTGGCCTTCATTCTTTTTCATGTCGTTTTTAGTATATATACATTTAAATAAAATAAAACTTTAAAAAAATAGAACAAAAAAAGCTATATATTGTGATCTGGGGCTGTGGTACCTAATGATGGCTGCCGGAAGCTTTCACGTGAGAAGCTGGTTGGCAGGAATACAATATAAGAAATGGCTATAGGGAGGTAAGGAGATGGCTCAGTCTGTAAATTTGCCACACACGCACACATGGACCTGAGTTTGAACCCCAAAGCTCACTTGTGAAAAGCCAGGTATAACAGTGTATTTTTTTGAAATCCCAGTGCTGGAGAGACAGAGGCAGGAGGACCCTGGAAGATTGCCAGCAAAGACAGACCAATTGGTGGGTTCCATACCATGTGAGAGATGCTGTCTCAAAAGTCAAGGTGGATAACGTGCAAGGAGTGACCTCTCACCTGTGTGCATATTCCTGTACACACACACACACACACACACACACATAGCAAATTCCAGGTAATCAGGTTCCTTTCTGCTCTGTTCCTTAGTGTTCTTATCGCATTGCATTGTGTTCCAGGAAGATTGACTGTGGTAAATAAGTTCACTCCTGTGATACCTTGTAGGTGGGGCACCTGAAACCTTTCCTAGATTTTGTTACCAGAATATTATGATTGTGATATTTTATTGTACATGCACCAGTCCCCATTTATCCAAAAATAATACATTCCAAGACCACCAGTAGATGCTTGAAACCACAGACTCCACTGAACAATCCACTATATAACATGGAAAGGTTGCCCTATCCATGCTTACTTAGATTTTAATAAATAAAGACTTTTCACCTCTTCATGTAAAAGAAATATTTTGTAGCTTCTCTTTGGCCACGAATAATCACTCTTACAGTTTGGGGTTATTAAGTAAAACCGGGGTTACTTGAACGTAAGCACACCAGGCTGATGACGAGACAACCAAATGCCTACTAGGCAGGAGCCATCCACTCCGCAAGCATGAGATTCCACCATGCTTCTCAGTGTGGCACGTAATGTTGGGCTTCTTGTTCATTTCAGGGAATTTTCTATGTACTATTTTCAGATCATGGTTACCTAGGTAACTGAAATCATAGGAAGTGAAACTACGTATAAGGTGGAGAGAAGACTATAGATCATAAATTTGATTTAGACCATCCTAGAAATCCACTAAAAGCTATAAACTCTCTTCGGAAAATAAAACCATGCATACCTGTACTGTTATACGTAGATAACACAGGGGGACCCCATGCCTCTAAGATGGAACAATGGCTCCACTGTCCTAATAACTTTGGTTTCATGGTAGGCAGAGGTCTGCAGAGTATAGAAAAGGAAGATCAACAAAGAATTAGCAAGTCTTGGCCATCTGCCTATGCCTGAGCCAACTATCAAAAATTAATTGCAACGTTCTTCCCGTGCCTTAGAGTAAAACGATTTCCCAAAGCACTTAGATAGGCCTACTGGCAAGAGCAATGGGAAATGGGCACGTGTATGATAATAAGTTATTCACAAGTGAATAATTCACAACAGAAATAACCACTTGCTGGACTCTTTAAGTAGGAGGAAGCTCTTGCCAGGATGCCTGTGAACCATAGGGCTCCTGTTGACATGGTGGGAGTCATTTCCAACAAGCACCTGCCATAAAATAAAGCAGGTATAGGGATGACAAGCATCCTGTGTCATCTGCTAGGAGGAGAACAGGAGTGAAACAGAACTCACACACAGTGGCCCCAAGGACAGGAGGAGATAAAGAAGCAAGAAGTTAGGAAGGGGGCGTGTCTGGAGAATCTTTCCCAAATGCTTGTGTTCAACTACTTCGAAAGTAATGCTTGGCCTTCTCCCCAGAGTACTTGCAACTTGGTTCACTGTGCTAGGAATTAGACAACAGTTGCTTGACCCCTACATCTATCTTCCTATTACTGAGCGATTTGGGATGTAATAAGCCATCCTCAGGTTCATTTTTCTTCTCTGTGAAATGGATACTATGTCACTTATCTTTGAAATTGTGTCTTGAAATTCTGCAAGAAATGTACAGAAAGTGCCGAGCGCTAGACTTGACGCACAGCTTACGCTATGATTATACAGTTGGTTTGAAGGTTATTGGCTATTGCTCAGTTGATTATCAATATGGCTAATATTAGAACCTCAGGCTCCAGCTGTGCCTGTCTCCCTACAAATTTATAAATAAATAGAAATTTAGAAATAAAGTTTGTGTGAGGCCATTTAAACTCTCAAGATCTACAACATCTCCTCGTGCTAAGTCATCTTCACCCTCAGGAGTTCTTACTCAGTAAAATCCATCATGCCACAGCAATAGCTGACAAAGAGGAGTTCCGCCTAGGGGTCTAAAGTCTCACTGAGTTTTCAGGTTCTGGTTAGTTGTCAGTCAGCCCCACGAGCAGCTGATACTATTGATGCTATCGGTGAAGAAGTGCAGAGTTCAATAACTGAGAAAGATGGGAGAAAGTTAGCAAAGTGAGGCAGCTTTCAGGTCTGTTTAGTAATCCTTAGTATCACTGCTAAGGATACTACTGCTGCCTTAGCAGCTAAGAGGCTCCTACAGGGCCTTCTCCAGGACAAGGATCAGGCTGATACAAATCACCCTCCAGCGTTGCAAACCATGCTTTTATTTAATGACAGACATTCATTCATTGAGGAGTTTTGTATTGACTTTTAACATTTAAATGTCCCTCAAAATGTCACTTATCTTGATTACTGAGGGCTTCCCACTCTTTACATTGTTTTCCCAGCCCTGTTCATATCCTTTGACTTCCATTGTTGAGATCATTTGCTATCGTATTGCTACTTTCATTGCTATTTCATTTCAATTGTTGAGTTCAGTGCCTTTGTGGGTAAGCCCTGTTCCACTCCTGTTCTCTTTCTAACAAATGATTTCAATTATTCAAATGATTCAATTGTTCATTTGGTGACTTGTGAGAAATGAGAAGACTCAGGAACAAGTTGTACTCAGAGTTAAGATTTGTTGCAGCAAAGAATATGGAATAAAAGCAACAGAAAAAATTACTCATTAGAAGGATTTGGAAAGATCTTTCGATGCCCTCTCTTGTCAGAGGACACAGTTATGTATACTTTAACAGTCATCTTCATACATGTGCTGAATGATTCTGCTTAGGATACCCATTTAAGCTCAGGGACTAAGGTCTTGATAGACATGAAGTTGCTTGTTACATACGTCTTGCCACACAATCATTGCTACAATAAATCTAGATGCACACTCCCAGGATTGGCGTTTATACAAAGCAACTCGACAAGAAGTGGGGCCCAGCCCTTCACCCAGTCCAAAGCCATCAATCTCTAAGACTATATTTGGAGATCCACAGTCCGAGAGCAGGTGAACTGTTGGTCAGGATTGTCCCAGAGCCATGCAAGGTGAAAGCAACCTGACAGTAACTCTTTTATTACAATGAGTCAGTCATACAGATAACCAAAATACCACCTTTATCATGGGTACTTTTGGTGCTAAGTGGTGCTCATAAAAGTCCATGGCTGGGACCCTTGTGAATAACAATTCCCTTGAAGTCTAGACCATGAGACAGCCTGCCTGTAAAAGGATCCAGGGCTGCACAGGTGAAACTAACCTGCCCAGAAAAAGAGGGGGCTGCCATTTTGCACAACTCTCAAGGCCTAAGAGTGAGCGAAGAGTGGTGTGACTTTTCACCTGTCTGCAGAAGGCAACACTTCGGCCCACTCTCCCCAGGATGTCCACAGGGACTGAGGGGAAAGTACAGCTGTGCCCTTGATCAGAGCACCCCAAAACCAGGGAGGACAGACAAGAGCTCATTCCTTCATCTACGCTTAGGAGACACTCATTCTGGACTTAGGTGGGTAGCAGTAGGAACAGAGATAAGGAAAGGGTTGTAAAAAGACCCAACACCAGGCATCTGAGCAGATTTTCTCAATTGGAAACATGAGAATGGGTACACACCATTGAAGAGAATACCCCTGGAAGTTGTGTTTATCCCAAAGAACAAAGTTGCATTCCACACCCCCAATGATAGGCAGAAGAGCATCTCTGGGAGTCACAGTCCAAAATCATCTTTCCCATTGTCGATGTGGCTGGAGATAAATTCTGATGACATCATACCACATCCCCTTCAGTGGTAAGCCACAGTGTATTGAGGACCTGGCCCCCGAGAGCTTCACGTGTCTGCTCGACACAGAACCAGCTGATGGCTGAAATGCACTTTTGTCATTGTTTGTTTGGATGCTGCTCAAAGGGTAAGACGTGGAAGCGGCTTCAAGAAAATAAAAGCTAATTAGTGTTTTTGCTGCTGTCTCACAATTAGAACACATTCAAAAGATGCCAAGCAGTAGAGATAAGCGGTGGGAACATGAGCCGACTACAGCTATTTGCCCTTATCTTGAATTGGAGTGCATGTTTTCCAGATGCCTTCTGGATGTGTTTTAGCTCGACTCTAAAGACTTTAATTTAGCTACTTGCTTGGCAAGGTCTGCCTGGAGTGTAGGAAAGGCAAAGAGGTGCAAATGCCTGTTCATGCTGTAAGTGATTCTGGAGAGATAAGTAGGGTGAAGCCAGATGAAGGAATCAAGATAGAATCAACAGTAATTACTGCTGTCTCCTACCCCCAGGTGAGGCAGTTTTTAAAACTCCTATCATTTAACTTAGCCTTCCCATCTCATTCATACCGTCTAATCCTTCAGCAAATCTCTTTTATTCTCCTTCTTATTAGTGTTATTATAAATTAGGAAGCTGTATTACAAACATTTCTACAGTCATACAGTCATTCCCCAAGGAAGTTCTGTGTTGGTTGGTGGGTTTGTGCTATTGTGTGTGTGTGTGTGTGTGTGTGATATTGTTGCTGGTATTTTGGGGGGTTGTTATTGTCCTTGCTGTTGTTAACAAAGTACAAATGTCTGGAAAATTGATGAGCTCAATCTGGACCATGCAGCTGGTCCAAATAAAACTTCAGTATTCACTCAACCAAAATTGTATATCAGCTGGCCAATGCATTTTATTATAATTATCCTATGCATGCGTCATTAGTCTAATTTTGATTCTCCGACATCCATTTGTTAAGAAGGGATCGGTGTCTCTGAGTCCTTTGCATCTTCTTCATTACTGCAATAGACTTCATGTAAATGTCAGAATGCCTTTGGCATATAAGAAATACCACCTCTTGGTTAGACCTAAGTGATAGGTAAATCAGAAGAGAGTCATTTTATTGCTCTATTTGTGTGTGTGTTTGAAATTGCCCCTAATGAAAGTTGTTTAAAAACATGTTGGGTTTGGGTATTTCTTTTTTTATTTTGTTTTGTTTTTGTTTTTCAAGACAGGGTTTCTCTGTTGTAACTCTGGCTGTCCTAGAACTCACTCTGTAGACCAGGCTGGCCTTGGACTCACAGAGAACCTTTGCCTCCCTAGTGCTGGGATTAAAGGTGTGCACCATCACCACCACCCGGCTGGGTATTTCTTTGGTCTTGAATAACCTCCCTCCTCCCATTGGCCTCAAAAAATAGGCTCTTACCATATTTGTAACAATTATTTCTAGCATGCAGAAGTGTACGAAGAATGACCTAACTAGGCTTGGTGGCATACCTGTAATTCTATGACTTGGTTGGCTGAGGCAGGAGAATCACAAGTTCAAAAATAGCCTGGGATGTATAGTGAGAACCAATCTCAAAGGGAATTTTTAAAATAAAGGTTGCGTTAAGAGAGTTGTAAACTCCCTGATGCTTCTGAGTGACGCCTTTGAGAGATACAACACAGCACCATATTAAAAAGAGGAAACACTTTGGTCAGAATTCACATGCCAGTTACAATTGAATTTATGTATCTGTGGATTTTACATCCTTGCATTCAACCAACAGCAAATCAAAATATCTAAAAAACAAACAAACATTATATTAAAAACATACAAACCTCTTTTTCTTGTCGTTATTCCTAAACAATATAGGGCAACACCTATTTATACAGCATTTATATTTTAGTGGGCGTTGTAAATAATCTAGGGGTGACTGAAAGTTTGTGAGAAAGCAGTCCCGGGTTCTAGGCAGGCACTCTAGAGTATCTGTGGACTTTGATGTTCTCCCTAAACCCCAGTGGATATCCTGAGGCAATTGTGTAGCTCTCTAAAGCAAGGCTACTTGTAGAATAAGCTCCACTTAGCAGCTTTCCTCATCTGTCAAGTCTGTTTACTAAGTTCCCAGATGCAAATCCCAGAACTTTTGGGGAGATGCAAATGTAATGCTTGCCTTTGGTCAACTAGACAAGGAAAGAAGACAGCACTGAGGGTGTAGCTGGGTCACAGAGCTCCTGCCTAGTACGCGTGAAGGCCCTTGGTTCATTTCTCCAGCATGATGAAGGAAAGGTGAAAGAAGGAAAACAGGAAGGCTGGCAAGAAGGCAAAGGAAAGTGTCTTAGCTACTTTCCCAATGCTGTGATAAAATACCCTGACCAAAGCAACTTAAGAGAGAAAGGGTTGGTTTTCATCTACAATTCAAACTATAGTCTACCATGGCAGGAAGTCCAGGCAGCAGGAGCTTACAGCAGCTGGCCACACTACTACATCTGCAGTCAGATGAAAGAGAGCAGTGAGTGTATGCTGCTCGTGTCTCTTTCTTCACTTATACAGTCCAGGATCCCAGTGAACAGTGTCGTCTACAGTGATGGGTCTTCCCATCTCAATTGACATAACCAAGATAGTCCTCACAAACATGCCCACAAACCCATCTCCGGGTGACTCTAGATTCTATCAAATTGATGGGTAACACTAACCATCACAAAGAGAGAGAGACAGGTAACAGTTAATATCTGAAATCGAATACTACCCAGAGTCTTGGACTCATACTTCAGTGACCAAAAATGAGTGTAGCAAAACTCACTCTAATAAAAACTAATTTGGTCAGAGTTCCAAACTGAACACTAAAAATGTGATGAAAAAATATGGTTTCCATCCCTGAGCTAATGGGCAGACTGATGACAAAATCAATGACGTCAGAGTGGGAAGTCCAGAGTGCTACAGGACCGTGAAGAAAATGTTTCAGAAGGTAACCATCATCAGGGAGGGATGGCCCTAGATGAGGAGGCTCAGAGAGTTAAAGCATAGCATGGGTGTGTATCTGGAATCGTTTCCATATGTATACAACGCGTACCATTCCATGTGTATACAGCAATTGCATGAAATTATTAGTAGTGCATGAGCTCCTCAGGGATTTTGTCTGTTTTGTTCACAATAGTCTAGCTCACCATGGATACTCATTAAGTGCAGGTTCTAAAAGTAAACCATGCAGGTATCCTTAACCCAAACATCCAAAGTCAGGAATCTCCCAAAATCTGATGCTTTGTACCAGCAAGATTTGATTTGCACAGACTTAATTTTGTGAATAAAAATTAGAAAAAGCATTGTACAAAATTACTACCCTGGTTAGCCTTAATTATCAACTTATCACAGGCTAGAGTCATCTTAGAAAACAATTGTCAATTAAGGAACCTGATAAGTAGGGTTAGTCTGTGGACATGCCTGTGTGGGACCATCTTGATTATATATTGATATAGGAGTGCCCAGCCCACCACGGGTGTCACCATTCCTTAGCCAATGGTCCTGGGATGTTAAAGCTAGTTAAGCATGATCCAAGGAGTGAGCCAGAGATTGAGCTAACAAGCATCATTTCTCTATGGTTCCTGACTCAAGTTCCTGCCTGACCCCTCAGTGACAGATTGTGACCTGGGAGTTGTGAGATGAATGAAACTCTAACCTCCCCTAAGTTATTTTGGTAAGAGTGTTTTATCATAGCAACATAAAGGAAACTAGAGCAGACTTCAGGCTATGTATAAATGATACGTGTGAAACATAAATTTCAAGTTAGATTTGAGTCCCATTCCCAAGATAGCTCATTATTTATTTTCAAATATTCCAAGACCTGAAATGCTTGCAGTCAAGCACTTCAGACAAGGAGTCATCAACCTGTGTTTGTTAAGTAAGCAAGTGGATCGTCTCTGAAGTGTTCCTAGAGTTCAGAATTAATGTGAGGAGTGGTGGTGAGGTAGAGGAGACAAAACCAAGACCTCTCTATAGGCCTAGATCTCATGGTGTGGGAGAAAACACTGAAGGAGCTTGGGAAGGACGTCACAGTACATTTGTGGTTTTGAGATTCATGGGAGGACGGGGACATAAAAGGCACAAAACTGAAGACAGAGAAAGTTATGTGATTACCACCATAATCCATGTTAAAGGTAACCAATTAGGGAGCAAAGGTAATGTCAGTTTAAGCCACCAGAATGGCTGATATAACAAAGACTCACCAGTGATACCAAGTGTTATCAAAGATGTGAAGCAAGTAGAACCCTCGTCCTTTGCTGGAACAGTTAGTTTCTGGGGCTGGGGATGTATCTCAGTTGCTAGAATGCTTGCCTGGCAAAGCCTGGGTTAGTCCCCAGCATGGCACTAATTGAGTGTAGTCGTGCACACTGCAATTCACAGTCATCCTTGGCTATATAGTATGGTGAAGGCCAGCCTGGGTTACATGCGATCCATTCTCAGAGAAAGGAAGGGTAAGGGAGGAGGAGAGACAATAAAGAAAGAATTAAAGTTGACTTCCTTTAAAATTTAACCCCATAATCCCATTCTTTAGGGATATAACAGGAATGAATTCTTATATCCCCCTCCCCAAGATGTCCCCACAAATACACCGACAGGACTGTTCCCAAAGCATCATTCCCCATAGCCCATGGATAAATTACATTATACTCATGTAAAGGAATATTGAAACATATAGACTGCTGCTCAACTGATAAGTAGCAGAATCATAGTGCTGAGTGAAAGAAGTCAAACAGAATCGAGGCTGTAGAGCTCCACTTGTAGAAGTTCACAAACGTGCAAAAGTAACTCAATGTGCAGAACTCAGAATTAAAGTTGCTTTTGCACTTAATGGTTACGATGCGAGAGGTGGGCATGGCGTTTGGGTATGGTTATACAGTACGGTTCCTTCATAATAATTCTCCAAGTGTTGCAGTTAGAAATTGTGGAGTTTTATGGAAGCCTGGCTCATGTGATAGAGTTGGTGACAGGCCCCTGTGGTAGATTCAATGTATCTCTAGAAAGACATCAGACTCCACAGTAGCCATAGTTCTTACTGTTCCCAACTGCTCTTGGTGGCTGTACAGTGTAGGACTCTCATAACCCCATAATCATGGAAAATCACCCCTCTCCAGAGCTGTGTCCTGTTATTTTGAACTCCAGACCTTGTACCATACCACCGCAAGACACAGCTTTTTCCAGCAAGAGAATTCTCTCTAGAGGAGCCCCCAAACTCTCTTTCTGAGTTCACACTGTCCTTTGAAGTAGAAAGTAGGCTGCAATAAACAGACACACCATGCTCCACTGAGAGTATCTCCAGAGAGATAAGGAAAATATCTTCTTATAGAGCCCTGGGAGTGTGAGGTGCATCTAGAGTTGCATGATGGTGTCCGTGGGAACAGACATGCCACCCTTTCTCTGCCAATGCCATTTCCCTCAAATGGTCCACTCACACCTCCACTCGCATCAGGAGTCCCTGTAGCAGAAGAGAAAGATTTAGGAGTATCCTTGGACGTAAATTCCAAAAGCCAACTGCTCCTGCATAGTGATGCTTGCCCTTCCAGCTCCCATGGGAAAAACAGAGACTAAAGTGGAATCCCAAACCTCCCACGCCCTGCATTCCACTCCAGCTCTGGCTTGAGACAAGGGATCAAGTCCCTTTAAGACCCAATTGTGAAACTCCCTTCATGCCCAAAGCCACTCTCCAGTTGCCATAAGACTATTAGGAGGAATTCCCCCCACACCCCTCCCCACCACTCACTGAATCAAGATCTAATATAGCCTAGGCTGGCCTCAAACTCACTGTGAAGTTCATCATGACCTTGAAAACACCTGATCCTTCTACCTTCTTCACCTCATGAATGCTGAGTTTACAAGTATGTACCACTACACTTGCTTTATGAGGCACTAGGGATCAAACCCGGAACTTTGAGAAGGGCATGGCGGTTACACACCTTTAATCCCAGCACTTTGGAGGCAGAGACAGACAGATCTCTGTGAGTTCGAGGCCAGCCTGCTCTACAAAGTGAGTTCTCTGTGTAACCAAGGCTGTTACACAGAGAAGCCCTGTCTCAAACAAAACGAAACAAAACAAAACAGAAAAACCCTAGGGACTTTGCTTTGTGTATGCTAGGCAAACACTTTGCAAACTGAGCTTTTCCTAGTCCTGAAAAGGAGACCCATTGGCAGATCCTTTCTGATTCCTGGCCAAAGCCAGGAGAACTATTTATAGGGAGATGGCTACATACTGGCAACTCAGATAAATCATGAAATTCTGCACCCACACATAGGTCAATCTATTCTCAAGACTCAAAAGAACAATGTGCTGTCGCAGAATTGAAGAGGAGGACAAGAAGGTAAGTGACCTGAGACCAAGATGGAAAGAATCCACACCTGGGGTTGCATTCAAGGAGTAAATAAGATGGCAGATCCAGAAAAGATGTTGCTGAGTGGGGAAGCAGAAACAGGAGGTGTTGGGACAGTTACTTCTCTGTACATTGAACACAGGGATTCTGGCCCCAACTCCAAATATCTAACACATTTGTGGCTTCAAAATCTCTTTACCAGCTCAAGTCTTCAGCTCATCCTGGTCTGTTTATTTCCATTCTTCTCTGGATCCAAATAACTAATACTCTTAGCATTGGTGTGATAGTGGGTAGAGAGCAGGTCGACATCCTTATTTCATCAAATGTAATGTGCTTATTTGTGCATGTTCGTGTGAACTGTATGTGAGTCCCTGTGGAAGCCAGAGGGTAGCCTCAGCATGGTTCCTCGGAAGCCATCCATCTTTGGTGGTTTTGGGTCTCTCATCGGCTTGGAGATCACCATTTAGTCTAGACTAGCTGCCCATCAAGACCCATGGATCCACCTATCTCCATCTCCCTAGTCCTGGGATTACAATCACACACACTCCACCATACCTGACCTTTTAGTTGGGTTCCAGGGACTCAAACTCAATTCCTCGGGCTTGTGTAGCAAGCGCCTCACCAGCTCAGCTATCTCCCGAACCAAATGTAAGAGAGGTAGCTATTTGAAAGACATCCCAGCAGGGTTCTGTATACCTGTAATCCTAACACTATGTGAGTGGAGGTGGGAATATCAGGAATTTACAGCCAGCCTTGACTAGTTAAGACCTATCTCAAAAAGAGAGGGCATCTGTTATTTCATATACTACTAAAAAGTGCTGCGGCTAAAATATACCACCCACTATAAAGTACAGCCTGAACTGGGGTTAGGGAAAATGTGCAAGCCTTGCACTTGTTAGAATCAATTTTACAATCATGACATAGGCAGAAGTCACAAAAAGATTTTTGGTTTTAGAAAATTATGAATACAAACAAATAAGCCCTTGATGTCAATATATAAAAAGTTCTAATTTCAAGGATTGAGATTCTTAATCTCCAGCACTATTGTATGTTTTGGGTCACACAGTAAGGATTATAGAGATCTGGAGAAATAGTCATATCACCCATTTTTGAAAGAGTGACAAATTGTCTCTGGTATACCAGCTAAATGTACCCGATCTCATGACAAACAATAAAAGGTCGTGAATTTAATGTTTCATGTGCATTTATACTTGAAGTTGTTTTAAAACTATGGAAATGAGAAGCAGTTTGACAATCAGACACAAAACTACTCAATGCTCTGATGTCTTTGCAATGCTTGAATCACATTTCTGTGCCTTTGTGTATTTGAAACAGATTTTTGAACTGCATGGAGCTGATGCTAATAAACTGGAAGAGAAGATTCAAGAACTAATGTAAACTCCCACCCAAAAACAAATACACCTGTGACATTTGTAAAGCAACAGCAAATGTTTTGCGTTTTGATTTTCTCCCAGTCTCTCTCCCAATGTTTTGTGGGAGGAATGTAGTGTTACAATTACAGTCCTCCCAAGACCTTGCTTGAAACCATTGCCATAGCAAAACTGTGTCAGTTCCAGTCTCTTTAGTCAGCTTTTGTGCTTGTTCTGGGCATGTTCCTTGGGTGATGTTTTGTGACTTTCCAACAGCCCGTGTGAAACTAAGTAGTAGCAGGTCACCAAAGATTTGCCAGAGATAGCCAAAACTGCAGTTGTTCATATGATCAAACAACTTGGCTATTCTTGGGTATGCCACAGTTGGGGGGGGGCGTTTCCCCTCATTTTGTCTTGCTTTTTTTGTTTGGGGGCCCAAGAATCTTCACACATGATAAACCAGGACTCTACCATTGAGCTGCACCCACAGCTGAGAGACAGTACTTATCCTAGACTGCTTTCTGTTATATGATAAAACACCAAGACCACTTTGGAGCCCTCGGTCCTAAATGGGACATCCTCATCAGACCCCTCTATGCAGGTCAGGGATGTGTACGGAAGATGGATGGCTCCAAAGAAACTGTCTTCCAGACACAACAGGACTGACTGATGCCCATATGAACTCACAGACACTGTAACAGCACACACAATACCTGCACAGGTTCAAGCCAGACAGGGTCCCAGCACTACAAAAGAGAAGAGGATACAGGTTCCCACCCCTAACTGAGAAGTTATCTGCAACTGATACCCACTGGCAAAGGAAAAATCAATTTCTTGCCAAAGGAGTCTCATTGGCTGTATCACCCACATTTCAGGACAGGCTCCGTGCTCGGGAGTAATTGGCCAACAAGAAACTTAACTCTGTGGTATTTGTGTAGACTTTTTTGCATCATTTTGCTTGGTTTGGGTTTTTATTTTTGTCTTTTTTGTCTTATTGGTCTTTTGATTATTTATTTTGATTTCCATCTTTATGTGTGTTTCTTTTGGGTTTTCTTTTCTTTTTTTAAAGGAGAAAGAATACAGGGAACAAAAAGGGAGGTGGGGGGGATCTGGGAGGAATTGGGGGGGGCCAGAATATATTGTATGAAAAGCATTTTCTTTGTTTCTGTTTTTTGTTTTTCGAGATAGGGTTTCCCTGTGTAGCCCTGTCTGTTCTGGAACTCTCTCTGTAGACCAGGCTGGTCTTGAACTCAGAGATCTACCTGTCTCTGCTTCCTGGGCACCGGGATTAAAGGCATGCACCACCACTGCCCAGACCAAAAAAAAACCCTTTTTTTTTTTTCAATTAAAAAAATAATTTAGAGCTTGAGATGTGATTTGGTATTGAACGACCTGCTTAGAATGCTGAAGGCCTTGGCTTCAGTCCCTAGCACTTCACCAAAACATGAAGCAACAAAGAAGGAAGACGGGAAGGGAAGAGAGACGGAAGGAAGATTGAGGTATGTATGGAAATTACAGCTGTCAAATCAGACAGATTCAAAGTACATGTCAGTTCCCAAAAGGTTTTTGCCTCTTTCTGTTTCTTAATCCAAATCATATTTTTATGATGTTTTGCACTTTTTAGTTCACTTCCTTACCCCTGCTGGTGCAAACAGCAGGCTTTGTAAGGTAAGGAGACTGAACAGGGCTTCTGAGGGTTCTAACTACTTGTTTCAAGCCTGGCACTCCCTTCCCACAGTCTGGTTTGCCATAGGACAGCCAGGGCTACATAGAAAGGCCCTGTCTCCAGTAATGACTCTAATCCACTAATCACCCCTTAAACGCCCCTCCACTAAGCTGGTGCATGGGGGTTATATTTGCCATGGGGGCAATGTGCAACCACGGAAGAACCACATGCTCTGAAATCGGACAGACCTCGGTGTGCAGCTAGGACTCCACCACTGGCAGTCTTCTTATCTGTAAGCCTGGCTCCAATGGACACCTCCGAAAAGTCAGTGAGACTGTTAAATGGGATAGAGTACACGAAGTGTTTTGGGATGGTATTCATCCAAACCGGGGGTTCATGAGCCATGATGAGAAGATGACAAAGACAGTCATGTTTTTATCTCTGTGTTTCAAGCCAGATGATGTCTTTGAGCATATTAACTTCCCTCTCTCCCCTCCTCTGTATTCTTCAGTAGCCTCTACTATAAAGTACAATAAGGAATAGTCATCATGGAGACACATCTTGTAGACAACAGGGAAGTTGAAGTTTTAGGAATTCCCAGTTAGTTTAGCGCTTTTCATAAAGTAGACAATGTTTAACCAGAGAACGGTAAGGTGTGAGAAAAAAACTAAGGTTTGTAAATGACTGTATATGAGCCATTAACAGATTAACCTTGGACAGATAAGAAGTTCCAGAGAAATGAGCCAGCTATGCCACTCCTGAGTAAACACCCGAAGGACTCCAAGTCAGAACACCACAGAGAGCCCTGCATAGTTAGGGAGTTTGCAGTACTATTCATAACAATAAAGTAAAGTTGTAGTAGTTTGAAGAGAATGGCTCCCATAGGCTCACATGTTTGAATGGTTTGGTCCCCAGGTAGTGGAACTGTTTGGGAATGACTAGGAGGTGTGACCTTGTAAGAGGAAGTGTGGCCTTGTTGGAGGAGGTTTGTCACTGGATGCAGGCTATGAAGTTTCAAAAGCCCACACCATTTCACACCATTAGTGGTTCTCTCTTTCTCTTCTCTCTCTGGCTCTCTCTGTCTCTCTCTCTGTCTCTCTCTCTCTGTTACCCACATGGTGGTTGTCTCAACATGCAAACTCTGGGCTACTTCTCGTGCCTTCCTGCCTACCGTCATGCTCCCTGCCATCATGGTCCAGGACTCTAACCTTCTGAAATGGTAAGCTCCAAATAAACCCTTCCTTCTATAAGTTCCTTTGGTTCCAGACGTTGGAAATCAACTAAGACATCTACCATCAGACGAATGGATAAAGAGAATCTGGTATGCGTACACGATGGAATGTATTCAGTCATAAAAACTACTAAAATGATGTCATTCACAGGAAAATGGATGTAACTGGAGATTATCCTATTAAATAAGATGAGTCAGGCTCAGGAAGGCAAACAGCACATGTTTTCCCTCGTTTGTGGATCCTGGGTTTTATGGACATACATGATTCACACATGGGTGGATATGGAACAAGAAGATGGAAGGGAGGCTTTCTGAGGGAATGATAGGTGGGTAGGAATGGAAGGTGGGCAGTAAATCCAGCCAAAGAACATGACATATATGAAATATCTATGGAGCCCACCGCAATTCACTGTGAGTACATACTAATATGAATTGTGTAGTATGTATAATATGAATTGTATAGTATGTATAATATGTATAACACATATAATATGAACTGTAAAATATAATTGTATAGTAAGAAAGAAATTGCAGAGAAATGAAGTAATCACTCAGGTAGTAAAGAGTGCTTCGGGGGTAAAAACAGCTCCTCATGCATCCCTCAGAGATATTCTGCTGAGAAAGAGTCTTCATCACAGGCACTGACCTGAGCGGCTCCACAGAGCTGCCCTGGAGAAGAGTTCCATGTGACCATTAACCCACCCTCAGCTGCTGCGCATTCACCACGTCAAAGGCCTCATTCGTTCCCAGCCTAATTCAGCTGGAGCTGTCATACAGCTTTTCTTTCCACAGTAAATTACCTTAACTCGAACCTATCCAAGTCCTCCCTGGTGCCTGCTTTTCTAACCATTGCCCCTGCCCCAAAGCCTCACCTTGTGAGTCTGCAGCTCTGGACAATTACCTGTGATAGACTCACACCGAGCCAAGATCTCCTAACACTGAGTACAACTCTGCCAAGGTCTACTTTGGTCAACTTGTATCTTTAACCACTTTGGCATTCATGCTAGATCAATTCAAATATGGAGTCAAGTTCATCCAGGTAAGAAGACTACAAAAATTGAGATATATCTCTTATTACCAGCAAGGCTATACCATCTCCTTTTTACAAGGCTTAGAGACTGAAAGGGGCCAGACAGGCTTTGGTGACTGTTGGTTGTATTCATTGTTATTAGTGCGACGGAGAAAATAAATATACTACAGTTACTGTACCCTGGCCTAGATCCTTGGCAGAGCCTGAGAAGGTTATTCACCTAGCCGCTGTCTCTTCTGTAAAAAGTTCCCAAATTGGGCCAGTGAGATGGCTCAGCAGGTAAAGGCCACCAAGCCTGAACACCTGAGTTCAACTCAAACCCATTTGGTAGGAGAGAATTGACTCTCATAAGTTGTCCTCTGATCTACACACACACACACACACACACACACACACACACACACACACACAAACATACACCACAAATAGATGTAAAAAAACGAAGTTCTAAAATACAGGATGTGAGCAAATAAAAAATTACTAAGCGTGTGGCACAGGTGGGTCTGTCATCAGCGTGAGCAAAGTTAAACCTTCCCAACACGTCTCTGTTGTTTCCTTATTTGAGCCCTGGTGGATACAGTTTTTACGAGGCACTTATCCATGGGACACGATTTGAACAAATGTTTTCAAATGCCCCAAGTGCATGAGTGTCCATTTCCTTATGGTCAGTACTAGCCTCTCCCAGTGGTCTGTAAAAGGCAATCCCATGGGCCATATTAAATCTCCATTTTCTATTTCAAGTTAAGTTCATTGAGGGGGAAAAAAAAAAAAGGTAAAGTTTCTTGAAATCGGATAAAAAGAGTGGTGCACTGGGAGGGAAGGATGCTAAGAGGGTAAATATGATTCCAGAAATGTCAGGCAGGGGACAAAGACTGTGCCTCTGTTCTGTATCTGAGATAGAACTGTGGATTCTCCTAGAAGCCAGATCTGCCACATTCCTGTCATGATAGCTTAGTACCTGCAGTAGATGTGGCCTCTCACAGTCTCTGATCGCCCTTGCCTGGGAAAACTCAATGCCCAACCTACCCGAAGATGCTGTTGAGGAACTCGCAACTCACACCACCCCATGGTACATTCACTCGTCTGAGCTTTACCATAAGCGATGATCCTGTTTCTTCTAAGTGGCTGTACACTGTGTACGTGAAGCTGAGAGCCCCCTTCTGAAAAACCGGTTTTTATCTCCCCACGGGCTCTCTCCCTCCTATGTGGGATCTTGCCATTGTGAGGCTAGCCACCATGAAGCCTTCACCAGAACACAGCAGAAGCTGCTGAACTGTGAGCTAAGTAAATCTCTTTTCTTAATTAAGTACCTAGCCTCGGGTGTCTCATTATTGTCATAGAAAATGAACGAATATAAAACTCCCAATCTATCTTTGTGGCTGCTTCTAGGAAGCTGGCTCTTGTTTACATCGCTGTATCCAAAACATTACCAGCTCTACCATTGTCACCACACATCAGTGAGAAAGAAAGGTGCTGCCAGGCCTTTCAATAGTGAAAATCCTAATTTGAGGAGAGTAAGATGTGGGAACATAAGCATCTTTGAACTAAGTAAATCTGAAGTGTAACTACAGAGACTCTCTTGCTGCTTTGCATGCATCCAGAAAGGTCCTGAGTTTGCAATGAGCCTTGGCTGCATAACGTGCTTACATATAGGCAAGTAGGCTTGTTCCACCTACGCTTTTATACATACTAAGTTCAAAACCTGAGACTCAGGTCTGAATTGAGCTTGAAAAGGTATTTTACCTGTGGGTAAATTTTGCCATATTTCAAGACAGACATGGTAGCTGTAGGGGAAATACCTGTACCTTATAAATATGTAGTCTATCTATCTATAGATATGTATAGATCTATATAGACAGATAGGCTATCTATGTAGCCTATCAGAGTCTTTGGACAAAATGACTACTGTCCATAGCGTGCGAATTGGCCTTTGGGGATAGTTTCAATTGGGGCAATAGTAAGGGCAATTAAACTTCAAGGAAACATTGTCCTTTCAGGATGAAGATGACATTTCTTAGCATGACCACAAGGCTCTCAGTGATTGTAATCCTAGCTACCTCTCTACCCTCTCTCTCAGACCACTGGCACTCCATTCTTCAAAATGGTCTTAGTAACAGATGTCAGCAGATAAAGGCCAGGAAAAATCATAATCAGCAAACAAACCATCAAGTGTAGTGTTTATGAATAGTAATAGTGAGCAGTAATAAATAACCAATGGTGTTTACAATGCAACTGAAACATGAGCAGAGGACGGAAGGCAGCTCAGTGGTACAGCACTTGCCTGACGGATGTGAGGTCCCGGGGTGTCTCCTGCACTGGCGCAATGGATGGGTAGACACAAACAGCTGTGATTGAGCCCAACATCGTCAGGCAGCAACGCCATCACAAGCACTTCCTGGCTGACAGCAGCTATAAGAGAGCACAGTTCATAAGACACATCTCCACTGCAGAGATGTAAGGATCAGAACACGAGGTCGTCACCTCTTTTGATATAAGAGATCATACTTTGCTGTGAGAATAAGCGCCTTGGCATACATGGAGTGAACGGGTTGTTCCCGTGAAATGTGGGACACATAATAACAGATCTTCACTGTCTCCCAGAAGATTGTGTCACCGTGGCCAGGCAGTCTTTGACCACAGTGTCCTCTCTCAGGAGTGACTGCAGACACCAGGACAACTAACATCTCCCCCAGAGACTCAGCACAACCTCCGACAAACTCATTCTCTACTACGATGGAAACAATCAGGAACCTGGAGAGATCCAGGCTTTTTCAACTGTGCAGTGGTGACGTAAGTCGTGATGACCTTCTTCAACCAGCCACATCGATCCAGAGAGGGAATATAATACAAAGAGCGTAGAAAGTCTGGAACTGGGCAATTCAGGATTAAGTCTGGGCTACTTCTGGCTGTGGGGTTTGGGGCAAGTTATTTCATATGGTTGCGCCTCAGTTTTCTTATCTGTAAAATGGAGATGCCATATCTGTAGCTCAGAGAATAGATGACGTTCTTGATTATAACGCACGTGTGCGCCATAAAGTAATAGCCACCCAAATCAAACTAAGGCGCTAGTGCCCCGCTACAATGGCAACGCTGTGGAAGCGAAATTTACTGCTCACTGTCATTTCCCCAGAGCAAATAACACTGTGTGACACATAGTAGGAGCTCAGCGCCTGGAGTTGAATGACTGAGTGTCTAATTCCGTATGCATTCAATAGAGTTGCTAATAATGGGTTGAGAGAGAATTCACGGTGGGAGATGTGACTCACTGTGGAGCCAACTATAAATAAGGTTGTAATCGCCTACTCGCCCCGTCTCCCTCTCAGCCATTTAACTCCCAACATGATGAGGCAATTTTAGTGGAAATAAATTCTAGAAGCTGAAATTATATAATTAATTACACGCGGCATAAATTTCCAAAGTTTATTGCTCCAAAGATGCTCACGGGTCACCTAGCAACAGTAAAAGGAAAGAAAACACAGGTGTTTTGGTTCGGCTCACACTTGTTAACTACTGAGATAAGCATATTCCTCGTGGAAATACTAAGTAGTTTTTATTGTACTTTAAAAAGAAAAAAGAAAAGAAAAAAGCAGGGCAGTGGTGACTACACACACCGTACTGGTGGTAGTCCCAGCACTCAGGAGGCAGAGGCAGGTAGATCTCTGTGAGTTTGAGGCCAGCCTGGTCTACAGAGTGAGTTCCAGGACAGCCAGAGTTACAGCAGAGAAACCTTGTCTCAAAAACAAAAAACAAAAAAACAAAAACAAAAAAAAAGATAGCAGGGATTCAGGGGCTTTTGGACACCTGGTCCAGTTTCCTTGCTCCTGGCATTCAGATGCTTTTGTACCTGTACCATCTTGTTCAGAGAGTAACCACCTGAATCACGAATCCATAATTTACAAGCCTTGTGACTGAGAGCCGAATAGATGGCTCAGTGGTTAAGAGCATTTGTTCTTGAAGAACACCCACAGGGCTGCCCACAGTCATCCGTGTCCCCAGTTCCAAGGAGTCTGTCTCCTCCTCTGACCTCCACAGGCACCAGGTACACATGAGGTGGACAAACATACATGCAGCCAAAACATACACATAAAATAAAAATAAGTTTAAAACAAAAGCTAAAGGAATGACACACCAGTAGATGACAGCAAGGAGGAAAAACAAGCAATGTCCTGTAAGCAATAAATGCTGTGTATATGTCAAACATACTAGCGAAATATACTTTCATTCCCAATAAACTTTTTCTAATTGAGTATATGATAGTTTAAGATAATAAACAAATTTATATCAGGCTGATAGTCACACATGCCTCCTCCCAATGTTGCACAGAGAACCAAGCTCCCAGCCCCCAGCATAGCTACACCACAGCTGAAATGCAGCACTGCTCTGAGCAGAGCCCCTCGATCCAAGCCTTAGAAAGGCAATCTCTGGGGTTCTCAAGTGACCCATGGAGGGTCCCTTTAGGAATGATTCCAAAAAGAATCTCCTTCTTGCATCATTGCCCTAGAGATCTGAGTTCTTATGAGAGTTGGAGTGGCTTGGAGACACATTCCCACCTTTGGGGGTTGATGTCAGGGATAGGACCAGGTGTGGCTGGCTCCCATGGATTACAGGGTGCAGGGTAGAGGAGAGTGACACAGAGAAGCAGAGTGCTAACTGCACACCGATCCCTGCAAACACGCATGCACGCACGCACGGAAAAAAAGAAAAGAAAAAAGAAAAAAGCAAACAAACAAATGAAAGCCCAGGCAAGCCAGAGAAGCAGCTGCCTACCACATGAAAAAAGAAGTCTATGTGTTCTAAAATATTGTTTATGTTCACACCGTGAGCCTGCCCAGAAGTTTAAATATGATTTAAACTTTTAAATATGATTTAAGTATGATTTAAATACTTCTCTCTTCAGAGAATACTTGCATCCTCAGTGGACGTTCCAGCCTCCTGCCACCCATGCAGAAAGACCAAGAACCCGGCAGTAATTATAGACTGCCTCTTCCCCTGGCCCGATGAAGCAGCTCTCTGGTTCTTTGTGTTGCATTCATTTAAATATTAATCTTTGCCTCACAATTTCATGATAGCAATAGTTTCTAATTCAACTGAAACTGAGGGTCTATGCCGAACCTCCCATTTGCATAAATAATGAGTATAGAAAGGTGCTTCACATATACTCATGAGTCCTTTTCTCAGTTGGGTTGTTTCTGGATGTAAGTATGAGAACACCCACCTTGAAATTGTAAAAGTCAAACAAAAATGTAAGAGTCCAGGCAGGCACAAAGCGGACTTCTGAAAACTTCATCAGTTGTCCAGCTCCATTCTCAGTGATGTCCGGGGTGCCTTCTGCCCTTCTTTTCTATGTTCTTCATCTGAGGCTAGGAGCAAGATATCTGGAGGATTTCTGGGATTCATTGGTACACACAAAGCTATCTGGAGGATGCTGAAGATGAGATTATGTATTTCTTCCCTCTTGGGGTGTGTGTGTGTGTGTGTGCGCGCGCGCACGCGTGTATTCCTAAATACATAAATACAACCTGCTCAATCTGTATAATGTTATTTGTATGTTTATGTTTCAGAGATGACCTTGAATAATCAATTGGTACACTCTTCCTTGGGGAAGACTACCAATAGACATGCCAATGTAGAAGGGAAAATCTTATGATGCCCCAGACCTAGACAACTACAGGCAACTCAGGAATGCTGAGAGTGGGAGAAATGCGACAATTAATAGCAACACGGTCTAATTTAGAAACAAATAATGTATCTTCCTTTTGAATTCCTGCTGAACGGAGGGCCAGTGCTAATCCACCAATTGCCATGGTTGTGCGATAAAGCAATTTAATTGCCTAAATGGCTGCAGACTGGAAATACTGTCCTTCTGCTCTCCATAGATAATGAAGGAAGCAGATTGCATCACACGTGGGGTTCAAGTGCTCTATCACCGAGCTCTGTGAATTTGAGGCCAGCCTGGTCTACATCACTATTTCCAGGCCAGCTACCTGCATAAGAAAAAAAAAGAAGAAAAAGAAGGAGAAGAAGGAGAAGAAGGAGAAGGAGAAGAAGGAGAAGAAGAAGAAGGAAGAAGAAGAAGAAGAAGGAAGAAGAAGGAGAAGGAGAAGGAGAAGGAGAAGAAGAAGAAGAAGAAGAAGAAGAAGAAGAAGAAGAGGAAGAAAAGAAAAAGAAAATAGAAAGGAAACATTTAGCCCTGAAAGTATGCTATCTTACGTGTAAATTAGTTTTTAATATCTAAATAGTTAACCTTTAAAGTGCCATAAATGGAATTTATAAAGTAGCACGTTAGGTATTTTTTTCACTGGTGAACTGAGGAGTAGTCTGGATCTGGGATGGGCTTGAAAACAGTGCTGGTGTCCTTCTCTTCCAGAACAGAGCCTAAAATCCACCTCCTGAACCCTAACCCCTACCCTCACCCCATTAAGTAGGAAGGATATTATCTGGAGCCCCAAGGTCAGTGGAAGGAACGAGACACACCCTGCTCCTTCTGGCAGCAATGATTGTCTCATACGTTTGTTCCTTTTCCTTCTACCACGTTCTGTATCACTTTCTGATTCAGTTTAAGTCATTTCACACACACCTTCATCTCAACGGTTCTACGGGACACATTTTTTTAAAATTAACGAATGCTGGTCTCTTCCTGAAGACCTGAAGGTCAAGCCTGGTCCAACTGGAGTGGATTGATGAGCTGTTCTGTCAAATGCAGATTCCAAGGCTCTGTCTTAAAAGGCCATGTTTCTCTACGTCTTCCTCAGAGTGGCTGAGGACTCTGCAGTGTCACCTAGCTCCCGCTTGCTATGCCTGATGAAGTGATCAAAGAAATCTCTGATCTGAGAAAAAACTGCCCCAGAAGGGCCCTGGCTCTGTTTTCTCCAAACAAGAGTGAAGAGTAGGTCAGAGCAGACCTAGATCTCTATGCATGGAGTCTCAGACTGAGTGGCACAGAAACCTGAAGCTAGCTTCTCATCTGTGCCTCACTTCTACTCTTCCTGACCATGTGAAAAGATCTTTGGACATCTCCCCTTCCTCTGTACCTGTCCCAGATTTCCTCTGCTTCTGATCAAGCAAGGCTAATTGACCCTCCCCAGGGCAAGCAAGGTCAAGTCCTCGGATGGAGGTCCTTACATCCTCCTCTCCTCTTGCCCCAGTGCTGTTCTGCACAGAGGGACCTTCTATTTCTGGGCTCCCATAAAATTCCTCTGCACACCGCTGTCCACACAGAATGTCACTATGGTCCAGCTCACTTTTCTCCCGCCCTTTGGGAGTAAAAAGTCCCTTTTCTCTGAGATTCATGTTACAGAGTCAGTGGTTTTTGTTTTTTCCTGTTTTTTTTTTTTTAACAAACTTCCTGATTACTTAAGACCGACACCTGTTTTACAGTTTCCCCACCCAGCTCTGCTCTCATCTCAACTTCATGTCATTCACCCTAACAGCCTGCAGTCAGTCCTGTGCCGCTAAGCAGCAAGCACGACTCTCAGCACTTTACACGTACAGTACTAGAGCTCAAACCTTTAGCGTGAAGTGGTTAGTATCTCCACTTCACAGGGGACACTGGGGTATAGAAAAGGGAATAAACTGGCCTAGGGTAACCCAGCTACTAAGTGGGGAGGCAGCCAGGGGAGACTTAGCAGAGCTGAGACTGTTAACACACACTCTGACCTCTCAGTTCCTCATTCTCTGAATGTGCAACATCCTCCACATTGACCCCATGTGCATGGGTACTGTACAGGCACCAGTGAGTCAGGACTTCCCGAAACAAGGGTCAGTAACATCTGAGGGTCTGTGGAGAGGTGTCAGTTAAGGAAGGGGCCCTTCCAGGTCCCACAGGTGAGTGATTTGGTGTCCTTGCTAAACAGATTCACCAACACACTGCATAGCCAGGAAGCTGGAATGTATCTGCACTGAAAAGACCAGTGGCTGAAAAACAAGTTGTAGATTCTGCTCATTCACCCGGGGCTCCTTTCTGCCTCAATTGTCCTCTTAGGGAAGGCTACTACCTACAGGGCAGTGTCCACCCTCAGTCTAGGGCTGTGTTCGTAATGCTCCCTCTTGTCCGCATCCTCACCTGTAACTCGCATTCCCCAGTCCTCTAAAACCTTCAACACTGGTTCAAAACTTCTGGTGTCCTTCTTGCTTTGAACAAAGGAAGCCAAGTGGGTGGGGGTAAGTTTCACCACCTCCAGTGCTTTACCTCTGGATGCAGATTTATCTAGATCTGCTCTGCTCTGAAAATGCAGGCTTGGCAACTTCCTCCAAGCATGCTGGCTCTGTCCAGTCTCCACCTCAGCCTCTTCACCTGCAAATACATCAGCACTCTGGCCTTCGGGCTGCAGAGTCACCTTAACAATGTCTCAGCTTCCACCACAACAGGTCCTCCTGCACATCATCCCAGTTATCATTGACAAACATTCTCCCTGGCGTCCCCTAAAGCAGAAAAATCTCCCACAATGCATGTATACTGTCATTGTAAAAACAAGGCAGCCAAACTCAGCAAGGCCCGCATGGCACCACGCAAGCTTAATTAGCTCTCACAATGACTATAATTAGAATCATTTATTGAGTGTGTCTTTGTGTGCCAGGCGCTGTCCTCGTTAGTTTTCAAGCCCTTAAATCCTTCCAGACAACGCTGTGAGCTGAACCATCAGATGTCCACCGTGCCTGCATGTGCATGGGGCACAAAACAGGGGCACTAAACGCTGTTCCTCTCCAGCAGCAGGTTCACCTGCGAAAGTTAAAGTCTAGGAAGGAGAACTATTCAGAAAGGAGGCGAGGGCGTGCTCTAAGACACTTCCTAGTCATCGTTACTCAGCACTTTGAAGCGGACCGCGGCATGGCCGCCCCGGTCGAAAGATACAGATCTGCCCGGGTAGTCCTAGGGCTGTCCCTAGTCTGGAAGTATCTGACTTAGGTCTGTTTGGGGCATGGCCAATGTGATCCCAACGGGACTCTAGTGTGTAAGAAGGGACCGCAACCCAGCGCCCCACGCCATGCGCAGTGCAAACGCCCTTTGGGCAGCAAGACGCGCACTTTCTGCAAGGCGAACGCAGGGCGGATCCCAAAGCTGCCCCAGGCGCCTGCGCTAGCTCCGCCCCCTGGAAACCTAGGTCGTCGATCGGCTGCGCAAGGGAGGGCCGGGAAGAACCGCGGGCGGGAGCAGCAGTAGGGCAGTTCGGGAGCTACTCCAGTAGCCAGCGCTGGCTCCGCCTCCTGGAAACCTGACCTCCGCCCCACCTCCTTGGGGCGTGGTCTGGGCGTGGCCTACCGAGGAGCCTTGGCGGGCGCGGGAGGCTAGGGAGCGCGTCCCCGCCGCGCGTGCCCGTCCGCTCCGCCCAGCCTTGTCGCTATAAAGAGAACGCGGGCGCCGCGCTCGGCAGCAAGCACCGTCGGGCTCCTGGGATCCATTTCCATCGGATTCTGCAGAAGCGCTTGTGGTTCCCTCCCCGCGACAGCCAAAATGGTGAAGCTGATCGAGAGCAAGGTACGCGTGCCCGGGCGCCGCGCGCACCCGGCCGTGCTGAGCAGGCCGAAGTCGGTATCCCCGCCGGCTCAGCGGCTCGGGCCCTGTGTGCGCGCCCTGGGCTGTGGAGCACGCCCTGGGGGGAGGGGACGGGGAGCCCTCGGGACGCGGGGTGCGGGAGGTGCATGCGCAGGCAGCACCTGGTCCCTCGCGCTGCAATCTCCTGCGCTCTCCTTCCGTCCCTCCCGAATCTGGCGGAGGTGAGATGATGGAGGAGGTCCTCCAGTTGACCACCCTGGCCCGAATCGGGATTCGGGGGGTCTCAGCAGATGGAGGGCCGCCACTCCTCGCGTATGAGGTGCCATGCACCGCTCCGGGTGTGCTGCGCCGCCGGGCTAGGCCGGAGTTGCTTCCTTCAGTGACCCGCCGCCTAGAGGACGCGTGCGGGGTCTGTGCACCGGGGCAGGTCCCCGTCGGAGAGCCTAGGGCAGGTGTCCCAGGTGGCAGCGGGAAAGAGAGGTCCAGGCCGCGTCCGCGGGACTCCTCCTGCGGCGCAGGGCGTGTTTCCGGCAACGCTGGCTTTGGAATGACTCAGTCTCCAATGGCTGGGCCCAGGGGCCTCGCTGCCCTAAGGTTTCAGTGATTCACTCACAGTAAGTGGGCTTCGATGCAACCAGAGCTCTCTCTGCCTTGGGAGTAGTCCGGTACAAAGTCCTGGTGCTGCCCTTTGGGAAAAGGGGTGGGTGGTGGGAGGGGTGTTCAAGGGAAAAACTGTTGCCATATTTGAAAGTTACTGAGAACTAAAATATCCTCCAGATTGGGAAACCCAGAGCCTGTTACACTGTAACTACTCGGGGAATATTTGCTAAATGGAAAGTCAAAGAGGTATTGGTGGGACTTGATATGTGGAAGACACATCACAAGTTAACCTTAACCTTAAGGGAGCCCGTTGAAGGCAGGTCCGTACCCTCCAGTCTTGAGCACCTGGTTGGGTCTTAGTATATCAGTTTGCTCAGAATCCACTCACTACCCAGCACCCAGTTGGGTCCTTACCTGTTTAAGCTGTCCTACCTATGAGTCCTTTGCCTTTCTAGTAGGAAAGGTGTTCATCGGTGACAGGAAACCAGTTGTTCATAAAAGCTTGGGCCCTAGAGGCCTTATCAACTAAGGCTCTGATCAGACCCTCCCTGAGTCAGAGATTAATTGAATACACCTGAGGTCCATCTGATGAACCTATGTTGGTTGGTTTAGCCATAGAGAATGGCGGTATTCTGGGGTCTATCTCCAGACTGGAGTGGAATGACAGCTGGGATGTAATGAAGAGGAAATCATTTGCTTTATTTATGGTTTGCTTTATTCATTTTTAAGAATAAAACTACTATTTATTGAACTGCACACAAGGTACTTCACTAAATGTTTTACACATCACTGTGTTAGACCAGGGTGTGGCTCATGACTTTAATCACTAGCACTCAGGAGGGTGAGGCAGGAGGATCACCAAAGGCTTAGGCTACAGATTGAGAACCTGTCTCAAAAAATCAAAGAAGACTTTGTATTATTACCTTTGGGCTGGGTGTGGTTTTGTTATTGTTTGGGACTTTCTGTTTGTTTTACATGTGTTGGGGAGGGAAGGCCCACAGTTAACAGAGGTTGGGAGGGTTGATTCCTTGTGGGTGTTAGGTATCAGACTCAGTTCCTCAGTCTCAGTGGCAAGCACCTTAATCGGCTGAGCCTCCTTGCCAGCCCCTGGATGGTATATTTAAGAAGAGAGATGGAAGCATCTGCTCCCTTCTATTCCAGCTGTGTTGTTTGGTCCCCAGATTATTCGTGTCAGTGATGGAGACATTTACCAATTGTGATTATTATTTTCTGGAGTTAAGAATTGTGATTTGCTTCTTAGATAATTTTGAATACTCTTCAAGCCAATACTTCAGGCAAGTCTACACATCTGAAGACGAGGACTTGTTTGTGAAGTTGGCACTTCCCTGCCTCTAACTCTTGTTCGCTGAAGCCAGAAGTTAGGACTGCCAGCCTCTTTTTCCAAGTTTTAATTAAGTAGCTTTGCTTGACTCTGATTCATAGCATTTTGGGGAGGAAACCTTGAAAGTGTTTGAAATGCAGGTCTTTCTGCTTTTCATGTCATCTCATCAGATTTCTTCTGAGCACCAGGCCATGTTCCAGATATGGGCACCATCAGACCAGCCTGCCATGCTACCCTAACCTGTCCTGCAGTGATGAGTACATGGTGTGGCCTTCAGAAAATCACATAAGGGAAGGTTTTGTATGAAATTTATCTGCAGCAACCAGTGGTGGTTTGAAAAGTAGTTCCCGTTACTCTCAGCCACAATCCCACCTCCAGACCCTAACACTGCACAGTGTTCTCAGACATGGGTTTGATGGACCTGTGCAACTAGATGCCTCTGGAAGTTGCAATGTAGCCATTCTTACTGTTCTCAGAAATGACATATGTGATTATTTGTCCTGAAAAACACGAGTTAGAAATTGAACACCTAAGAAAGTAACTGTTCTCAGGGCTGAAGAGATGGCTCAGTGAGTAAGAACACTGGCTGTCCTTCCAGAGGACTGGAGTTCAATTCCTAGAACCCACATGGTGGCTGGTAATCATCAGTAGCTCCAGTTCCGGGGCATCTGGTGCCCTCTTCTGGCCTCAGAGAGCACCAGGCACGTGAGTGATGTACATAAATACGTGCAGACAAAAAACATTGATACACATAAAATGGTTTTTTTTTTTTTTTTAATGTAAAGTAACTATACTCAATGAAAACTCATTAGGTTTTTGTTTTGGGTATGCATGTATGTGTTTTAACTTTATACTGTTGAAAATATTTACTTTCCTTACTGGGCCAGATTTAATATGATTCTTAATTTGTCTTAGTTTTTTTGTAACTAATTTGGCCAACTCCTATTTTTCCCTAAAGGAAATGTTGACTTCAGATATAGCTGTTTGTGGGTTTTCTTCATCTTTATTGACCTGTTTTGGTTTTGGTCAGCACCAAATGACTAATAGTGATTTAAATGAGTCCCTGGTAGCTAGTTAGGTTCCTAGGGTTACAGTATCAATTTTGGTAAATAATTCAGGGAGGTTGGTGGTTAGGGATTTTTTTTTTTTTAAATCATTTTTGCTGGACTTTTATATGGTAGGTGTTTTAAGCAAAACAGCCTAAGAAAATTTCCTTCCTGAGGAACTAAATCTTGGGTTCGTCTAAAGTTTTGATCCATGGGGTGAAAGAAAGCTAAAGGTTCATGAGCAGTATGATCCCAACTCTAGAAACCCTGTTTAAATCACAGAGAAGGAGTTGGAGAGCTGGCCTAGTGGTTAGAGCTTCCTACTCTTCCAGAGGACCCTAGTTCAGTGCCCTCTACCAGCTCCAGCCCTAGGGCATCTCATGCCCTCTTGGGGCCTCTGTGTACCAACAGATACATACACAGAAAATAAATCTTAAAACAACCCAAAATCTGTTTATGCTAATAGTGACCTCGTATCGTTGACTCTGCCTTGGGGTCAGAGATCTGTCCCATATTTCACTCTAGACAAATTCATTAATTGCGAATTGTAAAAAACACTTTATTTCCCCTTGGTTAAATAATTTGTGATTTTTTTTTTTTTTTCCTTATTGCTAAACTATCTTTGTGAGGTTTCTTCCGTTTTGGAGGCTCCTGTCATCAACCCCTAAGAATCCATTGTCTATCATGGAACTGATTTTGCCTTGAAAACATTTTTAGTAAAAATGCCTATTTTCCTTTGTTAAGTGTAAATATAAATTAGTCGTGTGCTGGGGATAAAACTCGAGAAGAGTACTTGCCTGGCACATGCAAGGCTCTGGGTCCACACACAGTCACCACCCCCACATTAGTCAGTTCACAGTAGTTTCTAAGGTATTCCTGGAGAGGTGGAGGCCAGTGTAGTCTCCTTATCTCATGTCATCTTATCAAGTACAGCAGGACCAGCTGTGTTCAGGGATCCTTTCTAGCTACTTTGTTTGCTTTGAAAAAGCAGAACCTCTTAGGTCGTACTTAATATCTCTTTGTTGTTTGCTTATGTGTTTGCTTGGGTCCTTTTTTGGGGGGTGGGGAGGGGAGTTCCTTCACTGACTGGCAGTGTAGACTAGGTTGACCACTACCACACAGAACTCTGCCTGCCTCTGCCTCTGCCTCTGCCTCTGCCTCTGCCTCTCTAGTGAGTGCTGGGTTTAAAGGCTTGTGTCATACCTGGCTGTGTCTTATGAAAAGTGAAAGTGTATATATATAATCTAACACAGGCATTTCTCTCTCCTCAGGAAGCTTTTGAGCAGGCCCTGGTTGCCGCAGGAGACAAGCTTGTAGTCGTGGACTTCTCGGCCACGTGGTGTGGACCCTGCAAAATGATCAAGCCCTTCTTTCATGTGAGTACAGGAGAGGTGGGCTTTGGGGCTGGCTAGTGGTCACGAGCTAGGAGAACAGGATTGGTAGTGGATGGTAGTGGATGGTGCGAGGGGTTTGCTTGCTTCGCCTGTGTCGTTGGCCTAAAAGTAGTGACATAACAAATTACATAATATGATTCCTCGGGGACAATTTTCAGAAGTTGGTTTTGTCTGTCTTGAGTAATTTTGTTCCTTTTTTTTTTTTTTTTCATTTGAAACCTGGGCTCCGTGTAAAATTCAGGTCTCAAGGAAGCTAAAGTGCCAAATTATTTTACCCTTGAAAAAATTTGACTCTGAAGCAGCTGCGTCCCTAAGCTTACCTAGTCTCCAAGCTGAAGTTTTAGACCTGGCTGGTGAGATGGCTCAGTAGGAAAAGGCACTTGTGGTTTGCCATGCAAGCCTGATGACCTGAGTTTAATCCTCAAAATCCACGCTGGAGGGAGAGGACGACCTCCCACAAGTTGCCCTCTGACGTCCACGTGCTTGTCGTGGCATGTGTACACACACACAGTGATCATAATGCAATAATAAAATAAGGACTTCCCAAATAAAATGCTTAAATCTTCATTTAGTGTATGGAGCGGAAGAGATGCCTTAAGCGGTTAAGAGCATTGGCTACTCCTCCGGGGATCTAGGTTGGTTCCCAGCGCCCAAATCACAACCTTCTGTAACTCTAGTTCCAGGGCATTCAGCGCCCTCTTCTGGCCTCTGCAGATACTAGCACACACACACATGGCGCGCAGACATACATGCAGGCAAAACACCCATATGCGTCAGGAAAAACTAAATAAATCTTTATTGCATTTCCTTTGAAGAGGCTTAACTGTGTTGACTGCCGTTATATTTTATATTTTCCAGTCCCTCTCTGAAAAGTATTCCAGTGTGGTGTTCCTTGAAGTAGATGTGGATGACTGCCAGGTACGTAGCGTGAAATCAGATGCTGCCAGGGATCTCAACATTGGCCTGTCCTGTCAAGTAGTACTCGAAGTAGGGCTCCACTAAGATCTCTTTTGGAAGAACAGGCTGTGTGCCAGTTATGGGTTTAATCCTAGATACTAGGCTCTCTGTGTGCCGGGTCGTAAAGCAAGCATCTGAACAATTCTCAGATGACAGAGGCCTCTGTGTGGCGTGGGCCTGTGTCCCACCCCCACCTCCATTCTGAGACGATCTGTGGATACAAGTTAATTTTTGGCTCTATTAGATGGTAGATGGGATGGCATCGTGAAATTGTGAGGCTACTTTTGAGATACTCAGAACTTCCCGTGGCGCGGGAACTGTATCCACGGGCTTACTCTTCTAAGGATGCTTGGTTTGAATCGGTGGGAACGCCCAAACGCTAGAGATCCCTCTGCCTTAGAAAGCTGGGAAAACTTAGGGGAAATTCCGGGCCCGGTTTTATTTAGCAAGTTCCTGTTTGTTATGTGCTCAGCTCTGTTTTGTGCACTTTCCACACGTTGATATCTTTAGCGCCCCCCCCCATTCTGATGATGGCCCATTTTAGAGATGAGAAAGCTGAAGCAGAGAGAGGTTATTCTTGAAGTTTCATAGACTTGCTGGCAAAGCCAGCACTGAAAATGAGGCAGCGTGGCTCCCCTGCCATTCCTCTTGTGCAGTGAATGCGCACACACACACACACACACACACACACACACACACACACACACACCCTGTAGAGGTGCACATCGGGTTCTTAGCGTATGACCTCTTTCCTCTCACACAGGCCACTGGGCTGGAAGAACCTGCTTGGAATGGAGCACCAGGGCTCCTGAGGGATGCATGAGTACTTTTACTTGTCCTGTGGGGCAGGAAGTGAATGGGGTGACAGCAAAGGCCTTGGACTGGACTCTAGTACTGACTCACTGGCTTCTGTTTCAAGCTAATCTCCCATCATCCTGAGCCCTGGTGCTCTTCTGTCTCTGATTGGATCTCCACACCCAGCCATCAGCCTGGCAAAGGTGTTGGGGGGCCACGTAGGCTGTTGAGCGGTCCTCTGAACTCCTCGCTCCTGCCATCCCAGCCTGTTTTTCTCAGCACACTTTCAGGCCTGTTATGCTGTCTCCTCTGCCTGGCCCATCTGCCCTTTTCTACATGACTGGACCCTGGTCCTTATTAACAGCGGGGGCTTGTACCTCGAGTTCATCCTAAATGGCAGTGTTGTTCTAGCCACAAATTATGAAGCCATTGGAATGCCTGGCTCCTAAATACTGAGAAACATGGCTGCATTTACAAGCAGGAAGCATCCAGCATCTTAAGTGCTCCGAAATCCAAGCCATTTTGAATGCTGACATCATGCACAGAAAGTTTCAGATTTATTTTTTTATTTTTTTTATTTTTGATGAGCCAAATAGTAAAGTCTGTGCAGATACTGCAAAGTGTAAAAAAAAACCCTGAAACACCTGGTTCTGAGCATTTTAGAGGATACTCAACTGTAACACCTTTTGTCATTGGTCTTTGTTTAATGGCTAAGGGAAGTCATTCTTCTAATAGTATCCAGAGTTAGGGAGGAAAATGAGAGTAGAACTTGTTCATGGGAACAAGAAAATCCTTTATCATACTCCCCCCTACCCCGCACACCCCCAATATGGTTACTTAGCCAGGAGAAATGTACGCTTGATTTAAATCAGTTGACCCTGTCAGATAAAGTCTAGCAGGCCCTCTCTGTGTAATGTCTCAAGGTTCCCGCAATAATGTTGAGAATTTTAACACCCATCCCATACAGGAATAATAGGCACTGAAAAAAAGCTTTCTCTTTAGATGCTGAGCAGAGACTGTGCAGAGATGGGGTCTGTCTTGGGTGGGCAGGGCCAGTGAGTTTGATGGCTTTAAAGTCGTGAGCCTGAAGCATGGTCAGGAGTTCTGCTTCTAGTGTTGATGAGTGGGAAGAGCAGATCACACCAGCGTGCGGGGACTTTAGTAGGCGAGGACCGACAGTGCATCAGGAAAAACCACCGTTTCCATAGCAAATTAAATTGCTTGAAGTATGTATGGTTCACTTGGGGCTGGCGCGATGGCTCCATGATTAAGAGCACTTACACAGAGGACCTGGGTTTTGCTCCCAGTACTCACATCAGATAGCTCACTGTAATTCCAGTTCTAGGGAATCCGACACCTTCTAGCCTCTGTGGGCACTTGCACGCATGTGGCACACATAAACTCGTGTAGCCATATATACATTGCCTTAGTTTGAGTTTCTTTATCTGTGATGAAACACCATGACCAAAAGCAACTTGAGAAGGAAAGGGTTTATTTTGCAGGCCACGGTCTGTCACAGGGAAGTTAGGGCAGGACGCTGGAGTCTGGAGCTGATGCAGACGCTGATGCACCACTTCCTGGCTTGCTTGGCCTGCTTGCTGGGCCCTCCCACACTAATCAGTAGTAAAGAAAATGTCCTACAGGCTTGTCTAAGCCAGATCGTAAGGATGCAGTTTCTCAACTGAGAAAACCTCTCTAATCCTCCTCTCAGATGACTGTAGCTTGTGATGAGTTGACATAAAACTAGCCAGTACACATAAATAAAAATAATAAATAAATCTTTGGCAAAGTATTTATGCACTGGCCACTATGGGATGGCAAGAAGCAGGGTACATGAGTGAGAAGATTGGTAAAGAATGTGGGTGGCTTCCAACTTTTTTTGTGAGGCAGATGGTAGAACTTCCCAGAACCCAGCAGTTTCTTTTACATTTTTAGACCCCAGAATATATGTATTCATTCACAAGTATACATACATAAGTTGGAAATGATCTAAGAGTCCAATTAAGAGAAATTAAACTGTGAAATAAAATACCACGCCACCTTTAAAAAGTCACTTTGACACAGCAAAATGAGAAAGTTCTTGGTTTTATTTTGTTTAATTTTTTGCTTGCACGCATGCATGTACACTCAAGGTTTGTGTGTGCTTGGTGCCTGTGGAGGGCAGAAGAGGGCATTGGATCCCCTTGCCCTACAGATGGTTGTGAGCCACCCTGTGGATGCTGAGAATATGTGACCGCTGAAAATCAAACTCAGGTCCTCTGCAAGGACAGCCAGTACTTAACTGCCGAGCAGTTCTCATCTGAGAATGAGACAATTCTTAATGCTTTAACTGAAACTTTACTATGTGAAGAGGTAGTTGCAGTTTCAAAAATAAAATATCTGAACACAGACTTAAGGATCTATCTCAGTAAGACCCCCTTTTCCGGTGTTTGTGATGATTGATTCTGGAGACGAGGTCTCACAGCCCACTCAGGCTTGAAGTGACTGTAGCTGAGGATCACTTTTGAACTTTCAGTGCTCCTGTCTCCACTTCCCAAGCGCAGACATTCAGGTGTTGTACCATCATGCTTGGCTAAGGGTAACTTTGGGGTCGTAATTCAACCTGTGATCCCAGCACTCAGGAAGCTGAGGCAGGAAGACCTTGAATCCTGGCCAGCCTTGGCAATGTGGCAAGATCCTATCCAGAGGACTAGAGTGTTGCTTAGGTTGTAGAGTGTTTAAAACCTAGCATGTGGAAGCCCTGGCTTCCAACCACAGAAACAACAAATAATGATTACCCAGCCCTTACAGGTATCCTCTGTATATACCCCACTCCCTTAATACGGTTGGAAAAACAGCAACAGAAAACAGGGCCTGCTTGCCAAGTGGTGGTGGCACATGGCCTTTAATCCGAGCACTAGTCATGGCCAGCTTGGTCTACCGAGCAAGTTCCAGGACAGCCGTGGCTACACCACAGAGAAACCTTGTCTTCAAAAACAAACCAGCAAAACACAGGATTTCCTAACTCTGAGGAGCAGAAGATGATGCCATTCCCTCTTAGTAGTAAATCAAGAGCATAACTGAATCGAAGAGCATAGTGAATGGCTGCCGCTTTAGCTGATCCTGATAGCATTATTTCTGTTAGTGCCCTTCCGTGGAGGTAGATGCTAATAAAGTTTTTTATTTGAGAATGCAGTCTTTGGGGCTTTTGTGTTGCTGTTATAGTTGTTGTATTGACGCTTAAATGCTCAAAAGGCTCTGAGGCTGAGGTTTGTTTGGGATAAATAATAGGAAAAAAGTTTGGTTTTAGGAGTTTTTTTCCATCTAAGTTTAATGTTCACATTCTTGCTTTCATCCTCTCCCTGGCCACCTTCCCCCCAAACCTAGGATGTTGCTGCAGACTGTGAAGTCAAATGCATGCCTACCTTCCAGTTTTATAAAAAGGGTCAAAAGGTATGTATACCTGACTTGAAGAACACCAGCTGGAGCCAAGTGTGGTGTGCACACTTTTAGTCCCAGCACCGGGGAGGCAGAGGCAGACAGATCTGGGTTCGAGGCCAGCCTGGTCTACAGCCTGAGTTTCAGGACAGCTAGGGTTACACAGAAACCCTGTTTCAAAAAAGGTGTATTGTGGCATACACCTATAGTCTTAGCACTTTGGAAGTAAGCCAAAAGGTTGCTGCAAGTTCAGGTCAGTGTGGCTACAGAGTAAGACCCTACTTCTTCACAAAACGAGAAAAACAACTCAATAGGCGAAAGAACGTATGGTGTAAACACAGAAATAACTGAAATGACTTACTCAGGAGTTGTATGTCACCATTTTATGTTTCATAACTATATAGAGCAGTGACAGTTCTCAACTTCCCTAATGCTGTGTTCTTTTCACACAATCCCTTGGATTGTGGTGACCCCTAACCATAAAATTATTTTCTTTGCTGTTTCATGACTGTAATTTTGCTACTGTTATGAATTGTAAATACCTAATAGACAGATGGTGTAGATGACCCTTGTGAAAGGGTCATTTAACCCCCTAAGGGGTCACAACCCACAGACTGAGAACCACTGGTAAGAACCTGGCATACTGTTGCATGTTTGTATGCCAGCACTTAGGAGGCCACGGCCAGAGGATTGTTGCAAGTTTGAGGTTAGCCTAGGATACATAGTGAGTTGCAGGCTAACCTGGTTTACAAAGGGAGATCATGTCCCAACCAAAACCAGAAATAACACTTTGGCAAAAAGAATGTATAATACACATGCAGAAAGCATTAAAGTGACTCCCACACAAGAAGTTTGTCACCACTTTATACATTCAGGATAGTAGGGCTGGGTGTGAGATTGTAATCTCAGCACTTGGGAGGCTGAGGCACAAACACCTGGGTTCAAGGCCAGCCTGGGCACCAGAAAAGATCTTGTCTCAAAAAAGACAGTGTCTTTCTTCCTGGACCTTAATACATTATGTATCGTAGTACCTAATTGCAAATCAGTCCTTGTTGAAAACTAATCACTAAATCTCCATGATTAGTGCATCATATTTATATCACAGAGCATATTTTCTTAGATTGTGGCAGGTCATTTGTTCCCATTAAGAGGTGTTTATACTGGGGGGATAGGTGTTGCACTGGAACACTCTGGCTTTTCTCCAAACTTTATTTTTGCTGTTAGAGTTTTTCTTAAGTTTTAAAGTTACTCAAGAAAATTTTAAGTAACATTCCCCTCATCCCTTTTTTTTTTGCTCTTCCTGTGATTATAGCTTCTGTACAAAACAGTGCTCTGATATCCATTTCATCTCTCTTAACAGGTGGGTGAATTTTCTGGAGCTAACAAGGAAAAGCTTGAAGCCACGATCACTGAATATGCCTAATCATGCCCTGAAAAGCATAACCAGCCACCAGCTGTTTAAAACCTGTAACTTTTTTTAATTTGCAAAAAAAAAAGTATGAAGTGCAGAGAGTCTATACCCAACTGCCATCTGATTATAAATGACAATAAAATATTAATTCTACCCTTTTTAAAACTGTCTGGTATCTTTTACTGTAAATGAGAAATGGCCTGATTTAATCCCCTTGTTATTTTTACTAACATTTAGCCACTGGTTTGTTGTTTTTTTAAGATTAACAAGATAGGAGTTGAGAGCACTGGCAGTTCTTTCAGAGAACCCGGATTTACTGCCCAGCACCCGTATGGCAGCTAACTACCTGTTACTCTAGTTCCAAGCCATCTGATGTCCTCTACTGGCCTCTGCAGAGGAATAGCCCTGTGTGAAAGCTAGGGGCTACATTCAGAGGCCTTTGTGGTCTGGATGGAATGTAGACACATCATTAATCCAGTATTCAGAAGGCAATGGTAGTCCACACCTTTCGTCCTTTGAAAAAAACAGTGGAAGCAGACACAGAAAGCAGAATTCAGGAGTCAGTATCGCACAGGAAGTGACTTCTGAGGTGAATCTGAATGGCAGACAAAGTGGCTAATCAGAAGAGTTAGCAGAGTAAGGACATGCCCAACTCTCACAAGAAAGGTCTCTCTCAGTAAAAGAGACACAGAAGCAGACTGTGGAGTCAATAACAGTAAGTTGCAGAGGAGTTACAGAAGCTGAGGCTGAAATGAGTTACAGAACATGCAGTTGAAGCAGTCAGTTAACAGGCAGGATGGAGCAGTGAGCTCTGGGGAGACAGCAGCGCTCAGCAGAAGAGGCCCAAGGAAGAGTCTAGAGTTCAGACAGTGTGGCTCAGTTAGCAGAAGTCTTGGAAGGCTAAGGCTGAAGCTTCTAGGTCCAGACTTGCAGTTAAGTATTCTAGAATGTGCAAAATTTGAAGCCATTCAGCTCAAAGATTAAGAAATTGTAAGGAGGCCGAAACTCTAGGGCTCCAGGTTTAGAACTAGAGATTTAATTAAAGAATAAACTGTGTGTGCTCCTAACCAACATCTTCAGCTACAGGCCTCCACGGGCACCAGACATGCATGCAGTGCATGTACATACATACATACACATTAAAAAATTTTAGCCAGGCGGTGGTAGCATATGCCTTTAATCCCAGCACTCAGGAGGCAGAGGCAGGTGGATCTCTGTGAGTTGGAGGTCAGCCTGGACTATAGAGCAACAGCCAGAGTTACAACAGAGAACCTCTGTCTCAAAAAACAACAAAAGATTTTAAACCTTAAAAAAATAAAAGATTTAAAGAATACTATCTTAATATAGTTCTAGAAGAATCTCTTATTCTAAGCAGTGCACTTATGTTAAAAAGTCTTTCGGGAGTCTGTCGTTTTACCTTAATAAAGTTCTAGCAGGTAAACAGACCCACTGTGTGGTGCTGACCATGAGTATGACTGATAGTTCACTTGTGATGAAACTATTGGTCTCTGATAGGAGAGTCCTACGCCAAAGGTTAGTTAGCTACTAATATTCTTAATGGTGAGTATTGGAAGTTCACCATGGTCTATTCTAGGGCTTTTAAAAGACTGGTTTTGGTGGGTGTGTTGGTACATACTACAATCTCAGCACTTGAGAGAGGTGGAATCAGAAGGAGCGGGAGTTCAGGGTCCTCCAGTACACAGCAAGTTCCAGGCTGGCCTGGCATATTGGAACTGTGTGTATACATACATAGGGGTTCCAGACTGAATAAGAAAGTGGAAATGATTCAGAAAACCTTGCTGCATTGTAAACACACAGGGAATGGGGACTGCCTACAGAAACAATTTCATGCTGGTCATGAGAGCCATAGATTTCTCAGTCATACTAGGCTTCCTGTCAATCCTCCCAATAACTGTTTACTATAGATACTATAGTTCCCAGACACCAAGGAAGACAAACAGGGATTAAGTAATTCTCCCATCGTCCCAGCTAGTGAGTCAGATGGAGTTTGAAACAGTAGATGTGGCCCCAGAATACATAACTCTCAGTAGCAATCCAAGTGTGGCATGTGGTTATGATTGGGTCTGGGTTTCTTGCCTCTTATAAGATTAGGGTGATGAATTTGGAATCGATGATTGATGGGGAAATGTGTTCTGTCCAAGGCACTATGGGCTTGGCACATAGCTGTAAATAAAACCTTACTGCTTACACAGCAGAGAAGGCAAACTGTTAGTTGTATGCCGCTGTGTGGGCTCATCAAAGGCACGAGACATTTTCATAGACTCAAACCCTGCCAGACCTCAGCAGTGGGAACCACCATCCTGGCCAGTGCCATACTCACAGTGGAACCCCGAACATCTAAGCTCGAATGTTTTTAATTCATTCAGAACTCCTCAGGTGCAGATCATAAGCAATCAAACATCCCCCACAGAAACCCAACACCTGCAGACAATACAAAAGGCCAAGGCCTATGCAGCCCTTTTCCCGACAGTGCACAAAAACAATTATTTTAAACACAACTAAAAATAAACTTCCACAACAATTCCCCTTTTCTGTATTAAAAAAAAAATGCTTTACCTTTACAACGCAATTTAACACTTCACTGGCAAAACCATTTACAAGAGGTACAAAAAGACAGGATTAAATGAAACCAATCATCTGTCGAGCTTTTCACAATGTCTTTAGACAGAAGAAAAACATCAATGTCCAACTATCTGGAATTCACTCATGATCTTCTGCGGTCCAAAGGGCTTGTATTTCTTCTCTGGCTTTGCACTCGGCAGCACACACAATTTGTCCTCTAGGCTCCGGCTGGCTCCATTCCATTGCTGCTGCTGTTCTTGGTGGTCATGTCATGTCATCTCCAGAATGCTAGAGTCTTCTGCTATAACTGGGCTGCACTTTCTCCAATAACCTCTTCTGGGCTCTCTTCACGGTGCCAAGCCTCAACTTATTTACGTGACTGCTTCAATCTGGGCCTTCAGTTGTCACTGAGGATGCAGCTTCACTAATAGCCTCTCCTGGCTCTCAGTGAAAAACCTCAGCAGCTCTCCATGACCCCTTCATGCCTTCAAAACCAGCAACAGCTGAGTGACTCTTACCAAGTTCGATTGTCAGCATGAGATACAACCTCGGCCAGTTCTGGAAGACAGCTTCTGTGTGCTGACCCTGAGGAAAGACTTTCCAGATTTTAAGATAGAGTCTGGTTTGCAGGAAAAACAACTAGTCCTTGTCTGCAGGAAGGGTTCCCTCATGGGCAGAGTTCTCATCACCATCATCAGTGCCTGGACCGCTTGAAGTCAGGTTTGTAGAAAAAAAATAAAAGAAAATAAAAATTAAAAGAAAAACTGTTCAATTTAATTAAGCCACTTTTTTGCTCCAAGCTGTGGCTTTCACATCAGCAGGGGGTCCTGGGCCAGAGGGAGGAATCTCTGGTTGAAACATTCTGATGTGTTCCAACAGTGCACAAAAACAATTATTTTGAACGCAACTAAAAATTAACTCCACAACAGCAAACTAGTAAGGGGGTTATGTGAGCTACATGTTGTGAGGCAGAAAGAACCAGGAGACTGGCCACAGTAATAGAATAACAGGGAGCCCTGCTCCAGATCAGGTGGTTGGGTTCTGTGAGGTGACTGAGCTGAAACTTGATAGATGAAAAAGACTCCGACTGCCAAGTGCCAGGGAGTCAGCTTTCCAGATGAGAACACCAGGCACAAAGGGTCCAAGGTGAAGAGCCCATGCAGAAAGCATCAAAGCATGAAAGATGGATGGAGTAGCAGGACCCAGTCATCCTAGGCTTCACTTGTGCAGCATTGTCTGGAAGCCACTGGGGGTAACAGGCTATGATAGTAAACGTCATTTCAGCGTGACAAATGGAGATCAAAAATGCAAGCCAGGTGGACCCCTACAGGTACCTAGAGCAGATAGAAAGACAGTGGTGAGAGATACAGGGAGGCAGTAGGAATGGAAGTCTGAGGACTTGGGAGAGTAAGACACAAGAAGGTATCCTGACTTTCTGAACTAAACACCTGGGGTACTGTGTCTTGGAGGCAGGTCAGAGCAAGCAGGTGAAGGTAATGGAGTCTCTCTAGGAATTTCAGGGGCTTTCAGGAAGTACTTTCAACTGAAAAGGCTGTGGGGACTGTTGGGTATTTATTTACTTTACTCTGCAATGCAGCACTGGGCACAGGCTAAGTCCCTACCTGAACTCGATGTGTGAAGCTCTACAGGACTAGACAGAAATTGGAAGACATTAAATCAAGGAAGAGAATCCAGATTGAAGGGCTCCAAGTGGAGCCTACAGAACCCTAATACTTGGAGATGGGGGACACAGAGTAGGAAGAAATAAAGACTTCCAGGCGGCCAGAGCAGAAGTGGAGACCAAATGGTGCTGAGAGTTGGAAAGGTGAAGAGGAGTAATCTTAATGGGCATGGGCTGGGGTGGGAGGAGCAGGGAGGGAGGACAGACAGACTCATACCAAGTGCTGCTTGTACAGGAGGCTGGAGTCGGAGCTCTAGCTCATCCTGTACAAAAATCAACTCAAAACGGATCAAAGACTTCACTGTAAGACCAGAAACTTAAGCCATGCTTGATGGTGCATATGTTTTCTCCAAACTGGGAAGGTGGAGGCGGGAGTGAACTATCCTGGGCTACCTAAGATCTTGTCCCAAAAAAAAGGAAGGAGGAGGGGAGGGAGGGAAGGAGAAAAGGAAGGGAGGGAGGAAAGAAGTGAGGGAGGGAGGAAAGAAGTGAGGGAGGGAGGAAAGGGACGGAGGGAGGAAGGAAGTAGAAAGCTCGTGATTAGGAACAGATTAGGAACAGAAATCATTTTGCATGATTATCCTACAAGAAGTCACCCTTGTTTGTGAAGAAACATGTTCAAGGACGATTCTGCATCATTGTTCAGAGCAGCAAACATGATAAACACAGACAAAGGCATGCACTCATGAATCCATTGTGCTCTGCTCTTGGCTGGATGTGATGTGACCAGTTCCTTCAAGCTACCCTGACTGCCAGCAGTGATGGATTACGACCTGGAATTGTGAGCTGAACAAACCCATTCTCCCTGAAGTTGCTTTTGTCAGAGTGTATAGGATAAATGCTTGTTCCTACTGAGAGAGAAAAACATCACTGTAAGACAAATTACAGAACAACATTAAAAACCAGTGTGATTTTGTATGTAAGGAATACTAGGCCATGCTTGCTATCCCTACAAGCAAGTCTGTATGTAAATTACCAGGAAAGCTTTCAGAGGACACATTCCAGCTAAGCACAGAGGTGACCAGGGAAGGAGAGTAGAATAAGAAGGATAAAGTTTAGTTTTATCTGTAAGTATTTGGGTGTTCGTAACAGCGACAAACAATTCCAGGTCACAGTTCATCTCGGCTGGAGGTCGAGAGCAGAGCACAGTGGATTAATGAATGTATACCTTTGCCCAGCTCATTTGCTTTCTCCACCCTTACACAGTTCATGAACCCCTGCCAAGGAAATGATACCACCCATGGTAAATTAATAATAATAATTATTATTATCATTTATTAATCAATATACTTAATAATATATAATTATAAATTATTAAATATCAGTGTGGTTAACAATTGGTATTATTAATAATTATTAATTATGAACTTCCGATCTTGATTAATGTAATCAAGATAATTCCCCAAAGGCACGTCCAAAGGCCAGCTTGGTCCTGCTGGGACTCTCTTCCCAGGTGATTCTAGATTGTGTTAAATTGACACAGAAAGCTCGGCATCCTATGCATTCATTATCCATGAATTTTAACTGTTTAAAAGGTAAACAGAAAGGGAGAAAGTATTGGCAGGTCAAAGTATTTTGCTAGAAAATAGAGGTGACTGATGGAGTTAGGAGGCATTTTGTGCGTAGGATGAGTCTGTGGGTTTGCCATCATGTGAGTGCAACGTGTGCAAAATAAATACTGGCTCTCAGACAAAGAGGATAACTGTAAGAGGGAATCCCTACTGTAGTCAAAAGAGAATGGAAGGTATTAGCCTAATGTAGAAAGGCAAATGGCTGTTTGAAAGGCAAAATGCTGTTTGTGGGATCCTAAAAAAGTCAAACTCATAGAAGCAGAGTAGGAAGGCTGTTCTAGAGAGGGTGGGAGCCATGGGAAGACGTCTGTAAAAGCAAAACACCTGCACTTACAAAATGACTAAGCTGTGGGGTCACATCTCCATCATGATTACTTTGGGGGCTTTGTCCATTCAGGACACCAGTACTTCAAGGGTGTTGCTGTTGTTGATGATGTTGTTGTTATAAATCAGGAAGAAAAATGACAAGAACAGTGTTTTATAAGAACACAATGTGACCTGTAATCCCAGGACTTATGGCTGAGGCAGGAGAATCATGCGTTCCAGGCAAGCCTTGGATACTTGGTGAGACCCTGTCTCAAAATAATAATAATGATAAATAATAAATAGTATCTATAATAAATGATGATAATAATAATATCATCATCATCTGTTTGCGGTGATACATGCCTGTAATCCTAGTACTTAGGAGGTAGAAGCAGGAAGATCAGTAGTTGTAGGCTATCCTTGGCTACACAGAAAGTATTCAGACAGCCTGGGCTACCACAGGCCCTGTCTCAAACAAACAAACACTAAAGCATGGGTCCAATTTTGAAAGATAAGTCACCATTGTTCTTTTTATTTCCATTAATAGGGGGTGGGGCACTTGCGTGCCACAGCTCCTGTGTTGAGGTCAGAGGACGACTGTCAGGGGTCAGTTCTCTCCTTCCACCATGTGAATTCTAAGGCTGAAATTCAGGTCATCGGGTTTGGTGGCAGATGCCTTTCCCTGAGCCATCTCACAGACCCTGACACCATTGCATTTTTCCTTGGGCATGGGTAGGGTGGGAATAGGTAGGGAGGGCATTGAGGTCTCTATGTAGCCTTGGCTGTCCAGAAGCTTGATATATAGACCAGGCTATCTTCTGTAAAGGTGAGAACTAATACAGAGAGAGAGACTTTGAAGCACTTAATCCTAAATGGGATATCTTCATCAACCCCAGCCCTTAGGGTTCAGGGAGCTTTGCGGAAGAGGACGCAGAAAGATTCTAAGAGCCAGAAGTGATGGATTACTCCAAGGAAACAGTATCTTCCAGACACAGCAGGATTGATGTACATACGAATTCAGACACTGTGGCAGCATCCACAAGACCTGCACAGATTCAAGACAGATGGAATCCCAGCACTGAAAGGAGGAGGTGGACACAGGCTTCCACTCCAAACAAGAAATTATTTGCACTTGGCAACAACTGGTAAAGGGAAAATTCTACTTTCTCCAATGGAGTGTCAACTGGGAATATCAACGATACTCCAGGGCAGGCACCCATGACCAACACAAAAGGAACTCTGTGCGTTGGTTTCCTTGGTTGCTATTGTTATTCTTGTTGTTTTGTGGATTTCTTTTTGTTTCATTTTTGTTTGGGCATTTCTTTTGTCTTTTACTTGTTTTTGATTTTCCTTTTTGTGGGGCATTTTTGTTTTTGAGAGAGAGAGAGAACATAAAGTTAGGAGAAAGGGAAGGATCTGGGAGGAGTTGGAGGAGGGAAAAGCATGATCAAAATATATTGTACAAAAAAAATCAGTTAAAAATAAAATTAAAAAAGAAGTTTGTCCTTTGAGGATTCTAGCAGATTGGGAAACTTGCCGAGAAAGATGTGAGGACTCCCAAGAGTGTACACAGGTGCCAGGCTAAACCGCAGAGTCACTGACAAAGAACCGAGCACTAGATCTAACATCCCTGTCCAGCTGAGCAGAAAGCACAGCGAAGAGGAAAACTCGCCAAGCAAGCTGTTCCACATTCAAAACTCTCCAGACATCAGTATGAATGAGTATTCATGGTGCTTCCTTGTGCTCAAATAAAGGTGTGGATCTGCACAAACCCATCTTTGGTTTAAAAAAGGGGGGTGAGGGAGCTAGCATTAGGGTTAGAGATTTTCAGGACATTCTCCTGGAGTTTAGTGCACACACGTAGATCTGTGCACAAGTTCACATGCCTACTGTGTGTGAGAACAGCAGCAGAGGCCAGGGATCAGGAAGGCATATGCTCCCAACCTGAGCAGCAAGCCAGAGCAACCTTACAGGTCAGAGGGAAAAGTCCAAGCTGAATGTCTGTGTGGTTGGATGTACTTGATTCCCTGAACCTGTGTGAGAGGTTCAGCGTCCCAGGTCCTTTGTGATGATGGAGCCGAGGAACATGAGCAGAGAATTGCAGATGATGCAGACCCAAAGAGATCCTTTCTCTTTCTGTTGCCACTCCCCTGGAAATAAATGCCTGCACCAAACAGCCAGGAATGCAAACAAAACGGTGCTCTGAAAGGAAGCAGTGTGACAAGGAGCCATTTAGATACCCCAGTGGCTCTTGGTCTGGACTGCATTCTGGCAAGTTTCAAAGGCATTCATACTGCCTTCTCCTATGATTTGAAATGAAATGAAATGGTGTCACATGAACCCAACATACATAATTTTTTAAAAGTCACTCGGATGATTTCTTTTTTTTTTGTCATTGTTGTTTGTTTGTTTAGAGACAAAGTCTGTTGTGGTTTGAACGTGAAATGTTTCCCATAGGCTCGGGGGATTGAACACACGGTCCCCAGCTGCCTTTCCTCGGCTATGAATGAAGCAGATTTTCTTGTTCCACTTTGAAAATCTAATAACTGGGCCTCCCACCATCCTGTATGAAGGCCCTTAGCTGGTAGACCTTCCAGGCCAGGCCATTTGGCAGGCTGATGACTATCCATCGCCGGCAGCCCAGGAAGAGTGAGCCACGTGATAGCAGCACGGAGATCATGAAGAGGTCCAGTGTGTTTCCCAGGAGGTGTCTTCATGCCTGCGAAGTACCACAGTGGAATCCCAACCATCTGTTCAAAAGGGAGTTAGTCCCCTCAGCTCTTTGTGTGGCCATGACTTAAAGTCTCCACTAGAGGGCAGGAAGCTTACATTTCAGTTGTACTTTTCCTTCCACAGGCCAAGGACCTGAACACAATACAATCACTGGGATAATAAACAGCAATTACGGTAGCTCGCAACCATCTGTAACTCCAGTTCCAGGGGATCCGATACCCTCTTCTGTCCTCTGTGGGCACCAGGCACACAAGTAGTGCACAGACATGCATATCAGCAAAACACTCAAGCATTTATTTTATTTTTAATTTACGAAATGAAATACACACTCACACGAATATAGCATGGTGTATCAGTATAGCATAATGGCCAAAAGGATGCCCATTGAAAGATATGAGAAGGCTGGTGCAGCTTGGTCATCACCTCACCTCACAGGTTACAGCAGAAAAATCACAGTGGTTCTGTGATCCAGCCTGGGCTACAGAGTAGAACCCTGTCTCAACAAAGAAAGGTTGATATCTGTTGCTCAACAGTAGAAAGCAGTGAGGGAGGCCACGGCCATCAACCCATGTGGAGCTCAGTGACACTGTGCTAAGCGAGAGAAGCTGACGCAAGAGCAAATGTTGCATGACTGTGCCTACGTGATGTGTCCAGAATAGACAAACCCACAACGGTTGAAAACAGATTGGTGATGGCCAAGGAGGGACAGAGAACAGAGAAGAGAGGCAGTGGCTTCTTAATTGGGTTTCTGTCTAGAGTGATAAAAAGGTTTTGGAACACAGAGGTGGTTGATTAACCGACACCGGGAACATACCAGATGCTAAAAACTTGCTTTAAAATGGTATATAGTTGTGTCTCTAAAAAAGGCATGAGGTAAAATAAATTTAAAAAATAAAATTAACCTTCGTTTTAAGACTTGAAACTGTTCTATTTTCATAACCAATGAGTCCAACTTACAAAGACTTCTTCTCTGCTTTAACTAAGGTATAATCAGTCATCAAAGTGTTATCATCTGCTCTTTGTATTTGCTAAAAAGATAACAAGGATCAAAACCTCTCCGAACAGATATGGGTATTCATCTAGATGCCAACAAGATCTCTTTGAACATTATAATAATTTCCTGTAATAAAATGCGTCCCGAAAGGCCTATAATGCAATAAAGGCAAAAAAAATCATTATGGGTGCAGAATTTGAATTATGTGCCATAGTATCTTAAAACATTCTCTTATTTCATGTTTTCTTTTCTATTGTTTGGAATAGGGACTCACACAGGGTAGGCTGACCTTGAACTTGAACTTGCCATGCAAGGGAGAAAGACCTCAAACTCCTGATCCTCTTTCTTTCATCTCCCAAGTTCTGAGATTAGAGGATTAGATGCTGCATGCCACATGTCACACGCGTCTCTTTGTTTTCTTGAGTCAAACAGAGTACGTAGCTGAAGGTATACATTTCTTTCCTCATTGTCCATTCCAATCCTCTTTATCTTTTAAAACGTTGTGACGCTGGAGCTAGAGGGAAGGCTCAGCTTGTTTATCTGGCAGACTTGGGTTCCCAGCACTCATGTAAGGTGGCTGACAGCTGCCTATAACTCTAGTTCCAGGGGATGCCCTGTTTACCTGTACTTGTGCACGCATACCCACACACAGATATGCGTGATTAAAAATAAAATAAAATAAAAAATGTTTTGAGATAGGATCTCACTGTATAGTTCTGGCTAACCCAGAACTCACTATGTAGACTAGGCTGCCCTTGAACTCACAAAGATCCACCTGCCTCCGTGCTAGGACTAAAGGTATGTGTCACTACACCAGCTTCTGTGAAACTTTTTAAAAACACATTTCCCAGACTTCCCTGCAACTAAGACACTGGACACATAGTTTCACCATTAAAACACACTTTGATTAAATTTTGAGGGCACAGAGACAGGTACACACTTTGTGGGTGTGGCTCACGCAAAGGTTACAAGTGATCAATGGGCCAGGAGTTGCTCTGGGAGTTTGCTAATTTAACAGTGGGTTGTCTAGTACTCAGCAGCAATAACAGCATATTCATTGGAATGTTCTAGTTATCCTAGAACCTCAGTGATCCATGAAATCTATCCTACTCACTCGATCAACTCAGACTGCCTCTCCCTTTCTGGAGACTGCTTTTTCCTCAGCACAGAGAAGTGAAGCAGCCCACCCAGAGGCTCGTTGCTGAGAGGAGGGAAGATCAACTCCAAGCTCCTTTGTCTGGCTTAACCCACAGCCTTCCTGACATTGTATCTGGAGGCAGAAAAGTGAAGCTAGCAAGGAGAGATATGTGTATGGTGCAGATCGGAGGTAAGGAATGTTCTGGAATACAAAGAATAGGACATACCAAAGTTCTCAGGATAAGACATCAGTGCCGCTCAGTAAAATGAGGGAAGGTGAAGTAGTAAGAGAACTTTCTCCTTTTTTTTTTTTCCTCCCCATGCACTTAGAAGATGATACAATTTGTGTGGGTGGCTGAGCATAAATGAGCCGTTTGTGGCTGGAGGCACCTGACCCAAGGTCTGTGGCTCTCAATCTTGGGCAGATTTGTGGCCCATTTAGAAAATCTTTAGAACTTGGAGCAGGTTACCATGGAGACTAGCAAGCGAGACAAATGCAAGGAAGGTACCACCTCATTGGCCAGAGGGGGACTGGACTGGCAGTTTAAGTGTACTGTGGAGGGATTCTAACCAGGGGAAACTACAAGTTCTATTTGCTTTGTGCCTTCCAGGAACACTGACCTGTTTGAGGAGAATGGGTGGGGAAGGGCAGGAGAAGAAGCAAAGAGCCTAGCCAAGAAGCTGTTGCAGGGGTCTTGGGAAGTTATCCTGGGGTGAGGGGGGCAGCTAGGCTGGTGGTAGAGAGAAGTGTATGGGTTTAACATGCCCTCTGGAGAGGCTGTAGCTCAGTTGGTAGAGAGCTTGCCTAGTATGTATAAATCCATGGATTCTATCTCCAGCACCGCATAAACAGGGCATGGTAGCACATGCTATAATCCTGGCACTTAGGTGTTGGAGAAGTTTATTTCTAGTTGTGTTTATAATAATTGTTTTGTACATTGTTGGGGGAAGGGCTGTCTAAGCCTTGGCAGTTTGTACTATCTGCAGGTGTTGGCTTTATGTGAATCTGTGATTAAGATGTTTGCTTCATCATGATCTGCACCTGCTCACTGCTCTCAGGCAGAGCCACTGTGGAAGAGCAAAGTTGCTGTGGAGGAATTCTTGTAGTCTTCTCTCCTACAGTCTCCAGCAACAAGGAAAGAATGCTTCTATTAGGCCTTGAGTTTCCCCACCATAAAGGTGACATAGCTCTGCTACTCAAGGGCTGTGGGATGAGACTAAGCTACAGGTTTCCTGTATTATGCAAATAGTCCTTTGGATGAGGAAGCAGAGCTTTTGTATCAATAGGACACCTGAGGAGCTTTTGTATCAATAAAAACACCTGAGATCAGACAATTGGTGTCAAACTGTCCAGTATGGTGCTTGCCATGACAGATGGTTCTCTCTGCTGAGGTCTAGCAGGGTTTGCATCTTGTCTTCTTGCGGGCCAACACAGTAGCATATAGCTACACTTGGGCTTAGGCAGAAAGATTAGAAGTTTAAAGTCATTCTTATCTACATATAGCAAATTCGAGGCCAGCCTAGAATACATGAGACTATTTAAAAAAAAAAAAGTTATCATGTAAAAAATGAAAGAGGATAGTGTCTTTGCTTCTCTTATGGTGTGTTCTTTTTTGTTTGTTTTTTGTTTTTCAAGACAAGGTTTCTCTATTATAACTCTGGCTGTCCTGGAACTCACTCTGTAGAGCAGGCTAGCCTGGAACTCACAGAGATCCTCCTGTCTCTGCCTCCAAGTGCTGGGATTAAAGGCGTGTACCACCACCGCCTGGCCTCTTACAGTGTTCTTATGGGAAATGAATTTAATTTTGCATATCTTCCTCAAAACGTTAGATAAAGAGTCACTACAAACATGGAATTCTGATCCAAAACTTCCAAAAGAATTGATTGCAGGACTCAGCTGTACATAGACCATCACTCACAGTACCCAAAAGGTGTTGACAAGCCATCAACATCCGTCATGAATGGGTAAATGAAATACAGTATGCCCGCACAATGGACTATAATTCTGTTTTTTAAAAGGCGAAGCTCTCGATGCTGTGAATATATTTAACATCATTGAAATATGCACTTTAGAACAACTATTGCAGGGCCGGGTAGATGGTTCAGAAGATGAAGCCCTGGCCATGCAAGCCTGACAACCTGAGTTCCATGCCCAGAATCCACGTAAAAAGCCGGATTCCACAGCAAACACCTGTGATTCCAGCATTCCTTTATTGTGATGGAAAGCAGAGACTGGAGATTCCCCCCCCCACACACACACACACACAGAGGCAAGTGCGTACACATGTACACAGGCATGCTCAAACACACACACAATTAAATCATGTGTTTTGAAAGTAATTAAAATAGTAAAACATATGCATATTTTCCAGTTCCATATTCCAAACCAATTGATTGGTTGGGAACACAGTGACTAACGCATACCTGACCCACTAGTTTGAGCTCAGTGTGCGCAGCTATTGTTTTCCCGTATCTGGCCAGCCGCATCCTCATTTCTGCTGTATTCCGAAAGATCGGGAACTCTTCAAGGAAGAGGTCGTCGGCCCTACTGAGCTCCTGTAGACACTGTCTCTTACCACAGAGACCCACAAACTACGGCCCACCAGAAAATGAGGCCCCTCCTTACTGGAACTAGGGCCAAAGGAGGCCTCCCTTCTCGCGTGATCCTGCCCTGTGGGTTCCCTATGGCTACCTCCATGTACTGTAGGGATGAGATCATATCAGATTGAATTACTGCAGGGAGAAAAGAACTGAGATCAGAACACTGCGTTTTCCAGGAATCTCCAGCAGAACGTGAAAGCTGAAGTCTTTCTGCGGGGCAGGGTCCCCCACCCACGCCCCGTCCCGCTGCCGAGTGCCCACGGAACTCCTGGCTGTCCATCACACCAGCTCCCCTAAGGGTTTCCTCTTCAAGCCTGTGAACCTCCACCCACCCACTAGTGGTGAGTGACATACATCAGTTGCCACCCACACCTCATTGAATAGCTTGGTCCCTTTGCACAGAGTGGCTCTGGGTCCTGGGGGAAGGAGGAGAGGTCAAATCTAATTTCCTTTTCTATAAACACCAGTGAGAATTGTGCAAATGGAGGGGGCTCCTGTTAGAAGCCACCCTGTACCTGATTTCATGTTAATCTGCCACAAACAGTACATCGCAGAATACTTCAATAGAGCTTAAATATACGCAGGAAAAGAAAATGTTTACTCTAACAGCATATCATCTCATTCTTCCTCTGGGTCTTACACCCCAGCAGCTTTGACCATGTTGTTTCCAGATTTGCTGGAGGGTCTGCTGGGACAGCGAAGGGCGCCCTGTTGTGGCAGGGGTCCTGCCATTTTCCTGAAAAGGCAGCAGTCTCAGTCTTGCTCCTCATTTATTTCTAGAGACTCCCAGAGATGGCAAATGGCCTTTTTTTTTTTTTTTTTTTTTTTCTTTTTCATTTTCTTCCACACAAGCCACAGGGAAAAGAAATTGTATTCAATAATCGGTAGTGTGATCAGTAGAAAATTATCTACAGGAAAAAAAAAAAACAAAGCTACATTTCGCCTTATATCTGATCCTGTCACACTACAAACAATTCCAAATGGGTTAAAGATCTGGACAGTAAAAGAAAAGACAGGAGCAAAGCTGGGTTGAGCGGTGAATGACTGCTATTCCGGCATTTGGAAGGTAGAGCCAAGAGGATCAGGACTTCAAGCCAGCCTTGGCTGCCTACCAAGTTTGAAGCTAGCCTGGGGTACAGGAAACTGTATTTTGAAAGAAAACAAAAAGAGAAAGAATGACGTTTGGATCTCCCTACTACCACTTGCCTTCTAAACAGAGTCTTAGACACTTCCCCCCGGGCAGCAGGGGTGACAGGTCGAGACAGTGCAGAGGTTCCTCCATGTTGTGTTCCTGCTGAGGCCATTTCAGGTTTTACTGGAATTGGATCTCCTTGATGGAGAATCCCATGGAAAATTCCCCACATCTAATCTAGGAACCCAAGGTCAGGATGTCCTAGCTCACTTTCCTCAGCTTCTGTTAAAACTGCTTGGTTCAAACTGCTTACTTCTGCTAAGCTCCCCTACAGCTACCAAAACAAAACAAAACACAAACAAAAAACAAAAACAAAAAAGACATGTTCTGGACATTTGAGGCTAAACCCAGGTTCCCACATACGAAAGTATGGTCCCAGCCAGCTGGAATAAAGACTTTCTTTCTTTTTTAAAAAAACATTTTTAATTTATTTTATGTGCATATGTGTTTTGCCTGCATGTATGTCTGTGTGTGAGGGTGTCAGATCCCCCGGAACGGGAATTACAGACAGTTATGAGCTGGCACGTGGGTTCTGGGAATTGAACCTAGGTCCTCTGGAAGATCAGGCAGTTCTCTTAACCTCTGAGCCAGTTCTCCAGCCCTGAATGTAGACTTGTTGGCTATACACTGTGTCTGAATAGCCATCTCTGGTGAGGTACCCCTAACATGGGGAACTTTAGAAAGGTACAAATGTCCAGATACTACCCCATACTAATTGAATTAGAATGCTCACAGGAGACCCTCAGTAGTGAAGCTTTTACTGTGTCTCCAGAAAGATAACCATTCTTCCACACAAGTGTCTCAGCTGCTGTTCCATAGGGGAGATGGACAGATGTCATTCTGTTATCCCTGACTTTGGCCACCTGTTATGGTTTGAATCTGGAATGTTCTCCAAAGGCTGACTAATGCACAATCCCCAGTGTATGACACTGTCTTCAGAGGCTATGGAGTCTATGGGAGTCGGTCACGAGTTGGGGATTAGGACGGTTATTGGAGGTTATACCCTTGGTTCCCATCATCCTCTGCTTCCTGGGGTGCCTTAATGTGAACACGGTCTGACACGTGGTCCCCTACCACTGAAGAGAAAGAAGAACTGAAATAGGAGAGAAGGAGGAGGAGGAAAATAGGAAAACATAAAGGAGGGCTTCTCTGTGTGCCAAACCATGCTGATGAGAAGCTAAAGAAGAAAGCAAGCCAGGCATAGCAGTGTGCCTACGATCCTAGCACTCAGAGTGGGCGTGGGAGTCTGAAGCAGGAGGATTGCCATGAGTGTCGGTCCACTCTGGGCTACAAAGTGAAACTGTCTCAAAAATAGAAAACCAAGACAAAAAAAAAAAAAAAAAAAAAAAAAGAAAGAAAGAAGGAAGAAAAGGAAGGGACGAAGGGAAAGAGGGAGAGAGGGAGGAGGGTAGGAGTGAGGGAGGGAGGGCGGAGCAAAGGCAGGCTGGGAAGATGGCTCAGTTGGGTAAATGCTAACTCTGCAAGCGTGAATACAGACTGCCAGCCTTGCAGAAAAGCAAGGCACAGTGACCTGAATCTGTAAGCCTAACACTGGGAACACTGACACCTGCAGATCCCGGAGCTCATTGGCCAGCGGGCCTAGCCAAACAGACTGGTGCGCCCATGGTCAGCAGAAAACTCTGTCTCCAGAACTATGTGGAGAGTGATTGAGGACACCTACCATCAGTGTCTGACTTCCATGCACGTGCACATATGTATATATGCATGTGTGTGTGTGTGTGTGTGTGTATGCGCACCCATACAAATATGTACATAAAACTCACGAAAGGAAGGGAGGGAGGGGGAAAGAGAGGAAGGGAGCAATTTAGAGTCCCATCTTGATTCTATATATTCCTAATAACAAAACTTTCCAGTAATAAATTGTCCTTTTCACAAACAATGGCTTTTTCGGGTAAGATCTCCCCCTACCCTCCACCAGGCACCTGACTCCTGTCTGCTGCCAAAAAGGTCACAGATGCCCCAACCATAACATCTAAAACAGACCTCTCTGTTGTCCCTCCCCCTAGTCATCTCCCCCTTTCCCGTCTCTGAACTGAACTGCCCTGGTATTCCTGACATGTGCTGAATCTCATGTGTCCTCTCAACCCCAGCTCGCTTTCTGATATTCTAAATCTGGAGCCTACATTGTACCCTGCTTGGAAGTAGGTTTATGGCAAATTTAATGAGGTTATCAGGTTAAGCACCACTCCGGTGACTGACGTCCTTATAAAAGGAAGAAATTTCAGCAGAGACATACATGAGACGATCATGAGGAGACAAAGATGAAGTGATTCCTTTTAAAATAGAGACCATCCAGTAGCAAAAGCAAGCTAGCAGAAGCTAGGCATGGGGGAGTAGATAGACTCTTTCCAGACACACAGTCCCCAGAAGGGGACTTCATCTCGGACATCTAGTCTTTGTGAAACAAACAGAACATCTGTTGTTTAAGCCACCCATCTTGTGGGACACTGTTATAGCAGTCCCTGGGAACTATTTACATTACCCATTGAAAAATGTCTCCTCGCCCATTGCTCTGCAAGTATACCAGGCAGGTGGCCAGTAGTGAGTGCTGCATTAGAAGAAAGAAAAGGACTTACTTGAGCAAGCAGAGCAAGGACAGGCTAAGACCAGTGTAAGAAGAGGCAATGTCTGCTATTCAAAGAAATGGAGGGGCTAGCAAACAGGGGGAAGAGGGTGTGTGGCTGTGGGCAAGATAAACACTCACTTGTTGCTTAGTTGGAAAAGGCCAAGACCACAGAGGCAGCTCAAATGTCAAAGAGGTGGGGCTGGCCGGAAGCCAACACTCCCCTGGACTCGGTCCCTGGGGCAGACTTTGTGCCTGGGCTTTTACCTGGGAGCTGTGTTGGAGGCTGCATGGGGACCTTAAGGGGATCTTGCATGCATCCTGAGTCCCAGCCTTTAAGGCTGCTGAAGGTGTTTCTGTTTTGGGTGGCTGCTCATTAAACTAGCAGGTTTTCATGACTTGCTTAGCTATGTTCAAAATATGTGTGCTGAGCAGGTGCCTGGCACTCCTCAGCCCAGCTCAGCTCTGCCAGGAAACTGGAACCTTACTGTAGCTCTTGGAACTGCATTCTAAACTTGACGGTCACCCAGAGAAGCCGTTGGAATAAAAGCTCCTTGGACTATCGGAAAGCTCTCAGCTTCCTCTTCAGCACCGACTCCCACCCTCTGCTCCTCAACCCACTCCCTCCGCATCTCCTCCCGCCCACCCCACCCCCTCACTCTCTGCTCTTACCTGTCACTTCGTTTTTCCTTCTCCCTCTGCTCCCCCTTCTTGGACCCTCCCCAGATCTTCCTCTTTAGTGAAGAGCTAACCTTTCCTGCTCCTCTCTTCCTCTTCGCACCTCCCCACCTCCTCCCTTCAACTTCTCCTTCTCTCTCCCTTTCTCTTTCCAGCTTCTCTCTTTACTCCCCGCTCCCCTTCCCCTCTTTCCTCCACTCTACCACCTACCCTCCCCCACACCCCCTCCGCCTCGGCCCTCGGGTGTTTGCTTTTCTCCCGGATGCGGATGAAAGGGTTGGCCTGCCCCTGCCCTGCCCTTCCCAACTTCTTGGAGCCCGGGGCCTCCTCAATGGCTGAGGGATCCCGGACTCAGGCAACGACGCCAGGTCAAGGACCTCCTGTCAACATCCAGTTCCTTCGAGCCCAGTATGAAGGTCTGAGGAGACGGCAGAGGACCCAGGCCCACCTGCTGGTGTTCCCTAAAGGTAGGGCTCCGCAAGGTCTGGAGAGGAGGGCCCTTCTGTGGGTGGAACTGTGGGTGACTGACAGACCAAGGAAGGCAGGGCCGAGGCTGGCCCAGTCTCCTGGAGAGGAAGAGAAGAGCTACTGCTGACCCAGTCAGAACAGAGCCAGGGAGGCTCCATCAGGGTGGCTCTGCCCAGTCTATCCCTTTGCCAAAGGAACTCTGCCAGGTACTTGGCCAACGGCCACTGTTCCTGGTCTCTGTGTCTGTTTTCTCCTAGTTCTAATCTGGCTAGACTGGCCAGTCAGGTGAGTGGGGCTTGGCCTCCTGCTAAGCTAAGTGGGATGGTAGAGGCTCAGCCTCCTGCCTGGTCCACATGCAAAACAGAGAGAATGGCGGGAGAAGAAAGATGGTTACTTCCAATGTTCTGGGAACTGGCTGGACCAGAACTCAGGGCTCAGGGAGACAAAGAGTTCTACATTCTATTGTGATAGATACCAGACCATAGATGGAAATGAGTATCTACATAGCCTTGGAACAGTGCCCGAGTTTACCATCCCCATCCCCCTACAGAGCAAATCAACCAAAACAGATGTACAGAGAAAACACGAGGGGGATAGAGAGATGACTCAGTGGTTAAGAGCGCCTGTTGCTCTTGTACCTACACCTGGTAGCGCACAAACATCTGTAACTCCAGTTCCAGCCGATCTGACCTCTGTGGGCACCAGGCACGCATGTGGTGCGTACATGTACATGCAGGCAAAACACTTACACGCATAAAATAAATTAATCTTTTTAAAAAATTTAAAGAAGTAAAAGCATAGTATGAAACTTCTCTATGTTCTTGAATATTCTCTTTTGCTTGGAGACTGAAGGCGGACCCTATTCTCAAATGTTTGTGGGCCGGGGCTGCAGCAGAAGGTTCCACTTGAGAGCCACGGGTATCTCTCCTCTCCTTCCCTCCTTCTGTGTGCACGTGTGTGTGTGTGTGTATGTGCGAGTGTGTGCGCACGTGCCTGTGCCTGTGTGTGTGTGTGTGTGTCTTTCTCTTTGTCCTGTTTGGACCACAGATTGGAACTGAAAGTTAAGAAGTCCTGCTATGAAGACTTACCTGCTGCCACCCCCCCCCCCAGGACCTCCAGGGCCCTTTCCTGGTAGACTTAGGGTAAGAGAGGAGAGAGGACTCTGGTTTCTACCTCCTATGTCTTCCAGCCCCTCCCCTTCTTTCTTTATTCTCTAATTCCAGAGGAACCTTTGAGTCCTGTGAAGGCTGGTGTGCTTGCCATGCTAAAAATGTACCGAAGTTATAAGCAAGACCAGATCGTCAGTTTCCCCCTGGGCTTCACTTCTAAGACTGTATCTGTTTGCAGAAATGACTGCATCTGGTCTTTTATTTCTTCTGATTCTTTTTGAATCTATTAAACTCAGAAGGGGCTCAGAATGGGCTCAGAAGGAACTCAGAAGAGCTTCCTGATGACTCCATTCCTCCAGGCCCACCTCCCCCTGTACTTCATTAGCTACAAGACTAATAAAAGTGCCAGCACAGGCTCCCAGGTTTGGTATTGATCTGATTTCTGTAGGAAAATCCCTTCTAATCATTCATTCCTACAACTCTCAATGCCCCTAAAAGTTCACAGGAAACTATTACAAGTGGGAACTAACTGCAGATAGCCTCTTGTTTAGGAGTGGGAGCCCATGTCTACTTCCCTCTCTCAGCACTGGGACCTTGTCTGACTTGAACCTGTGCAGGCCTTGAGCATGCTGCTACAAGACCTGGCTGTTATATCTGGAGGATGCTGTTTCGTTGGAGATATCTATCTCCTCTGGCTCTTACAATCTTCCTGACTCCTCTTCCCTGGGCCTTGAGAGGGCCCTGATGAAGGCATCCCATTTAAGAATGAGTACCAAAATCTCTCACTCTCTGCCAATTGTCCAGATAGCACCTGGATTGGTTAACATATTCATTTGCTTGTTGCCTTTCTCCTCTCCTAGAAGCAATCTATAAGGCTGTGAGTATTCTCACTGCTATAGTCATTGAACCTCAAATAAACAAGGCCTTGGATATAGTAAGTATTTGATAAATATTTGTTGAATTGTGAATAAGTGTAATTATATGTTGGGGACGAAGTCATATGTGTTTGCTTGTGCGGGTATACATATGCAATGCTCTGGGTATCTGTCCTTCTTGGCATTCAGGGTCTGGCATTCCTTTAATCTGAAAGCTCTGGGTTTCCCTCAAAGGGAGTTAGCTACCCAGAGACCTCCCAATGATGACACTGCTGTGCTTTCTCTTCTCAGAAGGGACCATGTCTACTCCAGCTGAATCAATGACCAGTGCTGTTTGGATTAACAAGGAGAGAAGGAGCTCACTGTCCCCGGATGAGACTGACTCTGAAGTTGAAGGGATGTTGGAGGACGTGGACAGAAGTTGCCATCAGGCTCCCGAGACTCCGTGGCACACATACCTAGAGATGCATCGCTTGATTCAAAACTTCCATCTGGATGCCAGTCATCAAGGGGACCACCTTGTGGAGTCAGAACTAAGGCTTTCTCCGGAGGGAGACCCTCATGTGTTGGAAAACAATCAGAAGACTCAGCAAGAAACCAAAATCCCAGAGGAAGCCCAGTGTCAAAGCCAGGAGGGCAATATCCCACTAAAGGCAGTGGGCTCCAATTTACAAGGCAGCATTCAGTGTCTTCCTTCTACAAAGAACCTGCACAGGTCTGGAAAACCAGTTCACTATCCATTTCCCCAGAGAAAAGCTCCCAGGATCTCCCAAGCTGCACGCAACTTGGGCTTATATGGCCCACCCTGAAACTTCCACTCAGCCAGCTGTTTCATCCTTGGGGCCATCAATCAGCTCATCAAAGAACCACACAGAGCCACAGCCAGAGCCTTGAACAATGAGCAACACTCGGACAACCCCAATCGTAGGAATCGTGGAAATGAACTTCTTAATGGAAACACGGTGTTTTCCTTCAAAGCTCTAGGTTACCCAAGTCCTACTGCTTACTGTTAGTATGAAAGCCCTTTCCTGTCTATGCAGCCCAATTTTAATCATATAAGGACAATCGCTAAGTAGCCCTGTATGCTCTTCCTCGGCTGGACCAGTAGAACACTTGGTCCCAGGAGTAAAGCAGGAACTTTAACCAAATCGAGATATCCTCACAAAGTCTAGGGGTCAATGATTCTAGGAGATTTTTTTTCCTCAATGTTTTCTGATTCTTTGTATATTCTGGGAAGATCTCTGAGAATTTAGAACCCTTTTTCTGGTTGCTCTATCTGGAGATTTAGAGACAATTCAGTTATTAATAGTCTTCTAATCATTTCATCTTGAGCCTCCCAGACTGTGGTGAGCCTGAGAAAGAAGGGTCAGATCAGGTCCTCTCCAGTGTTCAAGGAGTCCTCGGGAAAGGATACTGTCCTTCACCTGTCACTGAGATGGTGCATCCCGACTGCATTACATATCTGTTTCTGGTCAGCCTTTCCTTCTATCTTTTTTTTCTCCAACCCTCCTATCCGTGTGTTCTCTTCTGCCAATTGACTTCATATTAAAATCCACCATTCATTAGCCGATGTGGTGGCAAATGTGTAGGATCCCAGCAATTGGAAGGTGGAGGCGAAATAATCCGGAGTCCATGCCCGGGTGACAGGAGATCCCGTCTCCAGCCAAGCGACAAACAAAATAGCTGCCATTGTTGAAAATATATAGTCATTGGAGCCAGCAGGATGAGAAAAGGACAAAAAAGGGTCCTCCTGCTTGGAGAATAGGTATCTCCACAAACTACCCCCTCTGCAGCCTAGTGGATCACTCGGGTCTCTCCTGAAAGGCCCAGTATCTGGGGCCCAAGGAGACAGGCGTGGAGTACGAGGTTTATTAGAAGAGTTTTTAGCTTAAACACAGACAGACAGACAGACAGTAGCAAGCAGGTGGGGCTCTGAAGGGAGTGCAGGCACACAAAGCAGGGCTCCTACGTCTTAGGTCTTACGTACGTACCTCTACGTAGCTCTCTACGTACCTCGTAGGTGTGTCGCTACGGGTAACCCCTAGCATCCCAGTCTGGTCACCTAGTATCGCAGATGTGTCACCACAGGAAGTCTGAGGCAATGAAGGGGGCTGCGGATGGGCATAAGTTGGACAGTGTCTAGTTTGTGAATCCATGTTTCTTTCCTGCGATCTCATACAGATTCACAATCCAGCTCAGCTTGAAAGGAGCTCACCAGAGGCTGTGAGGCGAAGCCCGCTGTGAGGAAGCATGGCCTGATTAGCCTCCACCAGACCCTAACACTCCCCGGTATCAAACACACATTTTTAAACAAAGTGAAGTCTGTGTTCCTTCAGTGTGTGTCAGGGAGGGGGAATCCTTCCTTCCTGGTTAATGTTTAGCCTTGGCACCCAAGGCACCTTTCCTTCCTCTCAGGTTCTTTCCCCATCCACATGCTCCTGGGCCCCTGAAATTCACTTCATTTTAGGGAGACACTGTTATTCCTTTCGCGAACAGTGAGTAAGATACTGTTGTTTTCTTTTAATACTCTAATAAAAATCAAAGGCATTTTCTGAAGAAAAAACAAAACTTTGTCTTTTGGTCTTAATTTTTTTCTACGTCTCAATTCACACGTAATTTGTTTTCTGATACTGGTATTTCGTGTATTCATGTACAAGTGTGCACACGTGTGTGGAAGCCAGAGGTCAACGTCAGATGTCATTCCTCAAGAGGGGTCCATTTGGAGTTCTTGGTGACTTCTGTTGCTGTTTTGTGTCTGTAAGTGTGTGGTAGGGTAGGTGCGGCCGGTGTGCACCTGTGCGTGTTGACTGAGGCCAGAGGAGGACGCCAGTGTCCCTCTATCGCTCTGCCTCACCCCCTTGAGACGGTGTCTCTCTAGAGCTAGGCTGGCAGCCAGCTAGCACCAGTGATCCTCCTGTCTCCATCCGCCACAGTGCTGGGGTTGCAGGTGTGCAAGACTACAGCCAGCTTTTTACATGGATCCCGGGGATTCAAACTCAGATCCTCATGCTTCTACGGCAACTGTTCTTAACCATGGAGCCATACCCCCACCCCTACCTTGTTCTTTGAGACAATATCTCTCTCACTGGGACCAATCTGGCTAGACTGACCGGCCAGCCAATCCCGGGGATCCTCCTATCCCTGCCCTATCACTGGGATTGCAAGCCTGTGCTAGCATGCTTGACTTTTTTGTTTGTTTTGTTGGTTGGTTTTTTTGAAACAGATTTTCTCTGTTTTAATTCTGGCTGTCCTGGAACTCACTAAGTAGCCCAGTCTGGCCTTGAACTCACAGAGATCTGCCTGCCTCTGCCTCCTCAGTGCAGGGATTAAAGACGTGTGCTATCATGCCCGGTTTAGATGCTATACTTCTTGATAAACTTGCTTGGCATAAATCATCAGCTTATGCAGGACCAGCTATTGCTTTTTTCTCCCCTGGTCCTCACTCAATACCTCACCATGTGGGACCCTGATTCCTGTGGCTTCGGGTCAGCACAGTAAGCGTTTTATCAACTGAGCTGCCCCTCCTAGCCACTTTGCTTTTGTTTTAAATAAGAACCTGCATGTAGCTTTTAAGTCTCTTTCTTTCTTTCTCTCTCTCTCTCTCTCTGTCTCTCTCTCTTTCTTTCTTTCTTTCACTTTCCCCTTATGTTCCAAAGCACATCTGGCAGCTTATGAGGCAACGAAGAACATATGGTATGTAGAGTTAGCAATCAGGGTTTTAATCCAGCTGTTCTTGATGTAAGATTTGGGGTATGTTATTTGATCCCTTTTGGGGGGTTTCATCATCTTTAAAGTGAGGAAGACGATACTGCCTTTTGAAGGGACTGGAAGTAATGTATAACGTTCCCAACATTCTCAATACAAGGAATGGTTTCTATGTCTCAAAGCTCATTGCATAACTCTCCTTAATCTACCACCCCAGCCTCCTCCTCCAACACTTGCCACTTGAAGACTGAAGATTGTCGGAATCTAGCCACACCCTCCCTCCTAGGCAAATTCAATCCATTCTTCTAAATGTTGCTGCTCTTTTCCCCTGCAGAATTCATGAAGATTATCCTTGATGCCTACCACTCCTCCCCACAGTCTATGAGCTCCTTCCTATCTGAATCCTCTTCCTGTCCAAGCCCATAGAATACAGCTGCATACATGGAGAGAGTACACGGTAAAGATCTCGTGTGCTCATTGCCCGACGGCCTGGTGAATGAGTGAGAAAATGCATGCTACACCCCTTTAATCCTTCCCACTTAGCCAATTCTCCCCCCTGCCCTGAATCAAAAGGACTCTTCCAGAGTTTGGCTGTCTCCTTTTCCTTATGTGTTCCCTGCTAGGGCAGCAGTAAGAGCCCAGTGGGCATATGGACAATAGGTGGTGATGTGTTTAAGAGCTGAAAAGATGGTGTGATCCAAACACAACAGCCAAGGGAGGGGACAGACTCGAAGGCCATGCATCAAGGTTTGCTGTGGCAACAAGCAAGCCCAGATCTCAAACACCGTACCCTGGGCCTATGCTCCAGAGACAGTGTTATCCCCAGTCATATACCACCACCGAGTCACCACTGGCTTCTCCACTCAGGGTAGCAGAAGGCAGTGAATTCATAGTCACGTAGTGGCTCATAAATCGCTTTGGCTCCCATTTCATTGTGTAATGGAACACTTGGAAGAAGTGGATTAGGTTTGCATGCCCACCCCAGCTGTGGTAGAGTTGTTTATGAGTTGGATTTGGAATGCTTGATGCAGGTGGCTATAATCTGGTTGGGTGCTGTCATTCTGGCACCTGTAGCTTGTTTTTGGGATTGGGTGCCGCATGGGTTGATGGGAACTTTTGGCTTAGGGTATAAAAAGTCTGAAGCCCTGAGAGTTGAGGTGGGGGCTGGTTGGGTTGTTGTCATTAGTGTGTTAATTCTTAAAAGAACAAGGGTTGGACAGATTGAGTTTATAGACCATTAGCAGAGATGCCAGTCTGGCTCACTTCAAGCTTTAGTACAGCCTAAAAGAGGCTGGGAAGATTTCTACCTTTCTCTCATTCTGTATGAAGGCCTCTTGTAAAAGTGGCGAAGATTTCTTTCTGTCCTTCCTTTCTCTTTCCCTATGTTGAGAGTAAAAGATTGTAGCGTACTGCAACATCATTGTCAAAGTCAGCCACACAGTTACCCACTGTGCAGTAGGAATAGTCATCCCATATGTTTGGAGGGGATTTAGAAACGGAAACCTGACTGGAGATGTGAGGGCCAGAGCCCGGGCCCTGGAAGCACGACTCTACCATTGGTCCTTACTAGGCCAATCAGAGAAACAAGTGGTGGCAGAAAGTAGAAAAAGGAGATTTATTCAATGTAGCCACATCGGAAGGAAGAACGGCTCCCCAGGTCCATCTTCAGGGGTCCTATTTTGAAGTTCAGATTTAGAGGCTAGAGATATGCATAGCTAAATGTCTAGGTCAAAGTGTGGTCTACCCATCACTGACCGGGCTCCGGTGTGCAACCAAAGCTTATAAAAGTTTGCTTCTACCTGGGGCTGTCAGGACTAGGTACTCCAGTGTTTGCAGTGAGCTGAGAATCAAGTGTTCCTAGGAGCAGAGCTGGGGAGAGGGGAGGAGGGCTGATCTTTTCTTAGTTCCCTTCTTTCCCACAACGCTGCTTCAGATAAGAACATTAGACCAGAACCACATCATTCACATGCTTACCTTCCTACTAACTCTTGGGCTGTCAAACCTGCTCCAGGCAAAGGACTCAGATTATACCTGGGCTCTCTCTCTCTCTTTCTCTTCCCCTTTCCCCCCCCTCTCTCTCTCACACACACACACACACACACACACCCTTCTCTGAGTTTCTTTCCTGTGCTGCCCAGAACTGGGAGAAACCCTTCCCATACTCTCCTCAGTTAGCAGAAGGCTCTCCCCAGGTAGGAAACCACCAGCTCTCATTGTAAACCCTGCATAAGGCAGACAAGCTTCACTAGGGGATCCCTGCCTGTTCCATGAGATCCCTATGTTGGTACTGCCTCAGGCTTCCGAGGGCACAGAGCAGGGAGTTGGGGTTCCAATCCCCCTGTTGCTGGAACCCCTGTGACCCTTGCTGAGCCGAATTTCCCAGCTGTAATCGGAGCTGAGAATAAATTCTTCTGGAACTACTGGAGAAAGACAAGATTTCCCTAAGCTAGGAACAAACAAAAAAAGTCTTTAAAGGTTGCCTGTGCAGCAGGAGCCAACCTATCCTTCTCCACTAGGGGGCGGGCTCCCGTGCTGTCTGATCGCCCAGTTTCACACTTACTGATAGTGAAGCTGTCTTCCAGCTCGTTTTGTTTTGTTTTGAGACAAAGTCTTTCCACATAGGCTTGGTGGTCCTGGAACTCACTATGTAGACCAGGCTGGCCTTGAACACACAAAGATCCACCTGTGTCTACCGGCCTAGTGCTGGGATTAAAAACATTCACAGTCACACGCGGCACCCAACTCTTTAAGACTTGAATTTCAAACTCCGTTTCTAACAGACTGATTTGCCACGTGCCTGTACTTTCAGGGGAAGCCCTGGGTAAGCATTTGGCACATCTGGAAGGCTGGTTGACAGACCGCAGGCCTCTGCTATCAGAATCACGCTGAAGTTCAGGTGTGGGGGTGGGGGTGGGGTAAACAGACTGATTTACTTTTGTAGCAAATTCCCAGGTGACCTTGATGGTGTTGACCTGGGAACCGCACTGAGAACTACCGTTCTCGGGACTGCGGCCCAAACTGGCAGATTTTAGAATGTGGGGATTTTGGGGGACTTTTGCTTTCAATGGTAAATTATAGGGGCTATTTTGAAGAAAAGGGGGGAACTCCCATTGACACCAGAACTATACCGTTAAGGTAGTTTTTCAGTGGTGTAACCCCACCCCATCCAGCACAGGCTGTAAGAGGCAGAGAGATCCAGGCGGTGGTGGTGGGTTCAAAAGGCTCCGCTGGCTATTGAATTGAGATGAGGAGAAAAGAGTGCGAAGAAGGGCTTTGGTGCAGACTGCCTGGCTTTGGATCCTCTCTGTCACTGGTTATGTCAGCTGAGCACATTCCTCAGATTCTGAACCATGTGCCTTCCCTTGTACCGTGGAGACAATGCTAAAAGCGGTGTAGGAAGCACTCACCGCGGAGTCTCCTACAGAGCTAGCAGCTAAGGGCTGTGGGCTGTTCATGCTGGGAGAGGCACGCAGGTGTTTCCGGTCAACTGGCCACAACGTCAGTGCCACATTTGATCCAAAGGTGGGACTTAAACATGCTGTTTTTACTCCTTTATTGTGAGTTTTGTTTTTTCTTTATCTCTCTCTCTCTCTTCTTTCTTTTGTGTTGTTGTTGCTGCTTTTTTGAGATAGCGTCTCACTGTGTAGTCTTGGCTGGCTTAGAGCTGGCTATGTAGCATAGGCTGGCCTCAAACAGACTACCTCTGCCCCAGAGTGCTAGGATTAAAGGAGAATGCTACCACACCCAACTTTGTTTCAGTTGGGAAATTTATTTTTATTTTTGTGTCTCTGAGTGCATGCCACATATGTGGCTGCCCACAATGGCCAGAAGGTGTTAGATTTCCCAGAACGAGAGTTGCAGGCAGTTGTGAACCACCTGACATGGGTACTGGGAACTGAAATCAGGGTCTCTTTAAGAACAATAAAAGCTCTTAACTGCTGAGCCATTTCTTCACCACCTTGCTTTGTTTCTGAGACAGTATCTATGTAGCTCAAGCTGGCCTGAAACTCACTATGTAGACTAGGCTGGTCTTAAACTTGTAGCCATCCTCCTGTTTCTGGTGTTTAAGTAAGTACTGGGATTATTGGTGTGAATCACCGCACCTGGCTCTTCACTGAAGTGTTTGAGGAATTCCTATCGATTCTGAAGGGTGGAAATTCCCCCAAGAAAGGTGCCTGGCTCCGGACTTTTACTTTAGGGACCACTGCCACCATGTGGCCACCTGCAGGCAAAGACAAACACCTACCATTAACTGAAAACAACAGAAATCCTCCTTTCCCATGAAAGGGGCTTCTGTGCTACACAAATGCCCCACCACTGAGATACATCCCCAGCCCTCGGTTAGCTTTTTGACACAGGCTCTCACTACGTTGCCCAGGCTGCCCTTGAATCTGTGGTCCTTCTGCCTCAACCTCCCAAGTAGCCGGGGGGGGGGGGGGGGGGGGCACAGGTCTGCACACATGGTCAGGCTTGCACATTTGATTTCAATTGCCCGTGGATGCCTTTCAGTCCTGTGGCTCTCAGGTACAAATATCATTATTTCCGCAGGTGGTTGTGGCCAGTGATCTGTTTGCCTGACGAAGGCACAATGGCCGGGCTTTCTTTGGTAAAGAGAGATACCAAATTTGCATAAATGCCAAAAAATAAGATATTCTTTATTTGATTATTTTAAAAGACACTATGTTAAAGAAGTCAAGCCAGAGTTTAGTCTGAGTGCTCAGCATCAAAACTGAAGTTACTTACTGGATGGGGAAAACTTATATTAAAAAAAAAAAAAAAACCTTTAAGTTTGAAAATCTCATATACCTGTACGTGTATATGGGTATGTGCACATGTGTGCAGGTGCTCACACAGGCCAGAAGAGAGCGACCCCTGGAGCTGGGGTTACAGGTAGTTGTGAGTTCTCTGACCTTGGTTTGGGAACCACACTTGGTTCCTCTGCGAGAGCAGTATGTACTCCTAACCACCTAAGCAGCCCACTATTACGTTTTTCATTGTAAGCCAGCTTTCCATTGTTACTACTCCACACAAGAAAAATTTCCTCTAATGTTTGAAAAAAGTTCCTTTATCTTGCCCTGAAATTAAAATCTGAACATATATGGACACAATTATCTCCCTCCCCTTTTTAAAAAATTCTTAATCTGCTGTTTTCTGGTAGAGGTACTTCACTTAAGAACCTAGGTGGCATCTCGAGGCTGCTTCTCCAAAACACACACATGCTGAGACGATGCACAAAAGCTCCCAACAATTATTTAAAGCTTCCCTGAGCGACTGTACCGCAGCATACACATAAGAAGTCAGTATAGTGCTTTTTATTGTTTGAAGAAACAATCTCATGTAGTTCAGGTTGGGCTCAAACTTACTATGTAGCCAAGGCTGGTCTTGAATTCCTGATCCTCCTGCCTCCATGTAGGTATGTGTTATCATCCCTGGCTAGTATGGTTTTTGTGATTTTGGTGGTGTTGCTTTCTTGAAGTAGGTTGGCTATGACCCTATCTGGCTTGGAACTCGTTGAACAGTTGCCTAGAACTTGTGGCAATCCTCCTGCCTGTGTCTCCGGAGTGCTAGGATTATAGGCATATGACACTAAGCCTAGCTTTTATGGGGCTTGTTTTTATTTTGCAGCGCTGAGAATTGAACCAGGGACTGTACCTATCACTAGGCCACATCCCAAGCTGAATTTCCCACCCACATTCAGAATTCTCAACACATAAAGTTGGGAAGGTGCTGTCCTTGGCAGGGTACCGCAGGAAACTCCCAGATGTTCAGAGTAAGAGGATCTGGCTGGACTTTTCGGGAAAAGTCCGGTGTTGGGAGAGAAGGAGAGGCAGCTGGAAAAGCACACTGGGGAAGGAAACCAGGGAACAGAGTTTAGAAAGTGCAGGGGCTGAGTAAGGAGATGGAGTACTTGGAAACTGGCGGGAAGGGAGGAGGGACAGAGGAAGGGGTTTCCTTCAACAACCAATTTGCCTTTGTAGTCCAGCTACTTCACTAAGGGACGCCTGCGTCATCTCTGCGGGTCCTCACCTAGGGGTATTGAGCAATGCACACAGTGTGTCACAGGGATGTTTCGCCAGCTACCATTGCTTCTTTGGTTCCATATGTGGGGAGGCAGAAGCAGAAAGCAAAGGCACTGGCATGACCCTCAGAGCTTGATTAACCTATCTCCCAACCTCCTTCCACCGTGAAATAGCCATCCTTAAAAATAAAAAAAAGAAAGAAAAAGAAAAACACCACACACACATTGAGTTTTAATGAGAAAATAACTGTATAGTTGCATCGAACGCCTCGGTCACTATAAAACCAAAGCAGAATAAAAACATTTAAGTGGTTAACATAACACAGGAAAGCCAGGTACAGAGTATAATTTTTTCAAACACAGTATGGCTGCCCTCCCCCTACTTCCTTCCATTTAAGAAAGAAAAAAGAAAAGAAAAGCCATTTGGATAAAGAATAACACAAAATCAAGATTGGCAGCTCACTGAATGCTTAAAATTCAGAAAAGTGTTTTTAACTGAAACTGGATGCATTCACCATCTCTAACACTTAGGCTATTTTTTTTGTTTTTCAATACATAGTTTAAGTCCATTCTTTAGGTGGAAAAAAGTTCTTTGAAGACAACCATCAACACTATTTTGGTGTTTCTTGTTCTAGTATATATATATGAATGTGTGTGTTTACGTGTGCGTATGTGCGTGTGAACACTGATCTATATACTGTTTCTATGCTATTGCCTAGGGTGGGGCAGGGCAGCATGCATGGGTAAGAGGAAGAGACATGCGCCGTGTCACCCAAGTGCAGCCCGGCCTCTGCCACAGACAGACCCTGCTTCCCCGTCTCTAGATGAGAATGCCACAGCTGTCAGTCATCGGCTCTGGAGGAAAGGTCGTGTGTAAACACTGCAGTGTGGAAAGCCTTTCGGGAAGGTTTTTAACACCTATGGAAGCTAACTGTTTCTTACAGCTGAGACTAATGAGCTGGTGTGCTGATGCGGGGTAGAGCAAGCATCCGAGGCAAAACTAGTGAGGAGCCTCTTCATCTCAGGCGTCTGGGGCAGGGAGAGCTTTTCCTCCAGAGGTCTGCTCCATGCTGGGAAAAGTGACAGGGGCCCTGCACGAGATCCTAGAGCCTAGCACAGTGAGAAGTCCAAAGCAATGGCTCATATGTTTCTTGAATGAGGAAAACCAAATAAACACACACACCCCAACAACAACAAAATACCCTCAAGAACACAGAAAAGCTGGTTCTCCAATGGAGCTGTGATTCTTATCTTAATAGAATACGCTAGAATGGTCAGGGCACAGAGGGAGGAAACAGATGGCAACCATTAGAAGGCAGTTCAGAAAAAAAAAAAAAAAAGTGAAATTTGGAAATGGAGGAGCCAGTGTAAAAAGCTGTGTGCCCCGGGGAGGAGTCACAGAAACAGGGTGTCTCCTCATCTACAATGGAGTGTGGCCCCAAGGAACCCAGCCCTCTAATCTCTGATCCTTCAGAACTTCTTGTTCAATCTACCGCAGTCGAAAGACCACTTCATCCGCCACCAAAGTAACTCCGTGGACTGTATGGGCTCCGGCTGCCAATCACTCCTCAGTGTAACCTGAGTGGGTCCGAGGGTCCCTTCCAAACAGGACGGGAGATTTAAGGAAGTCATGGGAACCGTTTCCTCTTCCGAAAAACTGGGAAGTTGGCCTGCATCGCCTCCAGCCTCTTCCAGATACAAGGAAACACTATTTTCTTTCCTGTATGGCTCATAGTACTAACCTCCCCTCTAGCTGCTTTAACTGCCACTGTGCTGAGCCATGCGGTGACATGGGTCCCCGCAGTTTCCCCGTGTGCCCTCAATCCCTGTATTTCCCTGGGGAAGGAGCACCCAGATACTGTATACTCAGGCCAGGCATCTGGGGCCTCCGGTTGGAACTCCTTAGACAAAGGTGACTTTTCTTCAGTGTGCTCGTCCACCTAGGAGGACTTCTAATCTGACACAGATGTCATGTTTCTGGACGTTTGCTTCTGAACCAGCAACTTACTCTAAAGCAAATTCCCCAATGGCTAGCATTAAAAAAAAAAAAAAAAAAAAACATTACATCTAAAAGAATGAAGCATCTAAAGACAGCGTGCGCTTCCCACATACAAATTTGGCTACCATCTGCAGATTTTGGCTTCCAATTATAGGTTCCCTTGGCAGTCTTTTTTTTTTTTTTTTAAATGCTTATAAGTCATTAGAGGATTCCATCTTTTTACTTTGTGCCCGCTATAAGCTCCCCCACCCCAAACTCAACACTAGTCTAATGAAAGAGCAAAGGTAATATGCCAAATGGTACATATAAATATTGTGGAATTGCTCATTAGAATAACGGATCTTATGACATAATAACATAAAAACGAAAATGAATTTTAGCAAAGTCTGATTTAATTATTGCTTTTAAGAAATAGTTTTAAAATAAAGGAAAAATAATGAAGACTGGTTAGTTCTTCCACCTTTTCCTCCCCCTCCTTTTCTTCCTCTGCCCCAGAAATGGCCCCCCTCCTGGCCATAAATGAAATGTTTTCTCATCCAGAAACTCAGGGCACCTGATTAGTGAACGCCCTTTTCATATTGCTTTAAATGACAGAAAGAATAAAGCTGGAGCCCTCTGTAATACGCGAGGCATGAATACAAAGCATAAGAATAAATAGGATATGTTCTAAATGTCAAATTATCAATACAAAACTGCTCAAAACTTCACGATTGTGACTCATGCAAATACCAATGTTAGGTCAGTTCAATATTAGAAATACTGCATCACCCCTGTGCCTTTATATCCCTTTTCATAAAAAAGAAAATTGTCACTCACTCCTGAAGCTGGCTGACAGCTATGGAGGAAATACTGTACACCCATATGTCACGATCAACCTGGAACTTTAATACACGCACACACACACACACACACACACACACACACAGGCATACCCTTATTTGTGAACATCATACACTCTTAACACAGGCACACAAAGGCATTCACACCCACAAAACACACAGCATCATTAGGATTTGTAGCTGGTTCCACTCTGTATTTAAATTTCTATTCTATATTTTTCTCTTTGTCATCCTGAAAAACACTGGCTGTTCAACAAAAATAATCTCTTCCTTCTTTCCTTTCCCGAATTTTCTCCCTCCCTCTCCCTTTCTCTCTCTACCTCCATGACTTTAATGTGGCCTCTCAGAACCAAAACAATCCATCCTATGCCCTGACCATCTCTAAGGCCCACTTTAAAATACAAAATAGTTATAAACACCTTATATCTGACTTTCCTAAGGCAGAGTCTGTCCCCTTTCTGTTTTCAATTATTGCCATTCTAAAAATACCCCTACCATCTTGAACCAAGCTGTTGAGTGTGTACAGATTTACCCATGTTCCTATCCCCCATCCCATCATAAAAATAGTCATTGCCCACTAAATATAGTTTTCATGTGAAGAAACGTAACTGTGAAAGTGTGGTTTCCTAAACTGAGCAGTCAACAGTCGAAGCAGACAAGGTCCTAAAGCTAATAACCCATTTGGTTTGGCTCCCTCCCACGCCGTTCTCAACCTCCTTGTGTAGAATAGATTGCATCTGCAACATGAAGAGATACTGTCTTAAAAATACGGATTTTTTTTTTTTTAATATATTGGGACCATTAAGTGTTCCCAGTTTAAAATGATTACACCTAAGAGAGATTGAATCATCATTGCCCTTTTTGGGGGGCAACTATAGAAAAACAGCATTTGTTTTATGGCTGCTGAAGAAAATGGAGTCAACCCAACACTTCTGATTGTGAGAGAGTGAGAGAGAGAGGGTTTGGGAAGCTGGTGTGGAGGAATAGCCTCTGTGCTGCGGACTGCACCAGCCTGGGCCCTGTCCGTAGCCTTGGAGTGACCATGTCCCCGTTTGCTCCTCCTCATCACTCAGCCAAGGCTGGCCTCAGTTCTGTTCTGTCCACAGCAACTATGCTGACTCGTTTGTTACGTCTGTGTCCCTTTGGATCAGTTGTGGAATGGTCCAAAGCCAGAGGCTTCGAGTCACAAAGAAATCATTTCTCTTTGGACTCTCTGGTCTCAGAATGTGATGGGTGGACTTCTTCTTCGCTTCTTTTTATATATATATATATATATATATATATATATATATATATAAAATGTCATTGTGTATTGCAGCTGCTGGTCTACATGAGGGCTGTTGAGTTTGTATGCACTTTAATAAATACTCCATTAAAATGCTTCTGATTGGGTAATTTCTTGGTTTCTCTGCTGCAACTCCTTTAGCAAAGGAGTTTCCTGGGCTGAAAAGAAGCCTATTCATTGTCCTCCTCTTCCTGGTTGGCATAAATCCCTGCCTCCCAGCGCAAGGCCAAAGCGCTCTTTCTTCGGTTAACCCGAGTAGCCTCCAGGACCTGGAACGAGAAAGGGAGAAATTAACACAGAGTTCACAGAAGCACAGGAACCACTTCCACCTTTCCTCCCCTCCGCTCCTTTTCCTCACTCAATACCTTGTTCACAAGACAAGGTGATACGGATCTAGCACTGCTGTGGGTAGGTGACGAGGAGCAGAGAGACAGGAAAAGGGGGCGGGGGTGGGGATGGAAGGTGCTGGATATGACGTCATTTCAAAGCCAAAGTCCACTACTGAATTTTGATGATGACTCACGGTTTCCAATATATATATATATTTTTTAAAGTCACATATTTACAAGGTTCCTTAAAGTAGGCTTTGACTCTGCCTTGGGTTTTTTTGTTTTTGTGGTGCTGGAGACCGAACCTGGAGCACTGAGCAGGCTGGACAAACAAACGCTGTGCATCTGTATCCCCCAGCTGAAAATTCCAAGTCGCTTTCCAAAGCAGCCCAGTCCTGTTGTGCACAGACCTTTACACCACACTGAATCTGTGTCGTCCAAAGTGTCAGCCGCTACCCACATATTGCCAGCGGGCCCCTGAAGTACAGCCGGACAGCTAAGAATTGAAATATTTCAGTGAATTATAATTTAAATTTAAATAGCCCCCTGTGGCTAGCAACTGCCATTTTGAACAGCACAACTGCAGACCCTCCTGGCTGCCTCATAACCAAAGGTGGGGAAGGAATGCCTAATTGTGGGTCAAAAGTCTGCAGACCCACGTGACACTAGGAAACCATTTACATCACAAGAATCTACTATGGCAGAATGCAAATAGCCATGAATCGTGGGGACAGGGAAGCTTTGAGGGCAGTAAAAATTCATCCGGATTCTGGTGAGTGTGACATCAAGGTCATGTGCATTAATAATAAAAGAAATCATCAAGGCCAAGTAGGCTCAATCCCGAGGAGGTGGGACCCTCCTCCCTCCTGTTAATCAGAATCGTCTGTGGGCTCCTGAGAAGCCATGTCAGGCCACCTGTTCCAGCTTTAGCTCGGATAGGATGGAATGAATCCAGGTGAAAGGCATGTAAGTGGCCAGGACACGGGCAACGGAGCCAGGTCAGCTCACTGTAACAAAAGCAAGCTCATGCACGGTGTTGGCTTAGGATGCAGAGCTTCTGACTTCAAAGAAAAGTTCTGATTGGTTTTCCAAACTGTAATGAATACTATGCTTCTATTAGAAATGAATGTTTAGGCAAGAGGCAATGATGTTGGCAACTCCAGAGAGATAGGAAGATGCCAAGTGGAAGCAAATGCTGGGTAGAGTAAAGGACAGAGGTCCATCCCAGCACGCTACTTTGCATCTGTGTCAAATGCAAGGACTACCCAGAGTTTCTGTATGCCTCCATCTGGGAGGTCTTCCCCACATCTCCCAATATGGGCAGCTGGACTTGACAGGTAGGATGCAGTCACCTTTGCTGTGTGAAGGATGCATTGTGAAGAACCCACAGTCATGTCACAATTAGACACTTTGGGTGTATACTATCCAAGACTGATACATTAGAAAAAAGCACATTGTCTCGCCTGGTAGCTGAATGGATGCAATAGCATGGGATACTGGATGGATTGTAATGCCTGGACCTTACACTTCAGTTTTGTCTCTTGTTCATCTTGTATTTCAAGTGTCTTTTTTCAGTGGGGATTGCATTTGCCCTGACTGCATAGGCTAGAGATGATGTAACCTTGCATTAAGTCTCAAACTCCAGTGCCTTGGTATCCCTGTGTCAATACAAATAAATTAAAAATAACAAAGCAGGTTTTTCTCTTTCTATTCACACTCATTTACTTCCCCCCTTTCTCTATCTTTCTCTCTCTCTCTTTAATTTATTTTCATGTGTATGATGTTTTGCCTGCATGTCTGTGTAGCACTTGAATGCCTTAGTGCCTGCAGAGGCCAGAAGATGGCGCTAGACACCCCCTGGAACTGGAATTCCAGATCCTTGTGAGCTGCCATGTCGGTGCTGGGAGGCCAGGTCCTCTAGAAGAACAACCAGTGTGCTTAATTAACCATGGCGCCATCTCTCCAGTGTCCTCTTTTTCCCTTTCTTTTGAGACAAGTTCCCATCATGTAGACCAGGATAGCCAAGAACTCATTATCCGCATCAGCCCCCAGAGAACTAAGATTATTGGCATGTGGGTACTGTGCCTGGCTTTAAGTCTCATTTTTATGTTTATTAAATCTCAGTCAAATTTCCTTGCTCTATTCTTCAGAAACCCGTGTTAAAATTCACCTATCCACCAATGTCACCAATATTGACTGGGTTCCCAACATGTCACCAGCACAGTATGTGCTGTATGTGGGGATATGGGAGTTCCTTTCCTCAGAGAATTCAGTCACAAAAGGTTCAACAGGCAGGAAAATTTTATAACTGTAGAAGCATTTTGCATAGCTTAGGTTTGAGCACCTATTAATCAAGAGCTCAAGTAACTCAAGTATGTAGTAATGAGCTCTTCACTCATTCCCTCGAATTTGGATGTCCCGTTCATGTGATCTGGAACTTCTGATGAAATCTAAATAGCTCAGTTAAGACATAGAGAGGAAAATGAATGAACCAGTATAGAAATGTCTGGAAACATCAGGGTAAAGCTGTCCTTGGACTCTTGAGGCTTAGGACTGAGGTAAAGTCCTGTAGTAGATCTTGGAAAGACTCAAAAGCCAAGCCCTCAGGGAAGGTATGAGTGAGTTCTATATTTAATTCAGATGTGAGGTTGTGTGGTTCAATCGCTAGTCAACTCTGAACTCTTTAATACCTCTATTATTATATATTAACTTTACTTTCTAAAGCCTTTACTGGGTCAAAAGTGCAAGTCTCTGGGGCTCTAGTCATAGCACACTTCCAATCCCAAGTACAATGCACCAGTTACCTGGGTCTGTTCTGGAAGATTCAACCATTATTGCTCACGTTTACTTACGAAGAGACAGCTGCGTGGGAAGGCTCAGTAACTTGCCCGGCATTCCTCAGGCAGTAGGAGGAAAAGCCAAGACTCAAACCTGAGCTCTGCAGGCGTGAGGTCAGTGCTCCAGGCCATCAAGCCCATGGCCACTCAGCGGCTGTGGGACACTCACTGGCGCAGTAAGCACCCTATACAACCCGGTTTAAGGTTTTATTATTGGTTTCACAGAGTAATTCAACTCCAGGTCTGGTGAAAGAAAAACTATCAGTTCTCTTTGAATAATCAATCTCTAACTCTTATCGTCTTAGGGATTTCAAGCCAGGTGTTCAACTTTTTTTAAGTGGCAGTCAAACGAGAGCTGCGTAGTAAAGGACAAATGGGTTAAATCGTGAGTAATTCTGTCGATACTCCTGCTAATTACTAACAGCTGAGCCGGTGTTTTCTTCAACTGAAGATTGACTGGGCTCAATTCTATGTTCCTTGTATATCCTTGACCAGCGTTCCTCTTTCTAAACCACACTGGCTCAGTGAACATATGGGAGTAGGGCCTGATTCTCCAGGGCTATTTTCTAAATGAGAACCGGAGTCAGACAGTGAGGAAAGTACGTAGCATGATATTCTCAACATTCACTTTAAATCTTATAAACATCAGTAACCAACAGATTAAATCTGCAGCCACAAAATATAGTTATTTTGCTAATAATGAGTCAGGTTCAAAACACATTTGATGTTGGAGGTTGATATAACCAACTTGAAGAACAATTTGCAAGAGCTGGTAAATAAACACAAGTATGTCCAGGTGTAGGTAGAGGAATTGTTCTGTAGATGCAGAGGAAGATGCTTGGTAACAAATATTCATTAGTGATTGCCTAGCATGCAAGAGGCCCTGGGTTCAATCCCTAGCATCACAAAAGAAACAAACAAGAACCAAAAAAAGTTCACCAGCAACAACTTAATCTACAGTCCCATCAGCAGGAAAGTGAATATAAAGAAGGGTTCTGTTTTCTCAACAGAACATGGCTCTGAGAGTTCTAATTAATACTTTAGAATCACAAGTTAAACAGGGACACATCTAAAAACAGAGCAGGAGCTATGGCTTGGTGGCTCAAAGAATTGGCTGCTTTTGTGGAGGAACCAGGTTCGATTCTCAGCTCAAGACCATCTGCCACTCCAGTTCCAGGGGAGCCAATACCCTCTTTTGGCCTCCAAGGGCACTGCATGCACATAGTGCACAGACACACATGCAGCCCAAACATCGCACACATAAAATAAAATGTAAAAATAAAATAAATAAAAGCAATTGGTGGTACCCACGTGACTTACCGTTTATAGAAAGTTTAGAGCATGCAAAAAAAAAAAAAAAAAAAAAAAAAAACCCTAAGGTGTTCCTTATGTGTTTATATAAATATGTAGTATAAAAACATGCACAAAAATGAACACCATTACAGAGAAGATGAGGGACAGAAACAGAAAAATGGGAACTGGGAGAAGTAACAAGAGGGCTTGAATTGCATTTGCCACATTAAATTCTTTGAAAACTATCAGCCGATACGATGGAACTGCAAGGATGGACAGTGACAGAGGGAGATGTTCTCTTACTAAGGCGAGGGAAACTTAGCAGGCTGGCCCCACGATTTCAGGAGCGCGTTGCAGGCTGCATTCTTGGGCTCTAGTATTCTTCCCCACACACAGTTGACACTCTCCATAAATTATGAACCTGTTGGATGAATGATTCTCTCTACAGTTCTATACATTTAAAACGATCCTTTTGAAATAAAAATGCAATAGTATAGAAATAAAAATATAAAGCACTACACTTTCTAAAAGAAAAAAGAAATATGGAAAAACAGCTTTCTGAAAAAAGAAAGATAGGATTGGAATTATAGCTTAGGGTAAAGAGTGCTTGTCTGAGAGTGCTGTGTCAAACCCTGGATTCAATCCCAAGCATGCATATGTATGCATGTATGTATACAAGCATGTGTGTGCATTCGTATGTATGTGTGTACGCATGTACATTCGTATGTATGTGAGCATACAGCATTTAGATTTTTTTTGGTGGGTGGGTGGGGGGCGGAGTGACACGGGATTTCTCTTTGTAACCCTGAATGTCCTGAAACTTCATATGTAGACAAGGCTGGCCTGGAACTCACAGAGATTCTCCTGCCTCTGCCTCCTGAGTGCTGGGATTAAAGCCACATACCACTATAACTTGCTTTAAATTTAAAATTCTTAATGTGTACGTGATGTGTCTTGGATTCAATTCAATCCTTAGCATGTGCGTGCATGCCTGTGTGTGTGTGTGTGTGTGTGTGTGTGATGTGTGTACATGTATATGAATATATACACATATACATACAAATACATATACACAGAGTAATATTGCATTTTAAAATTGATAAATTTATAAATTTGTGTGTACATGAGTGTGTGAGTGTGTGTGTGTGTGTGATGTGTGTACATGTATATGAATATATACACATATACATACAAATACATATACACAGAGTAATATTGCATTTTAAAATTGATAAATTTATAAATGTGTGTGTACATGAGTGTGTGAGTGTGTGTGTGTGTGTGTGTGTGTGTGTGTGTGTGTGTGTGTACACATGCATCAAGTGCCTGCAGAGACCAGTAGAGGGCATCAGACCCCCTGGAGCTGGAGTTACAGGTGATTGTGACCCACCAGATGTGAGCGTAGAAACCAAACTCCCTGTGGCCCTCAGCAGGACAGCAAGCGCTCTTCACTGCTGAGCCATCTCTCCAGCTCCAGCAGTGCCGCATTCTTACAGCCCATGGATTTGTGAAATTTGAGTAAAAGGAAGCTGCATGAGGAAGCAGGAGGTTTGGGAGGAAAGTCCACCGCTTAGCTGAGCTTCCAAAACAAAAATACAGGTTCCCAGATTGGAGAGAGGAAGGAGGGACTGGGTTGGTTTGCCTTTAAAATAAACCATCCTCAATCCATAGAGCAGAGCTCCCTGGGAACTGTGTTAAGATTAATCAAATACTAGTCAGAATCAGGAGCTCAGTCTGTAGGATGGCACTGTTTACTAACCAGAACAGAATATATTTGCTATTTGTGCCTGAAGAAACTAAAAGAATCCGCACAGCCTGCCATAGTTGCCCTCTTGTTCAACGTCTTCCAGATCTGGTGGCCAAGGCCTTCTCCAGCCCCACCACCCAGCACAGCACAGCGCAGCGCAGCAGAGCACAGCCGTGTTCACTGTCTGTGGCCTCCAGCATTTCAGTCAGCTCCAGTTCAGAAAGGCCGGGCAGAAAATGCACGTGGACAGAAGGCATTTTTTTCCTGCCATTCTCATTGAACACAGCAGGAGACAGCAAACCACAACAGCGTGCACCGGGTTCGAGCATGCATCAGAACCCAGACAGACAAGTTGAAAAGTACCTCGGAAGTCACCTTGCAAGACAGTAACTTAGAGGTGTACTGGCAGGGAGGGAAAAGACCAGGGTTAGTACATGTCAAAGACACATTCACGGACTCCCCCTCCCCCCGAGGCTGGGCACTGGCACCGTGCCAGAAGTGAGTGGAAGGGAAAGAGGCTTGGGGGAACTATTATACAACCTCTCCAAGTATTGCTTCATCTGATATTTGTTTATTTAAAATCTGTATCTCTTGAGGCAAGTAGATACTCTATTACTCATTAATAAAAATATCAGATAAGCCAGGCTTTGTTAATTCAAGATGTTGTTTTCATTTTCTGCGCACTGAATTAACAAGGTTTCTTCTCCCCCGTTGTCTAACCAGCTGCCCACCAGCCAGGACCTAAGTTGGCCATTCTGGATTTGATGGATTCTGTGACCAAATGGCCTTTTCTTTTCCTGTAGGCTTCTCTGAACTTTACCAGCCTTGTGTCCCACTGTGTCATTACAGCAAGTCCCCAATAATAAAATGAAAAGAGGGGGACATGGAGAATGGGGGGAGGAGGAAGGGAGGGAGAGCCATATTTGTGGAGACAGGTTCTCTAAAACAGACCTAAGGATGGCACGATCTGCCTAAGCCGCAGCCTCCCTCGACAGAACCTTGGGAATCTGGGTAAGAGTCCAAGCTTGGAATGGTCCTTGGATAATGATCTGGGATGAACTGTCTTTTAGTTCCTGGAGACACTCACTGGAGATACAGAGAACAAGGCAGCTGGTCCACATGCTAAAGGGATCTGGACCCTTTAGCTAAAGACTGCTAAAGGGTGAAGTCTGCCCAAGTTCTGAGTGTGTGTGTGCATGTGTGTGTGATGGGGGACACCTTTGAAAACTGAGTTTTTGTCCTGTTCTTTGTCACTGAGCTTCAATTAAAAAAAAGCGAGGTCATCCACAGATGATAACTTCCTGTCACTGACGTGGGTCCTCCCAGGTAGACATTCCCTCAGGGTTCAGTGTTTCAATTTCCACCTGTCATCAACTGAGCCCTAAAACTATCCCCTTATTTCCAGCAGGAGAGGACAATTCAGAAACATGACAAAAGGCCACCAAAGGCAGGGTGACTTTCTCACACCCCTCCCTGGCAAGAATTCTACTGGCCAGGAGCCAATCAACTTATCCTGTATATGATTTACTTAAAATGTGAGTCAGGGTCTTTAACCCAGGCTATTCTCAAACTCCTCATATGGCAGGAGATGACCTTGAACTTTTGGCTTTCTTGCCTCTGTCTCCAGAGTGTTGAGGTTACACTCATATGCCACCAGGCCTTGGAATGTGCTTTCCCCAGAACAAAAAGCATACACAAGAAACATAGAATGCACTTAAAAAGCACTCGTGTGCATCATGACTGAATGGTCCATGACTCTCCGGCCAGCTCATGTGCATCATGACTGAATGGTCCATGACTCTCCAGCTAGCTTCCAGCGAAGCTGCCGGGGTACACTGTTGAATCACAAGAGAAGAAACAGTATGCTTCTAAGACTGCACTTCAGACTAAAAACACCTAAAGAGGGACTCTGTACCCAAATGGGGCTGGCTAACATGACTTAGTAAGCTGCTGCTCGCACCTGCCCAGTGAAACCCAGTAAGACTTTCTGCAGCAGCTACACAGCTCATGGCTCCATCCACGGAGAAGCCGGTTGGCCTCGACAGGTAGCTAAGGGAGCATCTGGCATTAATCCCAGCAACATTTGAATTTGGGATTATCCAACCAGGACATGAAAGGCTTTGAGTTGGCAAGGACTTCCTACTGTGAACCTCAGAGCATTCAAGTTGAGGGTGACTGCATAGCTTATCCAAACTGGGATGCTATCCACAAACACACTGGGACAACAGGCAGAAACTAGGTAGTTTATCGATCCAAGGTATTTGTGACCTGAGTGTAAAGGTGTGTGTGGGGGGGAGGAGGGTGTGCACTGATGAAAGATAAAAACCTGAAGCCAGGGAGCTTGCATGAAACCTAGGGCTACCCCCAGGCTTGTGGGGACCATTCAAAACAACGCTTAATTCTCTTACTGGACAAGGAAACCACAGAGCAGATGGCTTCCTTCATAGTGCACATGACCACCAGGCACACAGTCCTGAGGGTCCCGTAGAGGGGTGGTTGTGTGGTTTTTAGCTGTTATTTAAAATGGCTCTTTCCTGTCTGACTATGCACACAAAGAGACTAATCTCTTGAACAGTGTGCAATGCATACAAGGATCGATCACAGCATGGATTTCAAAGCCTGAGGGTGCTTCCAGGGAATGTGTGTTCTTCCCTGTATCGCGCAGGCATGTTACCTTCCTCCACACCATCTCATGTCCCAGCCTTGCCCATCACCTAAAGCTTGATAGCTGCCGAATGACCAGCTCTTGCTGACAGACATTTTTTTGAGATTCGAAACAAGACTCCAAGTCCTACTCCAAGCATGGTAACACCACTCATTTGAAAATGGGTTTCAGATCCATGATGCAAGACAAGCAGCCCGATGCGCACACATCCAGGTCTGAACTAGGACACGAGCACTCGACAGTCAGCCTCAGAAAAGAGAAAGGAAAGGAGGAAAAACTTACACTACTATCATCCATTCTCTCGCGCCTTTTAGATTTGTGTGTCTCATAGTCTTCCATGAGGGTCTGCATCAGGTTCTTGGGCCGCTGGGTTCCGGCAGCCTCTTCAGAAGCTAAGTCAGGCTGCAAGCTGGGACCTTCAGTTGTGGGGGATGGAGGAGGTTTGACTTTCTCTATTTTCCCTGAAACAACATGAAGAGAACACCCTTTCTAAGCTTGTCCGCTCAGCACTGCTTTTAGAAAGAGGAAAAAAACCCAGCATGCACACGTACACGCACACGCACACACACACACAAACACCTGCAAAATCGAGAGCAGAACAGAGTCATGGTTAAGTGGAAAGGTTTCATTATAAGAACCAAGTGTAAACCCACTCAACACACACCTCAGGCATCTAAAGAGTCAGTTAACTCAAAGGAACCTGGCAGGCCCTTTGTAACATGTTGAACAGACAGACAGATGGACAGACAATAGCACCAAAGCTGTGGAGACGTGAATTCTCTCAGATCGTATCATGAAAGTGTCGGGTGTGGCAGCGCTGTGAAGACCAATTTCTTACAGATGAGGAAAGCCGAGATTCTACAGAGGCCACCTGAGTCAAAGACCATCCCTAGTTCTCCTGGCATCCTGTGTCCTCCTCACCAGAGGTAGCCAATTATTAGCTGACCTACCCTGGTATTGCAAAAGCCTTTGAATGAGTATGGACTCCGGTTTCCCAGGGGACACTAGTCTTAACTAGCTACCTTCGTTGGTTTATCTTACCTGCTAAAGTCCCCAAACGCCCCTAAGACTTTCTGGAATGAATGACAACAGTTGGAACTTAGCTCTTGAGACGGCCTATCAGGAGCTGTCATGTGGGGAGATCAGAGCAATGGTTAATTAAACAGGGGTACAGGGGTGGGGGGGCACTCAGGCGTCTTCTTGAATCTTGTCAGACAGACACTGGTTCCAAATGTCCAGGGTACATGCGTTCTGTCACAGAGCACAACAGTAGTCCATCAGAGGAGTCGGCACCGTGGACACTCCCTTCGGTTTTTAAGACAGTAACTCGTGTTGTCGAGGCTAGCCTTGAACTCGTTATATAGCCCAGATTGGCTTCAAAACTCACTTCCCCTGCCTCTGCCTCCCAGGTGCTAGGATTACAAGTTTAGCTACATCATTGCCTGGCTTATGCAGTGCTGGCGACTGAACCCAGGTGAGGACTCTCCCAACTGAGCACCGCAGCCCCTAGAGACCCACTTCTTACAAATGGGAAATGCCTGGCCCTCACTTTTAGACCACCAAGATATGCATTTAGGGTTTTAGTGCTACAGAAACTCAAATATGCATCTCTGAGAAGGTGTAACAGTGAACAGCTTTCTTACGATGCCCTTTGTGAATAACATGGCTGGGGTCTGCAAGAAGAAACACAAAGTGAACGCATTCAATAAATGGGTCCATTCAGAGTCAAAAATTGGGTAAGGTCCCAATTCCTTCATCTTTCCTTCGTCTCACATCACAGGTGTCTAACGTGAAACTGCATGTAGCAGCAGTGGTTCTCAACTTCCCTAATGCTGTTACCCTTTATACAGTTCCTCAGGCTGCAGTGACCTGAACCGTAACTGTAATATTGCTGCTGTTATGAAACGTAATGTAAATATCACATACGCAGATGGTCGTAGGCGAGCCCTATGAGAGGGTTGAATGACCCTCAGAGGGATCACAGCCCATAGGTTGAGAACCACTGACTTAAAAGGAGGCTTAGAGTGAGAGTTTCTAGGGGGTAGGTGGGAGGTGGGATCTGTATCCCTTAACCCACACAAGCTCCTTCTGAGGGGAGCTGGGACTTATAGAGCCCAGAAAGACCCAGTTTTTAACTCTTGCCTTTCCTTAAACTATGTGGACAGGCAGCCTTCAATCCTGAGCTAATAATTAAAATTCTCCCTGCTTTAATTTCCAGGTTTGTGAAAATGGATGTTTGGAAGGTGTGGTCTCTGTGGCCTCTTCTGACTCACTGTGTTGATTTAAGAGGAAGGGAGAGGCTTGGGGACATGAATCACATTTGAAGATGAAAAGTAGCTATTAACACAGAGAAGAGGGCTCTCTCCTCTTCATAGCCACAATTACAGTAATAACTTATTAAAACGTATTAATTTTATCTGTATAGACAGATAAAGTCTTTGCATATCAACAGAAAGATAATATTTCAAAGTCTTCAAATTCATTAGCTATGGTTTTTGTTTCTTAGTTTATGGAAATCAGGTAAAACTACAATGACTGCATATATATCATAAACATCACCTAGACAAACATTTCCCAAGATTTTACCATCATTCCTCTATCTAAAGACTTGTTGAAATATTATAACTAATTCTAGACTTAAGGTCATTTCAGCTCCCAAGTACTTAGTATATACCTCTAAAAGTTACTACTGCATTTTTTATTTAAAAAAAAATTTTTTTTAAAGTCGGGCAGTAGTGGCACATGCCTTTAATTTCAACACTTGGGAGGCAGAAGCAGGCAGATCTCTGAGGCCAGCCTGGTCTACACAGCAAGTTCCAGGACAGCCAGATCTACAGGGAGACCCTGTCCTGGGGTGGATAGGGGGATGAAATATGGTTTCCTGTAGCCGGACGCTGGCATTGAACTCAGTATTTAGCCAAGGATAATCTTGAACTTATACTCCTCCTAAATGCTGGAATTATGGAATTATATAAACATGTGCCACCATATCTAGCTTAAGGTGGTACTGGGGATCAAACTCTGGGCCTCAATATGCCGGGCAAGTACTCTACCAACTAGGCCACATCCCCAGACTCACAACTGTCTTTTTAACTAAAGCCTGGAGAAAAAGAACAGCGGAGCAGCAAGCATTGCAATAGCGGTAAGCAACCACATTGCTACAAAGGCTTAACATTGATAAAAGTTAACGTTCAGAACAGAAAGCATCCAATGATTGCAGCTGCTATTTGACTGGAATCTGAAGGAACAATTCAACTGTGAGGTGAGAATGTGTAATTCCTGGGGTATTCTGCACACTCCGTGCAAATTTGTAAAAGGTCGATGGCCGTCGCTTTCCCAGCGGACCTCTCAAATGTCTGGATCAATCTCTCACCAATCCCTCTTCTAGCAGTAAATGTCTAGGAAGCAGAGTCAACAGCCCGACGTCTAGCTTCTGTTTTTCACGCGGATGTGCCTGCCAGACGAGACTTTTATATTTTCACATCTGTGGAAGCCACTTCTTACAGCGCCCTGCATCAACTCTGGCTACTGATTTGCCTGTCATCTCAAATAAACGTAAAATGACATCAAGACACAGACGATTCTAATCATCTGTGAATCCTTTTTAGTTTGTCTCATCGCAGGGCCTATCACAGTGGGGCTTCATACGTCCTAACTGCTGGGATCGCAGCAGATTAAAGAACAAGGTAAGAGTCAGTGTGTATGTAATAAGCCAATACATTTATTGTAAAATGTGCATGATTGCCTTAAAAAATTTGCATGCTGGGATCAACCTCATCCTCAAAGAATTCCAGGAAAGAGATCAAAAGTACATGAAATGAAAGTCTAGGATGTAGGTGTGGGGGCTCACACCTGTAACTTCAGCACTTGGAGTCAGAGGCAGGAGCATTTTCATGAGTTCAAAGCAGCCTGTGCTGCACAGTAAGTTCCACGCCAGCCTGGACTACAGAGTAAAATTCTGTCTCAAAAGCTAACAAACAAACAAACAAACAGGATTCTGGGGCTCCGGAATACGGGATTCAATGGCTTGGCAGTTATACTTAGAGCATTGTTATGTCATGCCCTGAAGAGCCCTCTTGTCATTTAATTCTTACGTGGATGATGGGTGGATGGCTTAGAGTAGATAATTATGGCTCGGACCAGGAAGGTCCAGATGCTAACTCCAGCCAGCATCGCATTTTACAACGATGGTCAGAGTTAGTTTGGAATTATGTCTGAGTTACATGATGGAATGAGAAAGTTCCTACAGAGAACTGGTCAGCCATTAGTAAAGACATTGCCTGCTCAGTCCATAGTCTAGAGGAACAAAATCCATCCCTGGATCAGGACGTAATACCAGCGACACTCACTAGAGGTCGTGGGAAGCAAGGCTGGCTTAGCAGAGCTGGTGGAGAAGCCTCCGAAGAGAGATAATTAACAGAAAAGGCTTCAGAGATACAAACCCAAGGAGATATTGACTGTCTGGGCCCCAGAGACAAAAGAGAAACTGTCTCTTGTCCCCAGACTTCTGGCCATCAGCTTTGACGTTTTTTACGGGGACGCTATCTTGGTCAGCCTTCTTTACTAGGCCCTATGACCCGCCAAGCACCTTTCTTACAGTATTGTTCAAGTTATGTCTTCTAATTCCATGTCCCTCCTACATCACAACAACCACTGAAAAGCTGGAAGGAACTGCTCCACACCTGACTCACTCCTCAGGGTCCTGAGTTGAGAGCCAAAGACTTCTCACGTAGGAAACTTCTGGTAGTTCCCTTCCAGCACCACACTGTTCATAAGGCCATTACAAGAATGTATTACATATGCTCTGGGTACACACCTGTCAGTCAGTGACATTAATCTAGGGCCTCATGAGGGCCCTCAAAGTTTTGTGACCCAGAGGACATACCCAGTAGAATTCCCAAACTGTGGATTACTGTGGGTGTTGTAGTTGTGCATCTCACAGCTCCAGTATCCCCAGATTATACCCCAAAGTGGCCCATCAAACCTTGCTCTCAAATTTGTCTATTTTTGGTGGATGATCAAGTTCCCGGAGACACCTGAAAATGACATCCCTGTTCAATGATCAGCATTCTGCTATCCAGACTGTCCCAGGACTAGGCCTTCTCACGGAATGGCCCTGTTGAAGAATCTGTCTGTGTCCCTGGGAAACAAGAGCAGACTGTGCCAGGCAGAGCTCAGGGTGAGCCTCTTTTGGTTGAGGCTGAAGGCTGGGGCTGAAATTTACAGAGCACAGGACAGGTACAGTGTGACCCCTGCGACTTCACAAAGAAACCAACAGAACAAAATTCAGCCTGGGGTTCTGAGTAGAAGGAAGGAAACATTAACTTATTCCATAAGCATGACCTTGTCTAAAATAATGGAGTAAATTTGTATTTCACGTGTAAATCCAGCCCGTCAAGAAGAAGACCATCACCACAATTTTGAGCCAAGTTTAAGCAAGCGTTAATTAACTAAATACTGGCCAGTAAGATGGACTCTGACCCGGACTATTTTGAAATTCTCATGGGGTGGTCCTACACCCTGGAGTTCCCACAAAATGGCACAGAGTCACGTGGAACTGATGCTCATAAACGCTGAACCTGTAAGGCTAAGTACTTCCCATTAGGCCCAACCAAGAGCAAGTATATATCCTGACTTACTTTCCTTCTGGGTTACCCCGCACCTACAAGTGACTAAGTATATCCGGTGCATCTGGAGCACGTCCCCTGCATCTGGATTAAGCAAATGGGATCTACACAGCCCCCACCCAACATTCCAGGAGGTAATGTCCTTGGGCAGGTGGGATTACAGGATTATGCCTCTCTGAATCTCACAGGAACAGCCTCATCCAACATTCTAGGAAGTTTCCTTTTTGTTTTATAGATATCTTAGGCACAGTAATCAAAATTTTTAGACATAACCTTTGCTCTTATACACATTTTGGAGATACTTGATGATAATGGATTAAATCTCTGAAATTGTAAGGAAGGCCTCAATTAAATAAGAAAGATTAAGATTAATTTTCTTTGTGAGAGTTGCTTTGGTCATGGCGTCTCTTCAAGGCAACAGTAACCCTAACTAAGAAGGGTATACACACATACACAAATTAATGTAATAGATAATTTAAAAGGTGTGGTATTGTGTGGGAAAGACTTAACGGGAAGGCGTCTCTAGTGTCAGTGTTGATAGGGCCGTGAAGCTCTCATCCACGAGTGGGAGGGCACGTCACTCAGATTCATTTACAGGAGAGCCCGGCTTTGCGGAAATCTCTATCACTATCACAAGAAAATGGCTCGAGAAATACAATTCTCTAATTTGTATATTGGCTGACCAACTCCCAAGAAAATTTTATGGTACAAGTTCAGCCAATAACTTAGGCAAAGACATAAAGCTATATACCAGAATTTCCTCATTTTATTTTTGAAATTAAACCAATTTATCGGCCTATGGAAGAACATTTACACGGATCTCATTTAGATGAAGTATTACTTAGTCACTACCCGATCATGTTTTAGCCTCTCGGATTTAGAAGAATAGTTAAAAGAGAAATGAGAAAAGGCAGGTCACAAAATTGGATTTACTGAGAGTTTAAGTTGGGTGTGGTGGTAAAATTTTCTAAGCCTAGCACTAGAGAGGGAAGCAGGAAGATCTCAAATCAAGGCCTGCCTGGTCTGATATAGTGGGAATTTATCAAAACAAGGGCTGGGTAGCTCAGTGGCAGAGTACTGGCCTAGCATGTGCAAGGCCCTGGGCTCCATCCCCAGACTGCTTAAATTCAAGAACCACATCCCCGGTCACTATCTGTAGGGAAGAAGGCAAAGGTGTAAGATGTGGGGTTCAAAACCACTCAGCGCCTGATGAATAGCACGGTTGGTCAGCAGCAGAACAGCCTCCCTAAGGATTGCTAAGCCCTGATCCCTAAAACCCATGATTATATTGCCATTGCTAGGTCTTAAAGAAACCTTAGACAGGTCCCACTCAGTACTTATGACTCCTCCCATGGGATGGGACTATGTTGCTCTTCCCCCAGCCTCTGAACCCTATGCATCCCTAAGAGTTCCCTATGTAACTCAGCCATTTCGCACACTTGCTCTTAGTTCCGGGCTGCCTCTGCTCCTGGATCTCTCTTGTTCCTCCTCTCTTTCCTCTTTTGATACCCCACCCCACCCACCCCACCCTATCACAGCCTAGTTCAGCCTGCTTGCCGTGTTAAGTCTGTAAGAGCCCAGATGCCTCTGGCTGTTTTCTCTCTCATACCTGCAATAAAGCTTTTCCTTAACCAGACCTTGGAGCAGTCATGCCCTCATTCTTCAGCCATACATGTTGATCCTCCTGCCTCAGCTCCCCAAGTACATCTGCCTCAGCACAAATGAGTTTTAATTAGAAAACATACCAGATTTTTTTTTTTTTTTTGAGAGTCTCACGAAGCCGAGGCTGGCCTTAAACTCCTGATTCTCTTGTTTCTACCCAAGTGCTGGAATTTACAAAGGTGTTCCATCATACTCCGTCTGGAAATATTTATTTTAAATATAATTAGTTCATGCAAAGAAAAATAGACCAACCTGCTCACTAAAACCTTCACTCACTTGCCGGGTCTACTGGGTCCCTGCCCCTTTAAGTCATCCCAGGCAATACACACTCCAAGCTTAGGGGGGGAGTAGAATTTCCCTTTGAGCTAGTCGATGCTGTCTCCCCACCATGAGAGGCTGGATTTGTGTTTCCTATTTATGGACCAGAAACAGTTGAGCCATTTTTGGGTTCAGAGAAGACCTCTATGGGTGGGCTATGTTGTTATGGGATTTCCTTTAGGGGGCAGAGAAAAGAATCTGTATTTCCTCCCACTCCACAGAATGCAGGGGAGGGAGCTCGTACTTGGACAGTGCACGTCACTCCTGACAGCTCAAGCCTTCCTTCTGTAGGATCACCCCTAACTTCTACGAAGCCTGGGATGCAGACTCCAGAAATTTAGATATTATTATGAGAGCGTATAAACCATAAGTTTGAATTTGGGTGATTCATACACCCTATGTCTGTGGAGTTTGATGTCATAACTCAAAGATCCTTTGCTTCTAACATTTCTCAAGAGAGTATCACCCACTTAAATTAAAAAAACCAAACCAAACCAAACCGAACAAAAACACCCACAGGATGACGTGCCTTGGCCTGCCCCTCTGTCAATGGCCTCTTTTCTTCAAAGAGCTTTGGGGTGAGTCGGCAGCATCTAAAGCCACTGAAGGCATTCACAAGTCCCCAGAAAGCAGAGACCCTGGGCTCCCTTTCTTCTCTGTGAATGGGGGCAAACTGTCCCCACGAAGTACCTGGACTTGTGCGGCTCTTGCTCTGACCCCCCAACACCAGAAGCACATTTTCCTTCTTCCATCTTTTCCTTTGAAGGCCCCTAGGTGGGAGAATGGGATGATGGGAACCTTTAGGTCACAAACACAGTCAGGAATAAGAACCACCCTTGAATAAGTCTGAAGAACTGTCAAATATGGTTGCTTCGAAGAAAGATTGGGCAGGGCCGGGGGGGTGAACTGCTGGTACTGGGGGGACCCTGTGAACCTTACTGTAAAGAGATGAAACTTTAGGAGGGAGCCCTGCCTTCTCTGAAGGTGCTTGGTTTAAGACATGATTAGAAGAGAGCTGGGGAGGTAGCTCAGTGACAGAGCTCTTACCCAGCATGCACAAGGCCCTGGGTGACATCCTCATCACCACATGAAGAAAAACAGATGGAAAACAGCAAGGATGAAACCATGGTGGACAGTGATTCACTCACCAAGATCTTTCTGCTGAGCATATTTCTGCCCGAGCAGCAGACTTCTGAGATTCTCTCTTAAAAGGGGGGAAACATTTTAGTGGTCTCATTTTAAGTATATTGTCGCTGGATGTATTTAGCATGGACTCTATAATTGTTTGGTTTTTGACATAACTATTGAAGAGACTCTTTCCTAAAATCAGGTTGTATAAGGGAAACCTTAATTCTAAGGAAGTACTCAAATAGAAATGAAAGTGACTTCATAAAGCACGTTCGGGTATTTATCTCGGGGTCAATGCAACTGCAAAAGAACAGCTTATCAATGGCTCTGCTGGTTTTTTTGCTTTTTATTTTTTGGTTGGTTGGTTGGATCATGGTGGGGGTTTTGTTGTTTTGTTTGGATTTTTTTTTTTAAAGACAGGGCTTCTGGGATTAAGACAGAGTGCTGGGATTAAAGGCGTGTGCCACCTCTACCCTGCCTCTAGGCCTTTTCTTAAAGCCCAGCAGTTGTAATAAGTCTTACAGATGTTTATTTTATGTGTATGAGAGTTTTGCCTGCATGGATATATGCACAGCATGTGCATGCTGGTGCCTTCAGAGAACAGAAATGAGTTTCCGGTCCCATGCGACTGGAGCTGGATTACTGTGATCCAATATGTGAGTGCTGGGAACTGAACCTGTGTCCTCTGGAAGAGCAAGTGCTCTTCGCCACTAAGCCACCTCTCCAGACCAGTAATAACTCTTCTGGGGGGCCTTTTATATACCAGCCACTGTCTTAAATTTTTGGTAAGGTTGTTAGTACATCATTCCCATTTTTACGGGTGAGGAAACGGGTGCACAGAGATGAAATGAACTATTCACACAGTTGGCGAGGAAGTGAGCTTTAGATGTGACTCCAGAGAAGTAACCAACTCACTTGAAGCACCTATTTTCCTTAACTGGCTCTTTTATGTAATATATGAACTTATGTTTGAATGGTGGGAAATAAGAGACCAGTGCAGTCAAGGAGACCTGATGTCAGATGCATACAAGTTTTGGGAAATGTCCATGTTTACCTTTGAGACCACAAAAGGGAAAAGAGCATTATATAAACTATGGATGGGTGCCATGGGGCTCTCATGGTCTGGCTAGTACTTTCTCTTCTGCTCCCTCCTACTGCCTTCCTCCCCCCGCCGGTCAGTCTTCCATACCCTCAGTAGAGGCTTATTCACAAAGATCAAATGCATCTGAAATGCCAATCTCCTTGGGGAGTACACAGGACTCGTAAGAGTCTCCAGTCATATCCTGTCCAGGCTCCAGCAGTCACGGGTCGGGACATCCTGCTCCCAAGCTGGCTTTGATTAGCTCACATTTCTCAACAGGGATCTTTCAAGAATTAGGTCTTTTGATTCACTTCCTCTTTGTAAGATTAAGACTGTAGACTTTTCTTGTATGTGGCTGAGTCTGATTCCTGGGAAAGACTTGCTTCAATTCCCAGAGCATGGCGTAGCCATGTATGTGTTATCAATGAAGATCCCATGTAGTGGCTCCCACAAGGTAGGAGCACAACCAGGAGGCAACACAGATACCGCAGATCAATCAGCAGAAGAGCTAGCACAATTTGAATATGGTAGAACTGGCTTCCACAAGAGAGAGCTGAACTGAAGTGAAATGTTCTGCTCTCTCCAAAGTGATATTATCTGAAAGCCATGACCACACATAGGCTTGTCACAAAGAGAATGACAGACAGGTTTGAGCATGATAGTTACCCTTTTCAAAACCTTTGAGAGTAATGTCCAAAACACCACTACTTTCCTGAAGGCTTGGGTGCAGATCAGTGAACCAAAGGGAAGTTCAAAGGAACGGAGAACAGTAGAAGGCCACCATGATGGCCAGGTGTCATTGACTTTGATATCATTGCATCAGACATGTTGTGTTCAGTCAACATAGCGAACATTTGTTCCAGCTCGAATGCAGACAAATCCAGTTCTTCCTTTTGTAGGTGCTGGGGAATGAACCTGACTCTGGAGTGAATGGCTAAGCTTCTTTCTGAGAAATGAACTAGCCGGGAAAACTCACAAGGCAACCAGCCTAGACTGCTAACACGCACCCTTCTGCCTAAATCTTTGGATAACGCCAGCAATTTAGCTTACTTGTAACTGAGACATTAAAATTCAGTTCTGAAAACACCAAGGAGATGTCCAGGTCACCACAATAGCTTCGCTTCGCTCTGAAGACCAAACCCAAAGGATGGATGGATGGGGATATATGGAGATATAGACAGGGTCTCAGGGCAGCTACAGAGTAAGACTCTGTCTCAAAAGACAATGTGTGTGTGAGAGAGAGTGTGCGTGTACACATCCGTATGTAAGCATCTGTGCATACAGCCTCGGGTGTTCATATCATTAAAGAGTTGCTGGGAGGATTAAGTGACAAATGAGAAAACATGAATGAAGTAACTAATATTGTGTCCAGTGTTGAGGTCTTGTTAAGTTGCAACTAGCATGATTAGATTTACGTCAGCAAAGAATGTTCAGGAAACAGAGCAGTGGACACCAACCACCTACTGGACATTCTAAATAAGGCTTACTCACGCTGCTTCACACAGCCAGCTGGACTTCTCTGAGCTGTCCAGACTGGACTTGCCACGTTTCCAGATAGAAAGCCCTCTTCCACTTAAAGTCTATAAGACTGCCGACAGGGGCGATGGAGCTTGGCCCCCTCTGGCTCTTTTAGCATAAAACAAGCCACAGGGCTCCACTGCAAGCTTGTTGTTCTCATCAGTACCTTTTTTTCTATAATCTTCCTTTGTGATGTTTAAAGATAACAAATAGGAAAGGTTAGCAATCAGTTAATGATTTTTACAATACAGTAATGAGCAATTCATGTCGAACTAAGACTGACAACAGAAGTCAAAGTTCTCTCTAAGCTTTTCCTGGGGTGGGGGAGCACATTGAGACAAGTTCTTACTGTGTTGCTCTGGCTAGCCTTAAATTTCCAGTGTTGTTCAGGCTGACCTGGTAACCCTCTTGCCTCAGCCTCCTGAGTACTGGGGTTTTAGACCTATGTCACTAAGACGGTCCACATCTCATTTTATGCAAGGTGTACTGTGATTCTATTGTCCCGCTGCTCAGAGACATGAGCAGATACTCCAAGAAGTGGGGCTCAATGTTCAACCCCACTTTTTTTTTTTTTTAAACCATTCCCCATGATACACCATTTCACGTCAAAACTCATACTGCTTGCTGAATTCAACATCTGGTGTGAAAACAGAACCTGTCAGAATATATCACCTCACTGAATTTTTCTGGCATTCTTAGAACCTGGAAGTGAAACACGTGTACCTAATAATAGATACAAGCACTGAGAAGTGTCTGTTGGCATCCACAATATGCAAGACTTTGAGAAGCTCGTACTATTTTACGCTAACGTACGAGTTTCTCCTTCAAATTGGACTCATCCACCTGTTGGGGTGCTTCTTTTTCTCCTTCCCCCCTCCTTTTTGAGGTACCGGGGATTGAACCTATGACCTTGTGAATGCTAGGCAAGTGCTCTACCACTGAACTACCTCAGCCCTTTCCTTTATTTATTTTGAGAAATATTTTGCTCTTGTTAAGCTGCTTGACCTGGCCTCAAGTTCGCTCTTGCCTAGACAGGCTTTGAACATGAGATCCCCTGCCTCAGTTTCCCAGGCAGATGGAATTATAGGCCTTCATCACTCTCTTATAAAGGGGACACAGATGGAGAACACCTTCCAAATATCTTTTTAATACCTAGGGAATGAAGATTGTTTAGATAGCAATGGGAAGAACTTGTATATCTCTCTATCTTGCATACCCGTTCTCGGGGAATTTTATCTGCTTACAGTTTTAGCATTCAGCATGTGGTAAGCGTGAGTTCCGCCAGATAAAGAGAAAGCCATTATTTTTCATCACCTAATATCATCAATCTGATCTGAATCGCACAGCAAATCAACCGAGTCACTTCTGGCAGGAAACGTGAAGCGGTGCAGAAGAAGCCTAGCAATATTTCATTCATAAAACCCAGGCTGGAGCCAGAAGTTCTAACCCACAAATTGCCAGAGTAATGTGTCAGCTTCCTCCGGGATCAAGGAGGCTGGCTGGCCAAGCGAAACTCCTGAGGTTTCCAAGCACAGAAACAAAGAAACGTGCATTTTTATTCGCTTTAATTTCGGTTCATCTATTCATGCTGTAATTCTAGGAAGTCATGGTGTCTTTTCTGCATCTTCTGGTTATAAATATGAAGGAATGGGGTCTTTGTGCATTATACCATAACTGTGTTCAATATGACAACCAGAGCAGGACAGAATATAGACTCAGATTTTTTTTTTTAAAGACAAGGTCTCTCTACATAGCCCTGGATGGTCTGGAACTTACTCTGTAGACCAGGCTGGCTTTGACTCACAGAGATCCACCTCCTGAGTGCTGGGATTAAAGGTGTGCTCCACCACTAGTGATAGTGCCTGTTTTCTTAAAGAGGGAGGTGCTAGACAGATTGGGACCAGGTTGACATAGGTCAAGGGGCAAACCCTGGGACCCTGGACTCATCCTGGTATGGAAGCCTGACAGATCAGCTAGGGGAACCAGACAAAGTAGCAGCATGTCTTCACAATGAACAGTTGTTCATGTAGTAGAGGTAAAGCTGGAAGCAGTACGGTGAGGGGTTCAATTGAAAGATTGAATGCAGAATCCAAAATGCCTCCTGCTATGGTCTGGTGTCTGGGAACCTCGTACATACATTGAAATGCAGTTACCAATGTATGTTATTAGGAGGGAGCTTTGGAGAAGTGATCAGACCACAGAGTCTGCGTCTACGTGGATGGGGTTAACGCTCTTTCATAAGAAACTAGCTGTCGACTTCCATCCCACCACATCAGGAAATCAAGAGAGGATCCATCTATAAACCAGAATATGGCTCCTTGCTAGAACCTTAATCTTTGGCACCCAGTCTCTAAAACTGTGGGAAATACATTTGTATTGTTTATAAACTACTCAGCCCAAGGTATTTATTTTATTACAATGGACCAAATGGCTCAAATTGTCCATCGACCATCTGGACATTAGAAAAGTATCTATAATGAGATAATGCAGTTGGGGAAATGGGTAGGCAGAGTTGTGAGGAAACCATGGTACCTGCCTTCCATGTAAACAGAAGGAGCCAAGATGCTCACAGAATGTCCCTCCATCAGTGAGGCTGCCGACTACTGGGTATCACCGTCGTTTGCCTGTGCAGTAGCTCTCAAGCTGGGGCTGAAATCAAGTGGGTACCAAGACTTTTCTCTAGGACACAATGCTCAACTGCCATCTCTGTGGCAAGCCAGCGCTCAGCCCAAAATGGTTTCAAATAAACCTGACAACAACTGAGAAGTGTCAGAAAAAGCCAACTTCTTGTGGCTAACCATGGATAAAAACTTCTCCTTGACAGTTTTCTTGCCTGAAGCACTTAGCTGGCTCTGGCCTGTGACCTGAAGGAATTAAAATCCCATCAAGGAAGTCCCTGTACTCTTCCTCCTCCGCCTCCCTTCCCTTTCCTTCCTGAACTATTCAGTCCAAGAGTCATAGGTGGGGTTGAAAGACACCAGGCCTGCAGAGGGCTGTGGAGCACGGGGAAGCCAGAGCAGGGTGAGCAAGGAACAGCAGTGACATCTACAGGGTGTTGGGGCCAAGGGAGGTAAACAGGATGGGTTGGGGTGGGGCAGTGATATACTGCTACATGTAATGAAGAAAACAGGAGTTTGGTTGCATGGTGTGGCCAGAGAGGTCAAACAAATAACATACTTAGGATATGGAGAGGTAAGCTGTGAATATGGAAGGGGGCAGGACAGCTGCCATCTGCATCAGACAAGCTGTACCTGTTTGCAGAGGTGGGGAGGGTCACTGGACCCTCACCTGAGTTCCCACGACTCCCTCTTGCCCCTCGAAGCCATCTGTATGCAATTCTGCACACAGCCTCCAGGTCTCAGGGGTCTCCAGAATACACAGACGGGGGAAGGTTAACCAAAGGGGGGGCTCCATTTATGCAGCTACGGGGAAGCCATGATCCAAGCGAGGTAAAGACTTTTCATTGTGGCAGCTTTGGGATCAACACGTTCCCATGAAGGGTTGTAAGCAACCCTCCACTCCTGATCTTTATTAAATAAGTTCAGTAAACTCATTGGCTCCTTCGGGTGACCTTTGGAGGTACTTTAGGTTTGACCTTGGGAGCTTAAGAAGAGGGGGGTAGACATTGTTTGTCTCCATGGGGAAGAAATGCTTATGACAAATGTGAATGAACTCTATTAAATCAGAATTAAAAGATTCCTGGGTGGGTAAAATTACTTGCCCTCACTCCTGACAATCTGAGTTTGGATCCCAAGAACCTGAGTGAAAAGCCAGATGCAGTAGTGCACGTTTGCATTCCCAGCAACCCGACAGTGAGACTGGAGGCAGAGATGGGAGAATTACAGGGAAGCCTGCAGGCCGGATAGCCTGCCGCCATACTTGGCACAGGTGCAGGGACAAGAGCCGGCCTCAGCAAGGTGGAAGGTGAGACTGATTCCTAGAAGATTCCATTGACCTTCAAATGCACAGCATGATACGTGCGTACTCAGTCTCTCCTCACCCACAATTTTTTAAAAAGATCTCTGCATGAACCCCTCGTTTCCTAGATAGATAGATAGATAGACAGATAATGAATAGATAGATAATATAGAATACAGGGAGGTATGTTTAATCTCTAATTCTACCCACTGAGGCTGCCATGAGGTCTAACAACACAGCATAAGTGTGCATGCAGATCTCAATGTATAAACCCCATTCTTCAGTAAGAGAATAATCGCTCTTTGTCCTTTAGAGGCAAGACTGATTTCAAGACTGGGAAAGTACAGGATAAAAGAGAGCATTATGTGATTTAAAAAAAAGCAAGAGGCTCCTGAAGAGCAACTGCTTCTCAAAAATACTCAAATGTCAGCTGCAGTGGATCGGCCGAGCCTTAACTAAACAAGTCAAGGTAGAAATGACAAGATAAATAACAAATTACTGAATGCAACGGGATCTTATGAGGCCACATTGCTATAAATAAATCTTAGACTTCAGGTCTGATAAGCAATGGGATAAAGATTCTATAGCCAGGTGGGTCTGAACAGAATATGAACTGATTACAAAAGGAGAATGGGATCTGTCTGTGAGAAGCCTTACGAATGCTCTCCCTTAATCCAAGTAGTCCTGAATGGTCAGAGCTGTAACAAGCACCATGTGCTGTGTGCTTAGACACTGGGAAGGTGCTTGCAGCATCGAGTTGGCAATACTTCCCCTCCCAAAGGTGAGATGTAATCACATGAAAGCACCCAAAAACCCAACCTGGGGATGTTCTCCAAACTCCGGCAGTAGGACACGATGGCGCCAAGTGATTCTCAAATGGCCCAGAGTAAAAACATTTTGTACTTCACTTGAGAGCTTTCCTGTAGGTTTGAGATTACCTCAGAATTCTTAATTTAATAATAAAGAGGGACCCTGTGCCATTGTAGATTTGATGAAGGTCAAGTGTCAAGACAACTGAATTAAGATCTAAACGAACTAAGTTAAACGGTGACGATTATACTTTATGGTAATGCGTGCTTCTTAAATGATCTCTGATGGAGGATCAGTTTCCCCACTAGTCCACCGTAAAACATAATCCCACACTTGGATTTCAGGATGATATTGAAATGTCTTCCAATGTTTTCTTCTAATGTCTGCACTTATCCCAGCATGAGCCCTAACAATGCACGGGGCAGCTCTGACTACACCCACAGGAGCATGTCTCCAAGACAAGATAGGCAGAGCCCCAAGTGCCATCACATTCACATGGGATACAAAGCTTCTGGTCACACTGGTAGCCACAACGGCATCCACAGCATCACCCTAATTAATATCAACCATCAGTACCAACAGTTCAAGAAAGAGCTGCCTAGACAATGAAAGGAAACTAAATAGGGCCCCTTTTCTTGTCGCTTTCCTAAATGGACAAGAATGGATGAACATTCCTTAATGCCAGAGTATAGCCTGAGGTTGGGGAAACATTCTGAGAAAGTGTCTGGGGAAGGCATTGTTAGGCAGTCTCACAGAGTAGACTTAGAAATGTCACATCTCATGGGATCACTACCATATGTGTAGTCTGTCAGTGTATGTTTGTAACTGGTTTGTGAAGCCAAGGCCAACCACAAAGATGATGGACAGTCTTAGTAGGTCTGCAGCCCCAAATCATGACCATCATGGCTGGAAAGAAAGCCAGCATCCCAAAAGGGGTTAGGAGAATACATCCCCCAAATCAGATGGGTTCAATTTAACTGTAGCCTTTGAAGGTGCAATCATTGGCTCGAAGACACAGATGACACATGGACCCACTCTGCCAAAGTCTACGCCACACTTGGCCAAGAAGCAGCCCTTCAAGGGAAAAAAAAAAAAGAAAGAACCTATAGGATAAATCAAAACAAGGCAGACTGAGAGGCAAGGAGCCATTGTATCCACACCACCCAGGCTCGGCATCCTTCCAGGTGATACCTCTGTTGCTGAAACCTCCTGCCACCAGCAGAGTGAAGGCTCCGCACAGAACCACGTAACCCGGAGTGCTCTCCATGACACTGACACCAGGGCATAGAATGAAGCTGTCACTCACCTGGAGCGGTTTTGTAGCAGGTAGTTCTTGAAGGCAGCGATAGGGCATTCTTGGCCCTGGGGCTCGGGGTGCTCTGTGTCACTTGTCTCTGCCGCTTCAGCTCCTCTTCCCTTTCCTGGGCTGCTCGGATCTCTTCTTCGATCATGGACAAAGTCCGCTGCTTCCTTGACCTCAGTTTGAACGGCCCAACCATGACGTCAGACTCTTGAGTAGCCAGCAGGGAGGCTGTGCTTCTCAGCTCAGCCGCTTCTGAGTACTTGCTGAAATAGCCTCCTTCGGGCCTGGTCTCCTCCATGTTGACTGGACCACTGGGCTGCACAGCTGTCGGTGGCTGGGAGGACCCCTTTTCCCTGAGTGCCCTGTCGTCCACAGGGAGGGTCTTTGGTAATACATCCCTTTTCTCTTGAACAGGAGAGGACACCTGAGGTGGTGCAAACATGCTCTGGGGTTTCTCAGAGCCAGGAGCCTGGGTTTCAGCTTCCTCCATCGTTGCTACAGGTCCCTGCTGTTCTGACCCTTCCTTGCTGGTGCGGGGCTCGGCCTTATCCACCTGCTCAGCTATGGCTTGTTGAATGGCATTCTGCACCAGGAGTCCAGCCTGATATTCCAAGGGATCATCAACGGATGGAGAATCTCCCAGTGTGGAGGAAGGAGAATAGAAACCATGGTCGCTGAAAGACTTGGAGACTCCCTCTCGACCCTCTGAGGGGTTGTCTGTCTGGGGAGTCTGAGGCAGAGAGAAATCGGCCAGCGAGTTTTCCTGGAGGGCACCCGGTGTCTCGTTGGAAGCTCCGCTGTCACTTATGTTGTCCATGCTGAAGTCATTGGACAGGGTCTCCAGGACAGTGGTGTCCTGAGACCTCACTGACAACTCATCTAAACCTGAGTCCAGCTCTTCTTGGGTCAAGGATACGTTGACTGATCTCGAAAACTGGTCCAAAATCCCGTGATCTTCATCCTTGACCACGGTAAGAACAGCCCGGGCACTCGTGAACTCTCCATCCTCTGCCCACAGTTTAGACAAGGGCCCACGTTTGGAAGGCTCACTGTATGGCCCTTCCTTTCCCTGAGCAGCAGTGCTACCCGGGCCTGTTCCCGCAGACTGGTTCTCAGATACACAGGGCACTTTCTGCCCCTTGGCTGCCTGCACGCTGCTGTCTTCCAGAGGTCCCCCGACTGTAGTTGGCCGCAAGATGGTTGGTGGCTTGTCTGAGTGGATGGATCCCAGAGGTCTGTAGAAAGGCTTAATGGAGAACAGCCTTGGTGTGCTCTGGCCCTTGGCCAATGTTTGCCTGGAATTCTCCATCAGCTGGAACTGCTTGCGTGCAGCAGAGAAGTCAATCTGCTCAGTGACAACATCCTCCTTCATGTGTTCAATGCCGTCTAGGTGTTCGTGAGAGGCTGGGGCTGTGCAGAGCTGGGGCAGGGGTGGCAGCTGCTGCAGCTGCTGCATCTGCTGCATCTGCAGCTGTTCCTGCTGTGCCCTTCTCTCTTTTCGCTCCTTGTACTTTCTGTGCGACTCCAAATGTTCCTCATCCAGCTGTTCCTCGATAGTTTTTTCCTGGGGGGGATTCCACCACTTGGCGGCAATGCCCGGATTCTTCTTCACAGCCTGACTCCGAATGAGCTCCCTCCGCTCCTTCTCCAGCTCCAGCATCTCTTCAGAGGGCCTCACTTTCCGGACGCAGAACTGCTCCTTCTCATGCTCATCCTCCTCGAAGAGCTTGGAAGGTTTCTTGTCCTCGTGGAAGGCACGCAGCTCGAACTTGGCTTCCTTCTTCAGCGTGGTGAGCGTGAACTCCCCGTCTCGGGATGAGCAGTGGGAGCTGATAGAGGAGCTGGGGCTCACAGGTGCCTGCAGGCTGTCTTGGGGCTGGTCCATGGAGTGTCCATTGGCTCTTTCTCCTTCAGCCATGGTGTCAGAGGGGCTTCTACTGAGCTCAATGTGAGGAGGCACCTGCTTGCTAGTTGCTTTCTCAATGGGTTCTGCCTGGGTGGCTGAGTGGGCAGGTGAGCCTAGGCTGCTCACCAGTACGGCTGCACTAGGCTCTGGGGAGGAGATTCCGTTGTAAGTTCCATCTGCAGAAGAATCACAGCAGTTGGCCTCCAGAACCTCATCTAGATATTGGATCTCTCTGGCAACATCATTGTCTAAGGACTCATGGTGATCAGAGACGAGGCCATTGTGTGAGGGTGAACAGAAAGGGGAGGAGTGGTCCTTGGAGTGGGGGGTAGAGGTGATTCCAGGTACACTTTTACATTCTGCTACAGTCACCCCAATTTCCATGATTTTGTGATCTGGGGGTAGAGAGCTGGTGGCAGGCTCTGGGCCACTGTCACCAAGGTTGTCTTGCTTGCTTCTCAGCTGGTTAGCATCCTCAGAAAGCTGGGGAGACTTCTAGAATAAAAAGAAAACACAAGTAGGGATTAAGTACGTGTCTCTTCTGGATAGATGCCAAGACATTCGCTCATAAATAACGGAAAGGAAACGAGAAAGAATAGTGGTGCGTGCTCTTGAATAGAGATCTCCTTTCCAATGACCCTTTAACTATCTATCCATCTTGTGTGGTGATCTACATGAGCCTGGCTCTCATGGTTAGTCTCAACTATCGTATTAACTTGACAAAACCTCGAACCATCTGAGAAGAGCCGCAATTGGCCTGCGGGCATGTCAGTGGGCGATTTCTTAGTTTTTACTTCCCTTAGCCTTTACTTCCCTCAGTGAAGGACCATGAGCCGAGTAAACCCTTCCCTCCCGGAAGCTGGTTTTAGTCAGAGTGTTTCATCACGGCAACAGAAAAGAAACCCGCCCACTAAAGTCCTCACACTTACAGACCACAATAGAATCAGTATTAAACATATGGCATTTAACATATACCAGCTTCATTTGAAAATCTTATCTTCTAAAGTCGAAGAGGAGGTCATTCGGATAGCTTAGCCAGTAAAATCACCTGCCATGAAGCTGGAGGACCTGAGTCTTCCGTGGGAGCCACATAGTGGAAGGAGAGAACTGACTTCCGCTAGTTGTCCTCTGACCTCCATACATCCACTGAGGTGTGTGTGTGTGTGTGTGTGTGTGTGCGCGCGCGCGTGCGTGCGCACGTGATTCACATGCACACATGCACACACACACACTCACAAACAAAATAACTAAATGTAAATAAAACAAAAACGGAAGTGTGACATTACAAAGTTGATGTACAGCCATCACAACTTCTGATGAGATGATTTCTAGACACCCACAAGTATATAAAAGATGGTCTTTATGCAGAATTATTTTTCTTTTTAAAGACATGATTCTTGGCCAGATGTAACCTACAGGCTTACAGGCTGTTGTGAACCTCCTGACATAGGTAGGTGCTAGGAATCCAACCCAAGTCCTCTGCAGTTAACCACCTAGTCATCTCTACAGGCCCAGCTAGCAGCAAATTTTAAAGGCTAAGGACATAATACTAAAATACCAACGGATAATGATTCTCAGAGGATTGACTTCAGGTGATTTTAAGAAAAGTCAGGTAATGAAGTTTTATTCATGAGTTTAGAAGCACGGAATTATCACAGTCACTGTTGGAAGACTCAGTCACCCATGACTGGGGATTCCTTCACTGCCCCCTCCCCTCTTGAGACTCAGACCAATCTGGTAACATTCCGAGGTGTGTACTCATTTATTTATTTTTCCTCTCTCTCATTATAGGCAACAGTAATGAGCATGTCTCCTTTGCCACAAACTTCAGATCTCTAAAGTTTTACAGACTAGATCTGGCCCCTGTTAAACTATGTTATAAAATATTTATACGCATGAGGGTCTGAGTTAGACACACACACAAAAGCACACACATGCATGCCAGTGTGCCTGATGCCCCAGCGGCAAGAAGAGGGCATTGGATTGCCTGAGACTAGAGTTAAGATGGTTGTGAGCCACCCTGTGGATGCCAGAGATTGAACCTGGGTCCTCTGGAAGCCAGTGTTCTTAACTTTGAGCCATGTCTCCAGCCCCATTAATATCATTATTTTTTTATTTTTTGAGAGGCAAGTGAGATAGTTTAATGAGTAAAGGCGCTTTGCTGACAAGCCTGGTGACCTGAGTTTATTCCCGGAGACCTGCGTGGTTTAAAACAGAACAAAACAAAACTGACTTCCGGAAGTTGTCCTCTGGCCTCCAGATGTGCACTGAAACATGGAAGCAGGCACATGTGACACACACTAACTAAATATAATAAAGATTATTTTTAAAGCTACTCTCCCCATATCTCCCCCCGCCCCCCCCCCCCACCCCGCCCCACGAGACAGGGATTTTCTGTCGTGACTCTGGCTGTCCTAGAACTCACTCTGTAGACCAGGCTAACCTCGAACTCACAGAGATCCACCTGCCTCTGCCTCCCAAGTGCTGGGATTGAAGGCCTGCACCACCACTTTGATCATTCGGCTCTTCAGTCTTTAGAATGAAGTACAGAAGCCTGTGAACCCAGTTCTTGCTGCCACCTTTCGTATTTTACGCTGGTGGGGGCTCTGCACACGCTGCACACACCACAGCGCCCCATCCTTGGCCCTTCACTGGCAGTTTAAAGCCTTTAAGGCAAAACCATGTTTCCTAAGAGGGATGTCAGTGCCTTCTAATTGTGTCATTAAGAATTACAGAAACATACTGAAGATGAGCACCTGTCTGGCACACACGGGACTCCCTAGGTCCAATCTCCACCACTGGGAGGTGGGAGTAAAAAAAAAAAAAAAAAGTATAGATATTGTCAATGCAAAAACTATGGGCAGGCATTCAAGTCAAGTAAACCTGGGCCAAAGCTGTGACTACCAGAATGAGCAGGCCAACAAGAGAAGGTGAGAGTCCCTCCCTAGTTTCAACTTCCTCTAGCCTGTGATTCACTACAGGAAAAGCATGATGTTCTCGCTCTCCCCTTAACTGTCGGAAGGAAACGTGGAAAATAATAGGAAGCTGGTGGAAACACAATAGAGTTGACAACATCACTGCTCTGCTGAAACATGGCAGAACAACCGAGAAGGAAGACACTACAACTCACTGATGGGCTCATCAGGCAGGCAGAGTCCGATAGAAGGAGCAGCAACCTTAAGTTCTGGGTGACAGGCTCTATCCTGCAGAAAAACTGGATTGCCCATGCTGCCCAGGGAGCACAGAATTATTCCAGGTTTGTCTGAGTCGGGCCAAACGAAGCCCTTGACTCTGTTGGTGTCCTGTTAGTCTCTAATACAGGAGCTCCAAGCATTCTCAAAGAACTGTTTTTTTGTTTGTTCTTTTTTGGAGCGGGGAGGGGGTTGGGTGAGGGGTTGGGGTGTCTGGCATCAGCCCTGTCTTTTTCTCCAAAGCGGTTCACAGCTCAAGCGTGCCAAGCTGATACATTGACAGCTCTTTCAAGAACTCAAAAACTGCATCTCGTTCACAAATGAATACTAGAATGACTGGGTATGAAATGTTGAAAATCTGAAAAGAGCATTTGACAGTATCTTTTTGTCATGTCCAAAAAAAAAAAAATTAAAAGCCTTTGAATTAGAAATGACAATACTATGCTATGTCTTCTGTCATCTGTTAAAGTGAGATTTAAAAAATAAAGTGAAATGAAAAAGATAGTCAGGGGTTTGAAATGGCTCAGTCAGTCCAGTGCTCGTATGAGGCCCTGAGTTTGGGCCCCAGAACCCATGTAATAAGCCACCTGTGGTAGCACAATCTTGCAATCCCTGAACTGGAGGTGCAGTAGCAGGAGGATCTCTGGGTTTGTGAGCCAGTCAGCTTAGCCTAATCTGAAAACCTTAAATCCCAGTGAGCAATTCAAAAAACCAAGAACACTGAAATTTGACCTCTGGCCTTCACCTACATTCTCACCCATACCCACCCAACATAGACCCAGATGGTAACTGGGCATGACAGCTCTCTCCTATAAGCCCAGAACTTGAGAGACTTAGGCAGGAGGATCGGCAAACCTGAGTTCAATACCCGAAAGAGTCCCCCAACTGATCTCCACAGGACACACACTGTGGCGGGAATGTGCAGTGCACCTCACCTCTACACAAAATGATATCACATAATTTTTAAAATATTGGTTTTTTTCTTTAAAAAAAAAAAATCAAACTTTGGAGGCCAGGTATGGTGGTACACGCCTTTAATCCCAGCACTCAGGAGGCAGAGCTAGCAGCTCTCTGAGTTCAAGGCCAGCCTGATTGTACATAGAGAGTTCCAGAATGCCCAGGGCTACTCAGAGAGATCGTCTAGAAAAACAACAAAATAGAAGTTCGGGGTGTCAGTATAAACGACAAGATCGCTTTCCAATACTTTTTTTTTAAAGCTGCACATTAAAGAGCATAAACAGGAAAGCGTCTCCCTTCCTAAGCGTTCCGAACAGTCCGATCTTGTTCTTTCCACAAACTCAAGAGATTTCTTCCTGATGACACAGCTGCTTCACAGGCGCTCTGGGAGAAGTGCTCAAAGACACAGCAGTGCTGAATTAACCATTCACAGCCTAGCATCTGAAAGTTAGGCAACAGTTGAACAAATTCCTAGCTGGGCAGGGGTGGCAGAGGCAGGCAGATCTCTTTGAGGTCAAGGCTAGCCTGGTATACATACAGAATGGTCCTAAGCTCTAGTACAGCCAGAGTTACAACAGAGAAACCATGTCTCTAAAGACAGACAAAGAGCCAAAAGAAAAAACAAACAAACAAACAAACAAATAAACCAAAAACCAAAAAAAAAAGGAGCAAATTCCTTCAGCTCTCAACAGAGGAATTTACCTTTAAGCCCCAGGCCTGGTACACTCAAAGCCACCGGCAACCAGCGAAAGGGGAAAGAGCTAAGGAAGCCGGATTGCAAGAGTCTGTCTGGTCTTGACATCATTAAAGGATGTCTTGTTTAAACCAGCCAATGCTTACTGCTCCCTTTGAAGATAAGGCAAGAACCTGAATTTACTCCAGGCTTCAGATAAGGTGAACCAGAATCCAGGTTCCGAGGAGATGCACATTTGTGACACTGACTGGAAAATCCTATCTGAAGCGTCTTCTCCAATGTAATAAAAGAGATGTGAAAAACCACCATGCTGGGTTTTCTAAGGTCAAAAACCAAATAGGGTGCTAAGGGCTTGTGGGTGTTCTTTTGCCTGCCCCAGACAACCCTCCAGGTAGAGTCTTAATACCATGGTACATAATACCTGCCCTCCTACTGGCCTCCCAGAATAGCCAGCAGCTGGTAAGGATGTCTGCAATTTACTCTGGAATTCTTGAGCAAAGACAATATAATATGATGCAGCTGTGTGCTTCTGAAATGCATTTAGATAGCATTCCAGAGGCAGACAGCCACCCTAACTCAGGGTAAATATAAGGAGTGGCTTGTTGCCCTGGATTGATTCAGAAATCCCACATTCCATGGGTGGCTTCCTCCAGCACTTCAAGCTTCCTTTAACCCATGAGGATTCCCGAGGCTTTGCTAATTGGCATAATTAAAATGAGAACTGGGTTTCCGTCAGTGAAATGAGTGGCTTGTCTATTAGCATAATGAGTGTTAGAAATAGGTGAAGGCGGTGGAGCCTCCATCTGTGAACTGGAGACACCCCTCCACCCTTGCATGAGGCTAGTGAGCCTCGGTAGGTTCTGGCTTGCAGAGCCTCAGGGTTGCTAGTATTTGAGGTCTGAGAACTAAAAGTCTGGTTTGCAACCTCGGGTTCACTGGACACGGGGTGTTTAATGTGGTAACAAAATCCCTTCCATACAAAACTACCACATCCATCCACCTTAAGAGAAGTGAAGCGTGACCTTCTGGTACCTTAGAAAACTGATTCCCAGATCACGATTTTATAGTTGTTTTTATAGTTTGCTTAATAAATGTCAGTGTGAGTGCTAGAATTTGGCTCAAGACCTGCTTTTAATATCACCGAGTAATCACTTTTCATCGAAAGCTGCCACAATTTATTTAAAAAAAAAAACCAACTACAGTCCAGCAAATCATCTTAAGAGAATTTACATCTCGGATCCCTGAGTCTCCTTTCTTGACCTAAATGATGAAGATTTAGGTCCTTGGGTCTGCCTGTAAGGATTCTGTCAGGCATTTTACAAAAGCCAATTCTGAGCTCATCTACAGATGCAATTCCTTGATAAGCAGGGCTAACAATATCTCTCACCTTTTTTTTTTTTTTTTTGAGAATTAAACTTTTTTTAAAAAGGTATTTAAAATGCATTACGAGAATTGCAAAATGGTAAATGTTTATTTTTGAGCAACTTTCCCCAAGTACAAATGACCAATATTAACTTCTTTCTCTGGAGTCCAAAAGCATTTCTGTTCTCCCAAACCATTCACCACCACCTCAGATCCTAAAATGTTTAATTCAAAGCTAAACACAATTGGGAAATGTTATTTGTTGCTAAAGCAAGCAGAAAAAAAAAAAGATCATAAAATGTCCTTAAAAGCCAAATCCTGGGAGCTGGAGAGATGGCTCACCAGTTAGGGGCATGTTCTGTTCATACAGAGGACCCTAGTTCAGTTCCCAGCACCCAGCTGAGGCAGGTCAGAATGTAACTATAACTCTGGTAACTCTGTAACTCTAGCTCCGGGAGACTTGATACCCTCTTCTGGCCTCCATGGGCACCCACACTCACAGGCACACACCCACACACAAGCATACTTAAGTATACGTAATTAATTAAAAATGAAATTAATAAGCAGCATTTGGGAGGCAGAAGCAGATGAATTTCTGTGAATTTGAGGCCAGCCTGGTCTATATAGAAAGTTCCAAGACAGCCAGAGCTACATAGAAACCCTGTCTTAAAACAAAATGACAACAATAATAACAATAATAATTATTATTATCATTTTGTTGTTCTTTTATATTTATTATTATCATCTTATTTATTTATTTATTTATTTATTTATTTATTTATTTATTTATTTATTTATTTATTTATTTATTTGGAAAAGTCAAATCCTGAAGATCCGCTAGATGGGCTGGGGGAGTGGCTCAGTGGCAGAATTTGGTATGAGGAAAGCCCTAGGTTCCATCCCCAGTACACAGAAAACACTAGTACAAAGATCATTTGTATGAAAGACAGCCTGTCAGCCCTCGGTGCTTAAGTGGCCATGGAAATATTGGCAGCAATGAATCAGCACGGCAAGCCTTGTCTGTGGGCACAGAGCGCCACACCCCACTGAATTAAAAATCTATGTCATGTCTTATCAAACCAAGGTATACATAAGACATAAAACCCCAGTCTAGGTGTTGGCCCCGTGGATTAGCTAAGTAGAGTCTCTGCTTCTTCTGACGACTTGGGGGGGGGGGGGCGGTAAGATGACCACAACGCCTACCCAGACCACAGTCAACAGCACACGTAGGCCCCTAGAAGCCTATCTAGATTGCACAGAAAACACAACATTGTCGGCTGACCCCAGTCCAGCGGGCAATGGACAGCAACATGCTCTTTCTACCTAGGCCTGCAGCTGAGCACAGCATTACCAGAAAGAACTAGAAGGACGTACATTTCTTCAGCATGTCACACACCAAAAAGACGTGCTTCACTACAAGGACAAGTAAAGTTGATGCTTCCGTTAAAAAAATAAAAGACAAAAAACAAGATAGCCACCCACATTCATCTCTCTGTTCTGCTTCTTTAAAAAGCAAGAAGGAAGGGAGGGAGGGAAGGATAGAAAAAAGGCTTTATTTATTTTATGTATACGAATGTTTGCCTTCAGTACATGTGAACCATATATATGAGGTGCCTGAAAAGTTCAGAAAAGGGCCTTGGAATCCCTAGAACCGGAGTCAAGGTGCTGGGAACCAAATGCAGGTCCTCATCTACAAGAGCAAGAGTGCTCTTAACCCCTGAGCCATCAACTCTCCAGCCCTTTGCTTAATATGCCCAGACGTGATGAAGCCGCGCCATTCGCAGGATGCTTCAAACACAAGTCAATCCTGCCATGTCTTCCCCATCATGGTGGACTACATCCCTTCGAAGCATGAATAAACCTCTCTAGAGAAAGAGGAAGAGGAAAAGTTGGAAAGATGGCTCATTGGTAAGAGTGCATACTGCTCTTTCGGAGAACTTGAGATCCGTTCCCTGCACCTACAGCAAGAGGCTAATAACCACCCGTAACTCCAGCTCCAGAGAAGCCAACACCCTCTTCCGGACTCCTAGCGCGCTGGCACCCATGTGAACATAACATCCCCCACGTACACGTACACGTGATTTAGAAAATAAATATTTAAAAAAGAAGGGCTGGAGAGACAGCTTAGCAGTTAAGAACATGTGTTGCTCATTCAGAGGACCCAATTGGGTTTCCAGCTCCCTTAAGGTGGCTCATAGCCCCCTGAGACTCCAGTTCCAGGGGATGCTGCGCCCTCTTGTGGCTTCAAGGGTTACTACACTCACATGGTGACTTACACGCAAAACACTCCTACACATAAAATGACAAGAATAAGCCATCTTAAGTTTTCAAGGAGTAGTTGTTTAAATTCCAACACTTCAAATGTCTGCTCTGTCCACCAAGACTCCAATTCCTCACGACCCACAGGGTCTGTTGTTTCTCCCTGAAGAGTCGAGCCCGCCACCACCTCATAGGCTCCTGGCCTAAATGCACAGTCTAACCTAAATTGCTCAAACACCAGGTGCCCACCGCATGGCCATGTTTCTCAGTTCTGAGTAACGCAGATTACTTCCTGCTACTGCCACTACAGTTAAATTAGAAATGCTTTTCCCCAGAAAATAGGTGACCTGATCCTTTAATCCAGTTATTTTTAAGTTCCATCAAAAAATAGGCACTCATTGCTGGCCTAGGAACAGAGGCATGGTTACAGAATAAAACTTCCTCATAGCTGGGAAATCAAAGGACATCTCTGTCCCCCTTCTCACCCTCCCCGACTTGCATAAGTCATGTGTTTGGTAAGCAGGGCACAGTTGCTACATAGCAAGGAACTGGCTCTTCGGCCAGTTCCTGGCTGCCTCTAGAACAGTTGTTTCTGGCCCCTTAACTTTCTGAACTCACTTGTAATGCTTCCATCACAGCTGTCAATTTGGGGTGATAACCTGGCTGCCCTGTGGCCCAGGACCCCTTACCAACTGAATCTCATCAGCCCTGGAGGAAGCAGACAGAGCTGCAGGGGTGAAGGGGGGTGCCCACACAGAGGAAAGCAGTGGGGTCTGGGAGGGCAGGGTGGAAATGGGCTGAGAGGTTAAATACTGTAAAACTACTGTCACAGCATAAACCCAGCCTGACCTACCTTTACTTTACCGGCTCCAAAGGGATGGGCTACTCTCAAGAAAGGATGATAGCCTCAAGGAGGTAGAGTTCCCATTCACATAAAAAGAACAAGTGGCCCAATCTGATGGTAGTGAGAGCCACCGAGGCAACCAGGGGAAGCTTTGGACCTTCTACATTGCAAGTGATCCTGGTTGCAAAGATTTCACAAGGCAAGCTGAGCCCGTGGAAGGTCCTGAGCTTGCAGCTCCTGTGGCCTCTGTGTGGCCGGGGTGGTAGAGTACAGCTCAGGCTAGGACTGAGCAGCCAGTCCACCCTCCCTCCCTCTAAGGCACAGAAGAGGAATACTGGCTTCCTTTGTTAATTGGACTTCAGGGAAGTACAGCAGAGGGGGCCACATTCCAGGCCTGAATGTGGCACTTTCCTCTTCCACCTCCCAGCAGAGAGGCTTCCGGCCTGTGAAGTTAGGGGCGTGTGTTGACTGTGGGAAACAAGGCTGCAAACCACTCCTGACAGAAGTCAGCTCTTCCAGCTCCCAGCTGAAGGAAGGCAGGCAGCCAGATGCAGACCCCAAACCTTCCTGAGGCAGCTGCAGGCTAAATTTAGACTCAGGAAAGCTCAGGTCATTGCTATGACCCCTGAAAGGGGCTAATACTAACAATGCCTGGGCTTCCGTCCCTTCCTAGGCCATCTCGCCTGGAAACCATCACAGCTTATTGTGACCTGGGGAAGGAAGGGGGTGTGCAGTTCTTATAACCAACCCTCTGGTGCTTAGGAGTTCCAACCCCATTGGATAGGTCCAGCCTTTCTTTTCTTTTCTTTTCTTTTTTTTTAAAATTTCCCTGAGAGCTTCAGTGGATTCTGTCAGAGCAGTGATCACCAGACAGCCCTTCTTCCTAGCACATGCCTTCTTAGGCAGAATCTAAGACTGGATTAAAAAAACACTTCTAGAACCCAGAAACAGGGAACAAAGTCACCTGTGTCTTGGCTCACACTCACATGAAGAACTTTTAAAGTAAGGGAGTTTCTAGACCACAGCCTGTCCTGTTACTAAGTAACGACCCTCTCGCTTCCAGCCAGGCTGGAAAACCAGACTGGCTTTGTCGTGCTGCATATCTGACATCTGGAAAAAGTTAAGACGCTGTTTGATTAACACATTTACAGCTTGGGCTTTCTGCGAAAGAAACGAGGCGGTGTGTGAGGCAGGGTGAGGAGTGGGCAGTGACCAAAGGAAGGAAGTTGCTGCCTTTGCTGAGCCCGTTGCTAAAAGAGCTGCTATTTCTTTTTCTTTCCTCTCTTCTTTGGGGACAGAGTCTCACTTTGTAGTCCAGTCTAGCCTCAAATCTGCTATCTATGTTCTGGCATGAGCCTTCCAGTGTTAAGATCACAGGCCTGCACCACCTCACTTGCTTAAGGGTCCTCTCTCTCTCTCTCTCCCTCTCTCTCTCTCTCTCTCTCTCTCTCTCCCTCCCTCCCTCCCTTGGAAGACAATTGAGACTGGCTGCTAGCTCCAGATTCCCATGAACGAAGTAAAGTTCTCCTGAAACATCTCACTAAGTAAGGCTACTGTGAAGGAAGTCCCCACCCCTGGAATAAAGCAAGACCAAGACTCATAAGGAATTCCCGTTACTTTCTAAGTAACGAATTCGGTGGGTAAAAACAAACCTAGTCTAGTCCTTTCTAACTTAGCTGCAGCTCTCGAGCTTTTAAATAGTTCTGAATCTTGGGTTCCTGCCTGGCCGACTGGTCATGACAGGAATAAAAGGTGAGTGCCACAGTGGACCAATAGAACCCACTATGTTAAGGCGAGAAAAAGGTAACGGTGCCAGGTATGGGGAAGTCTGAGATCAGCACGTGCCTAAGAGCAGAATCTGAGGAGGGTGCCCTGGCATGCCGTGGAACCTCAAGGAACAGAACCCCAAGTCCCCCATTGAATATGGTGAGCCCCATGCCATGAACAGAAGGCCAGCTGAAGAATTCAACATTGAGTTTCTTGAGGAGACCCCAGATAACTAGAGCGCTAGTTACCAGTGTCACCGGGTCCCAAGACGGCTGTCTGTTGTGGAAATGGGCACGCAAACTCACAGACTCACACAGTGTCTTTAAAGCGTTTTCTGCCACACTCGCGGCTCTGGTCTGTGAACGCAGCGTTTCTCTGCCTCTTGGCACCAAGGCTGCGAGCTTGACAAGATTCAAAGGGGAAAGAGAGACGCAGTAAATAAATGCTCAGCTAGCTGCCCACCGAAGAGGCCTCCGCCACCCAGGAACACAATCCAGACCCTGACTCCCTCCTCCGCGAAGACGCTGGCCCCAAGAGAACCTTCTCCTTCCAGATCAGAAAGCAAAGGGCCATGTGATAGGTCAGCAGAGGTGTCTTACCCTGCCCAGAGCAAAAAACCCAGGGCGCGCGCCTCAAAGTCCGCGGTCAGAATCGCCTTTCTCCAGACAGATTCCAGAGCTCACACTGGCTCAGCCGGGACAGATTCCTTCAGAGCCTCCGACTGGAGACTGTGATGTCACTGAGGGCCCTCCCTCTGTTCCCTAAAAGGCCATTCACACCAAGAAAGACTTTAGTCCCCTTCAGAGAAGCCGGCCCCTCCCTGGTCGAACCAGGAGGGGAGGGGAGGGCAGTGGCTTTCCTGCCAGAGGCAATGCTAGTGGCCTCCAGCAGGCTCTGAAGCTAATCAGAACAAGAGCCAGAGGTGTTGATGTGTCCTGTTACTGCTGCTTCTTTGAAACTCTGAGATGAGCCAGTGCTGGTGAGACTGTAAAAATCTGAAGAATTCTGGACAAAGCTACAGCCTTTTGTATTCTTTTAGAAAAGCTCTCACTGTGTAGTCCTGGCTGGCCTGGAATTCACTAGGTAGAATCTCCTGCCTCTCCTCCCTGGAGCTGAGGTTAAAGGTACGTTCCAGCCACCACTCCTGGCTAAACACAACAGACTCTTCAGGATGGCTTCTATAGCAACACTCAAAGGGAGACAGAAATGCTCCATTGACTTGCCTATAGACCAATCTGATTTTCTCAATTAAAATTCTCTCTTCTCAGAAATATCTAGCTTTGTGTCAAGCTGACAGAAACCAACAAGCATACGACCTGATAGTTAACTTCTTTTATTCCACCTTATCTCGTAAGCACTTTCTATGTTATTTAATGGCTTCTACACAATCACTCGCTAATTCATTTTATTTTTGTGGGCTTAGAACCCAGAGGATACAGACAGAGGCAGAGACATCTCGAAGAGTCCACACTGGACCTTGCTGGCAGACTGAGCCAGCGGACCGTGAGAGGAGAGGGGGAAGGAAGGAGTGATGAGCGTGTAGGCCAAGAGTACAGGAGACCAAGAAAGGAGCTGGGGTCCAAGAGAGCAGGAGGCATGAAGAGTGGTGTAGCCAAAATGGCTAAGTAATGTAGGGGTGTCAGAGTAGCTGGGGGAGGGGCAGCCCAGCCCCTGGGCTGGGGAATTCAGGTTAGTGGGTGGGGTATATCAGCCAGAAGGATCCTATAACAGGACTGAAAGGTGTGGGAGTACCTGGCAGCCAGCATCAACTTTTATATGTTAATAGGCAACTCAACAACTGTACCTGGTTTGAGACCTAACAACCTTCCCATAGCTGACCAAGAAAAGAGCAGTATTTGCTTTGGGTACAGAGGTCCCTCACCTGAATGTAGCTGGTTCCCTGGCTCCAAACCACGCCTGCAGATCCCTACTCATCTCGTTCCCTGGAACTTCGGTGTGATCTGAAAAAATTCAGGGCCTAGCTGAGACTCTGGCTGCCTAGAAAGTGAGTCAGAATTTTCTTTAGTGAGGAAGACAAAGAACATCATGTTTACAATTCCCTGAGCGGAGAAAGGACATCAAGGCTATACACAGTCCGACAAGCACGGTTACCCTGTGGCCTGCGAGTTGGCCAGCAACAAAGACCTCTTGGGACCCTCCTGTGAACGAAGGTTAAGGAACAACTGGGGTGGATGGAGCCCATGCAGGCAGGTTCCTTTGACAGGGAAGATAAAGTATTCTCTATAAATATTTATAACATCTAAATGATATTTTTTAATGTGCTGCACATTTGGATATATCAGGGAATTTCTTGAAGCCTGACTTAGTGATACCAGAGCTCTTGGGGAACTCTTGGGACTTTTGGAATAATTGGAATGTTCTGCTCTGTGACAGAAGGCATTTCGAGACACCACTTAGCAGTCTTTTATGTAAGATGAGGTGGGAAAATCACACACTGAGGAACACCACTGGTCTGCCTGAGCATGAAGGATCAGTACTGGGCGCAGTGATCCAGATCCACAGGAGGCCTAGGCAGGAGGGTCCCCTGAGCTGGGCGCCTGGGCCAGCCTGGGTAAGAGCAAAGCCCCATGTCAAAGAAAACAAACAAATAACGAGGAACCAGAAGAGGACTTCCAGCTCATGGTGAAGCAAGGGTGATATCTGGCACCCACTGTATAATCACACTCACCCTGTAGTGCCAGTAGGAGATTTGTGGGGAAAATAGTTTTAAATTTTTTTAGGCATGAAAGAGAAAACAGTCATACCTTTAAAATACTGTTTTCCAAGTCGCAGGTACACGTATGAGGTGAGTATATTGGATACAATGGCTCACTAAATGCACACTTGCTCATGTATGAGCACACAAATGTGCACACTCATGGGCTTCAGTTGTGTCCTTCCCACAGATTCATATGCCAAAGCCCTAATACCCGGAAGCCTGGCTCATGACTTGTGCCTTTACAAATAACAACAGTAATAATAACAATAGCGATAGGAGTCTTCGCAGAGTTTAAGTGAGGTCATAAGGAGTGGGTCCCAACCCAGGGAGACCAGAGGAAATTCAGACACAGAGATGTTGTGGAAGTTATTATAAAATGTTTTTATGCAGTGTTGGGTGAGGGGTTAGCCTAGGTTTTGGCATTTTGTATTGTCTGCAAGTGTTGGATTTCTGCGGGGGATGTTTGATTGCTTATGATCTGCACCTGGTATGAGTAGAACACCTGAGAAGTTCTGAATCAATAAAAACACCTGAGTTCAGATGCTGGAGGTTCCACTGAGTCGAGTATGGCCGTTGCTGTGACGGTGGTTCCCTCTGCTGTGAGGTCTGGCAGAGTGTGCAGAGATGAATATGTCTGTCTCCTTGCTGAGCTACCACAGCAGCCCAACAACTACACAGAGAGGTGTGTAGTGACACAGAGAAATGATAACCACTCACCAGCCAGGAAGGCGTGCCCGAAAAAGAGGCTTCGGTGAACTCTCAGAAAAAAACCAACTGTGGGGGGGGGGGGGGGGGGGGGGGGGCGGCACCCTGCCTGCCCTTCTGACCTCTACAACTATTAAAGTATAAATCTTTGCTGCTTGGCTACTAAAGGTAGCACCTTGTCAGTGTAGTTCCCTCAAAGCAATACACACGAATGCATGCTGATGCACTCATATTCACACACACACACACACACACACACACACACAGTCACACTTATGCGTGGTTATTCATACAACACATACACACACACTGCCCAGCTGCAAAAAGAGGGGAGAGCTTAGGGAAAAAAAAACAAAAAACAAAAAAAAAACAAAGCAATGGCAAAGTAAAGTGTCTGCTATGTTTATCCTCAGAGGTGAAGGGAGAGATGAAATGGGTGAACTAGGTTTAGGTTTTAGAAATATAAACTGAGTTAACCCATTGGTGACAGTAGTGTCTTCACACAGAAATGTCTGGAAGTCCAGCAGATACCCACTCGTGACTGCTTGTCTTCTGGTCAGCCTTATCACAGGCGCTGAGCCTGAGGGATTGAGTATTCCCTCGGAAAAGAAACTAAAGAAAGGGAAAGTTTATTTTGCTCTACAGTTCTAGGGTACAGCCCACTCTGGTGGGAAAGTCAGGGTGGCAGAGACAGAAAGGAGCTGGTCACGAGCGTCCACAATCAGAGAGCAGAGAGCTGGTGTTCGGTTAGCTTTCTCCTTTTCATTTAGTCTAGGACCCATGGGATTGTGCCACTCACATTGAGGGTAGGTCTTTGCACCTCAAACCCAATCTACAGACTCCCTCATAGATGTCCTGAGAGGTTGTCTCCTAGGTGATTCTACATCTGTCAAGTTGACAGCCATTGATAACCAGAACAGTTGAGAAGCAACGTGTAAAATTTGAAGACCCAGCAGGTAACTTTGAAGACAGTTGATGACTGTCATCACCCAGCCAAGCATCTATTTGCATAACTACATGTGCCAGGTGGGTGCTATATCCCCTTCAATACCTTCTATTTAATCTTTCATTAGATAGGGATTCTTACCTGCTATAGAGAGGAAAACTCCAGCTCATGGTGGCCAATACCACCCAGAAACATAGAGATTCTTACTCTCTATAGGGAGAAAAACTCTACCTCATGGTGGCCAATACTACAGAGACAAACAGCGAGTCAGTAACAGAGCTTTGGATAGAATCGACAGCCCAACCCATTTGACAGAGCTCTGTTTTTGCAGGTTACAGTTGGGGAGGGAAGTAGATGCAAAAAATACACAGAGCTACCAAAGAGGCAAAGAGGTAAAGAGGCAAGATCTTTAAAGCATCAGCTTCCACGGAACCCTAGGCTTGTTGCTCTCCCTCCGCTCTGAGAGTCACCATTTTCAGGTCTTTAAAATGAGGGAAACAAGGTAAACCCACAGCATGTAAAAGGGGGTTAAGGCAAGGTCATTTGGTGTGGGCAGAGAGGACAGAAGAGAGTGGGGGGGAGCAAAGCCAGCACCCTCTAAAACAGGTTATGGATACTTTTACCAAGAGAGAAGTGGAGTCTCTGGAAGAAATATGAGCTCCGTCTTAGACACACCCCTTGGCAGAACTTTATCACTTTGGCAGAAGGATTTTATTCTGCTCCCTGTAAGCATCCTATTTTATAATGGGTACAAGTCACCCATGCTTTACTGTATAAATTTTTATTTTTATATATTCATGCATGCAGGTATGTATATGTATACATAATTCCGATAATAGTAGTTTTCTTTGGAATGGAGACCTAAGAAAGCTTCCTTTCTCCATCCTACGTAACACCTTCTGATTCTTCGCATGAGCATAGATTTAGTACCTTCTGAAAGAAGAATTAAGTACATGAAAATATAGACAGAGCCAGATGCTGTGGCACACATCTGTAACGCTGACACTTGGGAGGTGGAGGAGTTTATAAACTCAGGAGGAGCTTATAGTGAGTTTGAATTCATGAGTCTCCTGCCCCCACCTCCCAAGTGCATGTTGGTAATACAGGTTCATGTGACACACCTGGCTGTGATTAGCTCGTGTGTGTGTGTGTGTGTGTGTGTGTGTGTGTGTGTGTGTGTGAGCTTCTGTGGAGTGTGTCTATGTGTGCCAGAAGGAGGGGGGATGGCAAAGCATGCACATGGAGGCCAGGAGGGCCTTGGGTATCCTGTCCTATCCCATTCCTCCATATTCTCATGAAACAGACTCTCTAAATGGCCAGCGAGCCCCAGAGATCCTCTAGCCTCTGACCTGCCCCGCCCCCGCACCGACACCCCAGCACTGGGGTAACAGAAATAAGGAATCACACTAGCTTCTTATATGGATGCTATGAATCTGAACTCAGGTCCTCGTGCTGGTGCGACAGCTTTCTTAGTGAGTCATCTATTTCTCCATCCCCTTGATCTCCGTTTCATGATCCACTTATCCAACTATGAGGCCTTGACTCAGGATGAAACAAGCTTCCTTCTGTCCAATAAATCCTACTTTCTTGTGTCCGTCCAATCATAGGGACAGACTCTCCCATCTCCGCAGCTGCATGACAATCTCCCTTCTTCATGAAAGATAAGCAACTGGGGCTGTGCATACACATTTCCTTTTCATGAGCTGCCTTTTCCCAGAAAAAGTTGCGCAATACTCTGTGAGTAACAGAATTCTTCTCTGGGAGTCAAATGTCACAGAATTTAATTTTATGAACTATGTCACTGACAGACTCTGTCTTAGGAAACCCCCACTGACAAGTTTCCCAAGGTCTGAACAGCCAAATAAAGGACAAACTTTGGAGGCAAAATTTATTATTCTAAATAACAGCATTGAGCTGGCACGATGGCACACGCGTGTGATCCTGGCACTTGGAAGCTTGCGGCAACATGACTGTGAATTCAAGGCCAGCCTGGGCTACATAGGGAGTGAGACTCTGTGTCAAAACAAAACGGCCTTTCCTTCCTTTCCATCAAAAGCGCTGGTATATCAATCTAGTAGCCTTCTCACCCACCTGAACACACGAACACACACACACACACACACACACACACACAGACACTACCCCACCCAAGTTCACTGACATGGAGTCAACTTCCAAAAATAATATTTTGGACTTGCTAAATCCAGTCTTCTGTGAGCAAAGGCATCATGCCTTCTATGAATGCTATTAGTGTTTAAAGTCAAGCCAAGAACGGAGACTGACTGACACTGCACTTAGGCAATCCCAAGCCCAGGACCTAAGTGCCAGCTCCTGTCTATGCCATTTCAGTTCCTGGCCCTCAGCGGGGCCTAAGGGTCTGGGACGCAGAAGGAGCAAAGATGGGAAACAGACCGTGCAGGAGGTATTAGACAGGGTTAAGCCATCTTCTCCCTTAAGGCAGCTCTGGATTCTAGAGAAGAAGGTGCTTCTGAAATGACAGAGCTGAGGATTTGGAAGTGTCACCCAAAAGGAAAAGACAACCTCTGTGTGGAGCAACTAGTCACTGGTCCCAAGGAAATGGATAGAAGGCTCTAGAAGGGTTGGATTTCCATGCCCTGCTCTTCCATTAGGGGGCATGGGCAGAACTGCTGCCCAAACAGAATTCTTGATTTTCTTCAAAGCACAAAGTATTGGGAGCGAAGCCAGACTGCAGCCAGATCCAAGTACTCTGACAAGGGGGGAAAAAGTCTCCAGGAAAGTCCAGATGCCATCTGACAGAGCTGCTCTTGCAGGATGGAGTGGGGAGAGGTAGTAACTCAGGATCAGGGCTAGTGCTGGGAGCACCAGCCCAGTGAAGGTCAGGGCATAGCAGTGGCCACAACATGTGAAGACTCAAGCCAGGGACTGGACGAACTGTCTCATTATGCAATCCCCACCCTGTGGAGGCTGAGGCAGGAGGATTGCCCTGAGTTTGAGGCCAGCCTTAACTCCACAGTGAGCTCAGGTACAAACCGGGTCCTTACAAGTTTTCTGACACTCTCTTTCACGATGTAAACCAATGCCCTTGTCTAATCAGATTTCTGATCCTGGTTACCAGGGTACATTTACAGTTAAGTAAGATATGTGTTCTTGACCTTCTTAAGAACCTGACTCTGGTTGTGGTTCCGTGTGGACCCTCTCTGACAGGCCACACTCTGTGAAGTTCAGGCAGCCAACTCTGGGGTCAGCTGAGGGGTGGCCGCCTTCTTCCACCCATGCCCCTAGGGATCTCAAGGCTAGAAAGGAGCCTCAGCAGCAGAAGGCAGGCAAGTCCTGCATGATAACCAGGGGCAGAGGGACAGGATCAGCAGGGAGCCATAGAGCCAGTCAGGCTTCCAGTGTAGAAACGTGGTCCTTCCCTTTGCTTTCTTGATGCCAACAGAACCTCTAACCCTGCCTTATTTATAGGCTGTCTCTCCGCCCTGCCTGTTTATAGGAATCACCACAGCAGAGCACTGTGGGTAAGAGCCGAGTGGACAAACTGACTGTGGAAACAAGATCTGAGAAGCAGAGCAAGGAAGCGGACACTGGGCTGACTGGTTTAGCATCTGCTTCATCGAACTGTGTCCGTTCGATCTGGGCCCACTTGCTGTTCACCACCTTATTATGGTCTAGTATGTATTCGAGGTGAGATGATGCGGTGGGAAGACAAGACTGGAGGCAAGGAGGGCATTGTTTGAATCTCTGGCATCACCCGCTGATGGCGTGAGGCCTATTCAAAGGATATGCTCCTTGACATTTGGGTCCCTCCTCTGTTAAATGGGCTCGACTCTGTTGTACGGGACCCGTGAGGTGACATAGGGGGTAAAAATCACTTGTCTCACAAACCTGACAACCTGAGCTTGCTCCCTAGAACCCAGGGTGGAAGAAGAAAGAAAACCATCTCCTGACATTTGTCCTCTGAGTACTCACCATGGAATAGACACCGTCTGTCTGTCTGTCTGTCTGTCTGTCTCTCTCTCTCTCTCTCTCACACACACACACACATAAATTTTTTAAATTTCTAGAAAAAGTACTGATGTGAGTTCATTCATGCCCTCCAAATTCATATCCAACTGGAACTTCAGATCATTACCTTGTATGGAAGAAAACAGGGTCTCTGCGGATGTAACGTGTTACTACGAGGTCTAGTGGGGTAAGGTGGTTCTCACTGCAAAGACAGACATCTTTGTAAAAAGACAGCCTATGGCGATACACTCCAGGGCTCCATGTGAAAATGGAGGCAGACTCCCGAGTTAGGGACCTTCAGGCCAAGAGCAAGAGGCCACACCAGCAGCAGCTAGGAGAGATGCAGGGAACAGATTCTCCTGAGTCTATGAGGAGCAACACGTTTGTCACGCTTCATTCCCTCCCGTGCTAGCAGCGATGACCCTGGCGTTGCTGGAGGTCACTTCCATCGTGGTGACTTGTTAGAGCAGGAACAGAAAACGAGCACACTGACCTTATAAGGCCTCCTCCAGGATGACCTCAGGGACTCACGACTAGGAAACTCCAGGCCCTCAAGCACTTGCTTCCTGATCTTCGCGCAGAGTTTTAAAGGCAGAAAGAGCAAAGGATTACGTGACAAATGGGGCTTCCTCAGACAGCTACCGCTGCGGGCTTCCTGACTACCTAACTGGGGCGGAAGCCTCCATGAGACAGCTGAATGAAGAGGCTGGTGTACAAAGACAGCTGGTATGAAACTGGTGAGGGGATGGGGGTGAAGGCAGGGGTGGGCGTGGGATCCTAAATGTGAGAGCCTAGTGTCCCCAAAGGTGCTGTTGGCCGAGGCAGATGAGCAGGTGAGGCAAATTTCACGCAGTGCCGCAGCCGTTCCTTAAAACGAGCCTGTGAAGCCAGTATTTTATTAAACGCGCTTTATTGAGTTTGTTTTGTTTTTGCTTTTTGAGACAGGTATTCCCAGTGTAGCCCTGGCTGTCTAGAACTTGCTCTGTAGACCAGACCGGCCTCAAACTAAGAGATCCCCTGCCTCTACCCCCCCACCCCGCCCCAAAATCCTGGTATTATTAAAGGTGTAGGCTTGTAGCTGCTATTCTTGCAACTGTTTTCTGGCTCAGAAAAAGGAAGTCCAGAGAGTTATTATTTTATCTCTCTATCATCTATCTATCTATCTATCTATCTATCTATCTATCTATCTAACTATCTAACGATCATCTATCGTGTGTTTATTGTTTAGCAGTACTAAGAACTAAACCTAAGGCTTCATGAATGGTAGGTAAGTACTTTACCACTTAACCACATACTCAAGCCCTCTTTCTACTTTTTTGAGACAAATTCTCACTAAATTAAGTTGCCCAGGCTGATCTTGAATTTGTGATCCTTCGGCATCTTGAGTATCGGGGATCACAGGCTTGTCCCACCCAGTCCTGTTAGGTTCTGAGAGTTTCCTTGTCTAAAGGCCCCAACCGAATGAATGGTGAAGCTGAAGGCAAGGCATCCTAGCTTTGGGTAGCAGCCTTTGGCCTTTGTCTCCCCAACCTGAGGGCTGACATTCTATTTCCTGCTTTATTCTCTGTTTCAGCTGCCCTACCAGGCCAACATGCATCTCTCCATAGCAAGCTCTGGAGAACACACAGAGCAAGGGAGCACTCTCCCCCCGCCCTCCCATCTCTCTGCTGCAGACTGGCTTTGTGTCCTTGGGCAAAGTACTTCAGCTCTGAACGCCAGTGTTGGTCTTCATCTGGAAAATGTTGGCACCCCTCTCTCTACTGCCTCAAAACACATGGTGTGCCATGGCTTGGTAAAAAATGAACTGGAGGAGGCAGGAGAAATGGTTCAGGGGTTAAGAGTACTTGTTGGTGTTGCAGAGGACCCAGGCTCAGTTCCCAAAACCCACATGGGGGCTCACAACCACCTGAAACTCCAGTTCCCAGGGATCCAATGCTGTGGACCCCAGGCAGGGGCATGTTGCACATTCATACACACAGGCAAAATACTCATAGACATAAAAATAAATCTTTAAAAAAAAAAAAAAAAAGCTTTAATCCCAGCACTAGGGGTGGGGGTAGGGGGGCAGAGACAGGCAGATCTCTGTGTGTTTGAGGCCAGCCTGGTCTCCATAGATTGCTCAGTGAACAAAGATACTTGGGGCCAAACCTGATAACCTCAGTTCCATCCCTAAGAAGAAGGAGAAAGCTGATCTCTCAGGCTGTGGCCCACAGGCGCCCACACAAACAAACAAGTAGGATTAAAAAAAAAAAATGTACAAGTCACCCTTTGAGTACCTCCACTAGGAGAAAGGCTGGGCTTGGCCACCCAAGCCTCCTCAGGATGCCTGGCATTCTCCGTCTCCCCCAACACTCTAGGTGAGTGAGCTTTCCCCAGCTGAGTGATTGGAATTCTCCAGATAATGTAGGAGCCCCTCCCAAGAATGTCTGTTTGTCCTGTACACAGGCTCCAGCACAATAGCTAAGATCTGGGAACAGCCAGGCCATGCCGGATATGGACCTCTCCCCAAACAGGCAGGACACAGAAGGTGGGGGTTGGGGGGGGATCTAAGAACAGGAAATTGCAGTGGCAGGGGTAGAGGGGACTTGATGTCTCAGGAACACAACCTACAAATAGTTCCAGCTGTGAGATGCTCAGTGGTTGTAGGGACCAAAATGGGTGGTTGCAGCCCAAATGCTCCTTTGATGTATAGACTTCCTTCCACACATTGGCTCAACCCAGGATTTTTTTTTTTTTTACTGTGTGTGTGTGTGTGTGTACACACACACGTGCGCGTGCACATGAGCTACATCCATAGAATACTTTAAATTTTTTTTTTTTTTATTTGAAGACAGGGTCTCTGTTAAGTAGGCCGGACTATACAGCCCAAGCAAGTCTTGACCTCTCCATCTCCTGACTCCGCCTCCCTCCCAAACGGCTGAGATTACAGGCCTAGCTGAATGTTTGACTTTTCAAAGATGAAAAAGTGACGGGCATCCAATGAAAAGCCTACTTTGCGCTCTGAATATCCCATCCCAAACGTCATGGGACTCTGCCATTTCCTCTGCTTCTGTGAGTGCAACGTTTACTATGCTCACCCGTGAGTGACAGCACGCACTGTCTGACACCGCATTCCTCTCCTTACCCATAAACAGACACTTAGGTTGACTTTGGTTTTGCTATTATGGATCACGTTGCTGTGAACTTTGAGTACAGACATCTCTTCATCACTCCTTTCATGAGTTAGCCTTATGTCCAGAAAAGGAATTTCTGGATCATAATAGTATTTTTTTTTCTCTTTGAATCAAGATTTAAGTCAAACCAAACCAAAACAACAAATCCCCCTGAATGAGAAACTATGGAGCAGCTACCCATTTTTAACTTTACCTCCTTTCCTGCATCATCCTTTCTCTGGCCCCGCCCACTGCTGTGTAAGACGACTCCACCCCCCCTCCCAGGCAAGGTCATTTGGGCTTTGCACCCGGAGACTCCGGGAGACTCCCTCCCGGGAGACTCTCAACCTGCTTCCTTATGACGCATCCTGGTGACATAGCATCTGCCTGCCTCATTGCAGCCTGCAGGTCTTTCTAGAGAGCCTGCGAGGTTAGGGCAGATGTTTCCTGAGGAGAGTTTGCTGTTGCAGATGTTTTCATCAGTCATAGTCAGAGGCTGTCACTTGTCACCCACTGTCCTCTCCTTAGGCCTCTTCCAGACTTTGTGTTTCCTCCAGCCTGACCATAACTTTTAACCTCTGAAGGTTAAATAACTATCTTCAATCTTTCGAATTACAGGCCAATTACTAAATAATATTTTAAAGGATTGTTTTTGAGGCCTCATGTTAGCTTTTTCTCCTAGCACCACACACTTACGTCTGTTAAGGATTGTTGGAGGGGAGAATGAGAGTGGGGTGCAATTTCTGTATACTTTAAAAAATTGTGGTGCAGGACAATCTGTGGTTAAGTTCACTGGTTGCTTTTCCATGGGACCCAAGTTCAATTCCCAGCCTCCACATGAAAGTTTACAACTGTCTGTAACTCCAGCTCCAGGGGACATATATGCGGGTAAAACACCAATGCACATAAGATAAAAATAAATAAATCATTTTTAAAACAAATAGAAAAAAACTGTGGTGCAACATACAGCATCCTAGTTGCTATTCTAAGTGTTTAAGATGTACAACCCGATAGTGTCAGATACTCTCATTGCACTATGTAGTAACTGGCACTGTCTCCAAAACACACGCTCACCACCCAAAACCAAAACTGTATTCATGAAGCAAGATGGGTCATGATTTCTGAAACCTTCTATGAGGTCACCTGGACACAGAATCTAGGCAATTTATTGTGTCATAAACATATGGGGAAAGACTGACAGTAAAATAATTTGAATGCATTATTGTAGTGGAGTCTTGGCTCGACAAGTCAGTTCCTAAACACCAGCATTTAACATGGGCAGTTGTTTTAAGGTATTGGAAAGCAGAAAAAAAAATTTTATACTTATTTAACTGGCAGATCTTAAGCACACACATGTGCCTTCTTTGCACTGTGTTTAACTAGGAAATAGTGTTATTTTAAAACACCAATACAAAATAGCAGCTCTCATAAAAAAAAAATAAAATAAATAAAATTTTTTAAACCTAACAATTTAATGGAATTATAACCAACAATTTGGAGGAAAATGAAATGGCTGCTTATTTTGAAAGAAACTGTGGTCTTTACCCCAGCCTCCAAGGATCGAGATCCTTCCGAAACCCACTTTCAAGCCAAAGTAACTAGAATGCTTTCAAATCTTTGTAACCACCAGGCTTGAGTGGAGATTAAGTCCCTACAGAAGAATACATCCCCAGATAATGTCAATCCGTGCTCACAATTTAGAGATAATCCTTTCTTTGAGAAGTCTATTTTCAGTTTACTCTAGCTTTGGGTTCATTGATGATTTACCTTCCATTAGGAAAACCCTACACTTCCAAACACTGTTTGGGACAGACATTTGGTTAAGGAAAGCTCCTTAACCCCGAGGGCTAATTGCTGGAGCTGAATGTTTTCCTAATGGAGACAGCAGTCCGTTTGTTAAACGAACAAGCCATTTACTTCAAACAGAAGTGGAGAGTCAATTCCTGGGTAGTTGGTGGCTGCATACGTGGCATCCAAGAGCTTGCACACACAGAGAGCAACATGAGTTTCTGTCCTCCAGACCTCTCAGGCCATTCATAGCAGGCACTCTCTCCCCACTTTCCCAAGCCCTATCTTGCCTTTCTTGGGATAGGAAGGGGTCTTCTCCACAGGCCTGAAATGTTGGAACTACTCTGGGTCAGAACCAACATCGAGCATCCATTTCTACTCTCTTCCCAATGTCACTGCATCTGTGAACAGATAGCAAGGGACTCTTCCCTTTGTCTCATCCTTCACAGCCTTCCACGTCCCCCAGCAAGTGACATCATCAGCCATAAGGCAGTTATTCAATTCTGTCACTTAGACCAGCAACATTCCACCATCCCCAAAGCTACTTTTCCCAGGATAAAAACTCTCTCTATACCTCTGGCCTTCCGGCTCTGATCTCCTAGACAATAGTCTCAAATTATCATCATGTGGGGATCAGGGTTATGACACCCTGGGTCATCCCAACAGCGTCCACACTGCAGAAGAAGCCAAGGTGCTGGACCCATTTTCCCTCCTTCAAACCAGACTACATTACGTTTGCCAGGAAAGCTAACACTCATCAATGCTGAAGTACGCAGAGGCATCCACTTGATAGTTGCTCAAACAATTGAGGCTATTGGATCATGGGATGGTTTCTATAACCAGATAGTGCAAAATAAGGCTTGGGTGGGGATTTGGGGGTTATGTGCCTAGATCGCTTGCTTTATCAGCAGTTGCTTCCTATAGCTGTTTAACTCTAAAAGGATCTGGGAAGGGTCCGGCTGTGGCTCAGAATCTAGAATGCTTACCCTAGATTCTATCCCCAGCATAGATAAGCCGAGCATGGTAACTCATTCCTGCAGGTAGAGGCAGGACCTGTATCAGAAGTTTAAGATCAGCCTCAACTACATAGAGAGTCTAAGCATAGGATACACGAGACCCTATTTCAAAAAAAAAACCAAAAAAAAGCACATGGAAGATGACTCAACAGTGATGGAAGCCAGGTGCCCACCACACTTTTAGTCCTAGCACTCGGGACACAGAGCAGGAGGACCAGCCTGGACTACGCGACAAGTCCCAGGCCAGCTAGCGTTACGCGGTACTTAAAAAAATAATGATAAAATAGTGATGGACATGGAGGGGGGGGAGAAGGAGAGAAGAAAGGGACTTCTCCTTCAGTAAGGAACAGTGAAATATAGTCACACTTACATCTCACTGGCTCTGTGGGTTTGTGCCAATGGGCAGCAGACTATGATAGATGGGGCTAAGTCTCAGAGCCATCAGACTTACTAATTTATAGCCCTGCAAACAAATGGACTTTGTTGAAAATTAATTGCTAGTCTGTCCTTCCTTCCTTCCTTCCTTTTCTCTTCCTCTTCCTCCTCCTTTTCTTCTTCTCCAGCAGGTATCTCTTGTAGCCCAGGCTGACCTCTAGCTCTCCCAGTAGCCAAAGATGACTCTCCTGCTTCGGATCCCATTTCCCAATCGCTGATATAACAAGTGTGTGCCGCCACACTCCGCTACTTATTTCTTTAAAGTCATACGCACAGTATGTGGCCGCATGTGGATAAATATTAAGGCAGTCTTTAAAACATTAGCTCTCTGGTACTACAGAAATGCAAGTTAGTCTTGTGTACCCTGAGACTATATTGAGGCTTTCTTTCACAAACTGAGAAATTCTCTGATGTTCCTGGATATCACTGACTCTCAGATTATATACTGTGTCATCATGACATATATGCATACCCCATTTTATAAGAGAAGCAGGTAGGAGGAGTCAGGCTATGGTAACTTCCAGACTGTAAGTACAGGCAGGCTCCGGATACATGGCAGTGTATTGGTTTTTTAAAAACAGAATTTATTTTGAGGACTAATAAATTAGAGGCTTAACTACCTAAGTGTCTTGTGTCTTCTTTTAGATTCTATTGGAAGAAAGCCACTGGGTTAAGGAAACCAGGGAAGAGTACATAGAACTAAATCGTGGCAAAGTTATGTCCACAGAAATACACAAAAAAGCAAAATTTAAGGTAAGAACACATTAACCAGGTACACCTGTCTCCAGTGACTCAGGTTGGAAGCACATTCCAGCCAAGCAGAAGAGTCAGGTTTTGAAATTCATTCCATTCCACATCTGTGAGCTTTGGCAGTTTGCTATCTCAATTCTGCCTTCTTGGAATTCCTAACCCGGCTCTGCTCATCCCAAATATTTGGGTCTAAAGGGTTTCCAGGTCATTGGAGCTGATAAACCAAGGGCTTATACCAGCCATTAAAACTATCCTTTAAGATGAGATAAGGTAAGGCCTCCAAGGGGCTAAAGATCATTTTTAAGTCATCTGAATTGTTTTCATCAGGAATGTATACCCAGAGCTTAGCAACAAGAGCTGCACTTAGGGACCATTTGTGTGCTCTGGGAGAAATCTGAAAATATAAACTTGGAATAGTTTCAACTCGGATCTCAGTATGTTTGGTGGTAAATATTAAAAACCCCAACAACAACAAAAACTAGACAGATTATAATTTGAGATTGGACTGAACTCAAAATATAATGACTTGCCCTTTTTAAAAAAAAAAAAAAAAAAAAGCTGTTAAAAAAAAGTTTCCTTGGGTTGTATTTAGATTATATGCTATGCCATGGACACAGGCAAAAAAACTTGGAGTTGAGGGCACTCCCGAGTCCCCGCCCCCGAGTAGGAGAGACTGAGGCCCCTCCTCCTGCCTGTGTCATGGCAGTCTGGCTGCCTGCCCTTGCTCCATGGTCCTGCTAGTTTGGCAGGTAGGTGACCTGTCCACCCTGCCCCCACACACCCAATATATCCCCCTCCTCTGCCCTGAATAAAGCGACTTTTGGCTTCCACCATAAGCGAGTCCCAGGGTTTTTCTTCCACCCTGTACCATTCTCTGCGAGGCAATCGGTCTGGGCCAGTCCGGATCCTCACCCCTTTTCCTTCCCCCATACCCCTCTTCTTCCTTTCCTGTCTACGATCTTCACGCCTGGCCAGCGTGGAGAACCCAATCCCCCCAGTGGGCAGGAGCGGGGAGAGAGAGACCAGAACCCCCAGGAACCCACAATTATAGATAAGGAAGAGTTGAAATGTGGGGCCAAGTGAGAAACTACAATATGGGAAGGATCCTGGGGGGAATTAAGCAGGCTCCACTGCTTGGGGTGACACTCAAACTCCGTATGTTCTGGAGGTCACCGCTGGATGCACTGGTTGGAGTTTAAACCCCAGTGGTCTTGACAGTGGGGGCTGGTGAGGCCTTTAAGTGGTGATTAGATCATGAGAGTTCCATTCTGTGTTATAAAAGGGGGCAGGCAGCTCTGTTGTGAAAAGCTTCCCCTTACACGCAGCACCATTCATCTCGCAAAGCAGGAAGGCCCTCAAAAGATGCTCATGGCCTTGAATTTCCCAGCATTAAGAACCCAGGAACAGGAATCTAGCACCGACTTCGATTACCCTGAAAGTACCCATGATGCCTTGGGCCTTAAGAGGCAGAGGTCCAAGGACTTTGAGACTGCAATTCCGCAAACCCAGAAAACTCCTGGAGTGTTGAGGGCTGTTGCATAGGCGTCTGACACTGACTGAACAGGACAATAACAGGGGGGGGTCCATCTTTTTCTTGATCTATTGACACCCATCTTACCCTCTCAAACCCTTGTGAGGGTTAAGGTCCAATTTCTCATACCATCCCTCACTCCTCCATCCCTCCTCCCTCGGCATCTCTCCAGCTTTCTGCTTTCAGAACTCAATTGCATGGCTCAGCAGTAGGAAGAGAAGGGAAGGGAGGAAATCAAAAGGTATTTGCAGCTGGCTTTGTTCCTACTCACAAGGAATGGGCACCAGTTAAATGTCCTCTCCATTACCATAGTGTAAAATTACTAATTCCTGTCTGTAAGGCCAGATCAATTTGACAGCATGCCAGCTTTAGGTGGGAAGTCCTGAGTTCTGGTTCTATTTTACCATTGCTTATTTTTCAGATCTCATTTTCTGGAACCCATTGATGCAAAGAGAATGAGATTCTGTTATAGTTTGTGCTCCCACTCCAGACCCCAGGGGCAGACCTGTTCATTAAACACTGGTGATCTAAAGCCAGCCAGCTGCTAGAAGACGCTCTGGTGTGCTGTCTGCAGAAAGGAAGCCCTGCTTCAGGTTCATCTTAGGGAAAAAAGGCTGTTGGTGGGTATCACCTTACAGCTCCCTCCCTCCTGAGAGCCCAGGATGCCCAGAGAAACATCACATTCATAGATGCCTGGAAACTTGAGTGCTTTTTCCTGATAGTAATGTCACTGGTTCAGGGGAAGTAACTTTTCCCTTCTAAGTACCAGATGTCAGTGAAAGAAAAACCCAGAGCAAAGCCTATGCAACAGAGAAGCTCGTGACAGCAGAAGCTAAGGTTAACTAGGGCTCCAATATGGTGGGTCTAAGCGGAAATCCTCAGCCTTGTGCTACTACAGCATGACACTAACGCATCCACGATTTTCAGTAGCCAGGCATTCAAGCTGGAACAGGATTCTTCTTTACCTTGGGGACAAAACTGTGCACTCATCCTTGGTGGTGGTATCATACAAGTGATATTTTTACTCTTGTGTCTATGGGTTGCAATAGGAAGCTGTGATTTTTTTTTAACCATCAAAAATTAGGAAAATGAAGGGCTAGAGCAAAGACTCAGTGGTTAAAAACACTGGCTGCTCTTTCAGAGGACCTGGGTTCAATACCCAGCACCCACATGGTAGCATAACAACCATCTAGGGCAGTGGTTCTCAACCTTCCTAGTGCTGTGACCCTTTAATACAGTTCCTCATGCTGTGGTGACCCCCAACCATAAAAATTATTTTTGTTATTACATCATAACTGTAATTTTGCTCCTGTTATGACTCATTATGTAAATATCTTATATGTGAATGGTCTTAGGTGACCCTGGGAAAGGGTCATTCCATCCTCAGGTGGATTGAGACACACAGATTGAGAACTACTGGTCTATGGCATCTGATGCGCTACTTTAAAACCCAGGACTGACTTCCTGTTGTCTGTCCTTTCACCTCCACATGTGGTGGCGAACGCCTTTAATCCCAGCACTTGGGAGGCAGAGGCAGGCAAATCTCTGACTTTGAGGCCAGCCTGGTCTACAGAGCAAATTCCAGGATAGTCAATAATCAAAACTACAGAAAAACCCTATCTTGGAAAAACAAACAAAAAAACGTATTATTACTCTGTGTATGTGCAGACATGCATGCCATGGAAAGGATGTAGAGGTTAAAGGACAATTTTTGTGGAGTTGGTTCTCTCCTTCTACCTTTACCTGGGTTCCAGGGATTGAACTCTGAGAAAAGGCAGGCTCTCAGCTCAGTGAAAGAGAGTTACATAGTAGATAGATAGGAATATGAATTAACAGAGTCAGTTGCAACAATCAGTTGAAGCAGTGAGTAAGAAGAGTCAGTTGAGAAGCAGGATGAAGAGTCAGAATTCAGAAGGAACTAGTCAGAGTGGCTCAGTCAGCAGTAGGTCTCGGAAGGCTAAGGCTGAAGCCTTCTAGGTCTGGGCTAGCAGTTTAAATGTTCTAGGTTGTACAAAGGCTGAAGCCTTCCAGCTCAAGGATTAAGACTAGATTGTAAGGAGGGAAAAACACTGTATACCTCCAGGGATTCACCTGGAATGAGTGTTTTAATTTGTCTAATTAAAGAATTAATGGTTTTGAACCTGAACCTTCAACTACATTCACCCTCTAAAGGTGTGTAACACATCCTCTTTCTAGTAGATTCACAGATTTATGCAGCTGTTGCCACTGCTCAGTTTTCATTCAGTGAATGAATGGTTAAAAAGTTTAAAAGTGGCCCAACTTTTGTGTGTCAGACTGCAGTCAGAACACTTTTTAAAGAAATCAGTCCATCACCTCTAAATCACTACCAACAATCCATGACGGCGGTAAATCTCATCCTACTTTACAGAAGAACTAATGTCTGGGACCAAGCTGCTGACTACAGAGCCAGCATTCTTAACCACTTTGAAAATTCTCTGGTTCTATTAAAAGAGGCTGACACAGTGAAGTTCCTGCTTCATTACATCATTTCTGCTATGAATAAGAAGAAAATATCAATCGCCTTCCTGTTCGTGTTTATGAAGAAGCTGCCATCCTGAGCCAAAAAGTCTTTTCCTTGGTAAGTAGGAAAGTACACCCTTAAGAGTGAGAATGCATCTGACTTACTTTGGGTCCTCAGCAGATAACCCATAGGATCTCAACAAATGACTGAGTGTTACAAATCAAACAAGCAAACCCCACTGCTGCAATGTATTACCCATGGACCAGCATCTCCAAAGTCACTGCAAAATAGGAGAGCTGGTTCTTGAATAGAAGGAGCATAGAGCTAAAACCAAACACAGAGCCACAGGTGTCGTGGCTGGCAAGGGCACTCCAAGACTGCTTTTCCCAATTCGAGCCAGCAGATGTTTAGACAGATCATCTGAAAACCGTGATGCTAGGCATGGTTGCCTTCATACTGAATCTGCCCTCCTGCTCAGATCCTGGCTTAATGCCGCACATAGACATGTGACCAGTTAAGGGTGTCTGTGTATTCTATCTCACCTGTCTTGTCCCCTTCAAAGTCAAGACACTAAGAGTAAGGAACTTGTTCCAAGGACAGCTGAGACTTTACACCAAGGCTGCGCTCCAAACTGAAGCAATTCATCCATGAGAATAAGGTTGATCTGATTATCTCCTGAGAGGGACCAAACTGCACCCTCGGGTGGGTTTTCCTAGAGTACAGATTCTTACACTGTGAGCTGCAACTCTATTCGGGGTTACATAACTGAATATGGCGGTCATGAAGAATTTAGGGAAATTAAATGACTTCGGAATGTGCAATGACAAAAAATGTATTAAAAATCAAATGTGTAATAAATCTGAGGTGTTTCTGGGCAGGGCATTTCCTGTTGCTCGTACAGCTTCAGTGCAGCGTTGGTTCTGCACGCGTAGCCGGTGCATAGGTCACAACATGCAGCACAAACAGACAAGAGACATGTTTGCTATGAGTTGCAGTGTTTTGTTCTCTGTACATAAAAAGTTCTGCTTTTGTAGAAACATAGTGTTTTAATACCTGAAAACAGATTCCCAATGACCTTCCTCAGTCTGGAAGGAGCAAAGCAGTATAGTGTCTCTTTGGATAGAATTGTGTTAGAATGTTTTTTAATGACCTGCTCTATCTAATCTATCTATCTATCTATCTATCTATCTATCTATCTATCTATCCATACATACATATTGAAATATATCCATACATACATATTGAAATAACAAGAACTGGACCCAGGACCTCCCACATACTAGACAAGTACTCTACAACGCAGCTTCCTCCCAACTGACCACTCACTTTTAGAAACTGCTATTTGAACTGGCTGTGGTAGCGTGTGCCTATGATCAGCACTTGGGAGAAGTGGAAGAAGAGATGGGAAAGAATAATCAAGGGTACCCTTGATTGCACAGCAGGTTCAGCCTGACCTACATAAGACCCAACCTCATAAAATAAACAAGTGAGCAAACTATAATGACATGTATGTACACTAACAAAAAAACAAAATTAAAAAAAATTAATTGGTCAAGATAAAGTGAGAGGAACACCCCATCTTGCCCACACAGAAAGGGTAGCACAGAACTGGACCGCCCACTGCTCGCTCGCTCACTGGAAGCCTGTGTTGAGGGCAGTGGAAGATCACTGCTTCAGAAGCATGATTGAACACTGATGTGCATTTAAGTACACTGGGGAAAGGTGAAGACTAGGAGCTGGGCCCCTTCAACAGTGTGCTGCTCCCACTCTGCTATGGTTTTCAGATGAACTTTCTTCCCAGACGGCTCTTATATCATCATAGGCTTGGTCCCGTGACAATCCATCTTCATTGTCAACCTGACTATGTTTGGAGACTCCTAGGAGACGCGGTACTGGGCATATGTTGTAAGCAGGGAAGAGCCTCTGTGAATGTGGGTGGCACCATCCCATGAAATAGGATCCCAGACTGAATAAAAGGGGAGAAAGAGCCAGGCAGTGGTGGTTCATGCCTTTAACCCCAGCACTTGGGAGGCAGAGGATCTTAGTGAGTTCGAGGCCAGCTTGGTCTACAGAGTGAGTTCCAGGACAGTCAGAGTTATAACAGAGAAACCCTGTCTTGAAAATAAAAACAAAGGCAAAGGGGGGAAAGAAGAAGAAAAGGAATAGAAGAGAGCATCAGCACTCATCTTCCCCTGCCTCCTGACCACAGGTGTGATGTAGCTAACCAGCAGTTAGCTAAATCCTCTGCTCCAGCTGTGCCTTACTGCCTTAATGAACTGTATTCCTTCACAAACTCCAGCTAGCAATAAAGCCATTCCCTTCAATGGCTTCTTATAGGTATTTCATCACAGCAAAGAGAAAAGTACATGATACAGTCCTTGATAGAGTAACCTCCAGAGGCCTTGGGGAAGGGCTTGGATAAGGAAGGCTTTGCCTTCACCCATGGATCAACCCATCACTAACAGGCTTAGAGTCTGAATGCACTATTGAGAGAGAGGTTGACCACATCAAAGGTAGACTCTAGGTGGAGGAAGGACCTGGTGGTCATGAAGTGAGGAAGTTGCTCCAGTGCACATACCTGCTGCCCCGATGTTCAGCCTCACCACGGACCCACAGCAATGGGACGAGCTGACCACAGGCTGCAAACACCAGCCGAAACTTTAAGTTGGTGATTTGTCACAGCAATGAAAATGACTAACATATAGTCCTCACACCTCAACAAAAGATTAGAAGTGGCCTCCTCGGGGTGACTAGACTCTAGTGTTTCAATATTCATCCCCTTTCTAAGGCTTCCATGACCCCTGAGAGCTGGAGGTCCAACACAGACCATATAAATGTCAGCCAACAGTTCTACAACTGAGCTATACCTCTGGTCTTTTCTATGCCTTTTAGCAGTCATTAGTTTTCCCATGAACACTGTACACTGACCTAGAAAAACAAAAAAGTCCTGGTGCCCCAAAATAGTACAAGATGGGGTGGGGGCAGGGAAAGAATTATAGCCATTCATTTTGAGGCTTAAAAAAAGGTCATCCTCCACACCTTCTCACTTTCTTTGTGTAACTCATAGAGAACAAAAGGACAATTCTCATGCTTGACAGCAAGCCAGATGGGGTCTCCTTTCAGAGCTCTGGGTCCATAGGAAATCTTGCAGGATTACAAGGAAACCCAGATGCAGGCTTGGGTGGCTGAGTAAGAGCTAGCCCATTTCTGTTTCAAGACCTGTCACTAGTGAAAATACAAGCAGATCAAGTTCAAAACTGCCCAGTCCCTGGGACCATCCAGTTAGCAAGTTCAGTTAGCAAGATTCTGCAAAGTTAGACGCCAGTGTCTTCTTGGGCTGAAATACTTAATGAATAGAGTTCCATCCTGGGTCCTGTTATTAAGAATGGTCTCCTCACAATATCCCCTATTGACATGCTTTCAGATAGGTTTCCATGGGGATTGTCTTGGTTTTGGAGGCATCCTTCTGCTCTTAGACCAAAGTCCCAGGCAAAGGACAGCCGTGGTCCTACATTGACATTTCTCACAAGACAGAAACAGACTAGTAATCAGTGTGAGACTTGAGATTCATGATTTGTCTCACATTTGTTACTACTCTTCCTCTTCACCTTCTTCCCCCTCCTCCTCTTTCTCCTTCATAACTGTAATCTGCTACTGCTATGAATCGTAATGCAAATATCTGGTATGTAGATGGTCTTAGGAGATTAGGCGACCCTTGTGAAAGGGTCTTTAAACTCCCGAAGGGATTTCAACTCACAGGTTGAGAACCACTGATCTAAGGGATGTGGCCATGTCTGCTATATCACCATGCAAAATCTAAGATGGCATTCTAACTTGGTGTAGACCCATGAAGACTGAAAGCAAGAACTCCACAGATACTTTCCCACCCATGTTCCCAGGAACACTATTCACAACAGCCAAGAAGCTAAAACAAAGCCCTGTCCGTTGACTGGTGACTAGGTAAATTAAACATGGTCTATATAAGCGATAGGATATTATTTGATTATAAAAGCAAGTGAAATCCCGGCACATGCTATAACTCACATGACTCTTAATATCAGTATGATATATGCAAAAAACAATATTTCCTAATTTCTCTCTCTCTTTGAGTGTGTGTGTGTGTGTGTGCACGCAGTGTCTGTAAAGGCCAGAAGTTGACACAGGATGTCTTCCTTGATCATTCTCCATCTTCTTTCAAGATCTCTCACAGAACCTGAAGCTCAGTAATTTGGTGAGACAGACTGGCCCACACGCTCCAAGCATCTTCCCGTCTCAGGCTCCCCCGGACTGGCATTACTGATATGTGCTTCTTTGCCCTACTTTTATGCAGGTGCTGGAAGTTCAAACTCAGGACTTCAATCTTTCCTAGCAAGCATTTTACCAACTGAGTCATCTCCTATCAAATACCAGACCTCCCTCGTAGTAGATAAGCGCAGAATGAGCTTTTCTTATGCCCTATCAGCCTAAGCAGGGAGTCCACCATTGTTGTGGAAGTTTATTTTTAGTTGCATTTAAAATAATTGTTTTTGTGCACTGTTGGAAAAAGGGATGCCTAGGCCTTGGCCTTTTGTATTGTCTGCAGGTGTTGGATTTCTGTGGGAGGTTGTGATTGCTTATGATCTGCACCTGAGTAGTTCTAAATAAATAACAACACCTGAGCTCAGACACTCAGGGTTCCACTGTTGAATACAGCTCTGGCCATGATGGCGATTCCCTCTGCCTCTGTGTCTTCCATGCTGAGCTGCCGCAGTAGTAGTAGCCGCCATGAATAACTACAAATGGTGTATGCAGCAGCCTAACAAATACACGATTGCTTGATTTCTAGTCTTCTGTAAAATATTAACATTTGTCATTTGTGGCTGTACCTCTGCCACCCACATTCCTCTATTTCCCTAGGAGAACTATTCCTTGAACTAATCTCTATCTTGTGACCTGTGTCTGAGAAGCTCACACCCTTCCATCTCTAGGAGAAAGCATGTGACTCAACCCCAGCCAATCAAAACACTCATCTCCCACCTACCTATCCCACCCACCACCCACCCTGGGCAAAGAGAGGGGAGGGAGCGACACCAACGAGAGCCAGTTTGAGTCCATACTGAGACTTGGTGGAACTATAAATGATTGAGAAAATAAGCAGAGAGCCTGGTGCTGAAGTAAGTCATCTTGACGCCAGCAGCAACAGAGAATGGAAGAGACCAACAAAGGCTGAATGGAGAGAACAGCAGTGATGTCATAGGAACCCCTGGACCTCTCAGTTCCTGAAGTCATTTGTTGTGCCTTTCAATAGAATGAGCCATTAAGACCCACCCCCGACTCCCCACCTCTAAAACAAGGTCTCCTGAGTCCCGTTTGTCTGAAACTCTCGAAGGTGCTGAAACTAACCATGATCTGCCTGCCTCTGAGTGCTGGGATTACAAGCCTGTTCCACCACACCCGGATAAATTCCCCTTCTTAAACCAATTTTAGTCATAAAGCCCTTGCTTCTAAGAGTATTTCAGGGCTTTTACAGCCACACAGACCTTAACTCAAAAGTTCACACTTAAGCTGAGGAAAAATTATTAACATTTCTTCAGATTTTTAAAAACATATTGGGTGACCCATGTCACTTTACATCCATGCGTTAAAACCCGAAACAGTCATGCCGTTTCTCCATTTATAACTCACTGAGGAGGGGTCCAACCAATCAAATCTTGCTTCCTACATTTTCACTCGATGTTGCCCAGAAGCGTCAGGCCCAGTTGTATTTTTTCTTACAAAATGGTTTGGCTCCATCTTCAAATTGACACAAAAATATGCCAGGAAAAATTATATTTTGGTGGGGGCCAGAATCAAATCCAGTCTGTATAAAAATGTTGGGAAACCTGCTACTTTGTATGCTGATGTAAGAAAATAAAAAATAAGGGGCTACGGACCAGGTGTGACGGTGCATGCCTTTAATCCCAACACTTGGGGGGCAGAGGCTGGCAGATCTGTGTGAATATGGAGGCCCGCCTGGTCTACACAGGGAGTGCTAGGATACCCAGAACTACATAGTGAGACTTTGTTTCAAAAAAACAACAACAAAAAGGGGGCAGGGCTGGGGAGATAGCTCAGTGGGTAAGAGCACTTGCTATGAGAGCATGAAGGTCTTGAGTTCAAACCCACAGTACCATATGAAAAGCCTGTGACACCACCGTAGAAGACAGGTGCCTCTCAGGAGCTGGCTGGCTTCGGGTTCAGGAGCCTGTGTCTCAAAGCCACAAGGCAGAAAGCTATAGAAGATAACCAGCATCCTCCTCTACATGTACACAAGTGTGTGCCCTCCCCCACACCCTAGACACACACACACACACAGGATAAATAAATGCAAGAATAAATGAAACACACATATGGGAGGATGATGCAACTGTTATAATATCTTAATTTTTCTCTGTGTAAATTTTAAAAAAAAAATCAATAAATCCTAAAAAAAAAAACCCAACCCATTTCACATACATACAAGCCCATAAATACACCTCCTCTAACCAAAAGAGACCACCTGGAATCAGAGAAGCAGGAAGCCAGCACAAGAGCTTCCCAAATAAGCATACGTAAATTCCAAAGAGGTCTGGAAATTCAGTCCTGATTCCATCTGATGTTTTCAATTGTCTGTACGAACCATGGGCAATGACTAATCTTTGTGGACTGGAAGAAGATCAAGTGGGCAAGACTACACAGGCAGGTTAGTGTCCTCTCTGACCCAGCCTGAGACATACAGAGGTGAAAGCGACCCTCAAACCTCCACCAGGGGTACCTGGCCAGAAGAAACTCTGCAAGAGGATGCAAGGGATTGTTTCCAAGCAATAAAAGAGGGTATCACTTGCCTTTACTCGTGCCTGCCTTCCTCACCAGCCCATTCAGGGTCATGCTACTCAGTTTGAGCAGATTTTACAGCCCACCATGCACAACCATGAGCCTGGCCTCCCAGCGATGCACTGAGATGGCTCACTGTTTTTGAAATCATTATGTACTAAATCATCTGCTTAAAAACCCCAGAGAACTATGCCTCCCGGAGAAGAAGGTGCTGTGTAAGCCAAGGCAGGAAGGGGCTAAGGTAATTACCAGGGAAAAAGAAAACATTGGCAGTCACACAGCTGGCACCTCCTTTTGGTGGCTTCAGCTTTGGCTTTCTTAAAGAAACAGTGTCCTAGGGAGGACACCACTGGGTCAGAGAGAGACATGCCAGGGACGATGTGCTTTTTCTTTCTGGGTGACTTCGTGCTTTGTGTTCATAAATGCCATGTCCTTAAAGAAGAGAGGGCATGGGGGTACATGCTGGGATGTCAGGAGGATCAAGTTCAAGACTACCCTTGGACACATAGTGAGTTAGAGGCCGGCCTAGATGACTTGAGACCCTATCTCAAAAAGAGAGAGAATGGGGATAATAAAGGGAAGGAACTAAAGATAATGAGAACTAACTGAAGAGATTGGGGATACTAAAGGGAACTAAGGAGAGAGCATGGGGGAATATAAAGGGAGAATGGGGGATATAAAGGGAACCAAAATAGACAAATAAAACAAAGAATAAAAAGGAGGGTCCAGACGTAGGCTCAGTTGGTGGAGTGCTTGCTAGCATGCACTGGGTTCGATCCTCAGCACTGCGTACTAAGCCAGGCACAGTGCTCAGGTCCAAGGCAACCTCAGCTACATAGTGAGTTCAAAACCAGCCTGGCTACAAGAGACTAACTAGAGTAGAATAAAGGAGAAATGGAGTCAGAGCGGCTCAGTGGGTAAAAGCTCTTGCTGCCGCGGCTGGTGACCTGAGTTAGAGCCCTACAAGCTTCCCTCTGACCTCCACACTTGGGTTTTGGCATTTGAGGGCACTCCAGCACACACACACACACACACACACACACACACACACACACACACACACAGAGGCTAAATAAACACATGTAATCAAAAGTAGAAATAAGCCTCAGAATCTGAGGCATGCTAGATGTACGTTCTCAAAGTCAACTCCACAAGGACGGTGCCCCGGGTGACCTACCCTGAAGTAGGAGAAGAGCATCCAGGTAGCAATCATGACCTGCCGGCCCCTCTGTGACACCTAACCTTGAGAACCAGCTGCTCCGAGAGCTTCACCAGGGTTTCTCTTTCTCCGATCACGGGTTAGATGTGAGGACACAGCCGGCAGCCCGGTCACCGTGCTCAGGTGAAGCAGGACGGGCTTGCACCTCGCACCTGTGCGCGCTCGTATTGGATGGACGCTGCCCCAAGAAACTCGGGCAGTGCAACGTGAACCCCGCCCAGCTTCTCCGATTCAAAGGTACAGCTTGGAACCGTACTGGAGCCTTCAAGGGCGAATGAAACGGGAGTGGACGGTATTTATTTTTACACACCTACTCATGATCGTCTTACATTTATCAGCCTGGTTATGATTTAATAAATGGCGGCTAACTGTTGAGTTTAAATCATTTTAAAGTCCTGGGTAAGCAGTGTTTCTCTTTGTGGTTCTGAGTCACCCCGGGGCTTGTGGCTGGCTTTATAATGTAAATGGCAGAAAGTGACCTTTAAGACTTCTTTTGCTTTCTTGTAAACCTGCTGGCTCTCCAAAATAAGGAAGGGACACTGGACACTGTGTTTATAGTAAAGAGAAGTAACTATTGGTTTCAACAAAGGCACCTTAAAAGACCAGGCGAAAGCCTGTTGGGCCGGCCGCGGTGAGGTGAGGTAAGGTGCCGGCACGGAGGCAGGGCAGCCAAGAGAAAGCTGATAGGAAACCAAGGGCTGCGCTCCTGTCCACGCCTTCCAGACGGTCTGGATCCTATTTCTGCTAAGAATTGCCTTTAAAGGGATTTTTTATTTTACATTGCTCTCTTTCTCTCCCTTCTCTTAAAAAAAAAAAAAAAAAGGAATTGGTGTGTATGGGCAGATTCCTGCTCTTAGCAGCGGTTAAGGTGGCTGCCTCCCTCCTTCTAAGGCTAAGGGACCACCCACTAACCTCATCCACTGGCCACTGGAATTATAGGACTTTTCTCCTGTTACAATGTCATGGCTTGACATTTCTCTCTCACACTCTCTCCCTCTCTCTCTCCCTCTCTCTGTTATTTATTTATTTATTTACTTACTTACTTACTTACTTACTTACTTACTTACTTATTTATTTATTTATTTATTTATTTATTTATTTATTTATTTATAGGCAGGAACTCACTCTGTAGCCCAGATTGGCCTTGTACAACCCTACTACCTCAACCTACTGAGTGCAGGGATTACTGGCATGCACACCACACTCCTTGGCTTGGCACTGAATATCTCCCAAAGGCCCACTTGTTGCAAGCTTGGCCCTTAGCACATGGTGCTGCTGGGATTGCTGGGCCCTTAGGAAGCTTCCTTTGAGGGTAGAAGAAATGACTGGGGCCATGCACTTGGAAGGGATGTTGGGACCCTGACTCCATCTGTCTGGTTTTTGTTTTCTGCTTCTGTGAGGTGAGCAGGCCTCATCTGCCATATATCCCCACTGTGATGCGCTTCACCCCCACGAGACCAGTGTTAACAGGGCCAGGGCCAGCAGGCTGTACTCTAAAGCTTTTGAACTGTGATCCCAAAGAAACCTTTCCTCCTTTTAATTTGCTGAGCTCAGGTGCTTTGTCCCAGCAGTGGAGAACTGACTGGCATCTATCTTGAAGCTGATTACACCCATCCCATCTGCTTGGATACAGATCTTTCATTTGGCTCTCCTCAACATGTGTTGTATCGTCTCTAAGAATCATTTCCACTCCACTTTTTAAAATCTTGCCGGGCACACCTAGTCTTGGCTTCTGCACCAATCTCAAGAGGTAAAATATGAGACAGTAGTTATTTGAAATATACCCACATGGTCTTCAATAAATAATCTATTTTCCCTTTCTTCTATTTCTTTTCTTTCACTTGGTGGAGATGGTAGATGGATAGGTTTCAAGACAATGTTTTAAACTAGGTGTGGCGGTGCACACCAGCACTCTAAAGAGAGGGACGGGCAGATCTCTGTGAGTTCCTGTGAGTTCAAGGCCAGCCTGGTCTACAAAGTGAATTGCAGGAGAGATATTACATAGAGAGACCCTGGCTTAAAATAAACAAAATAAAATAAAGACAGGGCACAGGGTTTGGACAGATAGCCCAACTGTCCTTCAATTCCCGCCCCCCATCCTGTGGTGCTGGGATTCGAACCCGGGATCTCATACATGCTAGGCAAGTGAACAACTGACTTTATCACCTGGGAGCAATGGTGTCTGCACTCTATATATGAAACTGGAAACATGGACAGCACCATCTATTACACTGTTCTGAAAGAAACAGTATGTGAAGATTTGTACATGCCTTCTGAATTTCGCTATCTATGATACACCATTAGCCAGAAATTAGCAATCGTAGGAGCATTTACGCCAGAGAAATTGATCCATGGTCCTCCAACTCTTTCAGGAAGTCACTAATTACCAAGAGGCAGTAACGTTAGGCTGGGGCATTAGTTCTGCGATTCTTAACGTGGGGATTGTACAGTCGCTATGAGAGCTCCAAAGGGGAACCCTCACCCAGCTGGGGATGGCCGAGGAAAGCTTCCTCCAGAAGGCCGAATGAACTGTGTAATGAGGGAAGGGCAGAGTTACCTATGCTAGAGAGAGAGTTACTGGATTGGTGCTGAGGGACCTGGGTGGGGTGTACAAGGTTCCTGTGTGGAGCAGGAAGAGTAATAAGATCAATGACACTAGGGCCAAAAAGACACCTTTACAGACAACCGTGGGCGCTTTGGCTGTACTTGAGTGATACATGGGATGCAAGAAATAAGACCAGAGCTATGGGTGGTGTGTGTGTGTGTGTGTGTGTGTGTGTGTGTGTGTGTAAAATCTTAGAATACTAGCTCCTACAGACCTCAAATGCCAAGGATTTGGTGTTTTGTTCTTAGTGCCTAACACCCTGAGAGACAATAAATATACCGGGGTGGAAAATACTGCCTGTGTCCAGATGCCCAATGGTGTCAACAAGGTTCAAACCGATGCGGCTGACAAAGGCTTAAACCAACCTCATAAGCTAATGGGCGCATACACACAGAATGCCCACAGGTGTGAAACTGGAACCAGAACAAGAAATACCATGTTGGAAAGCTAAATGGTCACAGATTTGCAAGGAACTGATTACGTGATTCTGGTCAAACACACTCTGGGGTCAGCAAGAAAATAGTCAGAGCTTGTTTCGTGCTCTGTGTTCTTGTAAACTTTATCTTTCCCATAATCAAGAGTAATAAAAATGGGCTTAAGGCTTAATCTGCCTGACAGTCATCGCACACCCTCTCACTTCCCAGTCTTGTGCAACTTTAACTCTCTGTAATTTTCTCTGACGGCACCAACTACTTTTTTAAAAATTGATTTATTTTAATTTTTTATTATTACTATATATTATTATTTTTTTGAAACAAGATCTCCCTAGGTAGCCCTGACTATCCTGGAACTCCCTATGTAGACCAGGTTGGCCTTGAATTCATAGAGATTTCCTGTCTCTGCCTCCCGGGTGCTGTGATTAAAGGTGCGTGCCACCTGGCCCTGCTTGTTTTCTATTATGTGTTTGTATGTGTGTCTGTGTATGGGTGTGTGCGCATGAGCAAGTGGGCCTGCAGGAACCATAACAGTATGTTGGATTCCCTGGGGCTGCAGTCATAGGCACTTGTAAGCTACCTGGTGTAGGTGCTGGGAATCGAACCCAGGTCCTCTGGAGGAGTGGTGAGTGCTCTTAAATGCTGAGTCATGGCTCCAGCCCCCTTAGCTTTTTCTAACTATGGTATCTAGGTTATATTACTTTTTCTTTTATCAGTTTAAACACCTCCCTTTTGCCCTCTCAACACTTATATCTGCTGAACAACTTTTGATTCATTGTTCTTACAGATACGAATGGCCACCGTGTGTAAATTTTGTATTGTTTGCCTCAGCAGCAAGGTATAGTTTTTGATGTCCTATTTTCAGATTGTTTCGTTCTTTTCCTCGAGTTAACGTGTATCTCAGAGACCTCGACTGCTGAGTTTTCCAGGCACTTATTTACCATCCTGGAACTCCGGATCTGTGCAACTTCCAGTAGGATTTTTTTGAATGGTTAACGCATCAGAAAATGTATCTTTCCTACTTCGTCCCCAAAATCCTCTTCGGAGAAGAAACCTCCGGTTTTCTTCTACGTTCTTCGTTCACACACTCATCATGCTGGAGCACATCCTCTAAGACCTCTCTCTTTACCTTTCTTACCTTGTCTTTAATTGTAATAACTGCCTTTGTTAGAGTTACATAGGCAAAGGTCTAAAGTACTTAACAATCCTATGGATTTATCAAAAGCAATCAATTCCTCAAGCCCAGCCTTTCAGCCTGCTCCTCTACAAGTCTTCCCAGCACCCATCTCTTTGGAGTTTGTTTTGGTAAAATTTTGATATTTTTTTCATGATTACTCAGTCGTTGAAATTATTTATTGACTTCTGAATATAGAAGAGGATTTAGTAATTTTCCCCATGTGTGCCTTCACCGCATGACAGCAACCTTCCCAATATAACTACATGGAAACTTACAAGACAGCAGACTCTACAGTAAGGCGATATTCCCCCCAGCTGAGTCACAAGGTAAACTACAATAGTTTCTCTTTCCTGATCATGCTCCCATGTTCTCTGGAGTGAGTAACAGCATTTCCTTAGCTTTTGTTTTGTTTTGTTGTTCAGCATGTTGGAGATCACACCCAGACCTCACCCACGCTGTTCCAAGAGCTCTACCATTAATTAGGGTGCGCCTATATCCAGCCCTTGAGTAGTATTTTATGTAGCTCTCACTATTTTAGTTTCTATTGCTGTGATAAATACCCTGACAGAAAATAACCTAAGAGAGGAAAGAATTTGCTTGGCTTATAATCAAGGTTATAATCCATCCTTGCAGGGAAATCACATCGCATCCACAGTGAGGAGCAGAGAGACAAGAAACAAATGGATCTTTGCTAGCCTGCTACTCAGCTGGCTTTCTCCACTCACAAGACGGTCCAGGCCCTGGCCATAAATGACGCAGTTCACATTCAGGGTGGTCTTGCTTCATCAATTAACAATCAAGACAAACTCCATGGACAAGCCCACAGGGCCAACCTCGTCTAGATAATTCCTTGTTAAGACTCTCTTCCCAACCAGACATGGAGGTGCCCGCCATTAATTCCAGCACTCAGCAGAGAGAGCACTCAGCAGAGAGAGATGCAAATTCAAGCTCAGCTTGGTCTACATAGTGAGTTCCAGGCAAGTTCTGAGACCAACAGAGACCCTTCCCGGGTGAAGCAAGGTTGTTTCAATTTAACAGTTACAATCAACCAGCGCACGAACTTAACCCTCAACTTTTCAAATACCTCCAGATCTATTCTCATGACACTAAGCTGTCTCAGGTATTCTGTCGATCCACTGAACAAACAAAAACCACCTCACAAAACCGTAATACACTCCAGAGGCACAACTGTCACTCAGGGATTCCCCACCGCCAGCACCTAGACATTTCCGGGCTCTTTGAAGCTGCATCTGCTGCTTTGTGTATCACTTGCTGTTTTCCTTCCTGGTTTGCTTCCTCGCAGGCTCTACTTGTTTCCTGAAAATTTACAGGATTCTACCCTTACCCTTGATCAAGAGTTTGACTGGATATAAAAATGTAGCTGTAAAATGAAACATTAGAAGACAGGAGGCAGACAGAGGGGTAAAAAATAAACACAAAAACCTTCACGGCATCCTAAGCCATGGGTTGGGGAGGCAGGGAGCCAACCAGTGTAAACCATTCAGGGATGTTTTGCCTTTCTCCATTCTGACGGTCTCCACGTATCCCTTCAGCCTTTTGTCTGAATTTTTGTGACATCCTCTCCCTTCTTGTTCCGCACGTAGTTGTAAATGGATGGGAACTAAGTGACAGAAATGGAGAGCCTTCCTGTCTCTTGGGCTAGGTTACCACAGTCAAACGAAGCCTTGGCTGTGCACAGGAAGAGTGAGCGATTGGAAAGGGGCTGCCCGAGCTGGGTCTCCCAGACTTGCCCTGGGTATTCTGAGGAAGGGCCATATTCATAGAATACTAGCTCAGACAGTTATCAGAATGCTGGGCCCTGTCACCGCAGACAGTGGAGACAGCGTGCTCTATTTTAAGAATGCCATCCACTAAGGAAAACAAACTCCAAAAAGAGAAATGTGTGGTTATAGGCAACAAGCAAGCAACAGTATTGGGCTCACCCCCACCTTTCCAAAATTTCTCTTCTTAACAATGTGAATTCCAAAACATAAACACTCTGGTGTGTGTTGTAAATTTTTGTTTTCTTCCTAAGAAAAGTATCTCCAGATCCATCACTTTTCAGAGTGGAAAACTTTGAATTAATTTGATTGAATATCTTTCCCCCACTCCCAATGCTCATTTTTCTAGAAAGTTCTGGAAAATAAAAGCAATGAAGTATCAGAAGAACCACTTTCTCCTATGTATTAAAAAGTGCAATATTATTTCTGCAATTCCCACAAGGCCGTACCCACACACACACAGTTCCCTGTTCACCACTTCCTCTGAGAAGCTCAAAAACCTTCAGCTTATAAAGAAATTGACAACGGGCAGAACTTGGACCAAGGAAGAATGAGAATCTGGCCAGAATGACAGCTGCGATGGTGACTCTCCACAATCATCTTGATGGGATGTAGAATCACCATGGAAACAAACCTCCAGGCATATCTTAGACAGCATTGACTGAGGTGAGAAACCCCATTATAAATGTGAGCGGCACCATTGCATGAACTAGGGTCCTGAACTGGGGCTGACCACCAATATCCAACCCTGTCTGCTTCCTGATCTGGAGAGAAAGTGCCGGCTTGACACTGTGCCTCTCGTGCAACGCCCCCTCCCCAATTGCTCCCCTGTTTTGATTATCCAGAATAGTTAGATTCAGCATCTTCTACAGAATCAGTCACTTAAAGATGATGGAAATTGATGGGATAGGTGACTTTTATCCCCTCCATCCTTATTTCCCCCACCCATAGGACAGAACACACCGATGTCCTAAAAGCATCCGTTAGCATCACCCACAGTCTCCGTAGGAGGTGTGGCCTTCAAATAGCAAGTGGGTTAGGAGTGGTGATGGCTGACACATGGATCCCCAGAGCAGCCCCGTTCAATGCCCAGCATGTGGTGGCTGCTGGACATACGGTCATGAAATTGAAGATGGCAAGCTGGAGGACAAAGTCAGTTTTGTACTAGGGAACCCCCAGTCTTACACACACACACACACACACCTCTCTGCAACAGGGACAGAGGGACACATGCACAGTATAACACTCTCAGAAAATGACACAGTTCTAGCTGCGGATATGGTCCCAAGGGTAGAGAGCCTGCGTAACTTGCATGAAGCCCTGGGTTTGATCCCCAGTACCGCATAAACAGAGCGTGGCGACACACATCTATAACTCCAGCAATCAGGGGGTAGGGGCAAGAGGATCAGCAGTACAAAGAGAGTTTGAGGCCAGCTCGGGTTAGAAGAGAAACCTGTACATTAGGACTACCTACTCTCTTACGTCATGTGTGTGTGTGTGTGTGTGTGTGTGTGTGTGTGTGTGTTGGGGGATTTGCAGGGTCTCATGTATACTAGGCAAGCATTTTACTACTGAGCTACATCCTCAACTACTGTGCTAGAACTCACTCTTGTAGACTAGATCCACCTATCTCTGCCTCACGAGAGCTGGGATTGAGGTGTGCGTCACCACCACCCAGCTGGAAATTACAATCTCATGCTTTCCATACATCAGAAAGTGACCTCTGCTCCCTTTCAGCTGAACCGTTGACCACATTACCAAGACTTTTAGGGCCCTTTATCAGGATTAGCAAATGGGAAATATCTCTTAGCAGACTATTATAGAATAATTACTGAAGGTGACCCAGTACTGATTTTGAAAACAGATGTCTTTGTTCGGTTGGGGCCTGTCTATGGCAATATTTCGAAAGAACTATGCAAGTTTCCTAACATCGTTGGATGCACTTGCAATGGTTGGACACTTTTGTAGACAAAACAGTTAAATGTATTTTGGCCAAGGTGTTAGGAGGCCACCATGGCCCAGAAGAATGTTCTTGAAGCAAACACTCCATGTACGCCCACATGTTGATTCTTGTCTGCGTCGCACAGGGAGGCAGCTGACAGAATAAATGTATCCTTGGCCGTTATATTTAATGATCAAGTCACCATTGGTACAAGAGTGCAAGAGAGATCCGTTTGAGATGTCTTCCTAATTAAAACGAAAACTGTCCAAGCCTGCCAGAATTTAATTGAAAATTACTCTCTGTGGGTGAGGATGAAAATAAAATATCAAATGAGTAAATAAAATGCTCAGAGCACACAAAAATAATTTTTTATCTTCACTGGAGAAAACGAACTCTTTCCCAATCTGTTTTCAATGTTATTGCAAAATAATATGAGAAGAATAAATTTTTAAAATGTAAATTCCTGGCTGGGCGTGGTGGTGCATGCTTTTAATCTCAGTAAGTCTCCACCAACCAAAATTCAAATTCCTAAGAACTGACTAGTGGCTGAGACAGGAGGATTACCGAGTGAGTTCAAGGCCAGCCTGAGGCATATAACTGAGCTGGTAAAGTGTTTCTGGATTCTATCCCTAGCACCTCAAATACAGAGCATGGCAGTGCATACCTGTCACTGATCCAGAGGTGGAGGCAAGAGGAAAGGGAGTTCAAGGTCACCCTCTGCTACATTGTGAGTTTGAGGACAGCCTGGTCTACCCAGCAAGTTCCAGGATAGCCAAGGCTATATAGAGATCCTGTATCAAAAAAAGATAAAACAAAAAAATAAACAGGAACTGGAACGATAGCTCAGCAGAAAGTGCTTACAGCTCTTGCAAATGACGTGGATTGAGTTCCCAAAACCACATCAGGGAGCTTACAGCCACTGGTAACTCAGTTCCAGGGGACCCAATACCCTCTGGCCTCCATGGAGACCTACATAGGCACACATGGAATACTTACTCTTGTAGGCACACGCACATGCATATAGATGAAAACAATGAATAATCTTTTAAAACAAAATTTCTTTCACTAAATACAACACAATCGTTTTTCAATTAGAAGCATACACAACTTCAGGATGATAATTTACAGGGAAAAAGACATTTAGAAGACCTCACATATTCAGTACACAGTCTCCAAGTGTCTGCCACTCTCCAGGCCTAAGTTTCTCCCTGTTGTATCTGTGGAGATACAACTAAACCTGCTCATTTATACTTTCTAAGGATAAGGCTGTGTTGAACAGTGAAGCTTCCTCGTCTCTGGAGACCACGTTGCCAGCAGAACCCAACAAAAGCACAGCCTGGCCCGCTGTAGGACATGCCTGAAGCCTGTCTGAAGCCAGGCTTTTCTGGAGGAGAACACGGCAGGCTCAACATTTGCCCAGTACCAGGAGTTATGAAACAGGAAGCCAATAATGAAAAGGAAGAGTCCCACCCCAAGTGCCGGACACCTGAGGCTCAGCCTGTCCAGTCACCTGACATACAGGGCAGGCTGGCAGATAGCCCCCTACTTCTCTGGGGATTCCTAGCTGTCAAGGGGGAGTATTGATTCCTCAGAAGGAGCAGGGTGGCTACTGGGAAGCACAGCCTCCGGTGGGGATGCAGGCAGCTTAGAAAGCCATCACTGAGTATACAGTCTCCAAGTACCAAGTACTGGATGCTTTCTGTGTCCCTTCACCCTGTCTGCACTCCTACTCTGGTAGAGAGGTGTCACGGTGATCCCCTATCACAGATAAAGGAACAAAGGCTCAGATAGGTGAAGGGCTTTACCCACCATCACACAGCAGTGAGTGGTTAAGCTGAGCACCCAAGGCTGTCAGACTCCCAACTTCAGCCATTAACTAACAAGGGTCCCAAGTCTCCAAGTTCTCACTCGCTGCATGGTAGCCACCAACTGTCCATTTCTCTGGGAAGGATGACTGGAATTATGCTGAGACAAAAGCTGGGCCCCAGCTTTGCACTGACATGGTAGGTGTCTGAGGGACAACAGCCTTATAGGCTAACTCTGTGCAGGAAGTGAAAGAGAACCTCACCACAGCCATTGTATCTGAGAAACTCTAGGATCAACCTCGCATGAATAAATAACCCACAACGTGTGGCTTGAGACGGGGCATGGTGGCACACGCTTCCAATTCTAGCAGTTAGGAGGCTGAGGCAGGAGGATTGCTGTAAGTTATTTCTTCCTCAATAGAATGAAAAGTTGGGGATGGAGAGGTGAGCTCAGCATTAAGAGCAGTTTCTACACCCCAGCTCCTGGGGGGCTCGACTCTTCTCTGACTCCTTCAGGACCCTGAACTCGCATGCATGTTCCCACAGGTACATGTGGGGCTAGAGAGATGGCACGGGGGTTAAGAACACTAGCTGCTCTTCCAGAAGACCCACGGTCAATGGTGGCTCACAACTATGATCTCAGTTCCAAGGGACTCAAGGCCCTCTTCCCGCCTCTTTGGGCGCCAGGCACGCAGGTGGTGCACAGGTATACGTTCAGGTAAAATACCCATACGCATTAAATGAAATAAAAATTTAATTTTTAATAAAAGCCATTTAATTAAATCATATTTTGAAGTGGTTTGAGGCACGTGCACAGCTCAGAGGCAGCTTCAATTGTCTTGCTTTGTCTATACTTCCGGACATCACAAATACACAGAAAAAAACACCTAGATGTTATTTTAAAAACAAAAAACAAAAAAACCCCCAACAACTTCAAGTAATAGTGATCTAGGATATATTACCTGGGTTTTTATTTTATACTCCAGGTTTAAAAATGGAGTATTGTTTGGCAGTTTGTGGGGTTCTTACTGGCTTACCCTTCTGAGAGGCAATACGTGTCTTAGGAGTGTGTTATCACCCATGGTAGTTTTTGTTTTGCCAAGGATGCCCATAAAAAGGAAGTATAGGCTTTTTTGAGTACCCATCTTCTAACACCAGAAAGTTGCCACCCCTGGAGTACCTTGTTTTGTTTTGTTTCTTTCTTAATAAACTGTTTCTAAGTAACAACAACACTGATAAGTGTTCATTGCAACCGTATTCAGAAAGGCAAATGTCAGAAACCACTACATCAGAGAGCTGAAGACACAGAGGTGACAGAGCACCGGTCAAGCACCTACCATAGGCGACGGATGCCTTGGGTCCAAACAAGACGGCAAGATAGCTCAGAGGGTAGAGCACTTTCCTCTAAAGCCTGAAGTCTTGAACCACCAAACCCACATAAAAGCGGAGAACTGATCCCCAAAAGTTCTTCCCTGACCTCCATCCATGTAGGGCAGCACATGTACATCTCCCATAGTATTTAAATAAATAAAAACTTGAATGAAAAAAATAAACAGGACGTTACTAGATCACCCTCAACATAAACCACCTAAAATCCAATGGAACATTTTGTAGCCATTAAAGAATACACACAAACACCCATAATACATACATACATACATAAACAAATGATGTAATTTTGTTTGTTTTGTTTTTGTCTTTGTTTTTGTTTTTTGAGACAGGGTTTCTCTGTAACTCTGGCTGTCCTGGAACTCACTCTGTAGACCAGGCTGGCCTCAACTCACAGAGATCCGCCTGCCTCTGCCTCCCAGGTGCTGGGGTTAAAGGCGTGCAGACGTGCGCCACCACCGCCCAGCTTGATGTAATTTTTAAAAGGAGCACATGCCCAGAATGACAAACAACAACTCAAGAACAAAAGCCATCTTTAAAAGTCTACTAAGAAGAAGTGACCCGCGGTGTCAGTGACTGGCTGAGATTGAGTTTTCATTATTTTTGTCGTTTTTGTTGCTGGTAACTTTTGTTTAGTTTTTGACACAGAGTTTTGCTATGCAATCCAGGCTGACTTCAGACTCAGTATCCTCCTGCCTCTGTGACACCATGCCTAGCATTTTTACACCTTTTCTTTCCCCAAAAATCTTCCTTTGATAATGGGCAAGCACTGTTCTCATAGTCAGGGAAGGTGAATTGCTGAAGGAACACTAGGTTTCCATGGATCACATAAACATCTGTGTCAGGCCAAGACACTTCTGGGTACCAGCCTGATGCTTCACATCTGAAGAATGTGCATATAAGACATCTAATCTAAGCAGACTGAATTCTGTTTACAATAATAATATCACATTAGTACACTTCATAGCACATTGGAATGACCTGCCACCTCAGAGGAGAAGGGCTGTATTGGCGTACGACAGGGCTGACACTCTAAGCGTCTTCCAGTATCTTCCCAAGACAGCACAGCTTCGCCAGTACTCAAAAGAATACTGCGTGAGTAATAGCAATATTTTTTCTTTACCTATGTACAATTCTACAAATTGGAATATTACCAGGAAGAGGGAAGCAGCTCCACTGGCAAAGTCTTTGCCTAACACGAAGCCCTGGGTTCAACCCCCAGCTTCTCATAAACTATGACAGGATGATCATACACACCTGTAATCTCAGCATCAAGGAAGCAGAGGTAGGAGAATCAGAAGTTCAGTGTCATCCTTGGCTACTTAGTAAGTTAGAGATCAGCCTTGAACAAATGAGATCCTATTTCAATAAACTAATTAACTTAAAAATTAGAATTAATATATGGCATGTATATAATATTTTGAACTACTGAGTCCATTGCAGACATAATGCTCCATTATTTTAATTCAGTGACTATTTTCTAAAAAAAAAAAAAAAAAAAAAAAAAACTAAAACTAAAATATAAAAAAACAAAGGCCAGACTCCACTTTGATCAGATTCTAGTTTCCAAATCACAGACCCCGCACAAAATTAAAAAGTCATCTCAAACTTAAGAATGTCATTTCTTAAACAAAACGGTCCAATTCAGGGTCTCAAGTGCCATTTAGGTCTCATATCTATAACCTCTTCCTATGTGGAAACGTTTCTTGGTTTTCTCTTACTGTTCATGACCTTTAAACATCATAGACCAGCTACTTCACCGAATATCCTCTAGTTTATAATACCAAAGACAGAAAACTTTACAAGTAGGGTTAGGAAGATGATTCAGTGGATAAGAACACTTACTAATCTTCCAGAGGACCCAAGTTTATTTCCTAGAGCCTACACTGGGAAGTTCATAACTGCCTGTAACTCCAGCTCCGCAGGATCCAATGCCATCTTCCGGCTTCTGAGGACAATGCATCCATGTGCACACACACACACACACACACACAAAATTATACTCCAAAACAAAAAAAAAAAAATAAGACTGGAGAGCTGGCTCAGTGGTTAAAAGTATTAGCTGCTCTTCCAGAGGACACAAGTTCAATCCCCATCACTCACATGGCAGTTCACAATTTCTATAACTCCAGTTCCAGGAGACTGACACCCTCTGACACGCAGGCTAAAACATCCATACAGATAAAAATAAATAAATAATATTTTAAAAAAAATAAATAAAATGTAAAACGTCTTGTAAATTTATAAGTAGCAATCAAGAGCTTTAAGTGGGCATGAAACAGATCCTCAAAATGTGTCTTCTCACCCCTTTTAAGAAATACAGCACCCCTAAAACAAGTTTTCAGAACTTATATGCAGAAAAGACTTAGGTAGAGAGTTCCTATAAGGAAGACATTATGAAAGAGAACTCATTTCTACCTGCATAAGTAAAGACCAGGTGACATTCCGGTGTGTATCCCCTCGTCCCTTGGGGCGCTGTGAAAATACCTGTGATCTACCCTCTCGTGCCACCGTCGGAGCAGGCAACTAGAATATATTCTTTACACTTTCCTGTTCATTCTTCTAAGCAAACATTTTTCATTGAGATGAAACATGCTAGGCTCACCCTAATATCTACAAAGTGATCCCCAAAGTGCCACAGGCCTGCATGGAGTCATCTACATCAAAGTCACATCAGCCACATACCAGTGCTCAGCGAGTTCAGGTCAAGAGCCACACTGCACAGGACTCGGCTCAGGACTCCCCCAAGAGACAACAGCCTGCTGTCTTTCTATTTCAGCACCTTCTCTCCTGAAGGTTGTATTTCACGAGACACAAGGCCAGTGGTGACGCACTCTTGCTCAGAGCACTGGAGGCTGAGATGGACACCCAGATAGAGGCCTTGGAGCTCAGCGCCGAAGCCTCTCTGAGCTTTGGAATGTGTGGTGAGGTCATTACGAGGGAAAGACAGAGCCAATTGTAATTTTCCTTTCTTGTACCTGGCAAGCCAAAGAGTGGAAAGCTCTCTACAGTTGGGGCTAGATGCTGCATGAAGCTTCTAGAAATAAGAAGTGGTGTCCCTGGCTTCTCAGTCCTTGCCTCAGAGTTCTATTTTCTAATAAAATATATTCCCTTCAGAGAATCAAAACGGAGTTGGCACTGCAGAGTTATGCATGGAAGGAGGGAAGGTCACCTGAGGTGGCACTTTCGAGGAGAAAGAGGGCAGAACTTAGAAGGGGAGCCGGCCTGAGGGGTTGAGTAGCTGGGAGGTGAGCAGAGGTCACGAGTACGTGGAGTGAACCAACCCGGGGCAGCTGGAAGAAGGGGCCATCTATCTGGCACTGTTTGAGGGCTGGCAGTATTGGAAGGCCTTAACTCACAGGGACAGACTGTGTCTCCAAGTAGCTCCCACACTGATAGAGCATTTTTGCCCCCAAATCCCATTCAAACCAGAGTCTCCTCCAGGCCCAGCCTCCTCCATCTTTTCAACAAACCCTTAGATTAAGTCCTGGAGAATCCAGAAGGCAAAGACAAGCTATTCCTCCTAGTTCCATCTTCGATTTTTATTCCTTTTTCACAAATGACACACCATCGGCTAATTCTATCATCCCCTTGATCCTAGAAAGATCTAAGTTTAGCAGCAGTCCTCTGCCAGAGACCTCGGAGATCAGTGACTTTGGTCCTCAGGTTCTTATTATTTCTTGCATGGTCCAGAGTAAACACACCATCTCAAGAAAGGCTAAACAGTTCTACTAGAAAGGCTGTGTCTGTCCACTCTCCTGAACCCCGGGCTCAAGTGGCCATCTTCCATAGCTGGGGAAAAGATGTGTTGCAATACGCCCATCTTTGGTGCTGGCAGCCCATGGAGACACCCCATGGTTTCTCTTTGGTGCCATCCTGGCTGTGAGTTGCTATTTATGAGAGGCAAGAGTTGACTTGGTAAATTCCCAGAGCATAATGTAAATGCCAAGTCTTAAAAGGCTGCTGTGGAGTCCTGCCCTGGCAGAGCAGGAAGGCAAAAAAAAAAGAGAGGCAGAAGGGGGCTGGGAAGGGTCAAACACAAGGTCAGAGGAAAAAGAATCTTTCTATTTCCTTGCTGTCACTGCAAGCACCACTGGTCAGAAACACTGCAATCTGTCTACATTAGGTCTCCTTTCTCAATATAGCATCTGTGCTGGTTAGCTCTTTGTCAGCTCCACACAAGTGAGAGCCACCTGGGAAGAGGTGAAGGAACCGCCTCAACCAAATTAGCCTGTAGTCAAATCTGCTGGGGGATTTTCTTGATTCATGATTACCATGAGAGCGCCACCACAATTGGAGGTGCCGTGCCTGAGCTGGTGGTCCTGGGCTGTATAAAGAAAGCAGACTGAACAAGCCAGGAAGAGCAAGGCAGTGTTCCTCAGTGGCCTCTGCGTCAGCTCCTGCCCTGGCTTCCCTCAGTGATGGCCTGTCATGGTCTTCATCATGGCAACAGAAAGCTAACAAGGACAGCACGTGGATGCTCTGCCCTGCTCTTTCCAGGTTATGACATTCCAGAGAGTCACCGCCTTCCTGAACAAAGGTAGAGGAATTCATTCTCTCGGTTTTTCCATTTCTTCAGTTTCCTGCCTTTGTCTAGATTTCAAGACCAGTAAGAGCCCCAGTGCTGAGAAACTATACAGGCAAGTAAAACAGAGGACACACACCTTTGGTTTTCCTGAGATGAGAAAAACCTTGACAATGGACATGGAGAGATGGAATATTTCCACTTGGTAAATGAAGTCCCTGAGTGAGTTAAGTTTTACATAAATGTTGGCTTCCCTTTTCTCCTTTTTTCAAAATACAAAAACCAGAAGATTTGTCCAGAGCCAGGCTGGTGGCAGAGGCTACAGTCCCAGCACCGCAAGGGTGGAACCATGAGGACCAGAAATCCAAGGTCACAAATTCAAGGTCGGCTTAAGACTCAGAGAGACCTTATATTAAAAAAAAAAAAGGTAAGGCAGGAGCAGTGAGGTGGTTGCTAGGTAAAGGCTCTAGCACTTGCTGCCAAGCCTGATGACCTAAATTCAATCCCTAGGACCCACATGGTGGCAAAGAGAACCAATTCTTATAAATTATCCTCTGGCACACACACACACACACACACACACACACACACAATAAATATTAAAGAGAGACACAAAACGTAATAGCATGCCCAAGATTCGAGGACATAGCATGGGTTTTTCCAGAACTGTCACATTATGACCAGGGTTTCCCACCCCAAGCCCAAGGTCAGGAAATTTCCTGGATGGTATAGCCTTCAGTCTGCTACTGAGCAGAGCACAGGACTCAAGTCAACCCATTTACGTTATTAAGCTGTGAAACAGATTTGACACCACCACCCGAGCTTATCACAGGGACCCGGTTGCACGTGTCTTAGTTTTCTTATCTGTAAAAATGAACGGATTCCAGGACAGAATCGATAAGAACCTTCTTTTCATTCTCTAAACTTTAAATGATAATTATTCTAAAATTTGTCATTGTTCCTCGGGAATCATCCATACGGCTGCTGCATACAGTGAAGTCTAGCATAAGGAAGACTCCCCTGACTTTGGTGGGCTGGATCCTTCTGGAATTTTGACAGAGGTGTGTGACTTTGAACCTCTCACTTTTGTTTTCTTTTTTTTTTTTTTAATTTTTCAAGACAGGTTATCATGAAGTCTAGACTGGCTTTGAACTCCCTATTCAGCCAAGGCTAGCCGGAAACTCCTTAGTGACTGTGTGAATCACTACTGTTTCTTCGTGTGCAGTGTGGGGCAGGCAGGGTCAGCATCACTCCAGCCCCTCTCAGCAAGATGAATACACAGCGGCTAGTGAAAGTGTTCCCACAAGGGAAACACTCGGGCTGTCCCATCACTGAACTGTGAGCCACCATCACATGCTTCCCTTATGCGGTGTGCCAGGATGTCTGTTGGGTGCGGGTGCTGCCAACCCCTTCCTCTCCGGGCACACAGTTACTTAGCAAGCAGCCACCCACAGTGAGTCAGGGCAATAAAGGGAAGGCATCCTTGATCCAATCAGATGACAATTACAGAAATAACCACTTGACTATGACTTATCCAAAGCAAAATGCTCATAAAACCTCTAAATCGTGCTAGCATCCTCCTGATAAATCAGACCACATGGGAGCTAAAGCATGTGAGCAGCTGCCAGGACTATCGGTGGTAGCATTAACTCTAGCCTTTTTTTCCTTTTGTCTCTGCCAGGTACCTGCATCCGGTGGGCCACAGAGAGACCATCTTTTTCTCTCCACCTCATCCACATCTCTCGGCAGAGTGAAAAGGCCAACATGAAAAATGCTTGTGTCGGTGAATCCTGGAGCCAACAGGAGTTTAGAAACTCAACTAGATTTTACACTTCAGAAGCACGTCTGATGTGGTGAAGACAGCTAAAGGGTCCATCCATGAGAAACAGGAATGGTTCTGAGAAAATGGCTCTGCCGGTAATGGCACTTGCCACCAAGCCTGACAAGCAGAGATCGACCCCTGGGACCCACTTGGAAGGAGGAAATAGTTCCCTGAAAGTTGTCCTCTGGCCTTTGCCTACCAAGGCAAGCATCCCCGCATACACAGACACACATACGAACTAACAAAATAAATGTAACATGTGGAAGGGTTGACCCACATTAGTAAGCCCCAAGAACGGCATCCAGTGGAACAAAGTGCATCCCTCAGCTGCTACTGGGACAAACAGATGTCTTAAAATCAATTTCAGCCAGGGAGAGTGACACATGCCTATAATCCCAGTATTTGAGAAGATGAGGCAGAAAGACTGCTCAGACTGGGAGGCCAGCAGGAGCTGCAGAGTGATACCCTGACTCAGAAACAAACAAAAACAAAAAACAATAACCAAAAAATACAAGTCAACGCGTTTGACCCTGAACTTGGTGAAAGGCGATTATCCGGAGTTAGGGTTTCTACTGCTGTGATGAAACACCATGGCCAAAATCAGGTGTGGAGGAAAGGGTTCATTTGGCTTACGCTTCCACACCATAGTCTCTCAACTGAAAGTCCGGACGGGAACTCATCACAGGGCAGGAGCCTGGACCAGGAGCTGATGCAGACGCCGTGGAAGGGGCTGCTTACTGGCTTGCTCACCATGTCTTGCTCAACTTGCCTTCTAATAAAACCCAGGGCCACCAGCCCAAAGATGGTGCCAACCATGATGGACTGGCCCCTCCCCCAATCACTAATTAAGAAAATGCCCTACAGCTGGATCTTATGGAGGCATTTCCCCAATGATGTTCCCTCCCTTCAGACAACCCCAGCTTGTATCAAGTTGACATAAAACTATCCTGCAAAGTAATTTATACAACCACTCACTTGGGATGTCATTATACTTTATTATACTATTTACTATTATTACTATTATTATTATTATTATTATTATTATTATTATTATTATTATTATTATTATTACTGGAGACAATGTCTTATCATGTAGTCCATACTGAACTGAACTCAAACCCAAGATCTTCCTTCATCAGCCTCCTAGTACTGGGATTATAAACAAGCCACCAGCCCCCCTGGAAGTGGGAGTATAGAAAAGATATCAAAGCAGGAAACAAGACCTAGGCCCTCTAAAAATAGCAAAAAGTACTCTAAACCACTGAGCCATCTCTCCCGTCCCTCAAATTATTTTGGTTTGTTTTTAAGGAATTGATGTGTGTGTGTGTGTGTGTGTGTGTGTGTGTGTGTGTGATGTCTTCCTCTATAAATCTACTGTTCACTGATTGGCCAAACAGACTGGCCAGTGACCTCTGGGGATCTACCCACCACCATCCTCTCAGGGCTGGGGTTACAGATGTGTGCCACACCCAGATTGTTGTGGTGGTGCTTAGGGCCTGAACGCAGTTTCTCCTGCAACCTGGTACTTTACTGACTGAGCCATCTCCCCAACTTCAAGATAGCTCCAGTCTTGGCCAGCCATAGTGGTGCACACCTTTAATCCCAGTGCTGGGGAACAGAAGCAGGTGGAGCTCTGTGAGATGGAGGCTAGCCTGGTCTACATAGTGAGTTCCAGGACAGCCAGATCTATATAGTGAGAGCCCATAACTAAGCAAAACAACAAAGCAAACAACAGCAGCAACCACCCCGCAAAAAAGAGAAAGAAAGTCACCATAAGAACACCTCAGCCCCACCTGCAGAGGAGCAGAAACGGGGAGCCCATTTGACCTCATGGTGTGAGGTGCAACCAGTCCCCCTGTCATTCCATTTAGCAGCCATATCACCATCCACACGCCCTTCTCATGATGCTCGGCTACCCTTTAAATGCCCAGTGAGGAAAACATAAAGAGGAATAAAACACAAAACCAGCCTAGGGGAATCTGTGGAGACCTTGTCCTTCTTAAATAATGCATTGTGGAAGTTTATTTAAACAAAGTATAAAACCCCAGAGGATTATGGAACACAGGTGCCAATCAAACTCAATGTGGGAAATGCTTACTTGTTAAATTCTCACTTGCCCAAAACCACAGAAGAAGGATTTTTAACCATGGCAGGCACATCCTTGTCTAGAGACTTGGGCAAAAAGAATTGCGCGGGGAATTTACATAGACAAAAACCTCTAAGTTTCATTTTCACTTAAAAAAAAAATTTACTCTTTTTATTTTAATTATGGAGCAGAGGGGGAGGGGCCATGGGCATGTGCACTCAAGTGCAGGTACCTATGGAAGACAGAGGAATATTCCCTCAAAGCAGGAGTGACAGGCTGCTGTGAGCGGAGGCTGCAGAGCCAAACTCCAGTGTCTACAGGAGAAAGCAATAAACTCCTTGTGACTACTAAGCCATCTCAACAGAACCCTCATTTTCATTTTTAATGACAACCAGAAAAAAGTAAGTTTGGGGACCAAACAACAGACCTCATCCACATCAAAGAGACTGAGCAAAGCCCAAAGAAAAGTACTGACCAGAAATGCTAACCGTTAGGAACCTGAGTTGGGAAGGTTACCATGAATTCTGGGCTAACCTTGACTACACAGAGAGAAGAGAGAGAAGAGCAGGAAAGGGAGGGAGGAAAGAAAAGGGATGTTACCAGAAAGATAACACCAGGACATGTGGATGTTGAAAGAGGCCCCAGGAGGGTCTGAGAAGCCTCCCTTGATCTAAGCAAAACTCTGACATTTTCAAATTAAAGCACAAACTGTCAGAGCATTTGGAGGGACGGCTTCGTTAATCCTAGTAAACAGAAACACAAAGTGATACCCTGGGGAAAGTTGAGACCGGCATATTTCTTCTCTCTCACAATATTAGCTTACAGTTCTGCAACGGCCAGGGTGGAGGAGGAAATTCCCGGTTCACACCCACCTCTACACCCCCCAGATGCCTTTGTAGTGAGGGCTGTGCACAATGCCTTTTAAAAGTCTATTGTTGGGGAGAGGGAGACTCAGATGTTTGCTTCTTCTCCTGGCTGCTAATAGATTCGACTGCCTTGAAGTCAGCTCATTCCTGGGTGGGAAAGACCCACCCAACAAACAAGCAGGGATAGAGCAAGGAATGTTCTAGAGGATGCTGTGCCCCAGACCTACATTCTGGGGAGCTCTTTAAAAGACAAAGGGCACACCTTGGGGAGCTCTTTAATAGAAAATCATCTTATTCCTCAATTCTATTCATTTTACTTTATTTGTAGTTTTTAAAGCCTTTCTTGTGGCTGAGAGTGTAGCTGTGGAGGGTATTTAGTTCAGTTGGAACATATGTAGAGCATTCGTGATGCCGAGTTTAATCCCCGGCACACACACTAAAATAACTGTTAGTGTTGTTATTACTAGAACAGTGAGAGTCTTTTGCTATCTGGGATGAAAATAATCCACATACGAAGTCTTAACTGAGAGGACTGCCCATAATCACTGTCACTCAAGAGAGACCGAGCCCTGGGCATCCACCCTCCCTGCTCTGCCTGGAGCTAACTTCAGTTAGAGACACAAGACTTACATTGAGTGATGGTTCCTTTTCCTTCCTCCTTCTAGATCTATATCCTCGCAACGATAAGTAAATCAGGCTCTGTGTGTTTTCATTATCAATTATCTGTTAACCAAAGTTACTATCTTGTCGATGTACCCAATAATGAGTCTCGCAAATAGGATGCTGAGCTGAAATGATCACGTAGGGTTAGAGACCAAGAACACTTGAAAAAGGGCAGCCCGAAGAGGAGAAAGACACCTTTAATCCTAGCCCTCTGGGGAGGCAGAGGCAGGTAGATCTCTAGGAGTTGGAGGTCAGCCTAGTCTATAGAGTGAGTTCCAGGCCTGCCAGGGCTGTAGAGAGCCAGAAAGAAAAGGAAGAAAAGAAAAGAAAAGAAAAGAAAAGAAAAGAAAAGAAAAGAAAAGAAAAGAAAAGAAAAGAAAAGAGAAAAGAAAAGAAAAGAAAAGAAAAGAAAAGAAAAAGAAAAGAAAAGAAAAGAAAAGAAAAGAAAAGAAAAGAAAGAAAAAATTAAAAAGGAGAAAAAAATGCAAAATACAGATGTTCACATTTTTGATCATGTTAAGTTTGTAAGAATAAATCTTATAAACGGCCTGATTGACTGATGTTTAGTGCACAGTATTTTGCTTCCTGATTCTCAGTATTGCATTGCCAGGTTGTCTATTAAACTCTGTGCCTGTGTTTCAGAGTCTAATCCTCCTGTGAGCTAAATACCATTTATCCTATAGGTGAGGGCACTGAGCATACCAAGGCTCAGTGTGCTCAAACTGACAGAGAGAATGACAAGCCAGGATCCGAGGTTGGCTCTGGAATCTGTTTAAATCTATACTCTCATGGAACAGCCCTTGCCCTGCCCCCTGAGCCACAAGGCAACCAAACCACCTTGTCAATCTGCACCTCTGCTTCGAGGACCACTTGAGTAGTTGGCTCACATCACCCACCTTTTCACTTTGCATCTCTCCTGAAGGTTAAACTCCTTCAAGGTAGGGACAGAGAATTTTTTTCCAATCTCCCGGGACTTTAGGATTGGAACGTGCCTCTCCACAGCAAGCACAAGATGAAGCAACCCACATGACCATGGAAGGAAGAATAGATTTAAAAGCGGTTAGTACATGCCATGAGCTATTACTTCATTATTTTTCTAGTCTGGGATTGCAGTCCACATCTGTTCCATTTTAAAAGTAATACAAAAGCTTGAGTGTAGTGGCACACGCCTGAAATCCCAGCACTTGGGATACTAAGAGTGTATTGAGTTCAAGGCCAGCCTGGACTACACAGCAAATGCCAAGTCAACCTGGACTACATATCAAAAAGGGGCAGGAGTGGGGTCTCGAGGAGGCTCAGCTGGTAAAGGCACTTGCCACTAAGCCTGCCCACCTGAGTTCAATCCCCAGAACCACGTGTTAGAGAACTGACTCCAGAAAGTTGTTCTCTGACCTTCACACAAACACACCATAGCATGCCCGTTGGGTTGTTGTTTGTTTTTAATGAAGGAGGCTGAGTCTAATAGCACATGCCTGCAATCTCAGATGTACTAGGGGCTGGGGAAGCCAGGTGTAAATGACTTAAATTCAAGAATTTGAGACCAGCCTAAGCAACACAGTATAGAAACGCTCATCCGCCAAAAAAAAAAAAAACTTCAGGAGACCGTGCGGGAGGATTGTTAGTAATACCAGGCCAGCTGGGTTATAGTATGAGACTCTGTCTCCAAAATCAATTCTCCTCCACAACAAAAAAGGAATGGGTTGCCTGCAATTCAGCACTTGGAGTACTGAGAGGGACCACTGAAGCACTCAGGAGGCAGACAGGTGGATCTCTGTGGGTTTAAGGCCTGCCTGGTCTACATAACAAGTCCTGGGTCAGCCAAGGCTACCTAGTGAGACACTGTCTCAAAATAAATAAATGGTAATAAGGTGTTGGGCAGGACATGGTGGCATACACCTTTAATCCTAGCACTCTGTGGAGACAGAGGTAGAAGGATCTGTGAGTTCAAGGCCAGCCTGGTCTACATAGCAAGTTCCAAGACAGCCAGGACTACATAGAGAGACCCTGCCTACAGATAGATAGATAGATAGACAGACAGAGAGTAAGGTGTCAGATAGTCTACTTCTTACAGTCTAGGACCTTGTTAAACCTAGTGCCTAAGGCTAGCAAGCTGGCTCATGTAAAGGTGTGTCCTCTCAAGCCTGACAACTTAGAATGGATGACTGGGATCTACATAGTGGAAGGATAGAATTGAAACCTATCAGTTGTCCTTTGACTTCCAAACACAAGTACCTTGTGGCATGCATGAAACACGCGTGCACACGCGCACACACACACACACATACACACACACACACAAAAAAAACACACGGAGGGGGGGTTTAAATCTTCTATTATCTAGAAAAGTTCAAGACTTAGAGATAAAATTAATTTATGTGAATTTTTTTAAGTAATGTAAAAAAAAAAACTGCAAATTTTTCATAGCTCCAATCACAATGAAAAAAGAAAGCAACTTTCATTTGTGTTAAACACTTAGAAGGCAAAATTAAAGATAGTATTGTAGACACTGTCTCTAAAACCCAGACCATGGGAACTCAATCCTGGCTTTGCTACTAGTTATGTGCCCTTGTTACATGCACCTGTAACAATACATTATACAATACATTATACAATACATTATACAATACATTATACAATACATTATACAATAATGAAAAAAATTATAAGACCCCAGTCTTTGGGAGGCTGAGGCAGAAAGATGTTGAGTTTCAGGCCTGGGCACTTGGCAAAAACTTGTTTCAAAATGCAAAAGCAACTGTAATAATAGCATAATGGCATCTTCCTTGGAGGTTGTGATGAGGGTCACACATGAGAAACCTCAGGAATTACTTGCAGAAGCAACTGATTAAAAACAAGTACTTTTTATTACCATCAGGCAGCAGCTTAAGAAGCTTTTTAAAAAAGGTTGTTTTTTTTTTTTTAAGTGTGTGTGTGTGTGTGTGTGTGTGTGTGTGTGTACACATTAGTACAGTTGCCCACAGAGGTCAGAAGGTGTTGGACCTCCTGGAGCTGGAGTTACTGGAAGTTGTGAGCTCCGTGATGTGACATCCAAAGTTGATCTTTTGGAGCTGAGCTTAAAACCACTTTAAACCAAAGAGTATTTATTCTGTAGAAGATCAAACTTCACTGAAAAAAACAAAGATGAGTACATTCAAGGTACACCCTAAGAAGTACCATCAGTCTGAGACTGTAACCTGTGTTAAAAGTTCACAATTTTTATTAAATTATAGTCTCACCCAGTTAATATCTTCTTCTATGCTTGGTGGGGAAGCTGAGGCAGGAGGACCATTAAGAGCTCCAGGCCATCTTGTGCTACAGAGTGCACCCTTCCAAAAAAATCCAGAAACCCCAAAAGAAATCAGAACCTACCCCTTGATGTTTACAAGGCTAAATTAAGATATACATAGTCTGTAGCAAGCTTTAAGCTATTGTTTATAGTAGCAAACACACAGGCTGGGCATGATCAAGACACCTATAGTCAGACGGCTGAGGCAGGAGGATCTCTTCAGCCCAGAAATTTAGGGCCATTCTGGGCAACAAAGTGAAAGCCTCTCAGGGAAAAACATATCGGCCCAGAGGCCGTCTCTCAGGAACTGTGACCTTGGTTATCTTCCTCTTGCTCATGCACCTTTTAGACTGGGGCATTTTTAAATTGTGGTCTGGGGTGTAGCTCTGTGGTAGAGTACATACTGAGTATAGACAAGGCACCCAGCACCCCAGAAATCATTTTATTGAGCTCTGGGGGCTGAGGATGTAGATTAATTAATTGAATGCCTGGCATACACCAAGTCCTGGATTCAATCTACCACACTGTATAAACAGGTGTGGTGTTGCACACCAGATAGACAGGAGAATCAGAAGTTCAAGGCCACTTTGATCCCACCGTGATTTCAAGGCCAGTTTATGTTAATTGAGATCTGGTTTCAAAAAACAAGGAAAAATTAAGCTCTCGAATTATTTTCTCAGGACAATTGCTAGGAATCAGTTGGTGGAAAGCCTTCTATTTGATGGCCTAGCTGATACATCCTACATAGCATGGTCTCCTGGTCCACCCTCCTCTGACAACTGAACAGCTCCTGGTTTTCTACACTTAAGGCCTTTTGGAGCAGAACAACTGGGAAAACACAGGCTGCCCAGCCTTGCGAAGCCACATTCCACTCTGGCTCCTAAGTCCAAATGCCGGGGCTGAGCAGCCAGCTGGGCACTGCCCACAAAGTCCTCTCCAGCCTCCCTCTCATTTACAAGGGAGATGAACGTCATACAAGGGAAAAGGCGCAGAATCTGCAAATGGGTTTCTTTTCCTTGGGAACACCTCTCGATAAGTTCAGTTTGCTTTCAAAACCTGTCTACAATGTAATGGGTGATGTCCATTTAAACATAGCAGAATGTGAGTCTTCTACTAGTAAAGAAGACAGGAGGAATGTGAGACAGAGAAAAAAAATGGAGTAAAAGAAAGTAGGTGAAGGTAGCCCTCAAGAGGACTGGCAGCTGCTGATTAATGGGCTAAGGACTTAAAGCAGAGGTAGAACACTTGCTCTAGCATGCAAGAGGCCCTGCATATTAACCATGGTCCTTTAATGGCTTAACACAAAACATTGGAGGGGAAGCCTCAGTACACAGTGTGTTGGCTTAATCCAAGTCATGACTCAGGTTCATCTTTTGCTGGAAAGAAAAAAGGAAGCAAAGGGACGGAGGGGAAGGCCCTCAGCATCTAAAGAAAATGGTGGGAAGGAGGAAGCCTGGGAGGACCTAGCAGCGGCACACAGAACGAAGAGAAAGGCAGCAGCAGTGGATGAGAAGAAACGGGCTGGAGTCCGCTTCTGTTCCCCTTCCCCAGTCTGGCATTTCTTCCCGCAGCCTGCAGGGGGCCCAGCTGGCCCAGCACAATCTGCGCGGGTACTGAAAGCTAGGACTCAGTCCTGGGCTAGTCTTAGGAGTGAAATAAGAAGGGCAGAGCAGGTGCTGGCTTGGTGGTACACAGAGCTGGGGTTGGGTGTCATCCCGAGGTAGCCTGATCAGGGGCCCTTCGGTCAGAAACCTGCTCAATACCTCCCGTGAACTAGAGCCAGTGCCGCTCAGGGTGCCGATGAGCCTTGCCGGTGTTTCCGGTTCATGGCTTTCTCCAGAACCAAGAAAAAGTTTTACAGCTGCACAGGGCACAGCAGACTGCAGCATCTTGCCTAAGACAACGGCTAGGGATAAGGGGATCAGCAACCAGACTGGGGTTCCTTTCTTGTTTTGTAAAGAGGGTGACAAATTTGCATATTTTGTTTTATTTTATTGTGTTGGATCTTATTTATCTACTAATTCGTTTGTTTGTTTGCTTGTTTGAGACAGGATCTCTCTATGCAGTCCTGGCTGTCCTGGAACCGAGATCCACATGCCTCTGTCTCTTGTGTGCTGGTTATCTTGATTGTTAAACTATCTCGGGTAGCCCAAACTGGCTCATATTCAGTATGTAGCTGAGGATGAGCTTGAATTTCTGATCCCCCTGCCCCTACTTCCAGAGTTCTGGGATCATAGGCCCATACAACCAAACTCTATGTAGAGGATCAAACCCAAGGTTTCATGAATGCTAGGCAAGCACTCTATTGACTGAGCCACATCAGCTCCAAGACCCTTTTCCTTTTCTTTCTTTCTTTCTTTTTTTCTTTCTTACTTTTTTTTTTTTTTTTTTTTTTTTTTTTTGAGGTAAGGTCACAGTATATAACTCTGGGTGTCCTGAAACTTGCTATGTAGACGAGGCTGGTTTCGAACTCACAGAGGTCCACCAGTCTCTGTCTCTATTTATTTTTAATTTTGTGTGTCTGTGTGCCCATGTATGGGCGTGTGCACATGAGTGAAGGTGTCCTAGGAGGCCAGATAAGGACCTTGGATCTAGGAGCAGTTGTGGGCTGCCCACCATTGGGGCTGAGAGACAAACTTGGGTCCTCTGCAAACCTAATGAGCTCTCAACCACCCTCAAGGCCAGGGTCTCTTAACATAATCATTACTGATGTGTGGGGCAGGATAATTCTTCCTTGGCGTAAAGAGGCTGTCTGGTGCACTGTAGGATGCTTAGATGCACCTCCGGTCTGTTATCCACTTCTCCAGCCTCACAAAAATAGACTCCCCTTTCAGGTCCAGTCTGGGAACTCAGGTCCTAAGGTTTGGACAGCTTTCATGCCCGGACAGAATTTCCCTGCACTCCACCGTGCATATAAATCCTTGGGAATTTGTCAAAACTCAGATTGTGACTGAATAGATCTGAGGTAGGAATGGGGCTTTATCCTCCCTCTCACCTCTCAGCCCCACCCCCCCACTGTGCCTAGAAACTGAGACAGAGAATTCCCCAGAAAAGCAAACATCTATTCAGAACGAAGGGGCTGGCTGCAGAAGGGATTCTTCTGTCTGTGCTGTGCCCTCAGCACTCAGGTGCTGGTCCCAGATAGCCTGTCATCCTTTGAATGACATGACTTATAAAGAAAGTCATAGGATCAGGAAGTAGACTGAAGGTCAATGTCACATTACGACTGCACGCAAAAGGGACACCCTTTGCTCTCCAGGCCGGTTCAACCTTTTCTCAAAGGAAAAATGATCCCAGGCAGGAAAGATCACTGACAGCCATCATCACATTCCAGTCCTGTTTTTATCCCCAAATGAATGAATTCTGCTCATGTGTAATTGCGTTCAATGGGGGAAGTTTTGTTACCCTGTGCCAGGAATAAAGTATTTTCATGCAAAATACTGATCTGGCAAACCAAATATAGTCTTGGAATTACATGGCCTACAATGGCCCAGGGACCCTTGGTTTTAGTTCACAAAAAAAGCTTTTGAATTCAGGGTTATGAAGTGCTTGGATTTTTTTTTCCTAGAATATGAAAGAAAAATGTATACTCTCGGGAAAAATTCATTTCTCCCATCTCCCACATCAAAACACCTAAACAATGGTGTCTTTCTCTTTCTGCAGACTATCAGACAAGATCCCAAGTGAGGCCCTGCTCCAAGGGTTTCGTGTTATTTCATGGTGCTCACTTTCCAATGTGTGTGTGTTGGTGGGGGGGGGGGGTCCCCGGCTACAGGAAACTCTAGCTCAGGCACAAACACCTCAGAAGAGAACCACGGGGCATGTATGGCTTCCTGGGGATCCCATCCATTCACTAACTTGGTGTGGTGGCAATTACATGCACATGCTCTTTCCAACCCAGAGAAGGCCAAAAACCTGCGAGTTCTGACAGAGGGAAAGAGGGAAGGAAGGGAGGGAGGGAAACAAAACTCTTCTGAGGTCTTAGTCCCAGGTGTATTTATTTTTGACCTAAGCTCAAGGCAACTGGACAATGGGTGGGGTAGAGGAGAAGGGCTGGTTCTCCACGCTAGGTTCACACTCTGTGGCTGAAGGGTCTCAAGCTTCTTAGCATTACCAAGAGAGGCAGTTTGAAAGGCAGTCCCCAGGCCCTTCAAGGGTGCAATCCCAATGACCCTGGGCAGAGACAATGGTTCCATACTGTATGAGACTAAGACAGACTCCTGCAAGTTCACAGCCAGCCTTGGGTGACAGTATGAAATTCCATCTAAAAGTTTCTTTAAAGAGAAAGAAAACAACCAAACAAAAACCAATGTGTGATCATTTTTTTTTAAAAACTAATTTGTTTATTTTTATGTGCATTAGTGTTTTTCCCTGCTTGTGTGTGTATGAGTGTCAGATCTCCTGGAAACTGGAGTTACAAACAGTTGTAAGCTGCTATGTGGGTGCTGGGAATTGAACCAGGGTCCTCTGGATGAGCAGCCAATGTTCCCAACCGCATGAGCCATCTCTCCAGCCCTGCCAGTGTGTGATCCTAATCATAACATTTCTGCTAGGACTCTGGGTTCCCAGAATCCCTCACCCCTGCCATTCTGGGAATGACAGAGCTATATGCCCAAGCAAACAAGGAGCATTCCCAGGAAAATCAAGTTTGTAGTGCAGCACCAGGATCCTTAAAAGGGGAAGGATGCTGGGTCATCACTGGACCTGAGCTGGACAGCCCCCCTCTATAGACACTTTGAGGAGGGGGGAATCTCCCCACAGCAGTCATTAACTGAAAGGGAGACTTTCTAGAAGCTATGTCAGGCAAGCACGTTTTGCATCGTAAATCCTATTGTGTGTGAATCTCTGGTTACTTTTTCAAATTAACACGCTTCATAAAACATTCAGGTCCACCTTAGCCTAAGATAGCTGGCTACTCTTATTTGAGAGATCTGGCTAAGAGTGGAAAATCCTTTTTTTTTATATACCTGATTTTCAAAATGGGCTGACGAGATGGCTCATTGAGTAGAGGGCTTGCCATGAAAGCCCGGAACCTGAGTGAAGATGGAAAGAGAGAATCTACTCCACAAAGTTGTCCCCTGACCTCCACATGTGCATCGTGGCATGCACATGACCTTGCACACATCATATGTATAACTTGAGGGCTGCTATAGTTAGGTAAAGGCACTTGCTACCTGAGTTTGAACCCTTGAACCCATGTGGTGGGTTTAAGGATAAAACCTACTTCCACAGGCTATCCTCTGCAGCAGCACACAAGGTGCCCATATACACACACATACCCACACACATACACACACACACAATTTAAAAATATATTCTAAACAACTGTTTTGTAATATGTAACGATTAACTCAAAATTAATGCTACATTCACCTCATATTCAACTCACTAAGTGCCACAAAACAACCCGTGAGAACACCTACTGCAAATCTGTCCAGTTAACTGACTGAGTGGACTGCATTATCTAGCTTTTCAGATTCTTCCTAAAACAATTTTTTTTTATTCCAACTCTCATTCGAAATTGTCACTTTATGGAACGATAGTCTCTTGCCTTAGAGGCCAGGTTAGTTCCCTAAGACTCCTTCTGGTGCTTCGGGAAGGAGAGTTGCAGCAACCCTCACACTGTGGGGCAGTGAGTGAACTTAAAGCCAAGGTCTGGGCTCTGGGAACGGGTGGCTGCTCAAAGTGAAAGTAAAGAAAGGCCAACAGGGAGCCAGCAGCAGCAGAAGGACTTGGAGAGTGAGAGATGAGAAGAGGCCCTCAAGCAGAGCAAACACCATCAAGGACTTGGGGGCTGGAGAGACTATGGCTCAGTAATTAGGAGCACACACACTGCTCTTCCTGAGGACATAAGTTCGATTCCCAGCACCCACATCAGATGGATTACCACTGATCTGACACCACTGCCTATAACCCCAGCTCCTAGGGGATCTGACGCCTTGAAACTCTTGAGGGCACTTTGCATTTATGTGCATATACCCACATATATACACATAATTACAAATAAAAATAAATCTTAAAAGAGAAAGAAAAGGACAGTCAAGCTCCTAAATCAGTGTAAAGGATGAATGGATCTCCTATATGTCACTGGCCTTTAAAAAAAAAATAACTTCAAGCTGGGTGGTGGTGGTGGTGGTGGTGGTGTACACCTTTAATCCCAGCACAAGGGAGAGGCAGGCAGATCTCAGAATTCAAGGTCAGTCTGGTCTACAGAGTGAGTTCAAGGACAGCCAGGGCTATGTAGAGAAACCCTGTCTCAGAACAAAACAAAAAACTTAAAAGGTATGGTGGTTCACACCTGTAATGCCAGGACTCCGGTGACAGAGGCAGGAAGACGTTTCAGGCCCTGGACTAGGCTATATAGTGAGGCTCTGCCTCAAAACTCCCAAACAGACAATGTCAGTCTTAAAGCATTATGACAGCTCAGTTGTTAATCTTTAGTGGATAGGTTTTTATTCATTATATACATATATATATACATATAGTTTTATCATACATATATAATAAACCATATCATATATGATAGAACAAAATTTATCACATCGAAGTTGGACAAGATAAACCAACAGAAGGGAAAGAGCCCAGAAGACATGGGGATCAGAGACCCACTTGTTGCACACTCAAGAATCCCATAAAAAAACAAATGGAAGCCATAACATAAGCACAGAGGACCTGGTGCAGACCCATGCAGGCCCTGTGCGTGCTGCTTCAGTATCTGTGAGTACATATGAGCTTTTCCTCATGATGATTTAGAGGGCCTAAATTTCTTTGGGTCCTCCATCCCTTCTGCCTCCTCTTCTGTGGCATTCCCTGAGCTCTGAGGGAAGGAATTTGACGGAGACATCCATTTATGGCTGAATGTTCCAAGGTCTCACTCTTTGCTTGTGTTTTTGTTTTTCTTTAGATAGAGTTTCTCTGTTGAAACTGACTATCCTGGAACTCACTCTGTAGACCAGGCTGGCCTCAAACTCAGAAATCCGCCTGCCTTGCTTGCCTGCCAAGTGTTGGGATTAAGGGCATGTACCACCACCACCGCCCTGCAAAGGTCGCTCACTCTTCGTGTTTGCCTGTGGGTCTCTATATTTGTTCCCATCTGCTGCAGAGGAAGCTGCTCTGATGATGGCTGAACAAGGCACTAATCTATACATTTACCAGGATATCATTAGGAGATATTTTATCACTACGTATTTTTTTTCTTTTTTAAGACCAGTATTATTTTTAGGCTACCTAGGTTCTCAGGCTAGGTTTTAAGTTCTTGGTAACTCAAGCAGTGTCTGGGTATGGGTTCTATCTCATGGAGTGGACCTTGAGTCAAATCAGCTATTGATTGGCTACTCCCACGAACTTTGTGCCACCATTGCCCTCATGAATCCTGTAGGTAGCACACCATGGTAGATGGAGGGTTCATGGCTGGGTTGGTGTTTACATTTCTCTTTTGGTAGCTTGCAGAGCACCTTCCTGTACCAAAGGCAATGGAACACAGGAGTGAAGGCTCTGTATAGGCACCAGCTTGACATCTCCATGTTCAATGATTTGTGTGGGTGTTGTCTTCAGCAATGGGGTCTTGCTGTCAGTTTATGGAGAGCAACCTACAGAGTCTTGGCAAATGCCTGGGTCATTAGAGGAGTTTCCCTTTTAGAAGAAAGACAGTTTCCAATGACCTCACAATATATGAATAGCGAGCTTAGAGGGCAAATATCACAAATTTGAGTGTCAGTCTTCCCTGTTCTTAGAGAAAATCGTCATATACCAAGGGAACTCCTCCCACCCCTGCCCCTTTGCCTCTTTATCTTTTCTTGTTTTTCCAGGGCAGGGATGAACCTCAGGGCCTTGGGCATGCTAGGTGAGCACTCCACCACAGAGCTACACCCTCCCACGTTAAGAAAGGATATACATAAAGGAAGGGATTAGCTCATCTGCCACTAGGGGGTTTTAGAACTATGCATTTCCTCAACCACAAGTCACCCACAGTGTGCTAAAGGCTGGTGGCCAGAGGACACCTGAAGTCGAAGGGTTTGGGTTGTTTTCTTTTCCTCTTTCTTTTTTAAGCTTCATAGAAAATCTCCCTCTGGGTGTTGAGTTTGTAAGTATAAACAAAGCATACCATTTCCTATCAAAACTTACTAAAATTGTTGAACTTTATACCTATAGTAAGCAGTCTGTTCAAACTACCAATACCTGGCACAAAATCTATCCAATTATCTAAGCAACCCGGTCTATGTTCTTCAGATCAAACACCAGCCATTCTAGAAGCTGACCCGGAGTCACAGCATTGATTCTACCGGCGCTGATATGTGGAAATACGTGGAAATACATGGACTACATGGAAAGCATAGAGCTAGACACCAAAACGTTTGCGGAGTTAATTCTCAGCAATGCTCCTGTTTCAACTATTAATAATCTCTTAACCTCCAAACCCAACCTCCATCCAAATTCAATTTCATCTTTATTTAAACTTCTCACTGCCCTAGTAAGCAGAGGTGACTAATAACTGCGATATGAATCTGGGCCATGGCTATTTTAAGAGCCCACTAATTTTCATTTTTTAAAAATGTGTGGTTGGTTCCTTTTTTTTTTTCTTTTCTTTTTTTTTTCTCAAGACGGGGTCTCACTATGTCACCCTGGCTGACCTGGAACTCACTATGTAGATCAGGCTAGCCGCAGACTCACAAAAATCCACCTACTTCTGAGTGCTGGCATTAAAGGCTTGCCCCACCTCCAGCCCCTTAAAGACAGGATCCATTCTGTAGTCCAGGCTGACCTGGAACTCAAAAGTCCTCAGACAATCCTACAGCTTCTGCTTCTAACTATACTGGGATTACAGGCCTGAGCCACCATGCCATGCAGAAGACCACTGAATCTATGAGCACAGCACCTACATAACATCAACAACAACTACAAAGCCCACAATGCTAAATGGGTTAGCCCTATAATAAAATATTGAATGTTTAAGAAATAGAGCAACCAGCGAGCTCATGTTCCCCTCACTTGATCAGTAAGTTAACACAGCCTGCTTCACCTTACTCACCGGAGTTCCTCCGGCTACTGGGTCAGAACAAACCACTTATGAAAGTTAAATGAATTCTGACAACAGTCCACACACTCCGCAGGCAGACGGCAACGCCAACCGTCATGCCAGAGCTCTGAGATAATGGGGATTTCAAAATGTGTGTCCTAACTCAAAGTCCGGCCAAGTAGCTTGCATCCCGTAAAGAAACCAAACGGAACTCGGAACTCGGAAGGGGCATTCTGCTGGGGCAGAGATGGAGACCTAGGAAGGTTTACTACTGATGCTCCTGGCTCAGGGTTATCTTTGTTGCCATCGGCAAACTAACTGGGGCGCCCACGTGATTCTTGCAGTTCCCCTATCCAAGGGAGAGGATTCTCTTAAAAGAGGGGGGGGGGAACAAGATATTAAACAGAGGAGAGAGCAAGTAGACATCTGTCCAGAACATGTAAATCTGCGGGGTTTTTTTGTAAATCAAATAAATCCTTCCCGTAATTCTGGTCAGAATTGGGAAAGCTGCCAGAGAGAAAGGAGGATGTTAGGTTAAAATGGAAATGCTACCAGGGAGGCAAGTGTTGATGCTAAAGTGAACTCATTTGAACACAGACAAGCCATCTCCAGGGATGTCGATGGCAGGTGCCTGCGTACCTCTTCACCACCACCACCCCTGGGCGCCTGGGAGACAAAGAAGAGCTTCCAGGGAGAAGTAAAACTTGTTTATAGATTCAAAGATATAGTAGCTGTGTAGACGTGCAAGCAGATAAAGTTCATTTTCAATGACAAATACCAGTAGTAAACTTGCCGGCTTATTGTCAGCGGGCTTGGAACCGACACGGGAAAAGGTGCTGATTTGTCAGAGTCCTCAGTATGCACTCTGGGGGACAAACCGCTACCGGGTCTGGGGAAAGAACCATTGTTTCTTTCACAGACGCCTTTCACAGACGTCCGCCTTTATATGGTTTGGGATGATGGATCCCCAGTGCCGGTGTGCGTCTGTGCCTCTGTGCTGCGAGGATGGGCAACGGCCCAGCCCGTTTGGCTCAGCACTGGCTGCTGGGACCCTTGCCACCCCGCTCTCATCCGGCCACCTGCGCCACTGCTCCCGAGCGCGGGTTCCCGTTCTCACGGGCTTCCTTTCAGTCCCTTGTAATCCACTGGCTTTCTCTAGAATTTACCCGGGGCTGCCAGAGTCTCTCAGCTCTTATCCCTGCCGACGTGCCTCCTCCACGGACTTTACCGGTGGCGCTCTCCTCTGCGATCTGTTCCTTGCATTTCCCTCAGAGTGTTCCACAGACTTGCACCCGGGCTCCACTCCGGATGAAACCCCAGATCGGAACTCTTTGAAGGCTGGGCCTCGGGACAGGCGAGCCTGCTCAATTTGAACCCCAACCGCCCTGCGGCTCGAACCGTTGCTTCCTCCATCACCTAGATGGAGTACCCTAGATTCTAGTCCAAAAATGGTCCGGCTGACCAGGGACCAGACCATCCTAGACCTCAGTTTCCCTGCAAAACTCAAGATTTCCAAAAATGCCAGCCCCGCCACCCCAGCAGGCGGGACCTGCGCCCTTTTGGCTAGCTGACCTCGGTGGCTCCATCCTACCCTGGCTCTTGTGCACAGCCACATTTGATTTCACACCGTTTTTCCTGTATATCTCGGCGGGAGGCGGGGCTGTTTATTTTTTAAAGCATATGCAAGTACTGAATAAAGCAGCCCGAAGCCCGAAGCCCGGCCCTGCCTCAAACCTAAGAAATCCAAAGGCACGCGGGACCCTTCCAGCCCGACCGGCTCCAGGGACACACAATCCACCAGGCACAGACTTGCACACTCCCTCGCTAGCCACTCTTTCCCGGTGCCGGAGAGCACTTCAACCCCAGAGTTCCAAACCGCCGCGCCCCAACTTAGACACCCACCTCTGGGCGCCGGCTCCGAGGGCGCAGTCCTCCGGCTCCGCTGCAGCGTGGCGCGGCCGCCGCCCGCTGCTCCCGACGTCCGGAAAGAGACTCGCCTCAGCCCCAAGCCGGGGCCAGCGTTTCAGCCAGCCGAAGCAGCCTCTGGGCTGGGCTGGGACCCGGGAGCCCCGCCCACACGCCCGGCCCGCCCTACTCAAGGCCGGTGGTCCGCCCCTCCTCTTTCACGGCTCCTCCCCATCCACCCACACCTCCTCTTGGTAGCTGGGACCTAAGCCCTGAGAAATGAATGAATGAATGAATGCATGCATGCTTTGAATGCCTGCGTGAATGAATGAAGAAACTGAAGGACTGGAGAAGTGGAGGGAGGAAGTGCTTCCTAACTAGGGAGGGCGCTGTGTGTGTGGAGTGTTCGGTGGGTGTGCCTGTGAGCCTGTTGCTGTGTTTACATGTGTGAAGGGGTGCGCGTGGAAGTGTGTGGGTGCCTGTGTGCGCTCACAGAGCCGGGATGCTGAGTCCTTCCCACCTCAGGGGGTGGAAGCTATGACTGGCCCCTGGGTACTAAAACACTGCGCAGGGGTTGGCTGGGAAGTGTATCTCGGTTATAATAAAGGTTTAACGGGGTCCAGAGAATGAGATGTGGGCAGACGTTCTGGAAAATCATTATTGGTTCTCCTATCCTTCAGGCCGTGGTGCCTGTGCAGCAGCCGGGAGCTTCGCGGTGTCAAAGCGCGTCTGTTAACAACGCCGGAGGTGGAGAAGGAAGCAGCTGATACTCAGCGTTTGGCTCCATTAGGCAGGTGGCCAGCCATACCTCATTTCGGAGAGGTCTGAAATTTCAGTCTGCCGTCCCCTCCCCCTCCATGAATATTTAAATAATTTTAATGACCCTTTGAGAACCGACCTGTCTAGGAGTCCTTAGAGAGGACATCAACATACCTATAAATGCTTCACACAGAAAACGGCCTTTTCAAAAAGCAAGCTATTGTGTGTCTTACTCGGCTTTGGGGCATGTTCTCTGCAGAGGAAAATCACTTAAAGTGGACTCAGATTCAACTTCCCACTAGGGGAGCTTTCCCCCAGTGATCCACAGCCATTCAAGTCTGATTTCTTTACAGTTCCTGGGGCTTTTCCAATTCTCCCCCCAGTCACCCCCAACCCCTGCCCCCTCCCGGCTCACAATGACAGGGCCCTGGGCTCAACTTCTGAAAGTCAATTTGAATGACAAACACAACTGGGAAAAAGTCGCCACCCAAGCCTGATTTCGGTTTTCTAACCACCGGAGGGCCCAGATTTCCTATACAAAGAAGTGATGCTGAAAACTGTCTTCACTCAGGGTCTTGAGAACCAGGCCTTCTCTGAGAAGGGCTTTCTTCTGAATCTTACCCCAACACTGACCCAAGGAACCCATAAAGTCTTGCAAGGACCTCAGTCAATAGGGTTCTTTTCCTTGGCTTTTGGAGATTGTCTAGTACCCAGTTCTGTTTTGGTTTGTTTACTTGGGGTCTTCCATCTTCTGTGACAGAGTCTCACTCTATAGTCCTGGCTGATCTGAAGAGGCAGCCATGCCTGCTTTTCAGCATTTGTTTTTCATATTTTTTAGACACGAATGGATTTCAGCAGTGTTCACTGGTTAGCATCAACTTATCCTCTCCTCTCTTCTTGCCTCTTTGGAAAGTAGCAGAAAAGATTTCTAATATAAGCATACATTGAACGAACTTTTTACCTAGTAATGTTACCAGAACGATGTAAACTTTCAAATCAGCTTCAAATAGAACTTTGACATTGCTTTGGTGGGTGGGTGTCCCTCTTCTCTTTCTTCTTTCTTCCCCCTCCCTCCTTTCTTCTTCTTTCTCTGTAGTCTCAACACTTGGGAGTCTGAGGCAGAATGACTGCTACCACTTAGACAACAACTTTCAGGGCTAGCCTGGGCTTACAATCTGGTGAGTTCTGAGCTAACCTGAGTTAACAGTGTGAGATCTTGTCTCCAAAAAGAAAAAAGAAAAAAAGAAAAGGAAAGAAAGAAGAAAGAGAAAATAGAAAGGAAGGAAGAAGAAAGAAAGGAAGGAAGGAAGGAAGGAAGGAAATAAATAAATTTGGATGCCCTACATCCTGAAGTATTTTGAACATATCAATACATCAGCATCACATGAGAATGCTCCGTGCCTGGGTACCACAAGTATTTGTTTCTATGGACCACAGACCAGACAAACAGAGGTGATGTTTTATACAAACCCTACTGTGGCAGGTGTCTCATCATTCCCCTCTTCTCATACCTGCCTGTAACAGTTACAAATGAAATTTACTTCATCATTAGAATGAGTAAATGCTGAGTTCTGTCTTTTTTAAAGCATTACCAATGTTCTACTTAAAGTTAATTTGAAAGTTTATATCATTCTACAGAAACACACTGGTAGCATTCCTAGGGGGAAAAAAAGCTTGTTCAATGTATGCTGATATTATATTAGAAATCTTTTGTTACTTTTAAAAATATTGAACAAGTAGCCGTGTTGAAACTTCTTTTTGGTGGTGTTTTGTGTGTGTGCACGTGTTCCTGCATATACCACGTGGATCCTAAAGATCCAGCGCCAATCATCAGGGTCTTGTGTACCTTGAGCTGGTCTTTTGTTTGCTTGGTTGGTTTTGTTAGTTAGTTAGTTTGTTTGTTTGTTTGTTTTTGAGGGGGGTGAGTTTTTAAGACAGGGTCTTTCTATGTATCCTTCGCTATCCTAGAACTCACTATGTAGAACAGACTGACTTCAAACTTACAGAGGTTCACTTGTATCTGCCTCCTGAGAGCTCGGCTTAAAGGTATGTGCCACCATGATGAGCTCAGGCTGGTCTTAAATTCCCGATGTAGTGAAAAACTTAAGGCTTTTAAACTGTATTTTATTTATTTATTTATTTATTTATTTATTTATTTGGGGGGGGCATTCTCACTCTCACACACGTTTGGGTACCTGTGGAGGACAAATAAGGGTGTCAGATTCCCTAGAGCAGGGGTTATCAACTGCTCTTGACTGTAGCCCAAACCTTAAACTTCTGATCCTCCAGCCTACACCTCCTGAAAGCTAGAATTCAAAGCTGCACCATCGCACTTGGTGTATGTGTGCTGGAAACTGATCTCAGGTCTTTGTGCATTCCGGGGAAGCACACTATCAACCTGAGCTACATCCTCAGGCCTGAACATTTTTAGTATGGAAGGCTTGTTACATACCAGATGCTCAGAAATGTTTTAATTTGTTCAGTAAAATCAGTACAAGTTACAGACAGCTGCATATGAAAGTTAAAAAGAAGATAGGAGTACTTTTTTGTTTTTGCTTTTTGAGATAGAGTTTCTCTGATGTAACTCTGGCTGTCCTGGAACTCACTCTGTAGACCAGGCTGGCCTTGAACTCACAGATATCCACCTGCCTCTAGCCTCCCAAGAGCTGGGAACAAAGGTGTGTGCTACCACTGCCCAGCTCAGGAGCACCTTTTAAATTTATTTTCCTCCAAGAGTTCCCAGTAGTTCTTCTTGATCGTATAGCGGGTTCCTGTGTTGTGACTGTTCCCTTAGAAGTGTTTGTGCCCCAGCAGGAAATTAGTGAACCCCAAATATCCATAGCACCAAGGCTGCAATGTGGCCCCCGATGAAGAAAACTGTTCTCCTAGTAAGTCATAAGAACTGTAGACATCAAAAACTCTTCTGCACTGGTTAAAGACACAGATTGCTGGGCCTTACCTTCAACTGCAAAACCAGAAAACCTATAGCCAGGAAAGCTGGTTAACAGCTATTGCACTATGCTCGGGACAACACGAAAGCTTGAAAATCAGGAGAGATGGGGAGGCTGTTTCCATCTCCAGCATGAGCTCATGGGATGATAATGCCATTTATTTTACACAACAGTTGTGTGTGTGTGTGTGTGTGTGTGTGTGTGTGTAAGTACATGTGTACAGAAGCCAGAGGTCAGTCCTCAATGTCATTCTTCAAGTGCCATCACTTTGTTATTCCGAGACAGGGTCTTTCACTGTCCTGGAATTCACCTGAAAATCCAAAGAGGCCAAGACTGTCCATCAAGAGAACTTATCATCTATCTCCTTCTAAGAAGGAACGAGACGAAAAGCATCAGCTGGGGGTTTCATTCCCCAGTGCTGGATGTGTTCACAGTTAAGTCTGAGGCCAGCCCGGGTGCTACAGTGAAACCCTGTAACACCCCTCCCCCGAAGAAAAAGACGTGAGGTCAATCTGGCTGTGACATCTGTCACTCATGATTGTCTGAGTTGATTCAGCTGATCTGGTTGTTGGGAGGGAGTCCCATTTCTCCTCACGGGTCCATGTGCTCCCCACCTTGAAGCTGCACCCTTAGTTGATGTACCCTTCCTTGGTAGAGAAAGATCATCCTTCACTCAAGGGTATTGAAACCACTGTCCTCCCCTGTTAGAATCTCCAGAGGAGCACGAGAAAACAGATACAAAATAAGATCAGCTTTCTAGAGCCAGGCATGGTGACAGGACCCAAAACCTTCTTAAGACAGGAGAATCTCAAATTCAAGGCCAGGCAAGGCTGTATACCAACACCTTCTCTCAAAACAAACAAAAACGAACAAGACAGCTGGGTGTGTTATCTCAGAATTATAATCCCAGGATTTGGGAAGCTGAGGATAGAGGATTGTCAAAAATCTGGGACCATCCAGGGTTATGCTGATCAACTCTGTGAACCAGTGTGAGCCACAGAGTGAGACCATGTCAGAAAAACCCCAACAACAACAAAACCTTTCCCTTGTTAAAAAAAAAAAAGAAAGAAAGAAAGAAAGAAAAGAAAAAGAAACAGAAAAACAACTAACTCTTCCAAAAGGTTAGGACAGACCAGTAAGTGGGGACCAACAAATAAGATGCCGTAAAGCAATGGTTCCTGTGTGTGCATGAGTGTATGTGTGTGGACACGACTGTGCGTGTGTTTGTATGTGTGTATGAACGTGTGCATGTGAGTGTACATGAGTGAGTGTGTGATTGTGTGAGGAGTGTGTGGGTGCATGTGTGTGAGACTGAGTGTGTGGGTGCATGTGTGTGAGACTGAGTGTGTGGGTGCATGTGTGTGAGCGTGTTACGTGCAAGTGTGTATCTTGAGCTCTTTTTCCTGGGTGATTGGATCCAGGGATCTGTATTTCTCTGTTCGAATTTGTTTCTGCCCCACGCCTGGCTTGTGGAGCAGAGTCACCCCAGGTGGGAAAGGGAGGAGATAAACAAAAGGGGCAGGGACAGCGTCCTCTGGTCCTCTGAGAACACTTGGCTCCAGACTGTGTTTACTCCCACTCCTGGCTCCTGGAGAAGTTTGCCATGTCTGCCTTTCCTTTGCTTCCTCTCCAGGGTCTCTCACTTCCTGTGGCCGGAGAAGTTTCTTTCCTGCCTATTCCATGTTTATTTCCTTTTCCCGCCTCCTCTCACTTGGCCTCTCCTCTGCCAAGCTCTCTGACATACAGAAGTGGCTCCCTGATTCCATTCACCCAGCTCTTTCAGCCTTTTGAAACAGGTCTTTAAAAAAATGCACCCATGAAAACCAGATGAGGTGATCCACGCTTGTGATCACTGCACTCTTGGACTGGGAATAGCAGGCACACTCAGGCAAGTTCAAGGACAACTGGGCAGTTTTAGGTCAGGCTGAATACAGTGTGAGCCCTTGTCTACAAAAAAATAAGTTAAAAAGCCTTAGGCCAGAGTCTCCATGGGAAGGACAGAGACAATAAACTATTGCAAGTGCTATAGGTAGAGACAAAATCATCAGGAGTCCAAGCAAAGTCATTTTGGGATACCTAACAGATTCCAAGCCTGTCTGGGCTACAGGAGACCCTGTCTCAAACTAAACCAAACCAACCAACCAACCAACCAACTAACCAAGTAAACAGGCAAGGTACCATATATAAACAATCCTAGCCGGTAGGAAGCTGAGGGAGAAGGATCTCAAATTTGAAACCATCATTGGCTACATAGTGAGTTCCAATGCCAATCTAGGCTACAGAATGAGACCTTGTCTAAAAAACTAAAAATCAACCGGGCATGGTGGTGCACCCCTGAAATCGCGGCACTCAGGAAGTGGAGTCAGGAGACGTCCTTTCCTCCATAGTAAGTCAGTTCGAGTCCAGACTGGGCTACATGAGACTGTCCAAAAAAGGGACTGCACAGGTAGCTCGACTAGATGCTGATGGGTCTCGACTGTCTCGGCTGCAGAAGCCTGTGAACGCATCTGTTGCTAATAAGAACACTCTTGTGTTACTTTGGTAATCAACGATGAAGTCCTAGGGGGTCTAAGCTCACTGCGTCCTGACTGAGAATTTTATCTTGCTTAACTAATGAAGCATTTGAAAACTCCAGTAAGCACTCCAGAGGTGATCCCCAAGAGTAGAAACACATAGAACAAAGTGTTCTTTAAGCATGGTGCTGCAAACCTAGAGGTTTCCTCTACTTTGGAATGCGTGCAGCCTCACACTCCGGGGGTAAGCTGGACCCAACAGCAAAAAAAACTCCAAGACTTCCCACTGGTGACCCGGTTTCATATAACCCACATTTTTATTCCAGTGATGCTGAATTCTTTTCTCAGTGTTAAGTAAGATAGAGAATTTTGTTAGCTTGTGTCTGGTTTGGGTTTTCGATGCTGGGAAGGTAATGCAGAACAAACAAGGTACCGCTGAGCTGCAGCCCCAGTCTGGAGAATTATATTTGAATTTATTGGGGTCTTTGGTTTGGCATTTTGTTTTGTTTGTTCTTTTGAGACAGTCTATTTATGTAACCCACCCAGGCTAGCTTCAAATCCTTGGAGAACCTGCCTCTGCCTCCCAAGTGCTGGGATTACAGGCGTGTGCCACCAAGTCTGTTTGTTTGTTTAGATAGATCTCACTATATAGTTTTGGCTGTCCTGGGACTCCGTATGTACCAGACCAGGCAGGCCATGACCTCGCAGAGCTCTGCCTCCCACGTGCTGGGATTAAAGGCGTGCACCTCCATGCCTAGCTTTGTTTTGTAATGGCAACAAGCTAGGGATGCTCTTCAGTGACCAAGCGCTTGGCTAGTAGGAACAAAGCCTTGAGTTTGAGTCCCAGAAAAATAAAATAAAATAAACTAAACTAAGAGACTGTAGAGTTTTCTTGGTAATTCCCAAGCTTTTTCCTCCCTCCAGACTTTTAAGTATAGTCTGTTAAATTATAGAAAGAACTGTGAAGACTATTAGTCATATCAGGGGAAATAAAGGCTGAATTGGCATTTAAATTTTTAATAATCCTGATTATTGCAGCATCTGTATTTGTAGCAGGTCTTTGACTCATCAAAGGTTTAATTTTTTTTTTTTTTTTTTTTTTTTTTATGCAGAGGACCTGGGTTTAGTTCCCTGAATCCACATCAAGCCACAACCACCTGTAATTCCATGGCCAGAGGCTCTGACGCCCTCTTTTGGCCCCAGCAGACATTTGCACAGACATACACGCAGGCAAAACACTCCCACACATAAACTAATAAAAAAATTTTTTTAAATCAGATTGAGACCATGGCTAACACAATATCACTCTAGAAACCACAGCAGTGGTACTGGCAACATCTGGGACGATGGATACAGGCGTTTGCCACCGAGTCTGATGACTGGTGTTTGGTCCCAGGGACCTACAAAGTAGAAGGAGAGAACTGACTCTCACAGGCTATCCTCGGACCCTCACGTGTGTATTCATGCCCCCGCCTCTCGTGCACAAACACACATACACACACAAATAAATAAATCTACGTTTTAAAAATTAAAAAAAAAAAAAGTTGATAGGTGCAGGCTTGCAGGTTTATAATTCATAGTAACCGGAAAGCTGACAAGGCCATAAAACAGAGAACAGAACAGGACACTCAAACAAAACTTAAAAAAAAAAAAGAAAACAGAAACCACAATGACTTAAAATAAACGAGGACATACATCTTGTCCTGGGAGAGTTCGGATCTTATCAGGTCTTCTTAGAGTTGTGCCCTGTGCTCCTGCAGGAGGCTCCTAGCTGCTAAGTAATTCATAGGCAGGCTGAGATAAGGGGTGGGGGTGGGGGGAGCAGGGTGCTCACGGGCTGGGAGGCGGGGCGCTGCCACTCCCTGGGGCTCCTAGGACAGGCTTTTGGTTTTGGTTTTGGTTTTGTTTTTCCTCCCTTGTACAGCTGAGGGCAAACAGAATGTTAGCAATAGGACAAAAATGATATGATAAAAATTCCCCGGCACTAAAGCCATTCTTATTTTACAATCTGGAAGAATATCAGTTAGAAAAAAAAAAGTGCCAGGAGCACAGAGCTGGGTTAGAGTCTTGTTCCATTGCTGTGTGAACTTGGGAAAGTTGCTCAGCCTCTCTGTCCCTCCAAATCCTCCTTCATCGATCCTAAGATTTATGCCCAGCAATTATATCCTTCCCTGCCACAAAACTAGTCGGCTGCCCAGTTGTGATAGTGCATGCTTTCGGGTGCTTGTTGTTCCTGTTGTTCAGTCAGGTAGCTGAAGCAGCTTGTTCTGGCCAGTGAACCAACCATCTTGTCTGAGTATATGCTTCTACTTTTCTTTTTTCTTTTTGGTATTTTGAGACAGGGTCTCACTGTGTAGCTCTAGTTCTATGTAGCACATAGAACTCATTTTAAAGACCAGGCTGGCCTTGAACTCACAGAGATCCATTTGCCTCTTCCTCCAGAGTGCTGGGATTAAAGGTGTGTGCCACCAGTCCAGGTTTCTTTCTTCTATTAAAATATATATATTTATTTACTTTTATTTTGTGTGCATTGGTGTTTTACCTGCATATATGTCTGTGTGACAGTGTTGGATCCCCTGGAACAGGAGTTATAAATAGTTGACACCTGCCATATTGAATCTGGGTCCCCTGGAAGAGTAGCCAATGCTCTTAACTGCTGAGCCATCTCTCCAGTCCCTATTTTTAATTTTTAAAAGATCTTTTTATATATGAGTGTTTTGCCTATGGGTGTGTATATGTCTGGTATCCACAGAGGTCAGAAGAGGATGCTGGATTCCCTGGAACTGGTTATAAGTCACCATAGGGTTACTAGGAACAGAACCCAGTTCTACTGCAAGATCCACAAATACTTTAATATGATAGTGTACACCTGAGATCCCAGCACTTGGGAGGTAGAAGCAGTAAGATCAGGAGTTCAAGTCCAGCCCCTGCCACCTAGTGAGCTTAGAGTCAGCTTGCACAAAACAAAACAAAACAAAACGCAAATAATGCACATGTCCTGATTTTCATTGCAAATTTTGTTTTGTTCCTTGTGTGTTAGGAGAATGTTCTACCGCTGAGCTACATTCTTGGCCCCATAGCGTGCATGTTTAACCTTAGGATGTCAGGACAGCAGATGTTAGCATGGGGAATGGGTAGGAGAGATGGGGGAGGGGAGGGGAGGTAGAGGCACTAGTTGCTCGCTTAAACAACCCCCTGTGTTTATAAAGCAAGATTGTCCCTCCTATGAATCCAGCAGTTGTTCTCGAGGCTTGGGCTGGAGATTATGAGGCCTTTGTGCTCTTGAACTATTTCAGAAACATGGGGGTTTAGTGTAAACAACCGCATGAATTCTACACAGGCTTTCAGAGTCAATACTGATCAACTGGAGCGGTGGCCGAGCTGGAGGAGCTGGAGAGACAGGTCTCTCGCTAAGTGGAATCCCACTTGACTACCTTTCCTTGGCACTGCAGGCCAGCGGTTTCCCCGGCTGCAGTCTGGGGGTTCTGAGTTCGGCGTGTTCTGTGTATAGCTTGCTTGACTTGATTCTCTCTGCTGGAAGCCTCACACTCTGGCTCTTACTCTAGAACCTTGCTTCCAAACCAGCTGGAGCAAGTCATTGTTACGATAACACACGAGGCTCCCCTGGACTGACACAGAAGATGCCGATAACACTGACAGTCAGCTTCTGGAATGTCAATCAGACACTCCCACTGCAGGAACGCTCGAAACGTGCATAGAGGAAATACATGGATGTATTGAAGAAATACCTGTGAATATTTCAGGACTTTTGCTAGAAATATCCCTGCCGGTGCCATCTACTTTTAGAAGGAAATCACTCACAGATTTTTTTTTTTTTTTTAATTCAGTGTCTTGGTATATGACTGAGGTTGGCTTTGAACTCACAGAAGAGTCTCTTGCTTCTGCCCCCTGACACTGGAGACCCCTACCATGCTTCATTGGAGCTGGCTTTTGAGAAAGAAGGCATCTTAGCAAGTAACAAAGTTTGTAAAAGCACAGAAATATTTCATCAGGGGCTAGCGTGGTGGCCCAGGAGGGAAAGGCACTTGCCACCCAAGCCTGATGACCTGAGTTTAACCCCTGGAACTCAAATAGCAGGAAAGAATTGACTGCAGAAAGTTGCCCTTTGACCTCCATACACAGGAGCATGTGACATCGCTGACACCGACCTACACATGCTTGTTAATAAATAAAGGTCAGAAAAAGAGTATTTGTCAACATTTTAAAAACTGAAATGGTGTGTGGTCTGTGATTCCAGCTATTTAGGAGGCTGAAGCAAGAGGATAGAAAACTCAAGCCTAACTCAGGCTCTCAAAGTGAATTCAAGGCCAGACTGGGAAAACGAGTGACCTTGTCTCAAAATGAAAAAAGAGCAGAAAGCATTCTTAGTGGGACACACACACACACACACACACACACACACACACACACACACGCACACGCACGCAAGTGTGGCTGGCATGGTGGCCCATACTTGTAATTTTAATGTTTGAGAGGTAGAAGCAGAAAGATCAGTTCAGGTCATATTCAGCTACAAGGTAAGTTCAAAACCAGCCTGGACTACATGAGATCATATCTCAAAAGGGTATGGGGGGAAGCTAATGGGTCCTGGGCAGGGTTTTCTATGATTCTACTTCGTAGAGAAACTGGAACCAGTTTAGAAGCCTTAATTCCTAAGGGAAAATGTGTATAGAGAGAGACATTTGCTGATAGGTCATTAGTGTCTCACTATGTAGCCCAGGCTGACTTCAAACTTCTGGGAAGGCATTATAAGTATGGGTCATCACACTACATAGTTACCAGGATGTTGTATACACTGAAACTATACCTCTGTCTGGTTTAAAGTTTCATAAAATATGTTTCTTCAATGATAATTACTGGGATCTATGGGTTTAGAGTAGGCTTTCTCACTGGGCCTCAACAGACCAAATGTGCTGGCTACTTTTATGTCAACTTGACACAAGCTAGAGGTATCTGAAAGGAAAGACTTCAATTGAGAAAATTCCTCCGAAAGATCTGACTGTCGGGTATTTTCTATTTTTATTTATTTTTATTTTTTATTTTTTTTGTTTTTTTGAGACAGGGTTTCTCTGTTGTAACTCTGGCTGTCCTGGAACTCACTCCGTAGACCAGGCTGGCCTCGAACTCACAGAGATCTGCCTGCTTCTGCCTCCCCAGTGCTGAGATTACAGCACATGCTGCCCGACTGCATTTTCTTAGTTAGTGATTGATAGGCGAGGGCCCAGCCCATTGTAGATGATACATCCCTGGGTTGGTGGACCTGGTTTCTATAAGAAGGTAGGCTGAGCATGCCATGGGGAGCAACTCAATAACCAGCACCCCTCCATGGCCTCTGCATCAGCTCCTGACTCCAGGCTCCTGCCCTGTTTGAGTTCCTATCCTGACTTCCTTCCATGAGGGAAGTAGAAGCCAAATAAACCCTTTCCTCCCCAACTTGCCTTTGGTCCTGATGTTTCATCACAGCACTAGAAATCCTAACTAGGACACCAGACTAAAATCAAAATAGGATCATCCACATGGAAGTTGCTTGTCATCCAAAGTCAACTGCTGCCTGAGCCTTTAAGGAATCAGGACAATGAGAGACAGCTAAGTTTTCCACGCCAAGCCTCACAAAGGGCTTCTGCTTCAATGCGTTTGCCCCTTCATCCTTTGGTCCTTACCAAGCAACCTGAAGTTGATCTGCAGTTAATCCATCACTTATTCTATTATCCTGTCTCCCAGACCTCTCCTCTACAAAGGAAGCAGCCCCGGGACAACCAGTATGCTTTCGCCATTTGTTTTTATTCTGTTTATCTCCTTTCTGACTATAAAGCCATCTGGTCAGCCAATAGTACTTCTTACAGAAGTACTCCCTGATCCTGGAATAAAGAACAAGGCCACTTAAGATCATCAAACCAAAGCCAGGCACGGGGTGACTTGTGACTGTGAACCCAGCACTTTGGGAGATCGAGGCAGGAACATTGCCACAAGTCTGAGGTTAGACTGGGCTACAAAGTGAGACCGTGTCTCCAAAAACCAGTAAAATATCAAGAAACAGATGTTTGAATTAAACTGCAGTTTTTTATTTATACAATTGTCAACCTTGAAAAAAAAAAAAAAAAAAAGAAACCCACAAAGAAATAAATATCAAACTGCAGTGATCACCACCCTTGTCACCCCCTCGTCTATGACTTCTAGACTCAGCAAATAAAAATACAGAGTATCCAGTTAAATTGAACTTTAGGTCAGCAGCAAGCGATTTCTTAGGGTAAGTACGAAATACGCTTTATGCAGTATTTGGTATATACTACTATTAAAATTTATTGCTTAAGAATTATTATCTCAAGTTCAAATTTAACTGGGTGTGCAGGGTATTTTTTGGAGTTGGGGGACTTGATTTTTTGGTGCTTGAGGTTGAATCTAGGCCTTGAACATGCTAAGCACGTGTTCTGCCAGTGAGCTAAGCCACTGGCCCCAGGTTCCCAATATTTTATCTAGCTAAGTTATTCCTGCCTTACCTCTAGGGCCCTCCTGGTTCAGCTAACAAAAATAATGAAATAATAAAATTGCATTTACTATTCAAACAGAGAAGGTACAATGTATCTTTTTTTTTTTTTAATATAGGGTCTTACATTGTAACCCAGGCCAGTATAGAATTTCCTATGTAGCCAAGGCCGAATGCAAACTCCTGCTGCAGTCTCCTGAGTGCTAGGAGCAGTTACGAGTCACCACTCTTGGCTACCAAGTATCTTTCTATCTTGTTCAAAACCTGGCTTCTGAATCTTTGGTATGTGACCAACATCTGTGAAGAGGGTTAGGAACAGTTGTCTTTTGCAGTGTTGTCTTGAGAATTACACAGGATGGACAGAAGAAGAGGAAAATAATAGCAAAATAAAGGTGGTGGTGCATGTCAGTGTTTGGCACAGTCTTAGCTCATTGAAAACAATCCGTTCTGACTGTTCCTATTAGCAAGAGAATACAGTGAGAGATCGAGACGGCTCAGAAAGTACCTGGGGTCTTTGATTTGTCGGGCATGATCTTCATCTCTATGGAACTGAGAGGCTGTGACCTCCCTTATTGAAATCCATTTTATTTGACAAATGAGAGGCAGCACATAGGAATAATAACAACAATATTGATAGAATATAGTAGCTTATGACAAACCCTTTCAAACATGTTTCATTTAAAACGTTTTGGTTTTCTTTTTTAAAGATTTAGTTTTGTTCTATGTGAATGGGTGTCTGTATGTATGTGCACGTACACCTGGAAGTGCCCACAGAGGTCACTGAATCCCCTGGAACTGGAACTATGGGTACTTGTTGCTGCCATGTGGGCACTGAGAACCAAACCCAGGTCTTCTGGAAGAGCAGCTTGCACCGTTAGCCATGGAGTCATCTCTCTAGCACCTTAGCCTTGAACTCTTTATTATCCTCCTGTCTCCACTTCCCAGGTGTGAGGATCACGGGCATTTCTATTCCTGACTGGGGTTTTGTTTGTTTGGTTTTGTTTTTTGTTGCTTTTGTATGATTTTAAACGTAATGTTTTAGCCGGGCAGTAGTGGTACATGCCTTTAATCCCAGCACTCAAGAGGCAGAGGAAAACAGATCTCTGTGAGTTTGAGGCCAACCTGGCCTACTGAGTGAGTTCCAGGACAACCAGAGTTACAACAGAGAAATCCTGACTCAAAAAACCAAGGGGAAAAAAAAAAGGGAATGTTTTAAATGTATTCTCCCATAGTTCCCCTTTAACTCACTCCAACACCTCCTCCTCCCAGCTTCATAACTTATTATTATTTTAAATAATCTCTGGAATCAAATTAGTGCTACCTATATCACCTGGTGTGAAGCCATCCCCTGGAGCCTAGGCAGCCTACCAGAAATCATACCCCTTAAGAAAAATGAATATCCCTTCTCCAGTAGCTATCAATAGCTGAGTAGCTTTCAACAGCTCAGCTCCTAAGCTCACTATGTAGACCAGGCTGGTCTCGAACTCACAGAATTCATAAAAACCTGCCTGCCTCTACTTCCCAAATGCTAGGACTAAAGGGGTGCACCACAATACCTGGCTTTAAAAGATTTTTTTTTCAACCTTCATTTTCATTTTGGGTTCGGGTGTCTTACTTGAATGTAAATCTGTGTACCACACGCATGCAGTGCACACAGAGACCAGAAGAGGGCATTGAATGTCATGGAACTAGAGTTACAGATAGTTGTGTGCTGCCGTGTGGGTGCTGGGAATCCATCTTGGGCCCTCTGGAAGAGCAGCCAGTGCTGCTCTTAACTGCTTAACTGCTCGAGGAACCTTCGCTCCAGTGCCAGGACTGGACTTTCGACTGGCTTGATTTTGTGCAGGTCTTCTGTGGTAACCACAACCACATCGAGATCGAGTTCCACAACCACATCATGTTGAGAGCACATGTACTCTTCCCATACCCTGGCTCTTATATTTTTTCTGCCCCCTCCCTCTTCTGTGATGTTCCCTGAGCCTTTCAGAGGTGGGGTGAGGACTGACTTTTTGAGATGGGCTCCTCTTGTGTGGCCTAGGCTGGCGTCATACTCAACATCCTGGGATTACAGTATGTTGTGATTGTAGGCATAGATCATCACACTCAGCTGGAAATGTGTGTATTATATAAAAAATCATTTTGAGACAGTCTTTCACACAGCTCATGATAGGCTTGTACTCTCAGCAATTCTCCTGTCTCAGTCTCCCAAGTGTTGGGATTACAGGTGGGGCCAAGCACACCCCGCTAAAAATATGTTTTGACTTGGGTTTTTGGTTTTTAGAGACAGGATCTTAATATGCAGCCCTGGCTTGCCTGGAACTTTTTATGTAGACCAGTCTGCCCTAGAACTCACAGAGATCTTCCTGCCTCTGTCTTCCAAGTGTTAGGATTAGAGGTGTGTACCACTGTGGCCCATTGAAAACACGTATTTTGAAGAAAATTTAAGGCAGTAATCTCAAAGAGGAAGTACTGTGAAAATTGACCCATGTAAGCCTGGGCTGCCTCCTCCCCACCATGCCAAACCCCCTCTGAGATCCATTACCTTAAATAGACTCAGAGACCTAAAAAAAGGAATGCCTGGTGAAATTTTCCTTTAGCCAGGGAACATATTTAGAGCAACCTCTATGTGTGTGCACAGGGTAGACAGGACTTCTGGTCCCAGATGTGTCTTTTTGTCCTAGCCCCCCACCCCATACACATAAAACAATGCCCCTCAGTGTTGTCATCATTGAGAACAAAGGGTGAATGACTCTCCACCACGGGCAACAATTGGCTCTCCAGAACGGCTTTTTATACCCAAAGCCAAAGAAAGCTATAACCTGTGACCTCTATTCACCGCAGGAAGAGTCAAAGTGCTTTCCTGCTTTGTCAATGGAGAACATCTGTCCTTCTCAGAGGACAGGCTCTCTCCCAGCAACACGTTTCACACGGAAGAGAAGCATCCTCTTTGCATGCAGCTGTCCAACCAAAACCTTCCTTGACTTGGAAATGTACCGTTCTCCAGACACTCTGCCCACAGCCTCTGACTTGCCAGTCTTGTTTGCAGCTTAGGCGAGGGAGAAATGTCGCAGACATAAAGAGATTTGGAGAAATCCTGATGTTTTTGCTCCTCTTCAGAAACACTTAGTTTTTAGTTTTTTATTTTGCTTTGTTTTGTTTCAAGACAGGGTTTTCTCTGCTGTAACTCTGGCTGTCCTGGAACTCACTCTGTTGACCAGGCTGGCCTCGAACTCACAGAGATCCTCTTTGCTCTGCCTCCCGAGTGCTGGGATTAAAGGTGTGCACTACCACATAAGGCTTGTCTTTAGTCTTAATATGCATAGAACAAGAGGGCACAGAGGCTGGAGAGATGACTCAGTGGTTAAGAGCACTGGCTGCTCTTCCAGAGGTCCTGCGTTCAATTCCCAGTACCCACACAGCCCCTCACTATGGGGTCTGATGTTCTCTTCTGATATGCAGGTATACGTGCAGATAGAGCACTAATATACATACAGAAATAAATACATCTTTAAAAGAAAAAGGGAATAGAAGAACCCACCATGTTGGCACTGAAGAAGCATGTATTGTTATCCACGACTAGAGATGTGTAATTATCAATAGAAAATAGAGTATTTTATGATCAGGCTTCTAAGAAAGAAGGAATGGCTTTGAGGGCGGGAAATAAACTACTACAACAGAAAGAAGGGGCCGGAAGCAGGTTAGAGGCAGGTCTTCCCAAACCTGCACTGTCCTGTTTTCTTCCTGGCCAGGTTGAACTTCTTCCCTGGGCAGCGTTTTAAAAGGACAGGCTCAAGCAGGAGGGCTGGCGAGTGCTGTTCCCTTTGACCTGACCTGAGACTGTAATGAGAAATTACAACGCAGAGTGAGGAGGTCAGGGACCTCGCAGAGTGAGGAGGACGCTTTCTTCTCATTATAAGTAACCAGGTGGCAGGGAAATAGCTTAGTCGGGAAAGTGCTTGCAAGCTGAAGATCAGAGTTCGATCCACAGTAGCCGAGTTAACAAGCCAGGCGTGGTGCCAGGGGGATCCCTGGGCTCACAGAGCCGCCAGCCGACCCCACTTGGTGAGCTCCAGGGCCAGTGAACAACCAAACCAAAGTTAAGACTATCTGAGGAGCAATGCCAAATGTCCTCTGGATTCTGCACACATGCAACTGCAGATACATGCGTACACACATGCACAAACCTGGATTACTTCAGAATTGCTAGAAAAGTAACATTACATTATGGACCAAATGAGTGGAACCCCACGAAAACCGCCACGTTTCGGTAAGACAATCCGAGACCTTCTAGCTCATCCTCTGTATAGATTAACCTCCTGTTTTCCACACAAGAGGTCAAACTGCTACTCACTTCTTTTGAGACTGAATTGTTTCCAGGAATAGCTAACGTCTTCCTTGGAAGAGTTCCGCCATCTTCCAAGTACGTAGTGTCACAGAGCACCCGTGTGCGTATGACCTGACTCCAGATGGGAGTCTCCAGATGGGAGTTCCCGGTAGCGCCGTTACTCTGCCCACAGGCCTTCTAGAGTTAGCATCTTGCAAACTGTGTCTACTATCGTCCACACGGCTTCAGAAAGTGAGGGCCCATCTAGTGCCTATTAATTATGTTGCCATCTTTCAGGGAAACAGAACAAAAACTTTCTGGTACAGTTGTTTCTGTCAGAGGCAAACTTTTGAGACCTCATCTTGCTCCTCACTCTTCCTTTTCTGATTTTTTTTTTTTTTTAAATCCAGCTTTTCACACACACCATGCATGACCAGACTAAATGTTGCTCAAACAGGTTGAAACTCTGAAAGAGCAACTGTGGGCCATAACTCTGTACCAGGTCTCCCCAAATGGTTAAGTACCATTTCCTCTCCTCAGCCTACCTCTCTGGAAATTCGCCTTTACTGCAGCGTTACTGACAGCAAGCAGAAACAACTCCCAGGACCATCAACTTGTGAGTGGGCAGGGGCAGAACTAAACAGGGCTGGGGATGTAGTTCAATGAAGACCACTTGTCTAGCATGTGCCAGGCCTGGGTTCCTGCCCCAGTATCCCCAAAACAACCCCCCTCAAACAGGGACAAACTCATAGGCCAACTACTATTCGACATTAATAGGAATGAAAAGGACGTTGCCAGGATTTCCCACGTGTGTAGACCTCTCCACCACATCACGCTAAGCCAAAGGATCACAGGCTGTGAGACTCCACAGCCTGGGGTTGAGATGTGAGCGGTAAGGGGTCTCGCTGGAGGATGGAGACATTTTAAAGCTGGTGGAGTTGGACTAGGGTAGTTCAGTGGTTGAGTAACGTGCCTTGTGCTTGTAATAATGTATTTGCTAAAGATTATTTAATCAAACATAAATCAAAAAGAATCTTTATGGTGTGAAAACTATGTGCCTCAAAAAGTTTTGTTTTATTTTGTTTTATTTATTTATTTATTTATTTTAAGCCAAGGGGAACTGGGTGTGGTGGCAGAGGTAGAGGCTGAAACAGGAAGGTTAGAAATTCAAAGTTGCCCTTAGGGACATAGAAAGGTGGAGGCCAGCCTGGGCTGCATAAGAAATTGGTTTTTAAAAAAGGAACTGAAGTTTCAGAGCCTCTGAAAGGTGGAAACTGAAAACAAAGGAAGTATGTGCTCCAAGATAATCTCACTGTGCAGCCCTGGCCGGCTGTGCAGCCCTGACTGGCCTAGACCTCACTATGTAGAAACAGCCTGGCCTGGAGCTCTGTCTGCCACAGGATCTTCCTGCCTCTCCCTCCTGAGTATGAGGACAGGGAACGGACCATGTCCATGGACCCTGTACCACCACACCTGGTGGGATTTTCTTTTCCCCTTGTATTTTTGAGACAGGGACCTGGTAAGTAGCTTAGACTTGCCTCAAACTGCTGTGTAGCCAAGCTAGTCTTAAACTGTCAGCAATCCACCTGCCTCAGCCTCTGAGGTGTTGGAATTATAGGTATGCACCACCACAAAGGAACTGAACCTAGGACCTACACATGCTAAGCCAAGTCTCTACCTCCTCCTCCTTTTTTTTTTTTCTTTCTTTCTTTCTTTCTTTCTTTCTTTCTTTCTTTCTTTCTTTCTTTCTTTCTTTCTTCTAATATTAATGTATCTAGCTATGAAGGAGATGTACCAGGTCTTGTGAGAATATCTAGTGAAAATATCAGACAGAAAATGCCACTGGAGGAGGGAATACCTGAGTGACACACTTGAAGGGTTAACCAGGCTAGGGGAGAGGGAGGAAGGGGAGGAGCCAGTTAGGAAACTGTGAGTAAAAGCCAAATTGGTTTGTTTTTTGTTTTAAGTGGGAACACTTCACGAATTTGCATGTCATCTTTTGGCAGGGGACATGCTAATCTTTGTCTCCTTCCAATCTTAAGTACACACGCTGCCAAAGAAAGCGGAGCCACGGGCTTTTAAAAAAAACTGGGCACTTGCCCTTGACTTTGGTCTCTTCTAAGAGGAGCGAGGAGGCTGGGAGGGCTTCAGAGAGTGGGAGCTCATCAGATTGGCTTTACTGAAAGATTAATCTGGCTAAAGGCTAGAGAGAGAAGGCAGAGACAGATGCAGAAGATGCTGCTAGAAGCAGCCTAGAGGCTCTGAGGAGGCTCCTTCTAGAATCTTCTAGCTTATGGAGCTTCATTAGTTTGGGGTTTAGTCTTTTTGGTGTGCTAGGCATTGAACTGAAACCCTAACATGTGTGCTGCCACGGAGCCGCCCCTAGTTTCCCATTTGGTTTCAGCTTGGGGCTCCAGAACTCCTGTGTTGGCCTCTGTCTCTTCAGATGGCTTTCTCCAAGCATGCTTGTTTTTCTCTCTCATCCCTTGGAAAGACACATGCCATTGGGGTTTAACACCATCTGGTGAATGTGGAGTGATCACATCTCAAAGATACAAGGATATAAGTTAAGATCGCATCGATAGGCGCCAGGAGTTAAGACTTCGATGGATGTTTCTTAGGGGGCCGGGCAATGGTCTTTATTTTATTTTAATTAGCTAACAAAGTGGCAGGTTTCTTTAAGGAATCTTTTTCGAGACAGGGTTTCTTTGTTGTAACTCTGGCTGTTCTTGCTATACATCACAGCCAGCCTGGCCTCGAACTCATCAACTTTTTGCCTTTTGTGTTGTGATTAAAAAGGGGACCAGCAGTTATGATTTTTTTTCTTCTATGTAGCCCTTGCTGGCCTGGAACTCACAGAGATCTTCCTGCCTCTGTTTCCAGAGTTCCAGGATTAAAGACCCAGCCAATTTTTAAAATACATTGAATCCTGTCTTTGTGCTTGTATCTGTGCGTGGGAATGCACATGTATGTACATGCATGCGCACGAGTACGGATACCTGAGGAGGTCAGAGGTGTCAGTTCTTCCTGGATCTTGAGTTACAGGTAATTGTGTATCACCTCACCTGGGTGCTTGGCCCTCTAGTCTTCTGGAAGAGCAGTGGGTGTTCTTAACTAATGAGCCACCTCTCCAGCCCCTGCATTTTTTTTTTTTAATACTATACATGAATTGTTCAAAATAGCACGCTTCATTATGACATACTGTGTCACATTCATCCCTTTATTACCCTCTCCTGACTTCCTGGTTCCCCTTTTCTTCTCAAATAGTCCCCTAGGGATGCAGTGTCTTACAATTCACAAATCAACCCACTACACTGAGCCATTTTAAACCATTGAACAAGTCCATATGATGCTCCCATCCAAATTCATGTGGTTGGAAGGTATTTTAAATATAAACTGTGGCTTGGTTGATAGGGAGCTTGCCGGGAAAAAACAAGGCCTGGGGTTCAACCCCCAGTATGACAAATAAATAATACATAATAAAATAGAAATAAGTTCTTCATTCAATGCATATAACATGTGTTGATCAAACTCATCTTCCCCATTCCCTCCTTCCAATGACTCTCCTCTCCTTCTTTCTACTTTTCTCTGTCTCAAAGCAACAACTCAACACAAAACAGAAAGAAGACTTTTTGTTTTTATGTTTCCAGAAGAAAACATTCAGACACGGCGGGCGGGCATATATTAAAAATTCAAATCATCCAAAGAAAGATACGAGGAAGTCCTCTCTAATCCAGCCTTCGTGAACTAAAACGCAGCAGAAGAGAGGAGACCGCTTCCTTTGTACCCAACCTGGTATGGCGGAGCCTCTGATAATGTTCATTAAAGAGTCCTTAAACCATGCAATGATTACACATTTCACGCATTTCATTTGAACAGTGCTGATTTCGTTAACTTCCAGATGACTCATTTTGCAAACCTCTGGCCACCACTAGTCCCTCCTGAGTGGGCCGTGTGCTGCCTTCCTGATGACATCATTGGAAATCCTGAGTCTGAACCCAAGCCACCCTATGCCTCCATGACCTTCCTCCACAACACACAGCGAGGCGGGACTTCTCAAAGCTTGGAATATTCACATCTGCTGCTCTGACCCCATGGAGGTTACTGATTGGACATAGCCTGTTCTTAGATGTTCATGAATACCCTACAGCAGGCCTACTGGAAATCAAGACGTGGATTCTGGATTTCAAAAACATTCCTAGAGCTGATGAGATGGCTCAGTGGGTTAAAGGTGCTTTCTATCAAGCTTGACATTTTAATTCAGTTCTCAGGACATGCAGGTGAAAGGAGGGAACCGACTCCTGCAAGTTGCCCCTCCCCCACCTCCACATTCTGGTACATTACGGGCCTACTCATGCACACTCACATTCCAAAATAAAAATGCATTAAGATTGTAAAAGGCTTTTCTATCTGCTCCCAGATTTCAGGAACCCGTGTCTGTCTGCCTCGATAGAGGCAGAAGGGTCCTGACAGACTCACTTTAACGTGCGGATGACCTCGGAGAAGTCACTTGAGGAAGGTCTTACTTACCTCGATGGCCATGTCTGCGTTGGCTCCTATGGGATCTGCGGCTGCCTCATCCCCCTGTAGCAGGACACTTGACCACCCAGATGCTGGAGAAAAGAAAAGAAAGAAAGAAAGAAAGGGTATTTGAGCCAAGTGCATTTATTTGTCCCAGCAAATGGAAAGCTGGCTAGCTGTCATTTTTTGCAGATTAAAAACCCATGTAACTTGTAAGGGGAGTGAGTGGTAACTTACATATGGCCCCTCAGCTGTCTGGTGGTTATGGTTACTGACAGAACTTACTTTCTGAGGTATGGTCAGTTAGCACGTCCTTTGTTGTTACTTCCGACTTTGGAGTCCTGTTCAAGCCCTGTACCTTTGTGTTAGTGTTTGCAGCTGGCATTAATCCTCCTGTTCCCATCCCCCCACCCATGTGCTGGCATTACAAGCTTGTACCACCAAGCCTGGCTTCAACTGTATTGTACAGAGTTCTATCCCGGAGTTCAGAAGGAACTAGAATGATTTCCAAAGGCATCCAATCAAGTCTTATAATGAGGCCTCACTTGGGGCTCAGAGTGAACCCCCAAGCACAGAAATACATACATCTAGTTCAGTACCCAACAGAAGTGACTCCAGTGCTGGGCACGGTGGGCCACACCTGTAATGCCAGCACTCACGATACCGAAGCAGGAGGATTACCATCTCCGGACACCCGGGACTAACAGCAAGGTCAAAGCCAGCCTAGGTTACTCACTGAGATCCTGTCTCCTAATATTAAAACAAAAATATCACATAACAACAACAAAGTGACTCTAGATTAGTTTCCATTTCAGTTCCATGTACACACCAGAAATAACTAGTCATTTACTGCCACATCTGTCTATCTGTCTGTCTGTCTGTCTATCTATCTATCTATCATAGTTTCATTGTTTTGAGACAGAGTCTTGCTCTGTCACCCACACTAGCCTGGAATTCTTGATGAAGCTCAGTTAACCCCAAACTCTCAGCAATCTTCCTGTTAGCATTGAAAATATAGGTGTGTGCCACTGAGATCGGCTCTGTTTCTTTCTTAAGTTGTCAGACTACCTGCAAATATAGATATTTGGCGAGAGGTGGCTTTTTTTTGCTTTTTAAGGACTTTTGAGAATATCAGTGTCCACAAATCGATGCTAAGTTATTGTAAGGTGTCACGATGGTATTCGTCTCTTAGTCTCAAAACTACAACGGAGATCTGTTCTACACTGCTCTCTTATGAGGTGTTGTCTGGTGAAAAACGAATGAGGTCCCGCATTTAGGAGTCAGGGTGGAGAGGAGAGAGTAGTTGTGAGCTAACAATGTCAGAGAAGGTACTTAGCCACATTCTACATAGGCTAGCGCTACGGGCCAACTCTATTTGGATAGTAAAGAGGAGGAGACCCCAGCATATTGAGGACTCAAAGATGCAGGGTAATTGGCAGTTTTTGTAGGAGATGCTTATCCATCTAAAGACGCCACTTCCGTTTTCAAAATGGTGTTTGCCATCCTGACAGTGTGTGGGTGTATTGTAACACCACTGGGCAGGAGGAGAGCTTAGCACGCTTGTCTGTGAATCCTTCTGCTCCGGAATGCTGCCGGTGACTTCCAACATCTGCTTTCTCGTCAAGTTCCAGAGAAGACTGTCCATTCCGCTGAGATCCGTGATTTACTATTGCACAAATGCTGAAATCGCTCACTTGTGGAATGTTAAGAGACATTCCAGACAGATGCACTGCTCTTCTTAGTTACAAGAGTGCATTCTTTTATATGAAGAATATAGTCTGAGTAACTTGACCTAAGTCTTGAACTCTATGGCACATGCATGCACATACAAACACTGTATTTTTATATAATGAGTCCCGTGCTTTGGGTTTTTGAGACAAGGCCTCATTATATAACTCATGCTGAACTAGAATTCACTTATGTAGATGAAATTGATCTCAACTGAGGTTGCAGCAACTCTACTGCTTCAGCCTCCAAGTATTAGCATGAGCCAGCAGGGCGATCTCCATCAAGTTTTTTTTTTCTGTTTTTTAAAATTATTATTACAGAGTTAGACTGGGGGGATGGGGCCTTTGAATGGACTGTCTCTAATGCCTCTAATACCTTGAAACTTTTTGTTGCACCAACCAATCAGTCTTCTGGTTTGGTTTTGACTGTGTATATCCTTGGCTACCCTAGAACTCACGATATAGACCATGTTGACCTCAAACTTGTCTCATTCTGAGAGCTGGGATTAAAGGCATGTGCCACCACCATAACTAACTCTGTAATTCTCTTGGCTTTCCTCTCTATTCTCAGGAGGGTCACAGAAGTTCCACGAGTCACGGAAATGTCCAGAATTGAGAAAGGAAAGGGATTTCTCTCACTATTCTAAATAATACTCAGCATCCTGAGTACTAGAATTACAGGCCTATACCGCCATGCCTAGCTTCCCTTCACCTTTTATGAGAGTAAAGAAGCCTTCTCTCAAAGCAATTCCTAGCCCAGCTGATTCTCAGACTCTCACTGGTCAAAACGGAATGTGAACTTATTCCTCAACCAGTCATGGAGAAAAGATTACAATTATCAAAACTTCCCCCAGGTCCATGTCCTGGAGTGGTGAGGGCTAGGGTTAGGTGGCACATGGCCACCTAGAAAAGGAACAAATGTGCAAAACAGATGACCATGAGAGGAGCAACCAGGACAGCCTGTCACAAGACAACAAGCACAGAGAACACTAATGAGTTACAGATGCGCATTTCAATGCACGAATACTCAGGTCCTGCTGGAACTCCGCCTTTTGGTGGTATCTTACTTCATCCCTAGAATGGTGTCTCCATCTCCGTCCTCACTGGGAGATGGGAACTGAAGTTCCTGACAAAGCCACACTTATGTTGGCGGGTCTTCAGACTGATTGATCGGAGTGAGAGTGTTGCAAATCCGAGAACCAAAATTATCTTGGTCTATCTTTAGTCTTCTCGATAGCCATTTATTACCCGCGTCTTGCCTGACTTAATGTTCTTAGACTATGAAGTGAAACTTTGGGGATGTATTAACTAAAGAAACATTAGTTTTCCCCAATTCTGAGGCTAAGCGTCTCAGCAGATAGCACCTAAAATCTACAGCAGAGATCTCTTTGCTGTAACCTGCCTACTTGTCGTCCCCGCCAGTATAATCGGTAAATGCGCTGATTTATGCCTGTCTCTTATTCTAGGACCATAAAAGTTCATGTGACTGCTTCCATGGTGAGTCACGTCATTCTGGGTAAGCCAAATCTGTGTTCCTAGGCCAGCCACAGCTGCACATTTGGCTCAGAATATACTATCTTTTATTCTTTCTGGAGCAAGACTTGTCTTTTGCATTGACAGAGCTCACAGTTCTGACCTTTAGCCTCATTTATTGGGACACAAGAAGGGAGAGGCCTGTGTGTGTCTAACATTCTCTGCTATCAAGGCTACTTCACTGGTCCCTTATCAGTGAGCTTATAAGCATCTGTGGGCAGGTCCCGGGCCTGATATACACTTAGTTTTATACCAGTGAAAAGTGCTAATATAGGAGAGCCAAGTTTGAAGGGAACAGGAACTTGACAGTACTCAAAAGAGACGAGAGGGATTTTGCTAAAGGTAGGAGGGTAAGAACATGGAAACTCAGTCCCATGTCTTAGCCCATGCATTCTAGGCCAAAGCAATGACAGACTACAGTTGGTCCTGTGCTCAGGGGTTGGAAAAGAACCCTCAGATAGGAAGCACACAGAGATGCTGTCAACAGATAGCACCTGGGGTCGGGGTAGATCCTGAGTGCTTTGAGGACAGAACCTGACACTCACCAACCCCATCCCTGCCTGATTAGGCACAGCCAGTCTAGCACCTGAAAGGGTTTAAGAAATATGAAACATAGAAATGCAATCACATAGAGGGGGAAATGCCTTCCCAAGCACGGCCATTAACAGCACTCTTTAGTCTCCTCCCCACCCACAGGGAAGATGACCATTGAGCTTAACACCTGTCAACAGGATTCCTTCTTCCCCAGCCTCCTCCCTCCTGCATATCAGCAGGGATTCTTCCTTCCCGGGCTCCATGGGCGCCACCCTGTCTCAAAGGTGGCTTCCAAGGGCACAGGTTGACCACACCGCCCCTGGATCCCGCGCGCTCGAAACTCCCGAGAGCTCGGAGCCAATCAGCTGCACGAGCCCCCATCGCCAGACCCCTAACCCCTGAACCGGATAAAAGGGCTGGTGGGGAGGGGATCGGGGCTCGCCATGCTCATCTCCTGCGTGGGATAGGCGGGACCCGGAGCGCGCCGGTAATCAATAAATGCCTCATGTATGTTACAGCGGTCCGTGTCTCGTGGTTCCTTAGAAACCCGCCCGGCTTGCCCTAACACACCCAGTGGAAGCTCATTAGCTAGAGCCCACGTGTATGAGAATGGAAGAGGCCTCAAGGCTGCAGAATATTTTCGTTGTTGTTGTTCCTCCTCAAAGTCACCAGCCGAGTCCTCAGCTTCTGCATGGTCCACGCAGAAGCCTGTCCATGGTCATCGGACAGTGGGTGTGAACTGAGAACGAGTTGAGCCATAAACGGTATGGAGAATAAAGGCCCCTAATAATGGCTTCCGTAGCTGGGCTTATGGAAAGAGTTGGGGAGGCAGTAGAAGGTTCTCAAGTGCTACAGTGACTGCTTTTGCTCGCTGGGACTGTTGGACTTCAGAGATCCAAACTGGGACCCCCAGGGCCCAAACCGGAACGCCGCATCCCCACAGAGACTCACAGACGGGATATCGATGCAAATAGCAAGAGGATTTATTCCAGTATACTGGGGCCGTTCTAACACGCAGGATAGAACCGACCACGAAGGGCAGAAAGCAAGCCTTTTTATTATTTACAGTTGAAACAGTTGCTAGGGGGCTGTATAGTTGCTAAGCACAGACCATGTTGGTGTAAGTTGATTGGTCTCTAAATTGTTTTCCCATTTTGATAGGTAGGGGCCAGTTAACCTCTAAACTGGTTGGTGCTAGCATATAGCAAGGTCGTGGGCAACTGGGAGGAGGGAACTCCTCAGCCCAAGGCTGTGGAACCAAGATTATGGACCATCTGCAGGAAGGGGGGCACATTTTCTAGCCCAAGGCTGTCTAGCTGCCTTGTTTGTCTTAGAAAATGTTTTTCTTACAGAAATTGTTTTTGCTTTAACTCTGGGAACTGTTCTGGGTCACACTGCCCCTGACTTGGGCCTATACAATTTTGGTGTTCTTAGAAGCCTGACTAAAGTTTCTTAGGCCTGGGCGAGGGACCTGACCCCCACAGGACTATCTGGATACCTTATCCAAGGCCTCAGACCTTACCCATGGCAATTACTAATCTAGACCTTATCTCTCTCAGTTACTGCTCCAGACCTTATCTAGGCCAGTTTTTATTCTCTTCATTGACATTGGCAGCCATGGAGCTGTGGAAGTGTAGAGTCAGGCCTTTGCTCTGTGATTCTGAGGAGGAAAGAACCTGCCCAGGTCCCACAGGCAGTAGCAAGACTGATTTGACAAATGAGAGCTGTCTCTCTCCTACCCCAGGCTCCTTCCCCGGCAGTAACTCTAGCCATCCAGGCAGAAGATTAGCTGACTGTGAAATCATTTTGTGAAGTCACCTGGGTTTGAGGGCTGTGTCCCGCTGTCTCCGTTCCCATCCTCACCCAAGCCTCTATGTGGGGAGCCTCAGAGTTCAGACTCACTGCTTTATCGTCCGTTTAATTGCCTTTGGCTCATAGGATTTTAAAAAAACATCTTGCAACAGAGCAAGAGTACTCAGCTGGGTGGTTACGAAAAATCAGCGGAACTTCAGAACAATGATTTGCCTCTAAACACTCGGAAGCCCCACCCGAGGATAAGCTGACGGTGCCTGCTTCCTCTGGATGGGAACCTTGCCCAGGGTTTGGAGGAGTAGGGCAGGATGTCACCCAACCAGCAGGTGGGTGACTGCACCGCTACTGCAGGTAGTGCCTCATCTGTCCTGAGGCCCAGTGTTCTCCTGCTTGGGGCAGATGAGCATGCTGGGTCCTTGAGAGGGCCTGCAGAAGCAAAGGTGACAGGGGCCTTTCTCCTCCAGGATGCTGCTCAACCTGGAGGGTTCACTGGGATAGAGGAAGCACCAAAGGGCTTTCCTCAAACTGGCCTAGAGGTTGCTGGACCTCATTTTCTACCTTTAAGGGGAATGCTTCCAGGGTACCTCTGAGGAGGTAGTGGTGGCTCACATCTGTAACCCCTGCATGAGGCGGCTGAGGTAGTATAAGAGCAAAAGTTAGGTTTTACATTTTCATTACTGTCTGTGCCTAAGAGATTTATAGAACAAGGGCAGATAACTCCCTGGAGTGCTGGGTGGGGCTGTTCCTGTGAGATACCGGAAGACATAATCCTGTAATCCCACTTGCCTAAGCACAGAATAACTTCCTGGAATGTTGGGTGGGGACTGTCTAGATTCCATTTGGTTAATCCAACTGCACCCGATGTGCTCCAATTCATAGGATATACTTAGTCACTTGTAGGTGGGAGATATCCAGATAGGAAGTATGTCAGGATAGATGCTCGCTGCTGATTGAACCTGGTGGGGAGTACCCAGATTTATGGGTTCTGCCTTTTTAAAAATCTGTTCCATGTGACTCAGGGCCATATCTTGGGAACCTCTGAATGGTCCTGGTCAGAATCCACCTTCCCAGGCAGTATTTAATTAACTTAATTAAAGGTTGCTTCAAATTTGGCTCAGTTGTGGTGATGGTCTTATTCTCAGCTGGTGGGATTAGGAAGGCTTTGGGTTCTAGGCCTGTCTGAGCTACAGAGTGTTCAAAAACAAAAATAAAACTGCTCTCCCCACAGACCAAAACCTAAAACAAAGCAAAGTAAATGCCCAAAGAAAAGTCCACAGCTTGCCAAGTTGCTCTGTGCCTTTTTGCACCTTTGCTTGTTTCAGCAACGTGGCGGCTAAACTATACTCAGGACACACCCACTCTGTTTGAGACAAGGATTTACCTATGTGTGTATTTCACTTAATCTTCATATAACCTGACCAGCCAGACACAACATTATCCCCACTTTGCAGATGAGAAAACTGAATCTAAAAATTATTGAGCTGGGAAGTAGTAGAACTAATTTTTTTTTTTGTTTCTTTAACATTTGTTTTGAGACATGGTCTTTCTACATAGCCCTGGCTGTTTGGGAACTCACTATGTAGAGCAGGCTGGCCTCCATCTGACAGAAATATGCCTGCCTCTGCTTCCCTTGTGCTAGGATTAAAGGTGTGTGCCACTATATCCAGCAAGATTTATTTATTTTTGTTTCATGAGGATAAATGTTTTACCTGGATGTGTGCCCATGTACCACCAGTGTACTGGTGCCCACGGAGGTCAGAGAAAGCATCGGAACCTCTGGAACTGGAATTACAAATGGCTGTGAACCACCATGTGGATGCTGGCCTTTTTGCTCTCTGTAGGGACAGACCTCACCCTAAATCCCCAGAATGACTATTCCAGAGTCTTTCCACTCTAGACCATTAACTTTAGCTCCCAGTTAATAAGATGTTATATGTATTTTACAGCTGACTTCTATGCTTTCTCAGAGACCACATTAGATTCTAGGTAGGCCCTTTAGCAACAGAACCCACCTTCATGGTCACCTGTGCGTTGTGAAAGAGTTTCTACATAGTCACGTCTTAAGCTTTCGTGTGCACCTGGATTTGGAATGATTATTGCCTGGAAACCTGGTATGGGAATTACTGTTGCCTGGAGACCCTTTTTCAAATTCTACTGTGTTTAAATATGACTACAATAAACCGCCTGGTATCAGACTCCCCCAAATCTGATCCATGTTGACAAACTCAATCTGAACCAGGTTTTCATTCTTTTCTCTTCCTGTGGTTCGCTTCTCTGCCTGACACTTGGAGAGACCCCCTTCACATACACTCACATACACACACATGCACATACTAAAATATACACATATGCACACACATATATGTACAAACTCACATGCACACATACAATCACATGCATGCATAAACTTATATCATGCACATACACTAAAATACACTCACATGTACATACACACACACACGAACACACACACACACACACACACACAAGCTCCAGGACACAGTGCTCTGAGAATCTAGGACAATCCAGTTTGCAGAGGGAAACCTGAAGAGCAGAGCTTTAGAAAGACAGAAACGATGGAGAGTACAAAAGCACCCTGGGCCTCTGAGCTTCAGCTTGAGGTTAGAAACCCAACAGAGAGCCCAGGGCAAACTCTCCACATGGGACCTGGGATGAGAAGGCAGTTTGCAGTTTCTGCCTGACCCTCTTCTTCTAAGCATGAGGTAAGGAGGAGTGACGCTGTTCATAATAATAGCTACTGCTTCATCAGCGACCGTCACGTGTCTTCATTGTTCTGATTGTACTTCATGCATATTTCGTCACTAATACGATTTTAAAAATCCCAATCGACATAGGCATTGCCGAGCTGGGGAATGTAGCTCAGTTGGTAGAGTATCATCCAGGACTTGACTATCATCCATAGAGTTCTGACTTCCACTACCAGCACCACAGAAACCAAGCACGGTCAAACCTACCAACTATCCCAGCACTTGGTAGGCACAGGTAGGAGAATCAAGAGTTTAGTGACACCCTAGGCTACACTGAGACCTTAAAAAGAGCCTAGGATACACATGACTCTGCCTCAAAGAAAGGCAGGGGGCTGGAGAGATGGCTCAGTGCTTAAGAGCTCGCGCTGCTGTTGGAGAGGAACCTGAGACCCAAGTTCAGTTCTCAGCAACCACATCAGATGGCTTACCACTCCAGCTAGAGGTAACAGGGCGCCCTCCTCTGGCCTCCACAGCCATGCACATATGTGGCGATACGAGCATATACAAATACAACTAATAAATAAGTAAATCTAAAAACAATATCAACAGAATCCAAGTTAAATAAAAAACAGGCACATTATGATTTTAGATTTATGAAACAAATAGACAGCAAAAATGAGGCTGGAAGCCTTGTTTCAACCATCCCAGCACTCAAGAGGCTGAGGCAGGAGACTGCCTAAATTCAAGGCCAGCGTGGCTTATAGAGAGAGTTCTAGGCCAGTTCAGATTGCAGAATGAGACACTGTCCCGAAAACAAATAACAAAACCAAAGGTAGAGGGGATGCAGAACTTTCAAGTCATCAGTAGTTTGCCTGAGATCACGTGCACACAGGCACCTCTGCGCAAGCACAGGCAGACTGCGCAGTCGCAGTCCAGTCGTGTGCATGTGCGCAAGCTCGTACATGTCTGGGCTTGAGGCTAGTTCCGTCTGCCCAGAGGGCTGAGGCCTCCTCTGAAGGCCTCCTCCTTCTTCACTACAGCATCGAAGACCGGGTCAGCAGACTCCAATTACAGGAAAATGAGAGCAGAGAAGCAGCACGGTGCAATTTTAAATGAGTTTTAGAAGACCCTTGTGGTCCAAACTCATTTTGAAACTGCTCGTTTCTCCTGGCCTGCGCCTGTGCAGGCAATTAAGGCCATTTCAGGCAACCGTATGACCACGGGCATCTCAAGGACTGTTCCCCGACAGGGCTCACTCAGGCGAGAACACTAGTGGCCTGAGACCTGGTCTACTCGTTAATTCTTTTGTAAGGATTTCTGTTCAGTGGCGCTTTTCTGCAGGTCCGATAAAGGGTTCTGTTATACTCTCCTGTCTGTTATACAGACAGGGTGAGCAGTCTGGTTTGCCTAGGTAGAAGGATCATTGAAAATTATTCCCTAAAGAGAAAAAAAATGCTATAAAATCAAATCCAAACCCAAACTCACGCCACTATCTTGGATTCAGTCTCCATTCAGAGAAAAGGCCTTAGCTAATGAGTATTGAGAGGTGTGGGACTGGAGAGATGGTTCAGTGGTGAAGAGCCCCTGTTGCTTTTACAGAGGACCAGCGTTCAGTGCCTAGCACCCACACAGCAATTCACAGCGGTCTGGAAATCCAGTTCCAGGGATCTGACGGCCTCTTCCGGACCTCTTACAGCACTGCACTTCAGTGTGCACAGTATTGGCAAACACTCATACACAAATGTTTTTAAAATGGTAAATAATTAAAACTCCAGGGCATGGCTGGGCAGTGGTGGCACATGTCTTTAATCCCAGCACTGGGGAGGCAGAGGCAGGCAGATCTCTGTGAGTTCGAGGCCAGACTGGTCTACAGAATGAGTTCCAGGACATCCAGAGTTATAACAGAGAGAACCTGTCTCAAACAAAAACACAAACACAAACAAAAAACAAACAAAAACAAAAGCAAACCAAAACTCTGGACAAGGACATATTTGGCTTTTGGATTCTTGGGAAGGTCAGCCAGCTGAGTTGTATGGCTTCATTTTCCTGTCTTGCCACATTGGGCTAGGACACAGAGACAGGTACTGCCCTCCCCTCCTCCCAGAACCCTCCTCTGTTCCTCTGCTCCAGATCACGAAAATCTGAAGCCCCTGTCTCAAGTATGTCTCCCCTCTCTGGCCACCAAAACCTTTTCAAAATGCAGCTGTGGTCCCTCCTTCCCTAATTATGTTTCCCTATGTGTCAGGCTCAGGCTGGGAGACCCTGATGGAAAGATCCACTCCTGATGTCAGGGATTGGCAGGCAATGTGGAAGGTGAGTTTCTCCTAGCCACCCAGCTTCCACCACTGGCCCATCATCCCACCTTCCTTGTCACCTAAAGCTTCCCTAGACAGGTGGGCAGGGTGTCCCATGCCCACCAAAAGCTCTGGATGTCTTTCCAGACTTCCTCTCCTGCTCTTGCATTGGAGGGACACAGTTTAATGAGCACATTCAGGCACTTAGAAAACCACTAGAGAAAAGGATTAGAAATGTCTCTGTGTAAAGTTCAAGAAAGGTCTGAGGGTCATCCTTAGACCCCTTGACCAATGGCAACCCTTCTAGCTTGTACCCACGTTATGGTAGGTTGTCTTGGCAACACTAGCATAAGAATACATATGGGTACCACTGGATGAAGGCATAAAATGATGACCCGCAGCCGATATGAGCAGAGAGCAGTTCACAAAACCAGGTATATGGCAAGGCTGTGTGTCAGAGCCTCTCATCAGGGTCAGGCTCACAGAAGGGATACCATTGGGAGAGAACGGATGTGAGTATCGAGCAGGAGCTTTAAAGGTCTATGTGTAGGAGTCGTAGAGGGAGTCGGACTGTAAAGAAAATAACAAACAGAGAGAGAGGAGGAATGGAGGGAGGAGGAGAGGGAGGGAAGAAGGGAGGGAGGACGGAGGCGGAGGAGGGAGAAGGGAGGAGAAGGTCAGGATGGATTCCAGAACTTGGCTGGGTTGCTAAACGCTATCAGCAGTCTGTTTTTGATGTGTGTGGGATTCAGGGCGGGTGGTTTGTTTAAAGGAATTGAGTCTGAGCAGCCGCGGGCTGGAGATGCTGAAGGCAGTAGATTATTTTATGATACAGGGTTGTTTTTGATTCAAGAGCACTTGCATGATTGGAAACAGACAAGGCTAATAGTAATCAAAGTTAAAACCCCCACTGGGAGTCTGGTTTGATCCACTGCAGAAGTCAGGAGCTGGACCCCTGATGCTGTCAAAGTTGATATGGGATGCCTCCGCAACACAGCACAAGAGCGTGCATAACTCGGAGTCTTCCTTCATCGGCATGTGCAAGTTCATCTCTCTCTTACAAATACAGATACAAACTCTTAAAGCGCCCACAACTCAGAATGACACAGACTCACTCTGGTGATTTGATAGATTTCAGGGACACGAGTATTAATGTTATTTCCTCCTCCTCTCATTCCCTCCAGCTATTAAAAAGAATCCATTTCGCCTGGCTCCATTTCTCTCCCTTCCTTGCCTTTTCAAGACAGTTCATCATTTGCCAGCCTAGTAATTAGGCCTTTATAATAGAAATTTGGAAAAACTCTGTAGCAAGAAGCAAGCGTAGAGGCCAGAGAAAAGCTGAATGGGGGAACAGAAACACAAAGCTGCCTGCTTTGACACACACATACACAGGCACACACACTCGCACACACACACACACACACACACACACACACCCCAAAAAAAAAACCAACCAACCAAACAAACAAACAAAAACCAGAGAAGAGCAAGAGAAGCAGAAAGAATTGAGGAGAGAGAGTTAGAGAGAAAGTCAGAATACAGAATGGAGGGAAGGGAGCACGGTAGATGGTGACTGCCCTGGACTCTTGCCTGTTAACAACACTCCCAGCCTCCCCTCCTCTCCCAGTTACGGCTTCATGCAGAGAGGTAAGTGCTCTGCCACTGAGCTGTATCCTCACCCCCACTTTAAGATTTATTTTCGTTTTAATTCATGTGTGTGTGTCTGTGTATGTGCAAGGGTGTGTGCCACAGCACATGCGTAGAGACACTTTTCGGGAGTAGGTTCTCTCCTTCACAGGTTCTGGGGATCGAACACAGGTCATTAAGCTTGTGCTTTTGCCCACCAAGACATCTCACTGGTCCTCACACGGATAAACAATTATTTTAAATACTCTGCCTTTTTTTTCTTAACCGGGGCTGCAGGGCTGCTCCCCTTAGAACAGTCCATCCTGAGCTGGTAAAGAGTAGCTGCCTGCAGGTAGCCCCGGACTGTCACATAGAGATCACCCCTACCCACGAGTAAGTCCTACACTAGTTGAAAGAAAAAGCACCCCGTGCGGCGGGGGAAATGTGGAAAGCGCAGGGAAGGTTTGCTGATGTCGTCTTTGTCTCTTCCCACGGGTAAAACCATGACTAAAGAACTACAGGATTCTGCTGATCTCAAGTGAACCCAAGGCAAGGGGTTCAGAGAGTTGCATTAGTCTCTGCCTTTGTGTGTCAATGTCCTGTTGCCCACTCGCCGCTCAAGTGACTTGTAGCGTTGGGCAGATTCTTAGTGAGGAAAGGCAGGCTGTGTTCTGTATAGTCAGTACTATAGACCTTTAGTAGACAGTTGAATTTTGGAGCCATTTTGTTTATTATTTATTTTTGTTTGTTTGTTTGAGACAGGATCTTGCTATGTATCCCCGGCTGTCCCAGAGATCACTATCTAGGCCAGGATGGATTTGAATTTGCAGCCACCCTCCTGCCTCTGCCTTCCAAGTGATGGATTTGTGGACATGCACCACCACCACATCTAGCTTGGAGCCATTTTCTTATAACAGTAGCTCCTATACTAATGACTAAGAATCTGAATAGTTGGTTCTAGAATCTCTCTGTGTCTATGTTTAGATTGGGGCCAACATGGGGTACCCTTATGAAATGTCACTTATGGAAGGTGTTATGTGGTGATTCTGTCCTACCTACTTGTGACGACACACCAGAGGGCAGCCCCTGTATTTTAAGCCTTATAGCAAATCCGCAAAGGAATTGCATATATTAGACAGTGGTGAAACTCAGGAGTTCTCTTTCCCTAAATTCTTTCTATCCCAGTATAGTACAGAACTCAGGGTTCTAGACTGAATAAAAAGGTGAGCTGAACACAGACATTTTCTCTTTTCTGACTGCAGATGCATCGTGACCCAACCACCTCATATTTCTGTATCTCTGTTTTCCCTGCCATGGTGGACTATATCCTCTCAAACCATGAGCCTAAACAAACCCTTCTGTAAGCTGCTGTTTGTCAGGTGTTCTACCACAGCACTGAGAATAGTAAGTAATGCAGGATCTTTGGAGACATTGAGATATGATCTATGAGCCCACACTGCTAGTGAATAGAGGGCAGCCTCCCTTGGCAACTTACTACATAATTAAAAGAGGATGGACCAAACTGAACTGACAGGAGATTTGCAGGGTTCTGTCTCCATCCCAAGGAGAGAGCAGAAGAAAAGAATGAGGCTCTGTCCACAGCATCTGACGTCGGAGAACAGTTGTCATGAGCTCTGAGCACATAGCCCATCACCGCTAGCCTTTGCAGTCACCATGGGAACAGATGGCAGAAGGGTACAGCCTATTTTCAAATAAAACTGAGGAGGAGGGGGTCTTCTGGGAGAGGCATTGACGGGTTACTGAAGAGGTGTCCTTTTTGCTGAAGACTCAGTTGGCCTGGGTATGGAAGCACGTCTTCGAGTCCAGGTACTTAGGGATATGGGGGAAAGGGTCAGAAGTTTAAGGTCATCTTTGGCTACGTAGTGAGTTCAAGATCAGCCTGGGCTGCGGGAGACCCCACCTCAAACAAAACAACCACAGCAGAAGACCCAATCTGTCCATGGGTTCCAAAGTATCTAGAACTCTTTACCTCTCGAACATCCTCACCCTCTTAGATTTTTCTTTCTTTCCTCCTTCCTCACTTCTTCCCTCCATCTATCCCTTCCTTTCTCCCCTCCCCCCTCCCTCCCTCCTTCCCTCCCTCTCTCCCCACGTCTTTCCACGGCTCTTCTCTCCTTACCCCTACTTTAAGATATTTAACATTTTAAAAGGATATATAATACAGGCTTACATAATAGGTCTAGAAAAATATTATGGTCCATGATTAAAAAACTCTGTAGGTTGATGAGCAATGGCAAATACAGAAAATAGCATATAACTACAGGGACAATGAGCTGCAGCAAATGCCCCGCATGATTGCTATATAAAATTGGTCAAAATGGGCTTTTCAAAGTCAAAAATAAAATAAAACACATTAAATGACTAATCTCACAGATGAATGTACCTGGAATTAATACGCTTCCACTCAAATTGAAGTGTTTATTGTTCCTGAGAGAGGCTGGGGGTGTAACTTGTGGCACAGCATGTGTAAGGCCTTGGGTTCAATCTCCAGCACCCCAGAAAGTTTCTATGAAAAGACACAGCACTTGGGGCAGTCAGTAAAACTGTTTGGGCCCCAGGACTTATGTAGAAACTGAGGCACGGCGACCTGCATCTGTAGTGACAGCACTGGGTCGGGGGAGAAAGGCAGATTCTGGGGGAGTAGTGGCCAACCGGTCTTGCTGAAACTGGGAAGTTCTGGATTCAGTGAAAGATCCTGTCTCAAGAACTAAGATGGAGAGCGATGGAGAAAGACACCAGGCATCAGCCTCTGTCTTTCACATGGCAGCAACCAAAGTACTGGAGAGAACTTCCCAGATGGTGTCAACCAAGCACATGGAGTTCAAAGAGGAGAGAGAGGAGACAGGGCAGCAAGGAGAGAAGACTAAGGGAAGGTATGCAGCAGAGAGGGTCAACATTTGCACCGCGTTTTCAAATCATGTCACAGGCCCAGCCCAAGGCTTCCGATCATTGGCAGAAACACAAGGGAATTAGAAAATGTACAACAGGGAGTTGTGACCCCGAGATGCTGTGCCTGGATGTCAGAGAAGATGTTGGGAAAGAGACCTGGGAAATTCCTGTCAGAAAGTGGGCAGGAGTCCTCTGTGGGAGGCATTGTGACCTCTTATTTTCAAAATTCCTCTGTTAAGGGCCACCAGTAGAACTGAGTTCTGTTCATAGCATTGACAGCTGAAGTAAGACAGATCGGAATGTCAGCGCCAAGAAAATGACTGCGAAATTAGGAGGTTCGCTGTGAACCGTAGCGGAATAATTCGGGAAAACACATTTAATAACATCTAATCAAATACACTTTCACAGGGCTTTTGTGCCCTTCAATTTCTCCAGCGCTGACTCAAAGAACACATTATTCCAAGGCTTTTTTAGACATTAGGTCTCTTTTTATTTTGAAGCACGGCCCCAGGTTAATTGTTTTCAGATCTGGGTTTCGGTGGTGGTGGTGATGGTGGAGTTCATATTTCTTTTGAATTTGATGAAGAATTACCTGTTGGAGCCAGTTTAATAGGTGAGAGAGATGTCAGACTAACTGGAGGTCTGTGGCAGGATAAAAGACAACTCGGTAGACTTTTATAAGGCAATTAAACATATTCCACATGAGGGTAAAAAAAAAAAAAAAACCAACTTAAAGACATTTTACCTCATTGTAGGTTGCAAATGTCTAGTTTAGGACTACAATGCAGAAACAGCCTGTTTTTTAAAATCTGAACCTACCACCTTCTTAGAGTCACAAAGCATAAATCCCTTAATAAGAAGGAGCTCTCTTTTATTACCAGCAACTTGGAGGGTGTTGGAGGTTGGACCCCGAGTCGCATGCAAGCTAAGCAGGGAGATCTATCTACCATTGAGCTACACTCCCGGCCTTTCCATAATAAGTTGTTTTGTGTATACTATCTTTATTCAACTAATTAACTATTTTTCTTTTCTCTTTTTTTCTTTTAACTTTTTTAACTTTTACTCATCTCTACACGTGCGCATCTTTCTGTGTATGAGCACTTGTGGGGGCGGGGGCAGAGAGGGAAGAAGCCGGCGTCAGGTCACCTGGAACTGGGGGTACGGGAAGTTGTGGGCCACCTGAAGTGGGTGCTGGGAACCAAACATGGCTCCTCCTCTGGAAGAGCAGCAAGTGCTCTTAACTCCTGAGCCATCTTTCCAGCCCCAAATCACTTTATTTACTTTGCAGTGCTGGGCTGGGTCCCAGGATTGGGGTTCGTGTTGGACAAGTGCTTTATTACTCAGCCGTACCCCGAGCGCTGTATTGTGTTCAGTATGTCAGCCGCTCAACTTGCAGTGATCCCACATACAAGGAGATTTTCAGGATTGTGATTTTTACTTAGAGATCCAAGAGACTAGCACTATGCATCACAACATTAATTTGTTTTATTTACCCCAATAGTATTATTACAACCAGATTGAGTGAAGGCTTTCAGAGGCCATGGATACATTAGCTTTAAAAAAATGTCAAGGACAAAAGGAGAGACGAAGCCATACACACCCTGGGAGGGTTTTCAACATCTCGCCAGATTTCACTTTTACCTCTTGATACTGAGAAAAGACACACTATAGTGATTTATTCAATAAATCCACATCTCAATAGCTGTGGGTTTGTAGAAATTATTTCTGTGGTGCTAATGGGTAGGTACCCTTACTCATGATTTTATGTAAAATGTCTTATTAGGGATGCTCATACACAGAGAGATCCTGGGGCCCAGCCTCAGACCAAATTTTGCATCTTCTAGGCACAAGGAGTTTCCTGATCTAAGCACAGTCTGCCCTATTACATGGTTCTGGGTGGTCCCTGAATGCATTGCGGTGCTTAGGGAGGTGAGAGCCACAGCATGCCATTAGTAATATGGGCAGAATTGGAAGTGTACCCACAGCCACATGACAGAAGATTATGCCACCATGCGATAATGCCAACATCATACTCCACTGGGTGGATACACACACACACACACACACACACACACACACACACACACACAATTTGGTATAGAAAGTGTTCTAGAATATGCCATTAATTAAAAGACAAGTACCTAGTGGTGCATATACTATCACTTATGTTAATATACATGAAGTGACTTTTCATCCCCTGCTTCCAACTCCCAAGTGCTGAGACTGCAGGTGTGTGCCGCCACGCCCTGTTTGTGTGGCATTATTGTCCATCCTTTCTACAGACTGAAGTCTTTCCTCCTAACAGCCCCAGGGACTATGATGCTGAGGATATCCTGGTTCTGCAGAGAAAGAAACAGAGGCACAGACAATAAACCAGCCAGTACCCTGCTTGGGACTCGTCCTCAGGCACCACAGACAGCACCAGAAACTAGGCCCCTAACCACAGTGAGACTCTTCCTCTCAAACAGAATAATGCTTGGGGAAGCACCTTGTGCAGTGAAATGACATGGCTGGAAATAACCAAGTAGCAAATTGCTCTGTCTAGGCAGCTCCAGGGCCCTGTAATCAGGCGGCCGGAGCTCCTGCTTGCTGAGTGACACTTTCCTTTTTTAAATGGTGCTGGAGATTCAAACCAGAGCCTCACAGGTGCCAGGCAAGTGTTCTGTCACTGAACTTTATCCCCAGACCTAAGAAGCCTACATTTTAACAAGGGGCCCAGGATCTATTTCTGGAAGCCCTTGTGCTAGTGGGAAACTGGGGCTTTCGGGGGCTAAGTCTATGCAGGTCTGAGCCTACCACATGCAACCGAAGCTGGTGTGACATGAGCCTTAGGCAATCTCTTTAGCCCTTCTGAGCCTCAGATGCAATATATATATATATATATATATGGAGAGCTCCCCCCATCTTGTTCTCTTTCCCCTTTTTCTCTCCCTCTCCCTGCCCCTTTTTTGGCAGTCTCAATATGTAGCCCCTCCTGCCTCAGCCTCCAGATTGCTGGGATTTGGGGTATGTACCTCCTCTACCATGCCAGGTTGATACGGAGCCTTTTCAACATAATTGAGTGAGTTCTCTCATTTGGGCCTTCCAGTCACCTTGAGAAAGAACTCAATACAAAACAACCTCTGCAGCTTAGTAAGTTTTTGCTTTGTTTTCACACTGTCTCTCTCTCTCTCTCTCTTTCTGTATGGGCATGTGTGCATACATGTATGTTTGGATTCCTGTGGAAGCCAGAGGAGGGTGTCAGGTCCCAGGAGCTGGATTTACAGACAGTTGTGAGCTGCGCAGTATGGGTGCTGAGAACCAAATTTTAGTCCTTTGCAAGAGCAGCCAGTGCTGTTAAATACTGAGCAATCTTTCCAGCCCCATAAATTGGCCTTCTTTCCTCCCTTCCTTTCTCTCCCCCCAACCTGTCTTATTGAGACACTGTCTCACAATAATGTAGCCCTGGCTGGCCTGGAGCTCACTTCAGGCTGGCTTTAACTTTCCATGGATTGTCTTGCCTCTGCCTCTGCCTCCTCTCCCTCTTGAGTGTTGGGGTTAAAGACTGTGTGCCACTCTGAGGTCTTACATATAGGCGCATACTACTTCACCAAGACCATTGCTTCATTAAAATAAATAAATAAAGTAAAAGCTCTGGAAGTCATACCTTAAGATGGCCAAAGAATCCCAAGGATTCCAAGAAAAGCAAAGAAGAAGGGTGACTTAAAGGGATGGAAAATGAATCTCTATTCAGAGATTCAGGGTGACAAAACAGAAGGCCACAGGGCAGGCCACCAACTCACAATAAGATTCTCCTTGAGGACAGTGGAATGCCTGACTCAGAAAGGCTGAGCTGGTGTAGGAAAAGAGCCCTGGGTAGCAGCTTCAGTAAGGTATGGGTAGTAACTAGCCGAGACACGGATGCTGCTTTTCAGAGTGTCTATGTCTGTATCTTTGGAAGCAGCTGGTCAACTGGTGATGAGGTTTGACATCACCTGAGGGCTCTCCAGTCTAATAAGTTTACTGCATCCAGCCAGGCTACTGCGCTGGTGCGCAGACGCTGGTTGATAGATAAGCCTGGCCTCTCCAGATACTTAATATCCTAGCCATTTCTCCTGAGCACCACTGACCGCTACAGCGTGTTGCAGCCTGGTTTCTAGACTGTGGGCACTGGGAAGGGTGGGGCTTTCCTTCTCCCTTCTCTTTGTCTTCCCCTTCCACTGCTGAAAGGCAAGCTTCATCCATTCACTCACCCAGTCACCTCTAGGGTTTCCTGGTAAACGCTCCTTCACTCTTTCCAATGTTATGATTTGGGGAAAAGCTAAGATCTACATTCCAGGTCAGGCATGGGTGGTCATCCGAAGTGGCTCAGGGCTCTGGTCCAGAAATAGATAATTACTCAGGATGGCTACTCAGTGGCTCTCCTAAACCCAGGAACTGTGTCTCCTTGTCCTTCTTGTGAACTGAAACTAGACAAGTTGGGAGTTAAGGACAGCCATGTCTCCAGGGGTAGAGAGAGCCTGACTGAAAGGGCGCTGACCAAAGAGAGAAGCACGGAGTCAGCAGCACAGCTCTAGTGGAATCCGGAATGCCTGGTTAGTCACGCTCAGTTCTGGTTAGTCACAATGTCCAGCTGGCTCTTCGCCCTTCCTGTCATCAGGCTGTGTGAGTTAATAAATACCCATTCCCCCCCCAAGACCAGTTCAAATTTGGCTTCTTTTTTTTTTTTTTTTTTTTTGTCCTGCAACCCAAAGACTCCTGACAGACATATGCTTGGGCCCCCTCTGGAGCCAGAGACCCATGAGGGAGCACGTGATCATTCTGCATCTCCCTCACATCCATATTTGAAGTCTGAGGAATCTGGGAGGCACATATAGCCTTAAAGAGAGGTGGTAGAACAGGGCATGGATGCCTAACTCTTCAAGAGCACAGCACAGGGGGCAGAATGTTAAAGTCCACACAAACAGAAAGCAGTAAGGGGCCAGATCAGCCCAGTTCCAGTAAAAGTTGGGGTTGACATTAGATCAGCTTAATTTCAAGAAATAAAATTTGGACTTATTCCCATAAAAACCGTGTGTGTGTGTGTGTGTGTGTGTGTGTGTGCGCGCACACGTGTGCACGCACCTGTATTTAAGTATCCATGATGGGTGTTCTAGCGCTCTCTATCTTATTCCCTTGAGGCAGAGTCTCTCACTGAACCTGAAGTTACCTTTTTTTCTATTGCTGTGATAAAATGCTATGACTAAGGCAACTTACAAAAGAAAGCATTCAATCTAGCTTATGGTTTCAGAGGGTTAGAGTCCACCATGTCAGAGCAAAGGCACGGTGGAGTGACACACCTCCTCCAACAAGGCCACGCCTCCTCATCCTTCCCAAACATTTCCACCAACTGGGACCAAGTATTCAACCGTACGAGCCTAGGTGGGGGTGGGCCATTCTCATTCAAGCCGTCACACCATTTTGGTTAGGCCGCCTCGTCAGTGAACCCCTGGGATCTGCCTGCCTCCACCTCTCAACACTGGGATCATGGGCACATGCAGCCACGCCCAGTTTTTTTTACATGGGTGTTGGGGATTTGAACTCAGGTCTTCATGCTTGTGTGGCAGGTTCTCTTGCACCAAGAGCCATCTTCTTAGTCTCCAAAACTGGCTTTGATAAAACTTTACAAACACGGTTAGATGGCCCATAGTTTAATAATTTTGTTTTTTCAGTATCACATTAAATTATGGTTCATCTTTTCTATTAATAAACTCTCCTCTTTGACAGTTTCATAGGTACCTAATGTATTCTGGTCATCTCCCTCCTGTCTTTGCCAGCCTCCCTTCTTTTTTATATATTTCTTTCCCATGGAGACTTCTTGTTTTGCACCCCACAGATTTTTAACTAGGGCCTATGGAATCTGTGTGACCATGGCTTTGAAACTATCCCCTGGAGTCTGGTGGGCTCACCCGTGGGTGTGCCGCCAGACACTTCGCCTCCCCATCTCCCTCAGAATCTGTTGGTAGCTGTCCCAGTTTGCTTTCTGTGGTTTTGATAAAACACTGACCAAAACCAAAATGGGGAGAACATGGTTAATTATATCTTACAGGTTAGAGCCCTACATTGAAGGAAGCCAGGGTAAGAACTCGGGCAGGGCTCTGGAGGCAGGAACTGAAGAAGAAACTATGCGAGAACTCTGCTTACTGGATAGCTCCCTTTGGTTTGCTCGGCTTCCTTTCTTATGTGGTTCCAGGGATGATACCAGCCGAAGTGGGAAGTACCCTCCTATATCAGTCAGCCATCGAGAAAATTTCCCCACAGAAACGTGTGCTGTTCTGATGGAGGCAATTCCTCAACTGAGGTTCCCTCTTCCTAAGTGTGTTAGGTGGGAGCAGCTGTTGCGTGTTCACAAATTATGATCATGTTGATTACTAAGACACGACAAACCAGATGCTTCATCTGCTCTTTCCCCTGAGGCTGGCCCCGAAAACAGAGACCCGGAGGTCCCAACACCGTGAAGCTCTTCCTTGCTTCTGCAACGGAGACTCTACTCACAGTCTGAGCTGAGTCTATCTGCTTTTCTATCTTAGAAGAGCTTCCTTCCTAAGACAGAATTGGTTGGTTGAATGGTTTTGTTGAAGTGGGGTCTCATTCTGTAGCTCAGGCTGGTCCAGAACTCACTATGTAGTCCAGACAGGCTTCAAACTCATGGAAATCCTCCTGCCTCATTTGGCTTTCTGAGTGTTGGGATTACAGGTATGAGTCACTATATTCAGTTTTCCAAGATGGATCCTTTTAGGCTGGTCTCAAATTCACTATGTAGTTGAGGATGACCTTGAACTTTAATCCTATTGTGTCAACCTCCTGAGTGTTAGGATTGTAGGTGTGTGCTGCCACGCCCTGCTGATTCAGTGCTAGAGATTGAGCTGATGGTATTATGCATGCAAACATTCTTTTCAACTGAGCTCTTTCCCCAAGACAGAACTTTAAAAGAATTTTTTTTTATTTATATGTATGTGTGTGGTACATGTGTATGTTGTACCTGTGGGAAGGCCAGAAGAGGGCGTCAGATCTCCTGGAGCTGGAGTTACAGGTGACTGTGTGCTCCCTGACTTGGTTGCTGAAAACTGAACTTAGCTCCTTTGCCAGAGCAGTAAGCATTCTTAACTGCTTACTAAAAATAATAATAAAAAAAAAAGTCAAAATGTATTTCTTTTAAAATTATTGTGGTTCACTTTTCAAACCACGCTGGTGGATCACTTCCCCTTGCCCAGTTTTAAATCACTCTGATATTAAAACTGAAAGGATTCAGGGAAATGAGAATGGCACATTCCAGCCATCTAAACAAGATATGCCACCATGCTGATTCATCTCTCCAGGCCCATGCAACAGAACTTTGAAAAGAGTTAAATACAAAGCAGATTGGTGTCTGTATCAGATCAGATCTTGGGTATTTGTAACCTGTGAAAGGTACATATACGTACTTTGTGTATACATACATGTGATGGCTAACTCTATTTGTCAAGCTGACCAGGATAAGAGATACCCAGATAGATGGTAAAAATCATTGTTTCTAGACATATCTGAGAGGCTAGTCTCCAAAGACGTGATATACTGGAAGACTGGGGATAGGTCTGTCCTTACCAGTGTGGTGGGGATCATCCCATCTGTTGAGAGCTGGATGAAGCAAGCAGGTGAAAGAAGGGCTGTCTGCTTCAGCTGAGATACCCAGTCTGGTTGCTCCTTCTTCTTAGACCTTTGGACTCAGGTTGGGACTTACACCTTTGGTTCCCCTAGTCTTTGGCTACTAAGTTTGGCTTAGACTATGCCACTGACTTCCCTGGGCCTCTATCTTGAAGATAAGTGTGTGTTATGGCTTCTTAGCCTACCTAATAAAGTTTAAGACAGTCCCTCATGGTCTGTCTCTTCACATGAGTGAATATCTGTCTTAGTTTCTTTTAGGGGGTAGGTCCAGACACTAACTAACATTCATGGCTATGTAGATGCTTGTGTGCATGAGTATTAACTTGGCTTTTCGAAATTATCTAGAAATGTAGCTGGACCTCAACTCAGCTGAAAGTAGAGCCACCTCTTGCAAATACATTTCTCTGAAGATGTGGGATTTGGCCAGAGACTCAGCTGCGTGACACACGTCTGTCACTTTTTAAGTGGCTTGCTTCCCAAGCCCATACGCCGTCTCTTTTGATGAGCAATGACGTGCTGTCATCGGCTTCGCTTGTGCAGTCAGGCCGGCGCTGAGCTGGCCCGTGCTTTTGGCACCCGGGCTTCATGACCACGAGCGTGTTTGTTAGTATTATTATGGTTGCTTTGCAAACCACACGAGGGGTTTTTCTTCCCTTCTTCTTTTTATCGCCCTGCCATTAAAAAGGAAAGGCATCAAGGAAGCGAGAGCGGCTTATTCTGCTAGTGTAAGCAATCTGTGTCACCATGCTTATTCAAAAGCAAACTAAATCCAGTTTCTCTTTCTCTCCTAGATTGACACTGGGGCCTTTTTCTTTTTCTTTTTTTTTTTTTGTGGTGTGCATGGTTTTGACTGAGTATGAGGCAGGGGTAAACCCCACAAGTGATGCCGCAGGATTTTGGATTAGACACTGCCCTAGGAAGCACAAAGGAGGGAGGGTCCTGCCATACGAGCCTGGTTTGGCAAGACTTGCCGGCAGGAGGCTGGGCACGCGCCCGTAGACTGACTTCCTGGGAGTGCCCTTTAGAACTCTGGATTGGGAACCATTCTCAGCACTGGATCTCCTCCAGGCAGGGCCTTGACGAGAGCCTCTCGCTACAGTCTTTCGGCTCTCCGTCTCTATGCTGTCTTCAGAGCCGGGTCCGTCTCTGGGGCAGTGGACGCGGATGGGCTCTTGCTCTACCCTGAGCCCCATTTGTTCTTCGCATTTCTGGTTTAATTTTAGGTTCTGGGGGTTAGGAAGAGTACCACTGTGTTTCCAGCGTCAGGCACAGTGCCAGGCAGACAGTAACTGCTTTATAAATGTTTGTTCAATGACAACATCGCTATACAATGCATCCTTGAGAAGCTGTAGCCCAGCCCAAAGCTGGTTAGGCACCAATGAATCCAGCTTCAAGCCAGACATTGTACCGATGGCTGGCTCCATCTTGGGCACATTAGTTACTCATGCCAAGCCTCAGTTTTCTATACTGTAAAACAGGAGTAATGATACTTGTGTCATAGGGTTATTAGAAGATTAATATTAGACAGTACTCATGACAGCATGTGGCACAGGTTATCCTTTCCACTATTTTCTGCCTCCCTCATGAGAGGATTATATGCCAAGAACCTTTCAGAGCTACTTCATGGGAAGGGTGTGCTGCCCTATCCCTCACATGCCAGGCCCAAGGGAATAAACTACAGGTACCATAGCCAAGTGTGAACTGTGCGAATCCTGTGTAGGTCTGCCGGAGCTATTTACTCCTCTGTCAGAAACTGTGTGTCCCATATGGGGATACCTTCTCCATCCCGAGTCCGAGGGTGAAGTCATCTAGGACCCAGCTGTAACCACGCCCACAAAATATAAAATCTGAGCAAGCTAGGTGTGGTGGCCCAGACCTATAATCCCAGTACTGGGGAGGTGGAGGCTCTCTTTGACCACATAGTTCAAAGTTAGCCTCAGCTATATAAAGTCAAAACCAGCAACAAAACAGAAACAAGGAAAGAGCTATGTGCAATAACACCTTGCTGCCGGGGCTACACATTACAACGTAGAGAGAAAGCTGACTGATACAAAGTGCGTGCCACAGAACAAGGGTTGAGTTAACCCTTCGGAATGGATGGACAAATCCTGAAGCCTTTCCAGCACCAACTGATGCCCACACTTGCGCTTCTGTGGTGTGACATTCAGTCAGTTCGGCCACCACAGTACACTCATGTTGGATTTTATGGCATAGAGGGAAGCAGACTCATTACCTCAAAAATTTATATCATTTATTTACTTTGTGTGTGTGTGTGTGTGTATGTGTGTGTTTGTGTACACAGTATGCACTGCAACTCTGTGTAGGTCAGAGGGCAACTTTTGGGAGTTGATTCTCCTTCCGCCATCTGGTTCCTAGGGATCAAACTCAGGTCCTCGGGTTTGGCAGTGAACATCCTTACCCACTAGGCACCTCGTTAGCCCCAGAATTATTTTTAAGCAGAGGCAAAGCTGAATCATTCTGCCAGGATTTCCCAGAAATACTTACGAGTCCAGAAACTACACCCAGCATTTCTTTTCCTGAATTATTCGTTCCAGCTGATAGTTTCTGTTTACTGAGTCCCTTTTGTCTCTGTTTACAGAGTTATTACCAGAGAACAGAATGCTAGGTGTGCAGTGGAACAGCAAAGCACACGGGGCCCAGGGCAGGAACTGGCAGGGACGGTTACCTTTGTGTCTCTCCCTGTCGATGGTGGTGGGTCAGGTACTGCTACTTCCCCTCCACCGTGCACACACCTGGTGGGAGGGGTGGGAGAGGGCCCAGCATTGCTCTTATTAAAAAGGATACAGCAGCAGAGGCTTTGAAAAGTGAGAAGCTTCCTCCACAGGCCCACAGCTCATGCAGTTAGCACTGACACCTGGCCTGGAAGCAGAGGCCCCTAGCCTTTGAAACGGTGACTTCACTTTAGGGTGCCTGCATGCTCACCCACAGCCATAGCCCCTTCTGTTCCTTCTAGACTGAGTGCTGCTCAGCCTGTGCTGGCACAACCCCTCAGAGCAGGGTCTCGGTTCCTCCTATTTTGGCAGGATGCCCAAGGACTGTCCTCAGCTAAGCGGTGAGGAGAGGCAAGGGGCACTGGGGAAGCTGGTGTGGGCTTATTTTTCTACACCAACTTCTCCCCAGTGAATATTTTATTTGTTTTGCACATGAGGCCCTGCTATAGACACAGATTGTGTTCAGGGGCACTCACAGGGCAGCCCCCTTGTCCTAAAACAATTCAACTTCAGTCAAGGGACAGACCCATAAACGGTAAGCTGATCAGACAACAAGTTTTTTTTTGGAGTGGGGGGAGTAGAAAAGAGAGAGTTAGTGGATGTGAAGAAACTGGCAAGTGTGAGAGCAGGTGGTGGTAAGCCTGGTCTTGGGGGGGGGGAGTGTGAGTAATTTCTCTGTAGGCAGGCATGGCAGAGAACACTGTAGAGGAACAAGATGTTTAGGGCAGGGAGATGGTCCTGGCTGGAGCAGGGATCCTGCAGTGAGTCAGATGCCTGGAAGACTGGGTTGAAACCCGAATCTACAGCAGGTAAATCCCAGTCTAAGATGACCTTGTTTTATACACACACACACACACACACACACACACACACACACACACACGGTGGTTGGTTGGTTTCCATACAGTGTATCATGTAGCCCAGGCTAGCCTCTACCCACAATGTAGTAGAAGTCATCTTCTCAAACCCCTCATGTTTCTACCTCCTGAGTGCAGGGACACTTGACTTCAAAAATGGATATGTCTTAATCCAGCACTTGGGAGCCTGAGGCAGAGGAGTATAGAGTTCTGCACCAGCCTCGACACTATGAGACCCATTATCAAAGCAATAACAAACCTTCAGTTCAGTCTTAGCTCTGCCCTGAAAAGCTGAGGTCTGGGAGGCAGTTCATCTTTCTTGGAAGTGTGGGGCTTAGAGACAAGATTTCCAAGTAGTCGGAGCTTGGGAAATAGTCTACCAGGGGTGAGTAGGCCATTAGACCAGACATCAAGGAACTCTCCCCTTCTTTGTAAAGAAGTATTAAGAATAAACATGAACTAAGTATAGATAAGGAAACAAAGCTAAAGTTTGAAAGTCCAAATGCAGATAAAGAAACAGAAACTTATACTGCTTAAGCTATTTAAAGCATCATCTGCAGTCCAGAGTGGATCTGGGCATTCAGGCAGGATCATCAAGTGAAAATCCCTGCCCCTCTAAAGTTTTGTTTTGTTTGTCTGCTTCTTTGTTTTGAGCTGTGTGTAACCCAGGCTGGCCTGGAACTTTCAATATGGCCCAGGCTGTCCTGGAGCTTATTGCAAACTTCTTGATTTAGTCTCCCAGAGAGCTAGAATTCCAGCTGGTGCATCCATATGTGGCTATTGAAACTTCCCTTTTAAGGAAATTCTTGCATTAGTTCATGTTTTCCATTTGTCTAAGGCACGATTCTATGTGAGTAGACACTTGCTAACTCTGCACACACCAGTCTTTTTTTTTTTTTTTTTAAAGACAGTGTTTCTATGTGTAGCCCTGGCTGTCCAGAAACTCATTCTGTAGGCCAAGCTGACCTCAACTCAGAGATCCACCTTCCCCTGCCCTCAGAGCTGGGATTAAAAGCATGCACCACCACACCCGGTCAGACTTCAGTCTCGAAGGGCCTGTGAAGGCCAGGATGGACTATGACATCACAGAATAAATCACAGAGGACAAGGGGAGGTAGGCCTTCAAGATAGGCATGGCATCTTCCTTTGTAGACCTCGGGTTGGAGAGAACCTCAAGAATGACTGAGACAGAATTGTTTGTAAGACCAGAAAACTTGGTGTTTCTTGTCCACGGGTGTGTGGACTCAGATGAGTGAGTGACTGTCACCCACTGTGGCCAATATTTAGTTGTTAGAGTAACTGAGAAAGGTGCTGGAAGGTAAGACAGGGGAGAGGGTTTTCAGGAGGCTTCCAGTCCCAGAGGCAAGACAGCAGACATGAGTGGATTCCTTTAGCTGGATTGCAAGATGTGGAGTGTAAGAGCAAAATTATGTTTTAAATTTTAATTACTTGCCTAAGAGATCTATGGACCAAGGACGTAACTTCCTGGATTGCTAGGTGGGGCTGTTCAGGTGAGATAGTTCTGAACCTCCCTTCCCTCAAGATATAACCTCTTAGATTATTGGGTAGGGAGTGTCTAGACCCCATTTAGTTGACCCTACTGTGTGTGCTCCAAATGCATCAGATGTACTTGGTCACTTGTGGGCGGGAGATAACCCAGGCAGGGAGTACATCAGGATAGATGCTTGCCACTGATTAGATCTGATTTAAACCCCTGTGCTACTGATGCAGGGCCATTCTGTGGGAACTCTGGAGGTGACACGTTTACTCCGTGGGTACTTCAGAATGGACCTGGTCAGAGTTCATCTTCCTGGCTAGTATTTAATTAATTTAATCAAAGATTGCTTGCCTCAAATTTGGCTCAATTGTGGTGGTCTTACTCTCGATTGGATCTGGGATTTATAGAGGCTGTAGAGCCTCTGCATTGGCTGTTCCTTGGGTCTGGGATATTCTTGGCCTGGCAGCCTTCCTCATCTCTAGAGGTCAGCCAGAATGTCTCATCTTCAGCAAGGCCTTCTCAGGAGGCATGAACACGCTCTCACGTATATACATGTGCACACACATATTAGGTCTCACAGGCTGTCCATATACCTAGAAATGGGCTCAACATGGACTAGAGGAGGGTTTCTGGTGGGCAGATAAAAGCCAGCATCCCTCAGAAACTTCTGAAGATGGTTCCCCTTCTACCCAAAGGAGTCATTTCTCTCTCCTCTGGCAGAAGGGACATATGTGGTACCTATCAGCATATCAAAGTCCATGCCAGCCTCCAGGCTCCCTCAGTATAACAAGTACCTGCTATGCATTTCATGTTAGCACCCTAGCCCTTCTCTGACCCAAGCTACCCCCCTTATAATCCATGTCCACATGACTTGTCCACTCTTCCCTATCTATCATCCATCTATCTATCTATCTATCTATCTATCTATCTATCTATCTATCTATCTATCTATCTACCTACCTACCTACCTACCTACCTCTACCTATCTCTTGCTATCCTCTTGCTCTCTCATTTTGCTCTATTCTCTCTGTCTTGCTATCCTTCTAGCTCCATTATCCTTTCCTGCTCTCCCCGTTCCCTAGCTCCCACCATGTCCAGTTTGTTTCTCTTTCCACTCTGGCTCTTCCAGATGCCTCTGCATATTCTCTCTCTCTCTCCTTATCTCTTATTCACAATAAAAACTTTACCCTAATACTGGAGCAGTCATGTCAGCACTATCTTAACTGTACCCCTTTGCATACAACATGTGAGTGCATATCGTCTGTGCACACATGTATATTGTGTTTGTGCATGCCCACATTGCCTGAGGGTTTACAGGGAAGAGCTATCAGGCCAGAGGTCCTTGTATTTGACAATCCTACAGTGGCTTTCTGTCACTTTCTCTAAGCTTATGTCTCACTATGGACACCAAGTTCCACAGTATTGGAGCCAAGACAGGAACTAGGATACTCCGTGAAAAGCAGGAGAGACCCTGAGCTAGACAATCTGATGGCTAGCTAGCCTACCCTACTCCCGACAAAACAGCCTTCCTGGTTACCAGCAGACTACTGGGTATTGGAAAGCAGAGGAAACAGCTTCTTGGTCAGCCCTGACAGTCACAGGAGACTCCTGAGGGCCCCCTCCCTAATTTCTTCATGCTTACTATGGGGCTTGGAGCCATTTAAAAGAGGTAAATGTTGGAGTGCAATGTGCAAGGTATAATGTGGGTATTCTTGCATCCCAAGGAGGGTGCAATCAGACCTCCCAACTAGCCAGAAGAGTGGGGCTTTTGTCTTGGGAAATCCCTGCTTCCTTCCTGCTGCTGATGTAGCTTGAAGTCCCCAGGGGAAACCCCTGAGAGCTGCGGTTGCTTCAGTTTAGGCTGTAAGCAGGAAACAGAGAGAGCTGCATCAAATGAGACATCATCGCAAGAGCGATCACTGTCCGGTTTCATTCTCTTTTGAACTCCTGGTTTCAGTTTCTATTTACTGCAAGCTGAGAGGTTTTCCTTGTTCATCAGACCTAACATAGCCACTGATCCTGCAAGGGACTGAGGTTACAGGGCAGGACAGCCCCCTAATGTTCTGGTGGTCCCCAAACAAGCCTGGGGCCATGCCTCGTGAATTCTGAGGGCCGACTACATTTATCATCGTCTCTTTCCCTGGGAGAAGCACCCAAGAAGCTAGTTCTGGGCAGGTTTGCAGAATTCTGGGTTTCTTTCTTCTTCAGACCCCAGGTCCTAAAACTGTTACCATCCGTCCATCCATCTATCCATCCATCCGTCTATCCATCCATCCAACAAATGTTTATTGGGTCCCTCTGTGTATCAAGCACTGTGCTGGACACAGGGCCTCCCGAAGAGAAAGAGGTTACACCCTGTAGTCAAAAGTCCATCACCTAGTTGGGACCATCAATACCCAGACATTTATAGGCTATCCAACCTGCTGAAGCAGAGATCCACTTGGCTTCCATGACATCTCAAGCCACACACTTAAATATAACTCTAGTAGATGAGTTCACAGCTTTCTGTTCCTGCTACAGCTTTCCTAAACAAGCCCCTCTGGTGGTTTGAAGACACATCTCTTTCTTTTCTCTTCTCCCTTCGGTAAAGTGATCAGTTGCTTTTACCCTTGCCCACAGGTGGCCTTAGTGACTTTCTCATAGCATGCGGGACAGACAGAAGTGATGGAGAGAGGCTGTGGAGGCTAGGTAAGGTGATGGCACTTCAAGCTTGGCTTTCTCCCTGGATGGCTGTTCTTGGAACCTGGTTGCCGAGCCACCAACGGCCCCTTGCTAGGATGCTGAGGGCAGAGTAGGTAGGTGCAACCTACAGCCCCAGCTGAGGTTCCAGGGGACAGACCGCATCATACATCAGACCTGAGAATGATGAAGACTCGAGTTGTCTACAGTCCCAGCTACTGTCTGTCCATCTGAGAGAGACCTAGAGAGAACTGCACACAGAACTCTGAGTGACAACAGTAACAACAATTACAAATACAATCGGTCTTCAGAACCCAGAGGGGTTGGCTCCGGAGTCTCCAGAGGACATTAAATCCACTGAAGCTCGAGTCCCTCGTGTATATGGCACGGTGTTTGCATGTAGCCTACACACATCCTCCTGTATACTCTATACAGTGCAATCACTACATCATGCTATGCACACAGTGATTATTCTCTAGGGAATGATGAGGAAAATGCATTTGTACACACTCAGTACAGATGCATTTCTTCCCAAATATCTTCAATCTGACTTGGGTGGTTGCATTTGTGGCTGTGAAACTCATGGGTATGGAGGGCAGATTGCAAGTGTTTGGACTTTAAGTCGCCATGTATGGGTAATTTGAGCTATAGCCCAAGATAATAGAACATTGCTCAGTCCCAGTGACTTTGATGCTTGATAGGCCAGTGGTCTAGGATTGTCAGGTCTTCTGGAAAGTCTGTAAGAGATGCAGACCTTGGATCTACCTGAAACCAGCCCAGATAGATCATGTTCAAAATTTCTAAATACTTCCCATGCTGACCAAAACTTGAGAAGTGCTGACTGCTTAGGAATAGATACATTTCCCCCCCCCCCCCCAGGTAACTTATTTTTGATGTTGTTTAGATAAAATCCTGAGCTGGAGAAATGACCCAGTGGGTAAAAGCACTGCCTGCTCTCCCATTCCCAGCACCTATGTGGCAGCTCAACTTTTGTCCCAGGAGATCTGACGCCACTGCATGCACACGGTACACAGACACACACGCAGACAAAGCACCCATATGCATAAAATAAATAAACACATAGATAGAATTTAAGAAACAAAAATAAGCCAAATACATAAAGTAAGGTAATACATATCAACATGCCAGCCTTGCTACCCAGCCCCCCAGATTTGACAGATTAAAACAGCAAGCATAGATTCTGTGTTGAGCACTGTCTTAATTTCTATTCCTGTTGCTACGACAAAATTCTCCAACAAAAACAATTTAAGAGAGAGGTTTGTTCTGGCACACAGTTCCAGGGTACAGTCCACTGTGGTGGGGAAGCCAGTGTGCTCCGAACTAGAAGCAACTGGTTGCATCACATCCGTAGTCAAGCAACAGAAAGCTATAACTGCTCGTGTTCTGTTGGCTGTCTCCATTTATACAGTCCAGGATCCTCTGCTTAGGGAATGGTCCCGCCCACAGTTGACATCACTCTTCCTACATCAGTTACTACAATCTCCCACTGCCATGACTTGAGAGGCTCATTTCACAGGCAAGTCTAGTTTCTGTCAAGCTTAACAATTAACTATAAATCATTACAGACAGCATACTAAGTTCTTTTAAAATAGAACTCATTTAACCTTCCTGGCAGCCTGATGAGAGAGACAGTATCATGTCATGCATTCTTATATTAAGGATGAGGAAACTGAGGACAGAGAGCTGCATTACCCACATGATTATGCATTTTCATAAGTAGGAGCAGTGATATCTCTGTGAGGGACCCGTCTCCAGGCTTAGGCTGCCCTCCTTCTAGGCATTCCAGTACTGTTTTCCTCCTCCTCAGATTGAGTCTATCAAGTCTCCTTTGGTCCACGGTGACCTCCATCCTAGTTGCATCTGGGACACCTGGCTGCCCCTCTGGCTCTGATCACACCTCAGTTCGTTTCTGCTGATGCCTCAGGTTGCTCTTTCTGTAGCCTCTGCTTGCTACATCCTCCCTGACCACACAGTTCTAGGCCACCGCTCTGCCTAGCAACCAAACATGTCAACTTGGACCCTAAAGCCCTTGAGATCTAGTCTCCTCTCCAATATCCAACAGACATCAGACTGGGACACAGACCCATCACCAGTCTTCAACAAAACACTCCATTTTGCAGGTGGCTAGCACATTGCCCCTTGCCTGAGTTTGCCTCCTCCCTTGCCTGGCCTCATTTCACAAATTCCATCCCAAATACCACGCCCTTGGCAGATTCTTCCTTAAGTTAAGTATGAGCTCATTTCTGAACTTAATGAACATTTAATAACAACTTAATAGCGTCTTTAACCACCTTTATGTTTACAGGTCAGTAGTATCGAGTGCATTCATACTGCGGTGCAACCGTTGCCCTGACCCTTTTCTGGAACTTCCCCTTCATTCCAAACAGAAAGCCTGTCCCCATTGCACACTAACTTCCCATCATTCCTCCCTTCCCTAGTGCTTTGTAACCTCTCTCCTGCTTTCCGACTCCATGACTTTCACCAGTGTGGGATACGCACACGTGTAGAACGATACATTTGCCTCTTTCCTACCTGGACCACTAACTGGCATAATTTGTCAATATCCATATTGTAGCATATGTCAAGATTTAATTCCTTTCCATGGCTGAGTAATATTCCACTGCGTGAACACACCATATTTTGTTATGGCTATCTGTTGAAGGATATTTGAGGGGTTCCCCCACCTTTTGACTATTTAGAAGAATACCGCAATGGACAATATACAAGAATCTATTCAAATTCCTGTTTTCAATTATTTTCTTATTGTTGTTGGTGGTGTTGTTTTGAGAGAGGGTTTCCTGTAGCCCAGCTGGAAATCAACAAATTTCTGCCTTCTAGACATTTGGGTCCCAGCTGGTTAGATCTGATTTTTCAAGAGAGGATAAAAACATGGGGATGGCTGGTTACTGATGCAAAGGCAAACTGAGCCAATCCATGAGGAGGAGAGCAGTACTGGAATGCCTAGAAGCAGGACGGCCTGAGGCCGGAGATGGGTCCCTCCCGGAGATACCGCCGCTGTTCGTGAGTCAACTCGGTAAGTCACAGTCTACCCTTGACCACGCAAGTGGTCAGTCATTACCAGATCTGATCACCCAGAGCCCCGCCCCCAGCCGCTTCTTCGGGTCTTTCAGAGTCCTTGGGTCGTACCCTGTCGGACTAGAGGGTAGTCCCAGGCTCAGGCCACAGTTCCTTTGGCATATCACCTCCTCCCTCTGGAAGACTCTCCCACGACCACACACCTTGCTTAAAATATTCTTAACTGGAGCCCTGCAGTGTAGGGCTTTGTTTTCATTTTACAGATGAAACAGGCTTGGTGAGCGGAAGTTAATTACCTGGGGTGCCCACTGACCTTCTCCCAGGTACTTGCAGGTGTCATTCCCAGTGCCAGATACCCGCAGACTTACCTCAGTTAGCTTAATAAATTAATATCATCACGATAAACAGTACATAATACATAATAAATGCCTCAGCTTGCCCCATACAACAACTAAATCAGGAACTCTGGGATGAAGCCATTATCATCATCATCATCATCATCATCATCATCATCATTTTTTTTATACCCAAATTCTGCCACATCAAAAGGAAGGGAAAAAACAAAAATAAAACAAACAAACAACAACAACATTAACACAAAAGCAAAACATAGAGCTCCAGGGCATGGTGCTTCCTGGGAGAGTAACCCAGCTCTCTAAGGCATTCTCCCTGCCCCGCAGATGATGCTCCATCTGAGCATCTAGTGTGCACACTGACATGGGAGGACCACTGGATCAGATTTGGAGGTGGGACCCAAGATGCGATTGGTTAAGTGGTAGAGAGGGATCAAGTGTTTTCTCAGGGGAGTTGAGTTCTTGCTCCCCAGGGACTGCGTTAGTTACAGAGAACATGGGGTCTTATCCAGGGAGAGGATGCACGTCAGATTGGTCTCTCTGAATGTACCACCCGCTTGTTCTTTCACCTTCCACCACGTTATGACACCTTTAGTCTTGGCAGCTGTGGACATTCCCACTTCCAGACTGTAAGCTAAATAAGTTTCTGTATTTTGTAAATTATCCAGTCTCAGGCATTTTGTTAGAGCCGTAGAAAACGGACTAACATAGGAGGGAACGGGTCTCAGGCAGAAAACGGCTCATTTGTTAGAAAAGACAAAGGTGGGCGGGGAGAGGACAGGAAAGGAGAGGAGTAAGAAGTAAGAAGCACCGCTTTTCCCACGCAACTCACACTAAGTCCCGGCTCTTTAGGAGTTCTCTGGGCTGGCGCCAGGGAGGAGGTACCCTGAAGCTGAAGGTGAGCATGCTTTACCGGGGAACTCTGGGCCCCAGAGGCCCCACAGGCTTGCATTGGGCCCCCCTTCCACAGCGCTCTGAAAACTCACACCTGGCCACTCACTTTCTCCCTGTAACATTGCAGAAGGCGATCAGATCTGACTCTGTGGGTAAAAAACCGCTTATGCCCAAGTCGGCTCTGTGGCTGAACAGCTGTTACTGCTTATTTGGCTAAACAGTCCGGATCTTGCTGGAGAGTCTGGATGTGCTGCTGACTCATCCATTAAATGAGGACCAGTGTGATGGATAGGCACCTGGCTCAGCAGAGGAAACACGAAGTCACCCCGAGCTGTGCTAAAACCTCGCAGTCTCGGCTCTTCCCGTCTCTTTAAGCGAGTCATTTCACGATTCTCATTCTGATCGTTGAAGCGAGGAATTGGGATTTCGCTTTTTAAAAATCCGAACAGGCAAAGAAATGTTTCCTGAGATTTCAGCGGGGAGGTGGCTGTCACTACCGAATACTAACACACAGGCCAAAAGAAGAGTTGCCATTTTTCTTCTCTTTCCTTTTGTCTGATCACGGTAGAGATAGACAATAATTATGATTGTGTTTTTCTCCTCCTTTTAACACAGAGAGCTGTTCTCAGGTGACTTCTTCTACAAACAGTCATCTGGAAATTAACAATGCTCATTTAAAAGTTTATTTTGAGTTACTTTTACGGTGTGTGATAACTATTTAAGGGAGCGCATTAAAGTGAACTCTTGAGTGAGTCTGTATGGGCCAAAATATTAAACAACCCCACACGTGCTAGTACGTGCACAAGGGAAAAATAATTGATGTGATGCTCCAGAGCCCAGAGTTGTGGGGGGAACTGAGCATGGGTGTGTCAGCTCTCTGAGCTGGGGCTACTACTTAGCATTTCAGGAAGAGCAAAACAGTTTCCTTGTGTGACATTAGCTTTTTAAGCATAGACAGTTCATGATGAGCGCAGAGTTGTCTCACCTTGAGGTTGTCCTCAGTCTGACCGAAGGACCCTGGCTTGGGAAGAATAGGTCAGTGGAGGCTGGTGAAATGGTTCCACAGGTAAAAGCGCCTGCTGCCAAGCCTAAGGACCTGAGTTCAGTCCCCAAGACCCAAGAGGGAGAAGGAGAGAATTGACTTGGAAAGTTGTCCTCTGACCTCCACGCACCTCCTCTGTGCCCCCCAAATAAATATCATTAAAACTTCCAAACAGAATAGGCGTCTGTGGCTCATGTTTTCAGTACCCTGTGAGATGGTCATGAGAAAAGGAAACTGGAAATACTATTATCACTTGTACAATGTGATCAGCCATTGGTGGAAACTGAAACTGGATCACATCACTTCCTGATGACAACCCTCGGAGGAAAAGGTCTGTGTTTCACTACTTCTCCAAGCTGCCAATCTTTGAAACTGATTCTTATTGGCAGTAAGACAAGGAAGTGAGCATTAAAGAATATCACTGCCCTGCAAATGCCAGCTCTAAGAAACACAACAAAGGAGTACAGATTAGAAGCAGAGGAGCGATTACATTTAAACGTCAGTGCAGATGAACTTTGCAACCTGACTTCTCACGAGTAGATGAGAGTAACTGTTGATGTCACCCTGTCTCTCTTTCGGTAAGGAGGTGCTGTAGAGACACCTCCCAGCCTACAGGGGGCGCCGTTATCACTGAACATTTTCTTGAGTGTTTAAAGGTCCAAATAGCTGGTGCCATTTTGTCTTTTCTTGAAAGAATGACCTGGTTTTCCAAATCTCCCTGCATCCAATTTCATGGTCATCCTTACACCACTTCATAACAGAGAGCCTTCTGCTGTGGTATAAAATGGAGAGCTGAATGTGGAACTCCTGGAACTCCCTATTAATGTTTTGCTCTGCTATGGGCATAGGTTGGGTCCTTACCTAGCCCCTTAGCTGTGTTTCCAGCCTCACAGGGGTGATTGATTAAATAATTTCCTACTCTCCCAAGGGGAATGCCCCATCAACCTTGAGGGTTGTTGAACTCGATTCCTTTCCAAAGTTCTGATTCTTTTTTTTTTTTTTTTTTTTTTTAGAATCTGAAGTTCCCTTGCTACAGTTAGACTTCACCTCATAAGCAATCACCCTTCAAAGTGGGAAACCCCCAGAATAGAAAGACTTGGTTATACTATTTGGAACTGTGTATGCTCAACATTGTTATTGATCTACAAAATGACAATCTCGTGCAATTCAGACATTAAGAAAACAGTTGCAGACTTGAAGGAGAGCTAAGCAGCTTCCTCCAATTGAGGTCAATCCCGAAGCACACTCAAGCAGATTACACTCTTCACAGCAGGAAGGAACAGGGCCCTTGCTGGGGGGTACAGACTCTGCTTTATCACAAGCAAATTAGTAGCCACCATCAGCTCCTGATGCACAGGGGCTTCGCATGAGTATGATTTCTCCATCCGCAACTGTGAGGCTGGAGGTCGGCAGTCAGCTTTTCGTACATTTCTGTATTTCCCCCATCGGTATGCCTCAGAGCTGCGGGTTATGTATTATAACATGCTGCCATGGTTGAGGTCCAAGCCAACGTGTTCCACATTATAATATTTTTATTAACAAGGAAGTAATATAAAGAAAGCCCTGCCACCTATAGCATAGAACAGATCAGACAAAACACGGGTCTACCAACACTTGGGCTAAATGCTAAGATACACAGGAACCATGATGTTGCAGCATCTCTAACCCTAGAGACAAGATGTCTTCGCATTTCCTCCACCTTGTATTGGTTGAAATCCTTACCAGCTTCAATCTGGGAATTGGGTAGTATGCAAGGCACTGTTCATGTTTTCGGCTTTCATTACTTTCCACACACAAAGATATTCCCCAAATCTACCTCGAAACCCAAATGCATATCTACCCCCAACTAATTCAGTCTAGTCTATGTCCTCCAAGGGCACATTCTGTGACACTTCCATAGGTGGCGTCACATCTGCTTTTTGTTCTTTCTTCTTTTTCTTTTTTTATCTTTTTTTTCTTTTCTCCCTCCCTCCTTCCTTCCTTCTTTCCTTTCTTTCTCTCTCTTTTCTTTCTTTCTTTCTTTCTTTCTTTCTTCCTTCCTTCCTTTCTTTTTTCTTTCTTCCAATACAGGGTTTCTCTGTTGTAACTCTGGCTGTCCTGGAACTCACTCTGTAGGCTAGGTTGGCCTCAGACTCACAGAGATCTGCCTGCCTCTGCCTCTCGAGTGCTGGGATTAAAGGCGTGCACCACCACCCGGATATCACATCCATTTTTTATTCATTCTTTCATGTCACGATTTTTTTAATCAAGTATCTACTACTGTGTGGCAGGTTCTGTCCTAGGCCAAAGGATGACATATTACAAGTCAGTAGGCCAGACTGGGCCTAAAACCTGCTTTGAAAATCAGATTATTTAAAATCCAGCCACGCCCTCCCATTTGTATGTTGTGTGGAGCTAAGGTGAGTAGTTATGACAGCGCCGACTTGGCTCACAAATATATATATATAATTATATAAATAAATATATAAATATTCACATATATAAATTATATATAAATATTATACATATATATATATATGTATATATATATATATATATCTCCTATCTGGTAATGTATAGAACAAGTTTGCCAGTCCTGTTTTAGATAAAGTGGATACCACGGATAACAAGAGGTAAGTAGTTGTGTGTCTTTGGGAGTGTCTGGGTAGTGAGCGCATTGACTTGGGAACCCCGAGTTAACCCACGAGGTTAACAGTCTGAGCCATTACTGGGGCTAGCAAGAAAAAAACTCCCACAAGACAGGTGTGGAAAGAAATGTGCAAAAAGAAGCCAGAGAGGTACTGCTGAGAGACTGGCGGGTTGCATCAGTTAGTGTGGAAACCAGCAAGGACGGGCAAGCTACGAGGGGCACCCAAACCCGTGGGCCAGAGAGCACGTGGATCAGAACAACCTGGGTCATTCTTTAGATTGAGGACCAATGGTCTTAACCTGGGAATCTATGTTCCGTAGGTAGGACTGAGCCTTTCTATCATTCCTAGGCACACCCAGGTGATTCTGGAACAATCCACAGCATGGGAGCTATTGCATTCATCTTAAGTTGTAGGGAGTGGCTGGAGACGCTTCCAACATGATCAAGCCCAAAGTTCGCTTAGAGCAAGTGAGAAGCAGAAAGAATCAGGGCACAGACACACAGAGGTGGGTGCAGTGAGAAGGCAGTTTATTGTCTATTAATACTGTACAGAGGAACAGAGAGAAGCTACGTGGATAGCATCAGATGTCGCTGGCAGTGATTTTTTTTTTCTGAAGTTGGTTTTTGTTTTGTTTTGTTTTCATCAGAAAGAAACAGAACAGTCAAAGTACACTTCAGGTTACAAAGTACAGCAGCTAGCCCAGCAAGTCTAATTTAGAGTAAGCACAACAGGCTCCCAGCCCCCCACCCCACTGACCAACCACAAATGGATGTATATACAGAGATGTCACTCACCCCAAGTGAGTGGCCAAAGCTGAAAATACTACCAACAACCTACATTCGACTGAAAAGCTGCATCAGACACAACATTTTCTGGACCCCTTGGTAAGATTTTTATCTCTCCTAAGCCGGGAATTTGAAAAGGAGAAAGAATGTTCCAGAACCCTGCCAAGGACAGAACTTGTCAGAACAGGACATCATGGAACTCAGTGGAGCTACATGCAGAACGGTTCAGATCAGGCACTGCCTGGTGACCTCTGACCTCTTTAATATAGAGACTTGCCACTGCAAACCCAAGCTGTGTTGCCCTGTCCACCTAATCTGGAAACCAAGAGATTTCCTTTGTAATAAGGGTAACTGGCTTTCCCTCAGCACCTTTGGACAGTTATATAGTTCCTTTTGCTTTTTGCAGCTGTCTCCATGGCAGTGAGCTTCACACATGGGCTGGAGTCGGGCTTGTTTGGGGGGAGAGGGGATTCTGGTGATGAAGATTTAAAAATTATTAGCCTGGGAACTACAGGGGTTATTTTTCTCGAAATTGAAGGAAATGCTTACGACCTTGCCTTGCTGGGAAAAGGATCTTGGTCTCTTGGGGCCGGGAAGGGTGCCGTTTGGGAAGGAAGTCAATCAGGAATGAAGGGAATACTCTGAGGTTTGACCCATTCTGTCAACTGGATACAGGATAAGCATGGATAGATGAAGGGTTTCAGCAAAAACTGTGATGAATGAGGATTCATAGATTTGGTGTAAAATTGGGTAAAAGACTCAAGAACTCTACAAATTCACAATTCCATCTAGGGATGAAAATAAAACGCTTTCTGGTTTCTAGGGATCTCTGAAACCACAATGCAACCTCAGCAGCGCATACAAGGCCAATGAGGTGAGTTTGAGATCGTGTATACTTCTATTTAGACGATAGAGCGGGCATGTCCAACCTACAGCCCGTACACCGCATTCATCCCAGATAGTGAATACCCAAAATCTTTTATGTGACATCATCGTGTTTTAATGTCAAAAGGCTGGACATCCCTGCCAGTGTAGACGGGGGTTATATACGTCCAACTCCTCATTTCATATGTTTTATACCATATACGTAAATACATCATAGGGAATGATTCCTTAACCGTAAATGCAGCAGTCACTTTTTGAGTGTTTGAAAGAGCTGGACTCTGATCACTGCTAGGTTTCTCTTGCATAGAAAAACACTATCTCCTTCCCAAAGACAGTTATGTATTCTTAAAGCTGTGTGGTTCAGATGGCTGTCAAACTAACACAATCCCATGTGCCAAGCACAGAAAGCTCAGTCAACAGCTTACATTTGTTGGAAACCTTGGGTTTTATATAAAGGCAGTATAATGCTGAGTCACAAGGTGTAGGATAGTCCTATAGAACTCAACAGAAAGATACCGTAAGGGAGAAATAACTCAGTCAGCTGAGGCTGTTTTCAAACTCAAGCGCCATCATGCATGTAGATTTCACTATAAAAATATTATTCTTTAAAAAAATACACAAGTGTAAAATACTCCATTTCTGTAAGCGACTCCTTACCCCCCAGCCGTATCATGCTACTCATTTCAGACTACAGTGAATACCCTCAGGAACGGCCCCGTAGACAGCTATCTCTCTTGCTTTTTTTTAAAGCTAGTCCAATTGTGCTTACAACTGTGCTCCCGGACCCAGCAGATAGCCCAGTGAGGAAGTCACTGTCAGAGGTCGTGTGCTCCCTGCGATCTGCCCCTGGAATGTCAGAGTGATTCTGAGGGCTCAGATGGACACCAGAAACACACTCAGTTAGTAGAAAAGGCAGAAATGAGGCCCAGGCTCTGCCCGTGTTAACCCTCTGGGCCACACCTTCACGTTCTGCCTGAAGCTCCTGTGATGAAGTTCACAGCTCCGGGTTGGAGTGAGGAAAGAGAATGTTGTGTTAATACAGCTTTGGATTACAACCTTCCATTTGTTTGTTTGTTTTTGTTTTCTAAAACAGGACAGAAAAGGAGAACATAAACAATGGTGCTAAGGCCAACTATCCAATGGCACGTCAGAACTCTTTTTCTTTTTTTCTTTGTGTCATTCATTGTGTTGACATCACAAGGCAGATGCATTCTGTAAACATATATGCTATACAGTACATTAACCATATAAGGAAGGAAAAGAAAGCAACCCTGTATGTCTTTTCTGTCTGGGATTCTGTTCTTTCAAGTCAGAAGGAGTTGTCTAGGGAGGATTTTATGTTTGGTGAGAGAGATGCTTTACTTTTGGTTTAAAAAAAAAAAAAATGCAATGGCTTGGGAAAAAAAAAAGCGCCTGGATAACCACTCAGAGGCAGTAGGAGAAATGACCATTCACACCTCAGCCTGTAGAAACTTAGAAATAGTCACAGAATATAAAAAAGTCGCTGACGTCAGGAAGCGTTTTGTTTTCCTGCTCAGTAAGAGAAAATAGTGAAAAACTACTGTTCTGATCATCATTATTATTACAAAAGTTAAGGCTGTCCAGATCTTTGATGCAGAAAGTCTGTGGTCCCTCAATTGTGTGTTTTTGTGCTGTGATCCTGACCCTCTGGTGTTAGATTGGAGGGGGGACGGGAAGCAGAGGCCTCTTCAGTTGTGTAGAAGTGAGGTTTGGGGAGCTAGACGGAGGATCACCGGTGACATTTTCTTTTAAAGATTTCAGGATGTAATCTTTATACCTCTCTACATCCAAACAGTGAGCATTTGGGGTTTTAGTGAAGTGGGATTTGTGGAGTTTGCTGAAGCCATAAAAATCCACAATCTTCTAATTTAGGGATTTTAGTTTTTCCCTGGAAGGTGCAGACAGGTTTTCCTGGCCAGTCTTGAAGAAGGCTAGGCTATGAAGATGAACAGCCTGCAGGAACCTGAGTCCATTTTTTTTTCTCATTATTTTGACCTGTTTCGTATGTACTCTATATGTTTCATATGTTCTCCAAAGCCCCTGTAGTGTTTTACTAACCCTGTAGAACAAAGGACATCTTCGGGTCTGTCCCAATCAATACACCTTGATTAAGAGACCATGGAGTTTCCCAACAATTGCATATTTATAAAGTTTTTGAAACCTATATCTTTAAAAGGCTGGGAATTTATGGATTCGGTTACAAACGTGGGTATTACAAAGATACAATATGAAACTGTTCGCTTTGGAATGGTTGAAACTGTAAACAGACACTGAGACAACGAGCATCTCCTACCAGGGAAGAGTGCGCTAGCGAGTTCAACTCTCCGGTGGGAACCGCCCCGAAGACAGGTTTTAAGTAAGAAGAACACCAACAGAAAAATGTCCCCAGTGTACATTCTGTCTATCATCTATGTTTTAAATGGACAGGGTCAATGCTCACTAAGAAAGAAAGGCCGGGGCGAGTTCTTCCAGTTCTAAGAGTTTGCCTCTGGTACTTTACTCTGTTCTCTGCTTTTCTGATACCCATTGGTTCTAGCATCGAGTAATTTATAGTTTTCAAGAGTGTTCTGTGGTTCCTGGAAAGAAAATTCTTCAGAAAACAAAGGGGTTTGGCTCCAGAGTTTTGTCCCAGAGAGGGTACTGTAACCCCAGGAATCTCGCTCTCTATGCATTTCCATTTTTACAAAAATCTCAATTCAGAAGGAATTTTTTGGCCCTTTCCTTGACACCTCCAATGACAAATGGAATCGCCAGACGCTGGCTAATCATCTTAGAAGCCATTTGTTTTTTGTTGTTACATAAGGAAGATCGTACGACATGGGTAAAAGGGTAAAGCAGAATCCCCTAAGTTTTGTCTGACTGCATGTTAAAAGAAAGGAAAAAAATGCCAAGACTATTCAAGTCTTGAAGGTTCTTTAGGTATGCAGGGCTAGAATTGGCCATTGTAACTTTCAAAGAATCTAATTAAATAGTACTGAAATAAAAATAAATATTTCTTTCCTCCTTTTCTTTCTTTTCTTTTATTTAAAAGGAAACTGATTATATATATATATGTATATTTACATATATAATACACACATATATATGTGTCTATCTGTACTTTTTTTTTTGAGGCAGAGTCTCACCATGTAGCCCTGGTTAGCCTGGATTCACTATGTAAACCAGGCTGGCCTCAGACTCATAGGGATTGGCCTGCCTCTGTCTCTCTAATGCTGGGATTAAAGATGAGCTCTACCATGCTGGGTGGAAATGGATTATATTGTAAAGAACAACCACTAACATTAGCTCAAAATAAGATTGTGGTTTTGCAACTTCATCATGGATTCTTTACTCTAGTTATGCAACCACATACTTGCTTCTAGAAAGAGGGTAATACCACAGATAATAAAATTTAGAGGGAGGGAGGGAAGGAGGGAGACAGGGAGAGAGATAGAGATAGAGAGAGAGAGAGAGAGAGAGAGAGAGAGAGAGAGAGAGGACATAGCCATGGGAAAAGCAGAGTCACAATTATGATTCTGCTTACATTTTCATCATCAAGTCTTGATGCTGTAGGTGGGCTGATCAAGCTCATTCTGTAAAAAGGATTGGCTGAGCCTGAATCCACCGCAGAGATAGGAATAATACTCAAACAACATCAGCCATATGCAAACTTTACATTTTCATTTACTGTGGCCACACACAATGTTATTAAGGGCAATATGTCTTACTTCAGTTAAATACTACTTTTAATAACAAAACTATAGAGCAAATCCTAACTCAGAGTTTGCCAGTCACTTGCCCATAATAATAATGACCAATAGATGAGGGCGGGTTATCCTTGGTCCTTGGGATCTTATGAAGAGTGGGAGGCACAGACTACTGTCTTCATAGATAAGTAGTTCACTTAGGGAAGGGCAGGGGTGATGTGTCCTGGAAGCAACAAACAGCAAACCCCAGGGGTCTCAGGTCTGCCATCCACTTCCTCACTGTGCTTTTGAAACCTGTCCTTGGGCAGTCCGAATCCCCAAGTGAGCGAAAGAGACAGGCTAAGGAAGTTCTTAGATTGTTTATTTCTCAAATGAATTCTTAAAGTGATAGATTGTCTGAAACCATGGGAACTAGTCTCTCCTTTTGCGGAAATGGGTTTCTCCACACGGCATGTTACTCAGGGCTCGCGTGCTGTTTAGCCACCTGTGGAGGAAGGTGAGGGCTACAGCTATTTCGTGATGCCCAGACCTAGTGGCAGTTCCCCGGTCATCTCGAGGGGAATGGCAGAGGGGACCATCTGGGAAGCCTAGCTCACATCTTTGCTATTCCTTTCTTCATTTTTTTTCTTATTTACATATTAAAGATTAAAAATGACTCATTTTGTGCTCAATAAAAATGAAACTACTTGAGGGGGGAAAAAAACAGAAATAAAAATGTCATTTCCCTCTAATCGTAATAAATATATCTTCAAGCCAAGAAATGAACAAAATAACAGATTTATCCACAAACGAGCTAAATAGGACTAATTTTTTTGTCTCTGCGCTGCAATCTTCCAGGCTGACTTATTGTTGACACCTTTTCTGAGCTAGTTCCCAGAGAAGTTGAGGATTGATGTGGTGGGTCATAGGATATGGTTCTTGAAGCTATATTCTATGTGAATATAGATAAGTCTTTTATCGATTTGTGATAATATTATGAGCTTCTTGGTAAATAAAGTTTTCTCCCATTAAAATCATCTAACACATCCCTGTTCCATCTTAGACGTGTATCAGGATTCTTTTTCTAAATTCCTTCCCTTTGGTTTCACTAAATACGTGGCTGTCCAGTTTTGGGCACCGATAACAATGTATTTTGAGGGCCGTTCATCCTGTTTAGGTTAAAAAATTTTTTTCCTCAATATTCTACAGTTCCCCAAAACTGAAGAAAAGAAGGTTTTAAGAAGCCCAGGAATGTGTCACTCCAGTCAGACTGTGTGGAAGAATTTAAGATCTTTCTTCATCTTTCAACATTTTTCATATCGAAAAACATTTTTAAAAAAGTGGAGAAACCTACATGTCAAGGTCACCCGGAACCTTCTCTTACTGTGGGGACACAGAGAGAAACACAGATGCAAGAGTAAGCGACCGGGCACGGGATAGGGACAGTTAAAGTGTACAGCACCATCTTTGATACAGTGGGGGTGTTATGGTGACCCCCATAGGTCAGAAAGACTGTTGTAAGGAATATGGTCATTGCAAAGAGACTTCTCAAAATGATCCCCTCTTCGAAAATAGATGAATTTGATCAGAAAATGTCCATGAAGAAAACAATATAAAACTCTACATTTGCGGGGTGTGTGGAAACAAGGCCTGTGAACTGGCTTGTCTAAATGTGGCGAAGCACTATGGATGCTGAAGACATTGGTGGTCTGAGGTCCTTAGAAAATCCTATAAAGGGTTCATTGGGTAAACCATAGAAAGAGAGAGAGAGCCAGCTGCTGACTGGCAGTGATGAATCAGTCCCTACACTTCAGCTGGGACAAGCGCTGGGTTCTTCACTTCAACTTCGTTTCGGTTTTAACAGAAGGAAACCACAATACTGTAATCTGGAAGCTTATGTAAGGCAGCAAAGAAAAAAAGCGTCATCCTAGAACAGCCAGATTAAGGTAGGTCCACTTTTTGGCTACGCTAGCAACCAGCTAGAGCCCACAGCAGTTTGTCACACGAGATATAAAAACAAAGATCCACACAGCAAAGGAGGCAGGTGAGAAGCCAGGGGCGTGGCAGTGTGTGTGTTGGTGTGTATGTGTATGTGTGTGTGTGTGTGTCTACGTTAGAGGAACACACGAAACCAAACCGAAACCCCCTGGTGCAGATGGGTTTGAGTCCAGTCAAGTCAATTAAGGCTACTTAGATAACCAGCTGCTATGAAGAGTTCACTCCAATCCAGCAGTACGGCACTGATTCACTCTTGAAGACACAAGGGAAGGTTTAGAGGAAGAAGTAAGTTCTTGGAGGGGGGGAATGAAGCACACACATGCACGTTGTTTCCCAAGTGAGGAGGAAGGAAAGATGTGAGTGAGAGATCAAAAGCAAATCCAACTGCGAGGCAAGGCAGGTGTCTGCTTCCAGTTCACAGTATCGCAGTTAGTGGTACAGTGAGGTCTATTTAAGAGGCGGAGAGTAGAGAGGCTGCCCGGAAGAAGGGGGAGGAGAAAGAAGTGGTCACATGACAACACAGCATTGACAGCGCTTTTTCTTTTGGGTACCTGGGGCCGGCTCTGTGGCCAGGCTCTCTTCCTTGCCTTCCGGGGACGAGGGTTCCGTGGTGTCTGACACCGGCCTCCCGGACACCAGCTCGGCTGCGTTCCCATCGATGGTGGACACGTCTGTCACTGTCTTCTCTCTTAGCGACTTCTCATCGTCTTCATCGATCAGGACTAATTCGGCCTTGATGGTTTCGTCGTAGCCTAGCACCTTTTTGGTCTCCTCCTCATCCTCGATGTTTTGGTAGCCCATAAAAATCATGGTGACGGGTTGATCCAGGTTTGCCTCGGGCCCTTCCGTGCTGCGGGACGGGGCCTGTTGCGCGGGGTTTTCCAAAGGGTGATCTTTCCTGGACTTGTGCACCATTTCTAACTTGGCTTCCTTGCAGAGCATGTGTTCCTTGGGATGGCCGAGGCTCCCATCTGCAACAACAGTCCTTTCTGACACGTGTCCTCTCAGGCTTGATTGTCCAGCCTTCTGAATAAGCTCTTCCACGTCCTTTGCGCTTAATTTGTGGACTCCGTTTTCTACCACGGTGCCTCCTGAGTGCACCTCATATACTACTTTGGTACCATCATCATAGACTTTGACTCCTCTCTGATGGACCCCCTCTGGGCCAATGGTGGATGCAGAGAGAATCTTGGTCTCTCCAGTTTGTTTGTCTTTCTCCACATTAATTTCCATGGCGTATATAGCTTGAATGAAAACAAGAGAAAGGAAGTGCATGTTACAACAAAAAAAAAGCCAGTGAATGGTTAATTGCCAAACAGACCAAAAAAAAAAAAAAAAAGTGGTTTGTGCCCTTTCTATGGTAACCACCAAGCATCCTGAGAGTTAGCGTGAGGTGTGAAGTGTGGGCAAAGCCGCTTGTGTATGTTCTTAACACAGAAGCTTAATACCCTGGGAAGACAGATGCACACGGTCATCATCTCTCAGTGAACTCAGGCTTCTTAGGAAACTGCTAAGAGAGACTTCAGATCTAACAGGACAGAAGGATGGGAAAGCCGGCAACATGCAAAAATGATCTTGACTGAGATCTGCCTAGGCTTATAGACAATTTCAAAGATGTGCCCACGCTCCAGAAACTTACAGCTGTTTTCCGACTCTGTTGTCAAACGTGAGCCTATTTTCTGCTCTATGTTCCCCTGTATTGCTGAGGGAGAAGATGCCGAGTGTGTTGCAGATGGGACATAGCTGTCCCCTACTAAACTGTAACCGGCTCTTCTGCGAAAACTGAAAGATTAGGACAGCACTGGTACTGAGTGCTCTGAGATTACTCCAGTCCCTTGACAGAACTTCTAAAGAAAGAGCTAGTGAAAGAACAGGTCGTCATGGCACGGGAGATAGACATAGAAGCTGAGGATCATGTCCTAGAAGGCCTCCATCCTCTCTTATCTGTACAGTGCTAAGGCTCATGATTCTGCCCCATTATATTTTCTCTTCTGTTGTCTTTTTAATTTCTGTTCCACTCCACATTGTGCCTGTCGCCCGCCACCACGAGACTCTCTTTTTTCCTAGGCCGAGGGAGAGTGTCACCCAAGGGACCAGACTCTCCAACTATCTCACATCCTGAGATATGGTTTGGTATCCCAAAATACCAGCTCTCCCATGTCCTACACCCTCTTGGGACAGTCAACGTGTGTGTCCGTTCCTTCACAGGCTCCCTGTGAGACACATGCTGTGGACAGAGCTGGGTAGCAGACCCACGGAGCCACCCGGCTGCAGGCGCCTTCACCTGGTATCTAGACACACTGGGCTCAGCAGTGTCTTCTCTCAACTCCTCCCTCCTCTGGGTGAGGTGACACCAGAACCGCAGCTTAGTCGCTCAGTCTTTTAAGCCAGAAGCCTTGAATCATGTCTGACCTATCCTTTCCTTTCTAATTGCTCACATCCAGTCACTGAGAGGATCTGCTTCAGGGATTCCCATCCATGTCTCCAGCACTACCTCTTCCTCAGTCCAGACCACTCTGCTCAGCACAGCAGCCACGTTCCAGGTGTTCGTGACTCTCCTGTTTTCCTACTCAAGTCCTGAAGACTACACATTTGGACAGAGGGCCAAAGGCAGATGGGGCCTGTTTTTGTATGGCCTGGAGGAAGGCTAGCTTTGTCTCTCTCTTTTTTTAAAACGTTGTATAAAATGTAGGAAGCCATTTGAGAGGAGGAGATGGGAGGGTTAGGGATTCAAGGTCGTTCTCCACTGCATAGAGGGTTACATGAGACTCTGTCTCAAGAAGAAAAAAGGAAAGGAGGAAGGAAGGAGGCAGAGAAAGAGGAAAGATAAGAGGAAGGGGAGAAAGAAGAGGAAGAGAAGGAGAGGAGGGGAAGAGGAAGGAAATGAAGGGAAGGAAGGAAAGAGAAATGGAGGGAGAGAAGGAGGGGGAAGTGGAAAGGGAGGGAGAAAAAGACAGAGAGTCACAGAGAAAGAGGCAGAGGCAAGGGGAGGTGTTACTAACAGAGACCATATGTGGTTCACAGAGTCTCCAGTCTTTATGAGCAGACCATTTATTGGAAAAGTCTGCTGAGCCTGAGTTACCCTTCTCAGAAACCTGCTCTTCTTGTCTGTTAAGAAGTTGGCTAAGCACCAACTCCCTGGCTTAGAGTCCTGCTCCTGTCAGTCTGTCTACAGCCTTCCTTCCTCCTCATCTCACAGGCTGTCTCTTTCCATATGCACTGGCTACAACAAACCCCACGTCATGCTCAGGACGCTACCCAGCCTCCTCCTGGGCCTGTGGTCCTCCTCCCTAACCTTCTTTCTTCCATTCTCCTCCAGTAATCTTCTAGGACCTCAGGCCACATACCTGCTCATCAATGCCTGAACCCCTGCCTCTTTCAGAATATGTACGACCTGTTAAGAAGCCCCCAGTTACCCTTTCAGCTGTCACGTCGTATCCCTCCTTCCCTCTCATGTGCAACCGGATCACTCCATCCCACATCTGAAGTTCCCCATTTCAGGGTCCCCCGCCACACCCTCTGCACTTTCTACACATCCAAATTCAACACATCCATCAGTGTCAAGATCCACTGCCTCTCCTCCCGGATGCTTTCTCCGAACCTCCCATCTGAGTCACCTCTCTCTTCTTAAGACTCTCTGAACACTTTCTAAACTTCTCTGAGGACACTGAACGACTTCTCCCCAGCAGTGTGTTTGTATGGCTTTGAACTCCAAACCTTCCCAAGTGCTGAGATTATAGCGTGCACCACCTCTAGTATTTGTAGGCATGATTTATCAGATTCATAGATTTTTTTTTTTTTGGGATACCTGCCTACCATCTTTGTGTGATCTTCCATTGCCAGCGTCCTCCCCAGAACCTTTATATAGAGCGGTCTTCCCCAGCCACAAATACTTGGTATAATAGGACACCAAAGAAAGGTTCACACAGCAATGTTTGTAACAGTTTAAGAAATCCGAAATAACATTGTTCCAGCTGTTTGCACGATAAGATACAATCTGTTCAAGGTCGACACTGAGCTAAAATGATCCAGAAGAAAAATCCAAGTCCTAGCTTTCACAATATACATTTTGAACACTTTAGTTGCTTGGTATAAAGATAATGAGTTTTTCATGAGACTGTGGGAGGCCAACAGATATTTGTCGCAGAAGTACATGGGTTCATACTCAAAGACTGTGATATGTAAAAGGATGTTTATCTCAGTGATGTCCTGATTTTACACAAAGCATATGATCAGACAAATAAAATGAAATGGGTATTTACAATTTTACATGGACTCCAAAGCTTGTTTTTTTTAATATTACAATTGAGTTAAAATTCATATTTGGGTTAAAGTATTATACCTTATTACTATCAGCATAATGATTTGTGGTGTAGGTAGAATATTGAAATATCTCCAAACTTCCAGTGACATGTGAACATAATGATCTATTAGCCTGCCATCAGTACAGGGTATGGAACAAAATGTATCCTGGTGTGGCAGGATATGAATAATTAGCATGGGGATATTTAGAGACGTTCCTCTCTCTGCCCAGAACGCCCTCATAATTTGCCCGTTATTACCGCTTCTCCGCCACTCTGCATGCAGCTCCTTACACCTTTGCCTGCTCCTGGAACTAGAGGGTGGCTGGGAGGGAAAGGATGCCGAGTTGTTCGTTTCCGAGAAGGAGATGCAAGCCCACAATAAAGAGAGGAAAGAGTTCAGTGGGAGGGAAGGTAAAAGCTGGGGTGATACAGACAGAGGTGGTGAATGAAGTTGGGGTACTGGGGAGACAGCGGATGATGGAACCTGAGAACTACCGCCAAGTGGAGGTATGAATTAGTCAACTGGTAGAAGACCAAATCTCAAATTCCATTTCAAAAATCTATATGATGCCGGATGGTGGTGGTGCATGCTTTTAATCCCAGCACTCAGGAGGCAGAGGCAGGCAGACCTCTGTGAGTTCGAGGCCAGCCTGATCTACAGAGTGAGTTCCAGGACAGCCGGAGTTTCAACAGAAAAACCCTGTCTTGAAACAACAACAACAAAATCCATACGATGCTCAATCTGACCTCAAATTTGCTTTGCAGCCTCACCCTCAGAATACTGGGATTACAGGCATGGACTACTACATTGGCATCTCATTTTTTTTTTTTTTTTGCATGTCATTTTAAATGTTATTAAATGTCACATGACACTGGGACAGAACCACACAGGAGCATAATTTCATTAGGTGTGTATATGTATATTTATAAAATATTGTACATGATCAGTTCAATGTTTCTAGAATTAAAAGCACAGAATACCTTATGTATGTTATGACTTAGATTCATTATGTTATGAAATACAATATCCACATTTTTTTTTCTTTCAGGTAAAAAAATAAGGCTTCAAAAGGAAGCATAGATCTTTTTTTTTTCTTTTTTCGATTTCTTTCTTTCTTTTTTTTTTTTTTTTTTTTTTTTTTTTTTTGTGGTTCATCAGGGATGTGGCCCCCAATTTCTTTCTGCATTTTCTCTTCGTTGGTAAAGAATGAGAAGGAGGGCGGAGATGAGCTAGTAGGATCTCATCGCTTCATTTTTACCTTCATTTCCCCCACTTCTGTCAGTGTTAGGAATTGAACCCAAGGCCTTACGCATGCTAAGCACGTGCTCTGTCACTGGGCCACAGCTCTACCCCAAATGATTATTTTAAGGTTTATTCATTCGTATTTTATGTGTATTGGTGCTTTGCCTACATGTACGTCTGTGTGCGGGTGCCAGATCCCTTGGAGTTACAGGAAGTTGTGAGCTGCCATGTGGGTTCTCTGGAAGAACAGCCAGCGCTCTTATCCTCTGAACCATCTTTCCAGCCCCTAATTTTTTTTTCTTCTTTTTTTTTTGAGACAGGGTCTTGCTATGTAGCCCACTTTGCCTCCAACTTTCCATCCTTCCTCCTCAGCCTCTTGAGTTATGGGATTTCAAGTGGGTACCGCCACACCGGGTAACTTTTTGGGAGTTTTTGTTTTGGTTTGTGTGCTACTGAAGGAGTAACTGTTCTAGAGCACCCGGGATTGAGCTATGGCCTTTTGCACTCTAGACAAATGTTCTACTTGGCTATATGTGCAGTCCTCTTTGGATTTTTTGAGACATAGTCTCGTATAGTCCAGGCTGGCCTCATAGTCACTATGTAGCCCAGCATGACCTTGAACTCCTGAATCTCCTACCTGTACTTCCCAAGCACTGGGATGACAGATGGGTACCACCATACTTGGCCCCCTGACCTCTTTTACTTTTGTTTTGAGACAGGGTCTCACTCAGTTGCTCAGGCTCTCCTTGAATTCTTAAACTTTTTGGCTCAACCTCTCCAGCCTTGGGACTACAGGCTTGTGCCACCAGGCATGACGGCATTTGTATATGTATTTGGTGTACACAATTTTTAAACGTCATTGTGCCAAGAAATTTATATGTAAAACCTCTCCCTTCTAGCATGCCTCCTTCTCTAGCTACAAGAAGGACCTCCAGTTGGCCTGACATTCCTTAAGCCTCCCCATGTGAAGGCTTCTCACAGTTTCCAGGAAAAGGACCTGGTGGGTGGGAGACATGAGATTCAAGACAGCTTAATGAACATCTCACTGAGAGGCTGCTTATGACCTAGAAGTACACTTTTAGTGCATGATATATTCAACTGTTGATTTCCAAACCATGTACATTGTCATCAGTAAGAGTGGAGCACATAAATCAGTTTTATGTCTTCCACTAATTCAGTCAGACAACTGGGTAGTCTGTCTGTTTTACTGATAAAGAATAAGGGCAATGTGACTGGATTCTTTCAAAGAACACAAACCAGTGGCTATTTTGGTGCTTCGATTTGGAGCCTAAGTTCTTGTACCCCCACATCCAAATGACAGAAACCTTTGTGGTGGCCTCTGGCTTTGGGGGAGCCCAGAGAGGTGGGTCTGAGCAGCGAATAATTCTTTGTTCTGATTCAGACCCATTCCTGGGCTTCTCTTCACCTCTGGCGAACAGAAAGCAACTGTAAGGGTGTAACCTGCCTATAACAGAGAGAACAGGAGCACCTGACACCTGTGGGGAGGAGCAACCAGCAGGATCCTGCTTCAGAATCAGTCCAAGCACACAAACAGAACGGTGACCCAAGAGGGTGGAAAATTCCATCATGGTGCAATCCCTTGATTCAGGCTTGAACTCCTAGCTCACTTCCTTTGCCTCTCCTGGGAGAGGGAGGAATGGCCAAGGTCCGTGTGCAAGCAGAAGCATCACACGCCTCACTGTCATTTACCAGTTTGACGGGAGGTGTCTAAAGACACAGAAAGACAGTGGATCTGAACATGTGCCCAGGTCATACCCATCTTTGAGCTTTATCATTCCTCATTTACATAGAGCCTGGGTGGCTCAGGAACCAGTGGTGTGTAAAGTTCACAGGAGAGTAGTAGGCAGATCGTTACAGTCACTCACGAGGGAGGATGTTGAGCTGGGGCCATCCTGCCTGAAGGGCCCTTAGTAAACATCACTGAACCTCTCACAGGCAAGCTATGCCTATGCATGGCTTACTGATCAAGTACACATACACGTGGTCTTATCCCTCTGAGCACATGGCTATCGATATGCACGTGCATTCCTACCTTCTCTTGAGGTTGGACATGTAAGACTGGATATTGTGATATCAACAATGAAAACTAGGGGATTAATTCAGAGTGGATTTTTCCTCTCATCTCAAAGGTCAATCTCTTACACTTAAAAAACCAGGAAGGAAAACGTTTTTGACCCAATTGTTTTCTCAAGAGACCTTAGTATTCTACAGCACAGTAGGGTGGTTACAATGTGTCAGTTGCATGTAAATAGCTAAATCAGTAACTAGCGGGCAATTACGAAAATGACAGTTTACAACGATTTATCATATTTTATAAAGAAACAGAAGGGAGAGATTCAAAGTTTTCCAATATGAAAAAAAAATGGTCAACACTTACGGAATAAAAATATTGATGTTCCTGATTTGATTATTACATATTTCATACCTATCCTGAATTTTCACATTGTACCCCATAAATGCACACAATTATTCTATATCAATTAAAATAATTCAAACACCTATAAATAAATAGATAAATGTTAACAAGTGTGTTATGTCGATGGGTAACAAAGACAAAGCTAGTTTCTTATCTCTGGCTTCACTCCTTTTTGGTTAAGGAAAGCAAGCCAGGCCGAACAGTTCCAAGAAGCACATTATAGAGGAGACACAGAGCTCCAGCGAGTCAAATCTGGAAACCCATCCAGCACCCTGGGCTATGGCTGCTCTGGGCTTTGAGCACAGGGTCTCAATTCCCTTCCCCAGTGGTTTCGCCTCAAGACCCCAGGTGTCACAGAAGATGCTGGAAGTTGGTGCTCAGAGTTATGAGTTTTACAAAGGAGAGATGGTAGGTTCCATAGGAGTGTGACACTCGGGATAACTTAACTCTAGGGACAGTTTTCAACGAGCAGAGGCCACCAAGTGTTAGTATGGAACTGTCACACTGAAACTGTACAATGGAACCTCATTTTTGTTTTAGTTCAAAGTCTCCAGAAAGATTAGCTAGGGGATAAAGTACATCTAGATCACAGAGACACTGTGCTTCTATGGACAAGACGCAACCATGTGCTCTGGGTGCTGGGACAGTCATCAGGTCTTGATGACTGATCATGCCCATAAAAGTGCTGATTGAAGGTTACCAGGAACCAAGAGATCTCTAACTGTGTATGTAACCTCAGTGCCCTGACTTTGGTTGCAACGGGCAACATTTTTATCCATAGAACGACGAAAACTAATGTCTGCTTTTGATAGTTGAGGTGGAAATCAACTGAGAAGAAAAGTCAGGTTGGGAGGTACCATAACCGTGAACTATGACGCCCTAACGACAGAGAAGGGATTTTCTGCTCTGAGAATGGTTAAGGCCTTGGATCAAATCTGATGCAGAAGCATGACATGCAAACACAAGCACTGCTGAGTTGGAGGTGAGAAAGAACACTAGGGGTCTAGTTGTCAAATCGTGACACCGTCCCCTTCGCTCCTTCCCGCTGTGGCTCTGGAAAGGCCCCGACACTCAGGAGAGAGGACTTACCCAGAGGAAATGTTAATGGTCATACCAGTTGACAAAGGGCAGAGACATGTATGTAGCTCCTCTTTATTTTTCTTTTCTGAGAGTAAGAAATTAAAGCATTGTGTGGGGCTTGGGGAGATGGCTCGGTGGGAAAAGTGGTAGGTTCATAAGCATGAGGACCTAAGTTTGGATTCCCCAGCATTGACACAAAAAATGAGGTGTGGCAGCGTGTATCTCTAATCCTAGGGCCGGGAGGCTGAGGCAGAAGGATCGCTGGGATCTGTTGGTCAGCCAGTCTAGCTGAACCAACGACTACAAGGTTTAGCACAAAACCTGTGTCAAAAAATAAGACAGAGGGTGACCGAGGAAGACACATGATGTTTGGCCTCTATGCACATCTGAATACACACGTGCACCCACCCAGACAAAAGCATTCTGATGGTTCTTCTATATGAAATGCATGGAAACAATTGAGGGGAACAGGCCAGACCACACGCTGAAAGTATAGTCTTTCAATTACAGTCGAAAGCATTCAGAAACATTGCCTGCCATGGCAGTGGTGCCGAGTGGGGCGACCCATTAGAACAACACCGAAGCTTCACTTTGGACAGGGAAGCTCAAAGGTAACCGTGACTGACACCACAGCCTGCACTACCACGCCCTTTGAGAGAGAATCTTGGTCTACCCAGAGTACACTGGAAGGCTCTGAGTACTGCACTTTTGGAAGACTGGAGACAAAGGGAGGTGTGTTCCTGGGAGACAGGTGAGACTTGTGGAAGTTTTGTCAAAGCAATCAAGAGACTGTGATGTCATGGAGGGGTTCCAGGTACAGAATAAGGACTGAAAAGTGGAGGATAAGATAGAAAGATGACAGTCCTGTAGTAATACATCAATGCTGGGGCTCACCGAGAGGGACAAGGAAGCATATTTCATAACTTCAAACCCTGCCAGACCTCAGCAGAGGGAACCACCGTCCTGGCCAGTGCTTTCAGAACTCCTTAGACATTCTACTGACAGCACATGCAGATCATTAACAATCAAGCATCCGCCATATGAATCCAACACCTGCAACCAATACAGAATGCCCTAGACCTAGGATAACCCCTCACCCAGCAGTGCATGACACAATTTCAAACGTGACTAAAAATAAACTTCCCCAACACAGTCCTACGGGGGAAGTGTTCTGATAAAACCAGCAGGAGACAGAATGGGCCGCTTGGAAGGAGGTTAAGCTCTGATCCCCCAAGTGTATGACTGTGGCTTGAGGGCTCCCGAGATTCTGTTTAGATAGGGGCTGGAATCGGGAAAAATCCATGATTCTAAACACATTTCACTTAGACAGAATCCAAAGCCTTCCAAACTCTAAGCAATCAGACTATGGTAATAATACTCAACAGAGACATGCAAATGGCCTGAGGTCATGTGGATTTCTGAGAAGCCCGTTCCTAAAGCAAGATGGGTCGTTCCTGGGAGAACTCGAGTGACAAACGCTACTGGTAAGTATGATGCACACTCTGTGCGGTCACTGTCAACCACGACTGAAAACGAACGTGAACAGCCCGTTCCAGAAACAGCTCTGCAAACCAGCTGACGACGTGACATTCAATTCCTGTGGTAGCTGCGTCTCTATGCAACTATGTCCCTAGCTAATAAATGTGGATGTAAATGTATTTTGTAGAAGGCTCTGATCACATTATACTTTGGAAAATGCATTTTTTAAAATCTGGGTCATGACGCACACATGGTCTCCTCACATTGGAAGCGTGCCAAGTTGGAAGAGGAGGTATATTCTTAATCTGGGGCTTCAACTGTATGGGTGCATTACCATTGAACTTTATACTTTACACTGCTCAGGAATCAGTGCTGCCCCAATTACCTCCCCCACCCCCCCAAGACAAGGTCTTTCTACATAGCCCTGGCTGTCTTGAAACTCACTATGTAGACCAAACCCACAGGAATCTGAAATCCTTCTGCTTCTGCTTCTGACGTGCTGGGGTTAAGGATGTTCACCACCACACCCAGCTTCTGTTTCTATCTCTTGACATGAATTCTCACACACCCCATCTATGGGCTGACTGGCCCTTTCGTGGGATCACACTTCATGTCTTTTGAGGAATAGAACTTCTTGCCACAAACTGCCAGGATCCACCAGCACCAAGTTTGTAGTAACAGGTAGGAATTCATTTGACTTTTCAACATCTGTTACCCGAGTTGACCTTAGACACAAACCCTGGGGCACTCAAGAGTCCCCAGCATGGCTGCTAGTAAGACCTTCATAGAGCAACTGTAAGCTTTGGGTTCTAGCTTGCCTCTCTCTCCTCTGGCTGTTCAGGGCTGGGGACCTGTCCTGGGTGTGGCCAGATGCCACTCACAGCCCCACCCAGCTCTAGAATTCTTGTCAAAGCAATATGTAAGGAACTGTTGAGAGATGCCTATTGGACATTGAACTTTAGTTAGCAGATAGGCCAGCTGTGTCAGTGACTAGATTTTTCTTTTGCCTTATGTTAAAATAAGGGAAGATTTTTTTTTTTTTTTTTTTTTTTGCTTCAGAAAATATTCGGGTTGACCTACATAAGGTTTATTCTGGTTTAAAAGCCCATGATTATTTTATTTTATTAACTATGTCTTTATGAGACTTATTTGAAACATGACTTTATCTAGACTGGATAAATCAAAACCCGATGCTCACATTGAATTCACCTGCACACCACTAACTCCGGACGACTCGTCCTTTCTCTCAGCCCTGCCCCATGTTTCTGAGTAGCGCAGAAGGGTCGGTGGAAGGATTTACTGTTTGTGTCCTTGTGTTCTGATCTCTGGGGCACATTTCTGAGCATGGCTCTTCATATTCTACACTCACAAGAGGAGAGTCTGTACAATGCAGCACTGTCAGAAACATTAGTGAGAAGCACACATTCTTTACATTTCTGCTTCCCCTCTCCCGAAGGTCCCCCAGCAATTAAGAACTCCAGAAAAGTGAAGGCTTAGGGGTACATATTTATACTATGAGAAGTGCCCGATTCTCAAAAGATTCTTACAATAGATTGATATGCTTTGCAAATAGTTCCCACCCAGCCTCCACCATAGCTCTTTCAGAATATGCAACCTCGATGAAGAAAGTAAAAAACCCCGGTGACACAGTACATATTAACCTTAGGACCAGAGATAGATACAATGACCACAAATACTAGAAAAATATGTACCCTTCCCACTAAAGCTGGGGGCTGGGAGAGACAGTGTCCCACATTTTCTTTAAACTTGCTCCTACTAGTCCTCAGTTACGGATAAGGCCAGGGCCTGCCCTGTGCGGCCGATGTCTGTGCCACGTCTGAGACTGGGCTAGGAGGAGCTTCCCTGTGTGAGGACATCAGGATGTCCATCTCACAAACCAAGCTCAGAGAAGCACAAGCCCCCTGGACAGTCCTGGTGTCAGAGCCAAAGGGTCCCAGGACTTACCAGCCTCTCTGCTGGTCGCTTCCCACCCTGGTGATGGATCTGCTGTAGGTGAACAGATTGGCAGGTCAGGGAGCTGAGGGGAAATGTAACTTGCTGCATCTGGTGGCAAGAACCAGGGAATACAACAAACGCACTGTTGGGAGCCCAGTGGGTTCACTGCCCAGACAGCAGCTTGCCTGCCCTACATAATGGCCCACAGAGGTGGCCACTGAACAAGAGAATCAGAGTCAACAAAGCCGAACGTTTGCCCAGTGGCTGGAATTAGCGCAGTAGCTGAGGCAGTTGGGATCCTGGCCAGGGAGCTCAACCTCCAGGACTGTCTGAATATGGGAAGAGTCATCAGAACACTCAGAGTCCAGGACAATAAGCCCAGACAGTGGAACGGGGAGCAGAGGTGGGCCAGTTACTCGAGGCATTATAAACTTGGTACTACTGACCAAACATGGGGCATCACCCCGAAATGTGCTTTGAACAGTGTGTTCCCCTTTTTCTCTTACTATACTAGATTACTCTTTGTTCCCTTGCAATGCTGGGGCTGAGTCCAGTCCCTTGTACACGCTAGACAAGTCTGATACACTGACACCCTCCGGTAGAGAAAAGTAACAGTGGCTACTCCCGAGTTTCCAGCCCCATTGGACTGCTTCATTCATCTGAAACTACCCAAAACCCGACTGTATTCCCTATCACCAAAAACTGTTTTCCAGAGACTTTGAAGTCATCTTTGAATACTATATTTTAATCTGAAACACCTCTTCTTGAGAAAGTGAAGTATTTTGTTTGTTTTTGTTTGTTGTTGTTTTGTTTTTTGTTTTTTTTGTTTTTTGGATACAGGGTTTCTCTGTTGTAACTCTGGTTGTCCTGGAACTCACTCTGTAGACCAGGCTGGCCTCAAACTCACAGAGATCCGCCTGCCTCCGCCTCCCGAGTGCTGGGGTTAAAGATGCGGGCCACCACCGCCTGGCTCGAAAGTGAAGTTTTTAAAAAATCAGTTACTGTGCTACTGGACAATAACAAGAGTCTGACTCACTTGCAGCCTCCAAATACTAAGTACAAAGAACTAGTTTTCGAAGTGGCTCTATGGCTATCAGATTATCCTGCAGTTTTCTTCTGGTAAAAAAAGAAAATTAAACACATAAATGATTTTTGAAAATCATAAAAATTATATCACAACCATAGCTGTTTACATTCTTGGTTTAGATGATGTCTTTAGAATTCACTGCCTGATGAATCCCAAACAGCTAAATGCAAATGCCTGCAAGGGTTTGCTCTGACTTTCCTCTTTGCGTTCCTTCCCAAATTATTAGCACTATTATGTGTTCCCTCTCTAACTCTTCGTGCCCTTCCTGGCCACCATCATCACTTTTCTGAAACACTAAAGCCGAGCATCACTCCTACGTGTCCCCAGGGTCGTCCCTGTGCAATCTGCTCTGCGCATGGCATCCTACGAATCCTGAGTGCTCCCCCTCCTCCCCATCACTCCCAGGAGAAAGCCACGTCTTCCAGGTTAAGAACATCTGCATCTGCACCACAGCACCGTACTGTTACAGAGTATGATTCTTAGCTGTCTCTCCTTTCCTATTAGATTAGAAAACACAATGTCAACAGAGACTGCTCGGCTCATCACGACTTCCTTGGGGCCTAGCCCAGCACCAAGTGTGTATTCAATGTGTATTGTTAAGTGCGTTAAATCAGCTCATTTGTAGTATAGATACAAAGACCATCCACGGAAGGATCTAGAACCTAAAGCAAAGCGGAATGTAAGGTCACAGTGGGAGGAAGATTCTGAGTGAGTTGAGAATCAACCCACTCTGAAGGTTTTTAAATGATGCTATTTCCAAAATATAATTTCTTCATATGTGAGTGACGAATGTGTTTAATATGTATTCAGCTTAGTCAATCCACTGTTTTTTGCTACATAGAGACTGTAGAGAACATTAATCTATATTAAATCAATACGAAGTTTTGAAGACAGGAATCTGTGGCACGCCTACCAACTGTATTCTGTAGTTTATGTAGTCCCCGGTTGAATCAATAAAATACAAATGCGTGGAAAGTGGGGAACCATCAAATACATTCTCCAAGCTGCAAACAGAGCTTTTGGAGACATAGTCATTCAGAAGACTGCTTTTTATACACACTAAAGCACACTTCAGAATTCATCCCATGATTTTGCAACTTCAGTTCAACGCTGCCAAGTGAGCTGACAGCTCAGCAGAGGAACCGTGGCTGGACTCGGGAGGGGGACCATCAGCTGTACTTGCATGGGCACTTTGACAAGTCCACTTAGGAGGCGAGACACGAAGGGGACGAACGCTGTCAGGTATGCCAAGAAATCAGAAGAGAAAAGGAAAGTCCTGGGGGGAGACAAAAAGAACTGGGCATTCCCCAGAGAGAAGCAGGAAGCAAAGACGGAAGGTAGTAGAAAGATGGACTCTGCATGATGCTACTGCTGTACGTGCATTGTGGTTAAGTCAGAGATCTAGCAACAGCAGCCACTCATCAGCGCACATAGCTAAGTCCCGTGTCTCTGCACTGAAGATCCCTCCATCACCCCAGGCTCAGCATCCTCCTAACAGAATCTGTACTGCTGCTCATCTGCAGCTTCTCTTGTATTCTGTCTGTGGCTTACTGCCTACGGTTCACTCAGGATGCTGGATGGTAGCCTGGACTCCTCCCACTTTTGGCATTCATCCTTTGACTATTCCACATCTCATCTCTGCCCTAACTTACATGTGTGTGTCTCTGTGTGTGTGTGTGTGTGTGTATGTGTCTTGAGTGTATTCACATCTGTGTATACAGAGATGCATCCACAGAGGCCGGAAGAGGTTGTCAGGTGCCCTCCTCTATCCCTCTCCATTTCTTCCCTTGAGGCAAGGTCTTTCCATGAACCCAAGGCTTGAATTTTCATGGCTAGAGTGGAGGCTTGCAAACAGCAATCTTTCTGTTCCCTTCACCCACTGGAGCTGGGATTACAGGGATGCCTGGTTTGTTATTCTGGAGCTGGCATCTGAACTTGAGTCCTCAAGACTACAGAGCCCATGCTCTTAGCTGCTGAGCCATCTCTCGCCAGCTCCTTGCTCTCCTCATTCCTATTCTGTTGCTTTAGTTCTGGCAGATCTTTTTCTTACCTCCTCCTCCCTTTAACCTTCACACTGGAAAGACGTATAAACAGACGCTCTATCAATTCCGCTCTATGGCAACCAGGCCGTGTACCGACTCACGTATGAGTCTGAACAGTACGGGATGTACTGATATTGGACCATCATGTTCTTAGTGTAAAGGTCGAACTTCTCTAAGACAATGGTTTTCCGTATCAACCACATGGGGTGAGGGTGGGGCAAACAGGACATGACATAGATAAGGTGTCTCATGCCTGTAATCCCAGCATTTGGGAGGCTAATCAAGAGGATTGCCGTTGAGTTCAAGTCAGCCTGAGTTACATACTGAGATCCAGGCCGGCCCAGGTGACAGAGTAATACCTTGTCTTAAAACAAGAGGAGCAATAATGAAACGATCCCCCAAACAAAGCAAAACAAGGAACGGGACACAAGGACAAGGTGGGGAGACCTTAGGATGAGGTAAGTTTCCTTCTCTCTATGCAGTTTTATAGGCACTGGAGCTTGGATCCTGGGCAGGAAAGACAGATTTGAATAGTCTCTTGCTGCAGGGAGGAAGCTGGGCAGGGAGATGGTTGTGAAGCGGCCTACAGGGGAGTCCCCGAGGATGGGTCTGGATTTGAGCCAGGAACTGAGTAGCCATACGATGTGGAGTATATTTTTCTAACATTGAGCTCCTATTACTCCTAAACTCAGCTTGCAGCTGTCTCTCTGCTGTCACCGAGGGGAGGCCTGGAAGGATTCAGGCCCCAAACAAGGATAAGGCCAGATCAGAAGCAACGGCAGCTTGAGATAAGTCAGTCTTGAGAGGGCTGGGAGCATTTTATAACAGTGGTTCATAAAAAGATGAAGCAACTATCTGGGACCAGAGCAACAGTTGAGGAGAGGGAAGAAGACTAGACCAGATTTGCAGACCTTCTGAGCTTCACTAGACTTCCAGAAATCTCTGGGATGGTACCTTAGCAAGTGTGACTTCCTGCATTCAAATGAGGTGGAAGTTCAAGACCAAGTAAGACCTCAGAAACTGGGCACAGGTGTGTCTAGAGTATTCTATGTTAGACATAGGGTTGCTGTGGTGAATATTTTAGCAGCTAGAAGCAAAAGCCACTTACAAACATGAGGCTGTGCCTCTGAAAGTGCCCGTAGTTCAGGGTTCATGTCTTATCCTGCTACAGGAGGCTGCTACTGGCCAGATGTGACTGGATGATGAAAGTACCCTTGTCTAATGCTTGCCAGCTATAAGTCCAATGACTGCATCTCTTGGGAGGGTTAGGGCTTCATGTCTTCTGCTAGGAGACAGAGATGGAGAGTGAGACACCAGAAGGGGACCAGGGTAGCCTCTTCAATGCATCATTAAGTAGTAAACCTTAGGTGAATGTGGTAGTGCACACCTTTAATCCCAGTGCTCCAGAGGCAGAGGCAGGTAGATCTCTGTGAGTTCCAAGACACTCAGGACTACATACAGAGACCCTGTCTCACACAAAACAAAACAAAACGAACAAAAAAGTACTAGACCCTATTTGTCACACAGACGGCCTGAGTCACTAAGCTGCCCCGCTCCTGTCAAAGCCTGGGGTGAGGAGAGTCTATCAGCATTCTCTCTGCTGTCAGAGAAGACAGAGAACATCACACAAGGGGTAGAAATTCAGAATGCGTCTTGGTTCCCGCGCAGCTAAAACATCGCAGTAGCTATGAAGATCATGCACAGCTGTAGTTAGAGGTGCAGCCCTGATGAAAACTCTTCTTGAGACATGACTTAATAGGCAACCACATATTGAGATTTCCCAACCATGGTAACGGAGGTTTTGGTGTGGCTTCAGGACATCACAGGCTGGGATAGGTCAGGAATCGAAGATCAGTGTCTCTGGGCTAGGCCCAGGATGTTCTGGCCAAGGGCTTCACATCAGAACAGAGATAGCAGTAGATATAAACTGTGCTGATTGCTTTAAACCGTAAACTTGACAATCTAGAATCAGCTGGGAAGACAGTCTCAATGAAGGATTTTTCTACATCAGTTTAGCCTACAGACATATCTGTTGTGGATTGCCTTAAAAGTTGTTGTTTTTGGTTTTTTTTTAACATTTATTTGTTTTATTTTATGCAAATGAGTGCTTTGCCTGCATGTATTATGCATACCACATGCATGTCTGATACACTCAGAATTCAGAAGAGGACATTGGAGTCTCTGGATCCCCTGGAATTAGAGAGTACATTGTGTGTTTGAATAAGCAGGCATGCATTCATTTCTCTCTGCTCTTGACCAGAGTGTGATGTGACCAGCTATTTTAAACTCCTGCTGCTTTGACTTCTCTACTCGGACAGACTGTGACCTGAGATGGTGAACTAACAGAAACTCTTCTTCCCCTAAATTATTATTATTATTTTTTTGGTCCAGCTATTTTATCAGAGCAACAGAAATATTAACTAAAGCACACACCATGCGCAATTTATACCCACACAAAAACACTGTAAAACCAGGACATATGCAGGTTGAAAGCTCTGGTCGGTAACAGTGCTATTTAAAGAGAGGAGGGACATGTTGTAGCTTGATTAGGAAATCGTAATCAAGAGGGGAATGGACTACTCTTGATGACCGGGACTGCGATGTCGTCAGAAACCATCAAAGACCCAGCAATATTTCCGCTTCCTCCGATATGTGTGGGATCATGTGCAGGGGGTACCCAAAGAAGGGCCATTGTGTGTGTGTGTGTGTGTGTGTGTGTGCGCGTACAGACACCCTCCTCCTCCACATTCATGGGGAGAGGATGCTGTGGTAGCCGCATTTACACAGTTCATATAGTCCAATCAAGAACTAGATTCTGTAACTCACAAGTCTCTGAAACTGGGATTTTCTTTTGGTATCATTGTTCTAGAACAATTTCTTACTAGGAGTTAAGAACAACAGTGGGTTGATTCTAAGAGGGTCTCGTCGACTTAGAATCTGTGAAACTACCTTTATTCTCAGACCACAGAATGACCTGGGCGCCCATCATACACTTATCGGCATGCGTGCCCTTCTTCAGACTTCCTTCTTTGCAACTGGTGGAGAAGTCATCTGGCCTTAGCTAGAACAACAGAGGTCAGGAATCGCAGTGTAGGGTGTCTGGTAAGACCACAGAGATACCTCCTGAGGATCCCCGAAAATCGTATCCCCCTGAGCCTGAGTTCACCCATCTTTGGGATTTTGTCAGGGTGCCTCCCACTTCTGTGAATGCTTGGAGGGTCCAGAGAAGACAATGAGAAGGCTGCAGGAGGAAATAAGTGGGGGCTTTTGTGGGGTGCAAATGAAAGAAACAGTGGTAGCAATTTATAAATGGCTCCATTTGGGCTTATTGAGTAGTAGGATACACAGGTCTCCAGGCCAATTTGGCCGATTTAGGGGCAGGTCCTACAGATTCCTTCCCTCCCTATCGGAGAAAAGTCCAGGGACGGTCCTTTCTAGTAGAAGGGGGTGCGGGGCACACAGTGTGAAAGGATAACAGGCCTTCTGCAGATGCAAATGTCTGTGTGTCCCGGCCCCAGCCTAGCTTGGCAGTGATCTCGCCTCCCTGATCCTGTAAACTCCGCTGCTTTCTGTGCAGTGCTCCCAGGTGCCCAAGGTCATCATCCCCTTCATCTGTGCTCCACCTTCGAAACACAGAACCGTGAGTCATACCCTAGAGGGGCTGGGCTTCTCTTCTAGAAGTGTGATAGAACCTTTTCTCATAGAGTTTCTGTTGTTGTGTCCCTGCTCCGGATTCTGAGAACAGAAGCTTTCATTTATGTCTTCTCAGAGATCACCTAAGCATGGGGGGGGGTGGTGGTGGTTCAAATCCAGGTCTTTTATTTGCTGGGGGTGGGGGGGAGAATCACGGTACCTTCTCTGTTGTTTTATTCTGCCTATCTTTTGCACCAGCCAGAACTGTCCTACATGCAAATATCTGGTCTGTGGTCGATCCAGAAGGAATGCATTACACGTCATCATATTTTAAAAGTTTGTCCACATTTTTTTTTTTTTTCTAAGCGACAACGGGAAATGTTCTGATGCCAACTCCTCTGACTCCTGAGTATCTTCCTGAGTTGGAACCACGTGAGAAGCAGGTGGTAGTGATCCTCCCATGGATCTGCATTTAAAAAGCCCATCTGGTAGAGGCCAAGACAAGATCAGCAACTTTGGGTTTGTAGCCGAACTGAAGGGGCATAGTGAACCCAGGAGGCATAGTCCCAAGTTCACCCCCCACAACCCGGGAAGGCAGAAGAGGAGACAGGAGAAGGACCTGCCCCATTCTGTCGGGCTGGGATTAGGAGGGATGGAGTTCTACTCCCACTCTCCAGGGCTCAGAGTCATATGTCCCTGGAGAGAGGGAAATTCTGCCTAGCCCAGTTTCCCTGGGAGGCTGGAGAGACTCCAGTTTTTTTGGGGGCAAGGAAGCTCCAGAGGCCTTACAAAGGTTTCCTAAACACCAAATCACCTCTGATGTGACCAGGAAAGTTAGTGACTGGGGATGATGGGTTGGTTCCTGCAAAGGACTTAGTTCTGACTCCAGCACATTCTTTGCCAACCCCGTTTTCCACAAAACCCCAGACAACGAATCTTTGGGAGGCCTTGGGAACGAGAACGGGCCAATTTGCTAAAAGAAATATCAAGTCGAGAAGCAGAAGCGGTAAAGATGGCAATGTGCACCTCTTGGGGCCCCGGCCAGCTAGGCTGCTGCCCCTCGCCTGGGATGCCCTTAGGAAGGGCCATTTTACATCTGTCTCCTGGTGAGTCTGTATGGATGAGAACCACTCAGCGGACCAGGAGGAAAGCATCCGTGTACAGTCAGGGCAGAGTGTACTTACCTCCATCAGCAGTGGAGAAACTCTGTGGAGACAAAAGCAGGACAAAGCGTCACTGTGCGTGTGTGTGGCATGTCCTACCCGCATCCTGAGTCACAGATCCAGAACTTGGACAGCAACAGACAAGACCCAAGCTTGCTCTCCTTCTGGGTTCAGTGAAGGATTTACCATTCCACGCTTACATGGAATTTCGTTCAATTTATTGAGAGATAATTTCAATTATCCAGCAACTATTCTGAGATGTGTTGGAGATTTTATGTTAGAAAAATACCATCTTGAACTTATAATTTTATACATTTTTTTTTTTTTGTATCATTGAGACAGGAGGCAGAAAATGGAGACCTGGGGAATTCAGAGCCTGCAGGCCTCTCTGCATGTTCCCACATAGAGCCATTTGTTTCTATAGAAAGTTCCATGCCTTCTCATCATTGGGATTGGGATTCCTGTCCATTTGCTACAGTATTGCCTCTGGCTCTAGCATAAAGAAAAGATTCATAAGGCAAATTTTAATTAAAGCCACTTAAGGTCATCTAATCTGCTTAATAGGCACTGGGTTTGCAATTCTGGTGCCTAATTTGAAGACTTTTCAGACTTTGGAGAGACATGGGGTGCAGACAGGAACAAGCAAAGGGGATTAATGTTAACAGCCTTGTCTCTGTGCATCCCGAGGAAGGCAGGACGGCACCTGTTCTTGACACTCCTGTCGTCTTTTCAGAGTGTATGGCTCAGACTGCTCTGCCTACCATCTCTCAGCTTCTCTAGGGAGCTGCCCCGGTGTGGTTAGAGAAAGCCCACTTCCTTTCTTCACCTTCTGTAAGTCCTTGAAGGATTTCTCCGTCTCCTTCAGTTTCTCGAGGATGATCTGCTCTTTGGCAGATATCTGGGACTCTTCACTTTCGAGTGCTTGGATTTCTTGCTCCAGCCTGTAAGACACAGAAACACAGGACAAGAAGCTTTATTGCTCTGCCATCCATCAGCCAGGGAGCAGCCCCTTCCTGCTGGGCGACCCGTTTGCCATTGTTCACTACACCGAGAAACCAGGCCAAGGTTTTCCATTACAGAGTATCCTGTGCAGCCAGCTTTGTTGCCAGGAAGACAGGGATCAAAGGAAAACAATCCAAGACTGTCCCCATTGCTTCATGGCCACCGCTCTGCAACATGTTTGGTGTCTGTCCATTGCCCTGGTACCCCAACAACCCTGTTGACGTGTGTATTTCTTATTCAGAAGTAGATTGTGTTAACACAGCTCCGGGCATACGATCGGAAGGAAAGAGCTTCACATTCTCCTAGTTATCTCAGGCAATGCCTCTTTTCTTAGGGTGGCCAAAAGGGAATGGGCAAAGGGTAAAGGGCAAAAGGCAAATCTTCCTCAAAGGAAATGTGCTGCTAAGAAGTGGCTGGTGGCCAGAACACCGGAGTTGTCTCTCCCTCTACTGCCAAAGAGAGACACAATGGATGGGACACACACAACTGCCCCCCGAGTTTCTGCATAGTTTCTTGGTTGCTGCAACTAGTCTATATTCCTTCTCTCTCTCTCTCCCTCTTTTTAAGTTTTTTGAGACAGGGTTTCTTTACTGTAACTCTGGCTGTCCTGGGACTCACTCTGTAGACCAGGCTGGCCTTGTACTCACAGATTTGCCTGCCTCTGCCTACCGAGTGCTGGGATTAAAGGTGTGCCCCACGCTCCACCACCACCTGGCCTCTATGTAGTTTCAAGAAGGGAACTTTTAGTACTGCCAAGCTATTCTTAGAATATTCCAGAAGAGTAGCTAAGGCTGTGACTTGGGGATAAAGCTCAGCATCTGTATTCTAGTTAAAGACGGGAATACTTCACATGGGTTATCTAATCTAACCTTCCCAATGGCTCTATGCAGAGGGAACCCCACTTTAGATATGAGATCATCAAAGCCTGGTATGGTTTAGTAACTGCTGCAGGGCTTTGACTCAAGAATGCAAGCCAAGAAGTCTAACTCCAACCCTCACTCCCAACCACTGTCCTAGCTCTTACTGCATGGCTTCCACAATGTCTCAGATATTCCTTGGTCAAAAACATTATATGCATTCAGATACTGGGCCAGTGTTATATTGCAGCCAGGTCATTGTGCATTATGCAGAGATAGATGTCTCCTGTCTAAAAGAGTCCATACTTCTGGCCCTCTTGAATTCTTTGGCCTGAACTTGTAATTCATTCATTCATTCATTTATTCCTTCACTCATTGGTCATTCACTCATCCATTTTTGCTCCTAGCCATTGCCCATGACCACCATGGAAGCTCTGCCATTGTTGACGTCTGACTAGGTGGATCTCCCTTGCTTCTCCCTCCTCTCCCATAGTCCCAGCTCTCCTGGGAACTGGATATCAAGTATATTAGATTCACACTTAAAATGAAGAGTTCAGAGTGAGCTTTCTGAGAGGCAAGGGACATTGAGATACAGGTATGAACTGATCAAGGCGAGCCTGAGCTCCATCCTCGGTGTTTCTGGTCCCAGATGTGAGAACTGTGCCTCCCTGGAAAGAGCCCAGCATCAGACACACTCGTCAGTTTACTCAGTAAAAGTCGGAGTCACATAACTTACAGGACCCCCAAATATCCAGCCTCCCAGTGCTACCTGAACCCCTGTCACTCATCCTGTACCCAGAACCATTCCAGGGTACCCCTGCTCCTTCAGTTTTCAGAGTCATCTGTAGGGGATAATGCTTCCCACTTCTGCACCCCCCTTTTTTTTTCTCCCTGTTGTTTTGTTTGTTCTAAGACTGGGCCTCGGGTATCCCAGACTAGCCTCAAACTCCTTCTGACTCTGCTTCCTGAGTGTTCAGATTACCAGCATGTTTCACTGTGACTGGAAACCAAGGCTTTACATATGCTATGCAGGTGCTCTACCAATTAAGGACATCCTTAGCCCCACCCCTGCATCTTTCTCCATCCAGTACTGCTATTTACCACTATTCTTATCAAGCCTACGCTATGCTATGGCAGCAGTTTTCTATTGAGGTGATGGTTCTCTCTGGAGGAAGGCTGCAATGTCTCTGCTCTGGTTGTTTATAACTCAAGGGGAGGAGCATTGGTGTGATTGGCATCTGGCACAACAAATGGAGGCCCTACAATGCACAAAACAGTCCCCGCAGAGGAAGAATGACCTGGCCCCCCCAATAGCAAAGGCATTGTTAATGTCCCCATCTCTCTTAAAGATTCATCAAGGTTGGGGGCTGGAGAGATGATTTAGCGATTAGGAGCACTGGCTGCTCTTCCAAAGGACAGGGGTTCAATTCTCAGCACCCACATGGCAGCTTCCCACAACTCTCTGTAACTCTAGTTCAGGGGATCTGGTACCCTCAAATAAAAACGAACAAATCATAAAAAATTCGTCAATGTTCATACATTCAGTGAATGAATACAAAAGCTGAACCAGGTTGCACAAAGATGAGACAATCAGAACCTGTGAGACCAGAGAAAATTCTCCAGCAAGCTTTGACTAAGGAGGCTGTGTGGGGGCCAAATACAAATAGAATCCATATGAGAGGCGGGGCTGAGTGACGCAGAGATATGAATGCAGATGTCTCCTTTGGGGACTGCAGAGATAGCTCAGTGGTTAAGAGCATTTGCTGCTCTTTCAGAGGACCTGAGTTCGAGTACCAGTACCCATGTCAGGTGGTTCACAACTGCCGGTAACTCTAGCTCCAGGGTATCTGATGCCCTCTTCTGGACTCCATGGGCACTGCATTTGCACATGCACATACTCACACATAGGCACATACATATGCACATTATATATATACATATAATGTGTATATATATGTATATATATATACTGTAGTTGTCCTCTAACTTTCACATATCCAGCGTGATACACATATTCCCAAGCCCCAAAAACACACACACACACACACACACACACACACACACACACACACAGCAAATAAATAAAAATGTAATAAAATCACATTATTTATCTAACTTTAGAAACAGTTGCCTTTAAAAATGCCTCCTGAATCCACATGCTGAGAGGGCAGCATCTCACAGGCTACTGATAAACAGGGACCAAGGCCTCAGATTCTTGGTGTCAAGTCAAGGGCTTAAGTAGCGCTCTCTAACAGCTTTGTACATACAAACCCAACATTTACTGAGCTTATTTGGCTGACAGTGGAAGCAGACGTTTCAAGGAGTTACAAAACGAACCAAGTTTTTGGTAAATGTGGCTGCTTTTAAAAAAAGAAAATAACCGTGGGGGGAGGGTGGCATGCCCCTAGGGAGCTTCCTTCCGGTGCAGCAGCGCCAGGTCATTGAGAATTCTCTGTGACCCATTGACCACAGGATGGCCTGTGTCTCTACAGCCTGTCCCTGTTGTCTGGGTTTCAGAGAGCTCAGCTGTATGGTTCAGAGGCTAAAGATTTGGGTCAAGATACTGCTCTGGGTAACTGAGAAGGAAGGGAGAGAGAGGAGGGAGACAACGAAACTAAACCTTTGTGATACTGAGTTTTACCCCAAACATAGTGACTGGAGGGACTGGGAGTCTATGTAAGCCAGGCCTACGAAGCCAAGTTCCCTTACAAAATACCGGTGGCTCTGGGCCAGGTGCAGAGGGTACTGGGTGGCCAAGGCCACAACCTCGATCATACAAACCTGAGTCTCAGGGCTGGGGAGCATCTCAAGAAAGAATGTCTTGGGGTTAGACATACCGTTGTCTTGTAGCTTCATGGCTGAAACCTAACTCAGTCTCCGAGTGCCAAGTAGATATTGCTGTGCTAAAAATACCGAGTGGGCAGAAAGTGTAATTTACACACAGGGTTAATTGAGGCTCTACAGGCTGTGACAGGTACACAGCAGCCTCTGAGCAGCCTGCTCGGCTCCTTCTGTGTATAGAGAGGATTGAAAAGCTGTAAGGACACAATGCAGCTGTGGAGAACTAACACAGGAGACGAGGTCTGGGTCATGGCTGAAGGGTCTTATAAAATGTGTCCAACCCTCCCGGGCATGGAAGAGCCTCATGGAAGAGCACAAAGGGCCTCTGACTCTCTAAAGTACATCTATCATCCTCTGTTTAGAATCCACGTGCGCGTTCATCTATCTAACTTTACGCAAACACTTCCTCTGTACCAGGCAATGTGCTGAGCCCCAGGGACAGGCAGATAAATCAAGCACACAGTCTGCTCGTGAAAGCTCAAGGCCAAGCAATGAGATTTACCCACATAAACAGACACACCGAAGGCTGAAAGGGCAATGGGGGATAAAGAACAATGTGTTGTGGCTGTGTATGGTGAAACCCAAGTTGTCTACCCACCATTAAGTTCTTTCATAACTTAATCCTATTTTGGTGGGGACAGCAATGAGCCGAGAGCAGCGGTTCTCAACCTGTGGGTCGCCACCCTTTGGGCGGGGAGGGGGATCAAACGACCCTTTCACAGGGGGTCCCCTAAGACTTCTGCATATCGAATAATTACATTACAGTTCATAACAGCAGAAAAATTACAGTTATGAAGTAGCAATGAAAGTAATTTTGTGGTTGAGGGGGTCACCGTAACATGAGGAATTGTATTAAAGGGTCCCAGCATTAGAAAGGTTGAGATTCACTGGTCTAGATAGATGTACTCACCACAACTTCCACTGTGGATAAAGGCAGCCATAGGGCAGTTTAGGTGCACAACGTGTGCATAAAAATTGTGCGTGTGTGTGCGTGCGCGTGCATTGGGATGGGAAGAAACTTTCAGGAAAATCTCTGTGAGAGCAGGAAGCGTTTGGCTTTGCTCTTTCTTACAGGTCCCTCACAGGGGAGTGTCGTAGAAGTTTCCAGATGCTGCCATCATACTTGCTTCAAGCTCAGTGGCTTTCAATGTATATTTATTAGCTTACATTTCCACGGGTCGAACGTCTGACATGGAGGGCATCAGGCAAACATCAAAATGTTTGCCTTCGTTGTGTTTCCTTCTAGAGGCTCCGACTCCCTCAGACCGTCTGCATTTCTTGATTGGTGGACCTCTGCCTCCATCTTTGAAGCGCACGCCTCAGCTCTCTGACTGTTCTTCTGCCCTCCCTCTGATTCTGCTTCTGCCTCTTGGTCTGCTTGATATGGTTTGGATAGCGTGCCCCCCACTCTCAATGGATGTGGTTGGCCCTCTCTGTGGCAATGCTAAGGCAGTGAAATTTTTAAAAGGTGGATCCTTCTGGAAGTCACCGAGGGAGCTATCCATGAGAGGGGGTTGGTGTGGTTCTCAACGGATCCCGTTTAGTTCCTGCCTCCTGTTGTAGGAATACTGAAATCTTTATTTCCTGTCTTACATGTGGCTCCTTCCCACTTGCGCTCACTCCCATCACCACGCCGAGAAGTAACCCCAGCGGCCTTCACCGGAAGCCGGACTAACGGGTCCTCATCTTTGACTTTTAGCTTCTGGAACTGAGTTACATCCACTTCTTTTCTTTATAAAGTGCCCAGTGGTATTTCCTTACAGCGACAGAAGACAAACACGAACCTTAGTTTTCCTCTGCGGTGTAACTTAACACAGTCACAGATTCGGAGCTTAGCATGTGAACATCCTTGTGCATTGTTCTGTAGGCCCTAGGGGTGCTAGAGGTGCTGGAGGAGCAGTCACCTAATTAATATCCACAGAGGCAAGAGTATGACAAGGGCAGTTGAGTGCGGAGAGCCAGAAGCAGCTTGACACCCGGACGCCATAACGGATCACCCACGCTACCTCCAGATTCTCCGCTTCCAGGTTTCGTGTTATAAGCTGAAGTCACTGTTGTGACCAGAGTCGAATGCGATTTCCAACTGAGACAAGATGGGGAGAAAACATGGATGGGTGGACCACACATTGTCTAGGCTTTGAAGGATGCAAAAGAGAAACAAAAGAGCTAGACAGAGGTCACGCCTCAGAACATGCTATTTTCTTCCCACTCACTCAGAGGCCTGTGGCATTGTGTGGCCTTTTCAGCCAGACTAGGCTCCCTTTAGTTGTATGCCTCAGCATGGTGCTTCAGAGAGGCCCCAACGCTCCTGTTCACATCCCAACAACTCCTTTTTACCCTCACCCCCAAATACCTGGATTTCAAGACTCTGCTCAAAGTCAACCTTATCTCAAGACCCAAACAAAGGAGATGGGAAAGGCTGGTCCATATGGACATTCAATGTTGCTTCCCAGGTAGTTCTTGCTTCCCATAATCCTCTGCTACATCTTTCCCCTCTGACCTACAGAACAATACATGCTTCCTCTTCCTGAACGTCATTCAGTTGAATCCAAAAGAGAACAATCTTATTAAAACCCTGGCTTCTGGGGCTGAAGAGATGACTGTGCCTAAGAACCCACACCTCTCTTCCAGAAGATCCAAGTTCGGTTCCCAGTACCCGCAGCAAGTGGCTGACAACCACTCCAGGTCCAAGAGCTCTGACACCCTCTTCTGACCTCCGTGGACAAATACATTCAATGGCACATACCCAGAGACACACACAGACACGCGCACACGCATAATCAAAAATAAAATCTAAAAGTGACTCGATAATCTTACATAATTACATACAAGAATGATACTGGTATGTCTGCTTCAGAACTGTTATAGTCATCATTGTTGATAAGGAAAAAAAATTAAGTATACCTAAATTGAGGAACCCTTCGAACACTGAACCCATTGGAAACTAAGGTCCAGGGTTCTATGTGGCAGAATACGCATGGATTGAGGACTTGTGGTGAGGTATGAGGCTCTGGGGAGAGTACAAGGGGAATGGTGGGAAGATCCAGGGACACGGAGATGTCCAAGCTCCTTTGTGAAGAGAATTTTGTACCAGTTGTAGGTGAAGGCTAGACAAATATCAAAGAAATATTCATGGAATCTCTGGGACCTTAAGTATATCCTGGAGCGAGCAAATACTCTACCACTGGGCTAGATCTCAGAATAATCTTGACAATGGATGGAGCCTCTCCAACCTTTCTTATTACTGAGGGACGCACAGGAGCATTCCACACTGCTGCTCAGTTGACATGCGTTTGAATCCCAACAAGCACTCTCAGGATGAAAGCCCATGCTGAGGACTGCTAGCCGAGGGTGCCTCATTCACCTGCGCTCTTCTCTGGAACTGCAGTTACACAGCTGAGCAGTCAAGCAAGGTGCCTGTCTGCCCAGCCTGCCAAAATGAGAGAGCCACAGGAAGAGCGGCTCAGAGGAGCAGGCTGCACCCCGCCCTTTATGTGTCCAGCACGGATCAAAACTGCAAAGGAGGCTGCCAGTTGCTCGGTTCTCATCCTGCCCTGTTTCATGGCAACTCAGTCCCTAGAGCTGAGCTGGGTTCACAGCCACACAGGAGAAAGCCCACATTTCTCAGCATTCTTTACGGTCACATGCAGCCTATTCTGGCCAGAGGGAAATAAGTGAAGGTAGCTTCTGGAACTTTCCTCAGTCCTTGCTTCTTCAGCCTTGCTTTACCCTTCAGCCTGAAATGCATCTGTGGAGGTGAAGCTTTGGAGGTACCACTTTGAACAAGGCCATCTTCACAGTAGAAGTGTTAGGCTGGAGGAAGGCTGGGTCCCTGACTGACTCCCAAAGGATATCACTAAATAGCTCATGGCTGTGTGTCTACTGGAGGGAGAAACAAACCTCGTGTTTAAGCCACTGTCATTGTAGCTGTCTGTCATGCGCATGTCCATCTCCAGATGGACACAGGACACATATACTGTTGGATTTTTGAGTGACTGCTTAGACATTTGCCAAGATTTGTGGCTGAAGCTAGTGATAACTCAGAGCCCTAATAATGACTCAGCAGAAGGGTTAGAAAAGAAAAGAAAAAAATAAGACAAGGCTTAATTCATTAATGCTAATCAACCTTTGTAACTAAGGCCTGGCTGGAACTGTGACCCCAGGCAGGGAAAGTCTTGGTGGGGGATCTCAGCTGACTCAGTCATAAGCATCTTGTGGTGCCACTGACTATGAGAGTCTCCGCCAGCTGGAGTCCCTCAAGATGAGCCGTAAACGCTGGCCTTGCAGTGCGGCAAGTTAATTACCTGATACAAAAGTCACTGGCGATTTTGAGGTTCTAGTCACACACTGGGAGTCGAACACAGATAGATATGTGGCTCAGAAGTGAGTATAGAAACAGAAGCTAAGATACAGGGCAGCCCTAAATTTTACCTGGCTTGGATTTTCCATTTCCCTCAATGCCTTTCCCCTTAAATAATATCTAGTTCATATAGCAGGAGGGGGGGATCTCTCTGGGCTTCCCTGTGGATCTGGTAAAACTACTCATTAGAGGTTCCACCTTCCTGGCCAAGGAGCAGAGGTTACCTGACCAAAACCAGTGTGGTTGGTTGCCTGTCATCCCAGCAGTCAGCAGCATGGGTTGGGGCAGGGGGGCGGGATCAAGAGTTCAAGGCCAACCTCAGTGTACAATGAACTTGAGGCCAGTCTAAGGTATATAAGACTCTGTCTCAAAACAAACAAAGGAACAACAAACCTAACTGCCCTAGACAACTATGCCCTTATCCAGGAATCTGGTTTGTTGTTTTTTTTTTTTTGTTTGGTTTGTCTTTTTCAAGACAGGGTTTCTCTGTTGTAACTCTGGCTGTCCTGGAATTCACTCTGTAGACCAGGCTGGCCTCAAACTCACAGAGATCCACCTGCCTCTGCCTCCTGGTATCCAAAGGCGTGCACCTCCATTACCCAGCTCAGAAATCTGTTTTTGAAAAGAATGACCCTAAGAAAAGAGAAAATAATGGGTCTAATCATCCCACTATAGGGCCCTGTTAATCTCTGCTGTCTGGAGCCCCAGATCTTCTGAGACCCCATTCTCCAGCCCCAGCTTTTGTTCTAAGAGTATTTGCTGTGCAGACCTACCTCTCTTACTCTATCTTAATATTTCTCCGCTTCTGTATCAGAGGTAGAACACTGGGAAGGATATTGTTTCTCATGCAAGTAGATGCTACCACATCCACTTTCCGTATTCCAGGAAGATGTGCATCTGTTTCTATGGCACTTCCCAAATATTTGTCAATTGTGACTTCCACTCACAAGGAGACCACTTCCTTTCATTTGGGTGCCGTGTGTCTGGAGTCACAGTAGGGTCGTGTGGCGCTTCACAGTGAATAATGTTCAGGGCCCTTAAATAAACAGGATTTCCATGTGTCCTTACAAGAGAGCAGGTCCTTCCCCCCCACTGCAGTGGAAACTTGAGCCCATTTCATTTCTCCCACGTCACCCCTCAGACAGGAATACAACCGAGAAGAGAAAGGTTCTTTTGAGAATTCCAAATGTCCAGGTCATGTCCTCTCATATGAAAAGCTCTGGTCATTCTTCATCGCCTCCTTCCCGTATCCAATCAGACTTCCTAGGCTGGAAGTTCAACACCTTCCAGGCTCTACTCCAACCTCTTCCCAGCCTGACACCACCCTCTGTGCTCTGGTACCACCGGCAGCTGTGGGAAAGCCAGAATCTCCCACCCCCCCCCACCCCCCGCCTCCCTTCAGCTCATCACTGCCAAGAGACATAACGACAAGAAACCTTCCTGGTCCAATTCCATCCAATTCCAACTCTTTTACAGTGCTCTCAACCTGGCTTCTTCTGAACTCTCATAGCATGTCAGTCCTCTGAGGGGCTGCGTGTACCCTTCCATGTCCCCGCCCATCCTAACTCTTCTGTGTCACCTCCCTCTGAGGGGTAAGCCACAAGTTCTCACTCTTCCTAATGCTATGACTCCTCAATATGGTTGACCCCCAAACCATAAAATCATTTTTGTTGCTACTTCATAACTGCAATTTTGCTACTGTGATGAATTGTAACGTCAGTATCGGATATGCAGATGGCCTTAGGCGACCCCTGTGAAAGGGTCGTTCGATCCGGACAAAGGGGTCTCAGACCACAGATTGAGACCTGCCAGAGTAAGCATACTAAGAGAGGGGGCTATATAATTTAATATATAATAAATATAACAATATATTTATCATCGTACATTATATTTTCCCCTTGAGCAGAGAACTGCTCAGTAAAAAGTGGCTGAATACATAAGAAACAAACCAACACAGGAATATACAGATGTCTCTGATTATGATAGCTGTATCTATGCTTTCTTTAGCCCGTGGAGACCAGCCTCCCTCTCCTTTGGTGTGGATATTCCACCTGGAGTTGTGTGGCTCTGTCTGCTGCAGGAAATCACCTCTGAGCTGGAACTGAGCACCGATTTCTTAGATGTGACTCTCATTTGCTCCCGCACTGCCCCCGCTCTGCCCTCTGTCTGTTCCCACTGAACCTGTTTCCCACAATGCCCACGCCATCTTCACCGCCAAGTCGACAGATCTTCATGGTCACTCTACTTGGCTTTCTCTCTCTCTCTCTCTCTTACTCTCTCTCCTTTTTTCCTTTTATTATTTATCTGTTTGTTTATTTATTCAGTTTATTATTTATTTTGCTAAGTAGCCAAGGCTGGCTTGCAATTTGCTATGTTTACCATAGGCTCAAATAAACAATCACCCTGCCCCAGTTTTCCACGTACTCAGATTACAGGTTTGTCCTAGTAGACCCAACATTTCTTCCTCTTTCTTCTTAAAATTTATTATTTTGAGACAGTATGTCACTATGCATCCTTGTCTGGTCTGGAATTCTCTATGTAGACCAGGCTGGCCTCAAATTCATAGAGAAGGTCTTCCCTCGACCTCTCTACTGCTGGGATTAAAGGCACCCAGTCTTCATTTTTAAATGCACTGTTGATGACCCTTCTCTTTGGGGGGGCACAGAGTGTTATAGTCTCAATATACGCTCCACTTCTCCTCTCTTTTCCTTCTGTGTACATGTCTGTGTGTAGAGGGATACGTATGTGTGTGGAGGCCATAATTGGACATTAAGAGTCTTCTTCTAGTACCTTCTACCTTGTTCTTTGAGGCAGGTTCTCTCACTGAATCTGGGGTACCCTGACTTAGCTGGATTTAACTCTGTCTCCCCAGTGCTATGGTTGCTGGTGTGTGCCGCCACACCTGACTTCTCGTGATGAAGGTATCAAACTCAGGACCGTATGCTTTTCCAGAAGGCCTTAACCAACTGCGTGCTCTTCTCGGCACCCCCCATCTGCTCCTCTTTACTGCTCATTAGGGTCACTGTTCTTCTTGCTCAGCATTTGGAACTGGCTAGTCGTGCCCCGCCTCATGTCGCTACTCCTGCCTACATGCTGCCGCCTGCCCTCTCTGCATCACTACCGATCCCCAGTCTCCGTGGAAACCACTTTTGAAGTTCTCCTCCAGATGCTCCATCCATAGGCACCTCAAACCCAACCCAAGAAAGACCTGCCTCATCTCCTTGAAGCTGCCCCCCTCTCTGGCATTTTGGTCCTAGTTATTACCAGCATCAATCTATTCTGCCTAAGACACCCTGGACGCTCTCTTGACCTCCGACTTGCTGTTTTTTGGCAATCATCACACACACAGATTCAGATGCCTCTCAACTTACAACAGAGTTACCCAAGATACCCCCATAATACATCTAACCCGCCAAGCAGAACAACTCAGCAACCCGGCCTACTACACAGTATCGGTTGCCGTCATCCGATAATTCTATGGTTACTAGGAACTGTAACTGTTGCTGCTGCCCAGCATCCAAGAGAGACCTTTACCATGTGTGACTAGCTTCGGAAAGGGGAAAGTTTAAAATCCAAAGTGTGGTTTCTACTGATGTGCATCCCTTCTATATCACCATAAAGTTGGAAAACTGTGGACAGAACCCAGAACCATCACACACCAGGGATATATGCATATATATACACACACATATACAAATATATACATACACATAATACATACATATTTGTGTGTATATGTATATATATGTGTGTGTATATATATATACATATGTATTTATGCATTATGTATATGTATGTATATATGCATATACACACATACATACATATATATGTGTCAATTTACCCTACTAATCTCTTTCATCTCATCTTCTCTTCAACCCTAATGGCTCCCCTAAATGCCTACAACAGCCTACCAACTCATCTGTTTGTCTCTGTATAGCCCCGCCAACCTCAAATCCAGAACAGGACTGGACCATACCATAATGCTACCCTCCTGCTGGAAGCCACGCACAGGCCTCTGATATGATCTGTTAACTTCAGGGAAATGATTCCCTGGAGCCTCCCTGCACACACCGGTGCCTGTGTTTTGCTCAGTGTCTTTTCCCTGCCCCTCTGTCTGGATTGCCTTTGGCCCCTCCCTTCCTCTGGGCTCACTCTTTCAGAATCCACTCCGCTTCCACTCCCTTCTGCCAGTCCCCCCGTACACAGCCTCTTTGCTGCTTTATCTCACCGACACACTGCTACACACTGCATTCTCATCACTTATGGGTCTGGGGCTTCCTCCCCAGCCACAGTTAGCAAAGATCCCGAGGATAATTACCACTCCTTAGCTAGCCTTGAAGATGGTATAGAACTGATTGGTTGAAAGTTCTCTGTGAACGTTGGTTGGGCAAATGATTCCCGTGAATGCAAAAACAGTTTTCAAGCAGAGGAAGTCTGAAGACTGACCCTGTGCCTCATTGTCTTTAGTAGCAAATGGCTCTGAAAAGAACAAATTCAAAATAGCGAGCCCTCTGGGTTACTTAAAACAACTGACTAAGAAAACCTGTCTGCTTCTGGGGTGATGTACAAGGGAGTTGTGACGTTTTCCATGACTTTCATTCCCTTTTTAAAAAAAGATTCATTTTTTAAAATTATATGTATGCCTGTGTGTCTGTATGTGGGTTTGTGCATGTGAGTGCAGATGTCTCAGAGACTTCAGATCCACCAGAGGGCAGGTGTGAGCCAGTGGAAGTCATGGGTTCTGGGGACTGAACTCAGGCTCTCTGTATGAGCAGAACCGTATCTCTACCTGCAATGAGTAATTTCATCTGACGACAGGTTTGTGTGTCTTTCTACGTGTAATCAGCCTTTCTCTATTCCTTCTGGGGTCACCTAAATAAAAGCGTAAGTGGCCCGCTGCGACGAGGGCACTTGGCCAACAGGATGGGGGTGTTGGCATTTACTTCACTTGCCCACGATTCCCTTTCATTCATGCCCTCACGGAGGAAGCATCTGGGCTCCTACGCCAGACTGTGAAAATTGTTTACGTGGTACATTCCTCTCCAAATCCCCGTTCACTCATTGTACGTAAACTCAGCATTCCATGTTAGCTTTCCTGCTGACTCAGGATTTCCCATTAGTGAGTGTATGTGCGCAAGCACGTGTATGCGTTTGTGCATGTGTGAGTGTGCGTGTGCGAGTGTGCGAGTGTGTGCGTGCGTGTGCAAGTATGTGTGCGCGTGTGCGCGCGTGTGTGTGTGCATGTGTGTTCATCCAGGCAGCTTCAGCCACAGCTTCTGTAAACCTGTGAGTATAGCTCATCAACACATCTTCTCCTGTCGTCTGTATTGGAGTCATTCCTGGGAGACAAACAGTGTTTTCAAGACTCTAAAGTTAACATCTTAGACTCATCAGGGCTGGAGAGTCAAGAGTGCTGCTTGCTCTTCCAGAGGAACCAAATTCAACCCCCAGCACCCATATAATGGCTCACAACCATCTCTGACTCCAATTCCAAGGGATCCAACACCCCTGTCTGGTCTTTGTGAGCACACACACGTGGCATCCATTCACACACACATTTAAATAAAAACAATTAAAAAACTGAAGATAAAAAAGACTCACTCATTGAAAGAAATGATTACTTAGTGTCTAACATAAGTGGTGGTAAGATAGCTAACACTCTCTGAATATTTGTCATGAGCTAGATAGCACCAGAATGGCAAGCATGGGTCAGTCTTTTACGATTACAACCCACACCTGACAAAGGATGAGCTTGAGGCTTAGAGAGAGGCTAAACAGCTATGAGCTGCCACTCATAAAACACAGATCTGGGTTTGCTGCAGTCTTAAAAAATCAACTGCCACTCAGTACAAGCCCCTTCTTTCCTTCCTTCCTCCCCTCCTCCTCCTCCTCCTCCTCCTCCTCCTCTTCTTCTTCTGTTTTTTGAAACAGGGTTTCTCTGTTGTAACTCTGGCTTGTCCTGGAACTCACTCTGTAGAACAGAGCTTGCTAGCCGCAAATTCACAGAGATCCACCTGCCACCACTACCCAGCTAACAAGGCTGTTTCTTAAGAAGAAATGAAAGATTCCTGTTTTGAAGGTCCTTAGTACTTCCTCATTTTGGGATCATACTGGTGCTCTCCAGTACTTTACAGACAGAGCTATGCTGGTTGAGGAGGGAGCTGATTGGAACCTCTGCCTACACCATTTCTTGGCTCTTCATTGGAACAGAAATAGAATTTGGGTACCAATGCCCCTTGGAAGCGTAAACAGCATGTCCTGTGTTAGCCTCTGCCATTGAAGCCTGGGAAGGGATGTCAAACATCCAGAAGGTATAGACAAGTTCGTTGAGCCTGAGTCCAGGCTCAGAAAGGGGTCAGAGCTGGGGTCAGAGCTGGGGTCAAGGAAGGAGATAAGAGGCCAGGTGATTCCAAACAGAGCTTCCTGAAGGAAACTTCAGTCAGAGCTTTTGGGTGTTCCTAGTTATGTTTTCCATGCTTGACATTACCAGGTGACAGCTCTTTTTCACTGGAGAAGTTTGTCTCTCCCCTGGGACAATTCCGAAGTTATTCTAAGAGTTCCTGCACAGAGCAGATCAAGCCAATCAGGAAGCTCCTCCGAAAGGGCTCAGCCCAGCTGGTTGTTTGCCACTAGGACACTTCCTGCTATTGTTCTCTGGCTTGTTCTCAGAGGGGCTGCGCTGGTCTCTGCCTCTTCCTCTTCAGAAGCTGGGGACTGTGGCCCAGCTGTGGCCCAGCTGTGGGTTGCCCAATACAAGGCTCAGGGACCAGACACCTGGCAAAGGGAAAAACCTGTAGTGAACAGAGCTCTTAGCACAGGTGAGCAAAGCGGAAATGATGGCTCATAAAACGCTTGTAAAGCAGAAGGTGCTGGGATTTTGGAAGACAAGTTTGAAATGGTCAGCGACATTCATTAATGTTTACCGAGAGAGTGGTGAGCAGGGGGCAGGGGTTGCTGCTGGGTCTCTACATTGGGAAAACTCATCCTCTGAAGAGGAAGGCATGTTAATGGTTGTGAGACATAGCACTCAGCAGAGCTAAAATCCCATTTACAAAGTGCTGTGAGACTGCGTCTCCATTAGGGTTTCTATCGCTGCAGTAAAACTCCATGGCCAAAAGCAACTTTGGGAAGGGCTTATTTCAGCTTACACTTCCAGTTACTAGTCCACTGCTGAGGAAAGTCAGGGCAGGAACCCAAGCAGGGTTAAGACTGAATGCAGGAACTCAAGCAGAAGCCATGGAGGAATGCTGCTTACTGGCTGGCTACCTCATGGCTTGTTCAGCCTGCCTTCTTATAGCATCAAGGGCCACCAGCCCAGGGTGTAGGACATACACTGATCCGACTCCTCCCACACCATTTATCAGTCAAGAAAATGCGCCATGGGCTTACCCACAGGCCAATCTGGTCAGGGCATCTTCTCAGTTGAGAGTCCCTCTTCCCAAATGACTCTAACTTGTGTCAAGTTGACATAGAACTGGCCAGGACTGAGTACGAAGAAGAAGGACATGCATTAGCTGCCTAGAGAAGGTCAGGATAGAGTTTCACCATCTTGAGAGGTGTTCAGAAGGCGTGGCAGCCAACGTGACAGCATGGACAAGGGGAGAAGCGCACAGGGAGAGCTCACGCGTGGGAGTGAGAACCGGAAGGGAGGGGGGTGGCAGTGTGACGGCTTATGAACGACGTACTAAGGAGATTAAACCCAAAAGGCAACAGAAAATCTAAGTTTCTTGTTTGTCTGTTTTAAAGAAGTGATGATGTCGGGGGACTGGAGAGATAGCTCAGCAGTTCAGAGTGCTTGGTGCTCAGCCATGAAGAGTCAAGTCCAGATCCCACCACCCAAGTCTGATGTCTCACAAACACCTGTAATTCCAGCCCCAAGAAATCTGATGCCCTCTTCTGGCCTCTGTGGGCACCTGCACATACATATGCACATATACTCACACACACACACACACACACACACACACACACACACACACATAAAATAAAAAGAAATTTAAAAAATGGTGAGGGGTTGCTGGAGAGATGGCTCAGTGGTTAAGAGCACTGACTGCTCTTCCAGAGAACCCAGGTTCAATTCCCAGCACCCACATGGCAGCAATAACAGCCTGTAACTCCAGTTCCAGGGAATCCAGTACCCTCACACAGACAGACATGCAGGAAAAACACCAATGTACATAAAATAAAAATAAATAAAATATTTTTTTTAAAGTGTCTGGATCAACTGTGTTCTAGGAAGACCATGCTGAATCATGTTTAGAGCCAACCACAGTAGAACGCAAAATAGCCTCATTTACTGACTCCTAACCGAACTTTGTACACTAGTGTGGCCCCACAGGCTGGGCCAACAGATTAAGAGACATTAAACTGTGAAACCGTGCCTACAAATGAACAAGGTTGCCCAGTGTCTAGAATTTGTGTTCAGCAAGACCTTGGGTCCCTCTTTCTCAGCCTCACCTCCCCATCAGCCACGTTCCTACGTCAGCCGTCCAAGGCCCACAGGGCCCCTCTTCCTGAGAAAGGGCAGGCAACCGCAGGTAGCTCCCGTTCCTCTACTCTTAAGATCTAAGGTCGATTGTCAGTCAAGGCATAAATCTCAAAATCTCTTCAATAAAATAAATAAATCAATCTTCAAACTCTCTGTCTCCCAAGGGCTGACATTGTCTTGACTTCCCAAGTCCCCACTGCAAGGATCGTGAGCGCCACAGAAGATGCTGCTCAAGTCCCTCACGGGGCCACAGCAGGAAAGGGCTGGAGGAACAACGCTGCTGTGAGGGATGATTATGGGGTCTTAGCAAACTCCGAGGCTTCTCTTCCAGAGGTCGAGTCAGCAGTGCATCCTGCAAGGGCTGTAGACATCTCAGCCCAGCACTGATGACCTCCTTGGACCCCTCTGACATCTGTCATTTTTCTCTCTCACAGACACAACAGTAACATTATGCCTTTAAAATGCCAGTGTGAGGGTCCTACCGGGCTCTTTCCAGCGGCTTGCGATTTTGAGGCAGCAGCTACGCCCTGGCTCCGGCTCATGTGTGCCCCCTAGTGGTCAGAGCATACGAAGGCCCAGGCACGGAATGGCTGGATGAACCCCGCTGGTCTGGAGCCCTTAGGCGTTCTCAGCCCGTCAGCCAAGACAATTACTGTCTTACCATATTTATTACGGTGTTTTGAAACAAAAAAATTAGTTCAGAAAATAGTCATAAAAGTTGAACTCTAGTGACCTTCCTGCCTTGCGACAGCTAAGATGATCAGAATGCAATGTAGACTTCCCAGTGTTCTGACCCACAGGTCTGTAAGGGTAGAATTTCCCTCACACCAGGAACTCCCCACTGGAAACTTCCAGATGTAAAATGATTCATGCACAGGGATGAAAGACAAAGAAAATGGGGTTTCTTAAGCCAAATTAGGGAAGTTTTTATAACACCTGAGTTCAGGTCAAAGGAAAAAGAATGCTCTTTAAGATTTAACTTGTACTGTGCTAGGGGATGTAGCTCACTCATCCAGCCTTTGTGAGTGTCTGTCTTCCATTCCAGAACTGGAAAAGTCAAAACAAAACAATTTATCTACAGACTTAAGCTGTTCATTGAAGCTTTCTGTCAGAGAGACAAAATGATAGGCCATTTGAAATGTAAATCCTGAAAACTGAGACACAGTCTGAGCCTCCTCCTCCTCCTCTTCCTCCTCCTTCTGCTTTCCCTCCCCTCCCTCTCCTGCCCCCTCCTCCTCCCCCTGACTGAACAATCCTTTTCAGAGATTCCTGAAGCATTATGAATTTCAGGTTTTGTTTCTGCAGGCTCATGCAGCCTGGGTGGACCTTGGATTCACAATGTACTAAGGACGACCTTGAACTTTACCTTTTGCGTCCACAGACCGAGTGCTTGGATTACAGGCACGCGCCACTACTCCTGACTTCAGTTTCGGATTTGGGGATACTTGTGCATGGGTACTGAGATTTCCTGAAGATGGGATGGAAATCTTAGTTATATTTTACATATGCTTTATTCATATAGCCCGATGGTAATTTTTATATGTTCCATATTTTAAATCATTCTGTGCGTGAAACAAAGGCCCTTGGCACGGAATTTCCCAACTGTGGTATCACGATGGCATTCCAAGGACGTTGCAACTTTGGAGCATTTCAGATTTGGGGATTAGGAATTCGAAACCCACAGGGCAGTGGTTCTCAACCTGTGGGTCTTGACCACTTTCACAGGGGCTGCTTGGGGAACCCAGTGTGTTACGATCGTGTATTATGTATGTATGCACGCATTGTTTGCTGGGGCCCTCCTGCCCCTGCCTTTCCAACACCGGGCTGCAGGTGCTCACAGCACCATCAGCTCTGCAGCAATACTCAAGGCCGGCTTCTTCCTGTTGGTTTGTACGCCCGGAATACTGGTTACCTCTGCATTTGTCAGTTCCACTCCAGAAGCCACCTCCCTGTCTCTGTCATTCCTGGCTCCTGAAACTGTGCAATTACCTGCTAAGACCACAGGGAAGCCTCACTACAATCCCAACCACAACAGGGTCTAGGGCAGACTAAACTTGGCTTTTGAACAGGACAGGTGCCTGGGGTGTGGGAGGCCTCTGGCAGCGGCCATGACCCAGGAGGACTGGCAGTACACGGTTCTGTGTGAGTGAACGGATGCACAGCCACATGGGTCACACTTGAGAATGCTCATGTCTGTTTCCACGAAACCCGAACTATACCCAACAATAGTAATCGTGGCGACAGGGAGTATTTCCACGAATTCTTTTGAGTGTACAGAGCCCTTTTCACAGTAATTAGGGATTATTTTATTCCAGCATTAAAGAGGAGAAAATTGAGAGAGAGAGAGAGAAAGAGAGACCGACCAGAATCCAAATACCTGCTGTGTGCCAGTGTGAATCCACACGGTCTCCCTGCTTGTTTTAGGCAGAGTATCCTGTAAATAAACTGGATTAGGAGTCTCACTAATCTGAGGTTAAATTTTTTTTTTTAGATTTATTTGCTTTTTATATTTTACGTGAATGGGTTTTTGCCTGAACATATGGCTGTGTACCATGTTCAAGCAGTACCGTCAAAGGCCAAAAGAGGACATAGGATTTCCCAGTACTGGAGTTATAGGCTCTAAGTCATCCGAAAGGTTCTGGAAATTCAACCTGGGTCCTTTGGAAGAGCAGCCAGCGCTCTTAGCCGTTAAGTCATTGGTCCAGCCCCAATCTGACTTTTATAAACAGCTCCCTGTCCTTTCCTGGCAGAACCATTGGGTTACCTATCCATCCCTCAGTTTTTCCATCTGTGGGATAGCAGCAGTTATGGGGTAAGAAACTAAAAATTATGAAGAACAAATGAATTTGTGTTTAAAACATTAAGAACACTGCCTGGCATGGTATAAACACTGTTTAAAGGTTTGCTCTTCTGGTCAATTCCAGTGCTTTACAAATATGCGAAGACTAGTCTATTAAATACAGTCTGCACTGCTTTATAGGACAAACCAAAATATACCAGTTAGTAAATGCATGTTCACCTTCTTAATCCCATGGTTTAAGTTTGTAGCCTTAAAGATTCAGGAACACCTGCAGATTCTAAGGTTGAACCAAATTTCCAGAGAACATGAGTGTGTATCAATTGAACACTTACAAGAACATTAAAGGATTGTTACTGGCTTCAAGAATGGTGACTGGCAACTGAATACATATGTGAATGCCTACATTTAAAATAACCAAGCTAGTGGCCAGGTGGTAGTGGCACATACCTATAATCCTAGCACTTGAGAAGCAGAGGCAGAGGTAGAGGCTGAGGCAGAGGCAGGTGTGTATCTGTGAGTTTGAAACAAGCCTGGTCTACAGAGTGAATTCCAGGACAGAGTTACAACAGAGAAACCCTGTCTCAAAAAACCAAATAAATAAAAAATAAAATATAAATATAAACGGATTAATTAAATTAAATAATCTAGCTGGGCTGGGGATGTGTTTCAGTGGTAGAACGTTTGCCTAGCGTGTGAGAAGCCCTGGGTTCATTTTTGAGTATTTCAAAGATAAAAATAAGTTAAAAAATTCTAGAACATCAGATTCCATTTCTCCATGCAGGAAAGGCTGCATGCTTGGGAGGCCCTCTAGTGGTGAGCGAAGTCACCCCACAAACTGAGGCGTCCGAGAGACTGGTCACTTCCAGAGTGCTTGCCCTTGCTGTCTGTCATGGGTGATTAACTGGGGAGGCAAAGTGTCCTCAGCCCCGACTGTCTTATAAATATGCCGCCCTTGGAGATCAGTGCCTCCTTCTTAGTAGCATGCAGAAAGCTCCAGACGGGCTGTCTAACCTGTGAGCCCGTCTTGTATCCGCTGTAACCGTGGAAGCTGCTGTCTGAGTGCCCCCGAGATTCAAGCCCTGAGACGTAGAGACCGAAAGCGCGAGACTGTCGTTACCGAGACATGGCTTTTACAGGGTCCACGTGACAAATAGGAAGATAGTAGGCCTCTCAAAATGCCAAGACGAACATCACAGCCCGTGACCCTGTCATCAAAACAACCACGCGCCGCCCAACACACCAGTCCTTCTTACCAGGCTAGTGCCGATGGTGACATTCATGTTCATGGCTCTGCTGGCAAGCAGCAGTGTGTGCTCTACACAGCCCCTCCCCCTCCACACTGTCTCAGCATGCTTCGTCCCCCCCCCTACACATATGTTCCTGGTCTCCTATTTAAGGAACAGCTCTTTCATCTGTATATCTGGCCCAGTGATCTAGACCATGAGTGACAACTGGTTCAAGGGGTCAAACACAAGAAGAAGCTAATGAAGTCTGCAAGAGTCTATGGCACCTAACACAGTGCGGTCCCCAATGCATACGTGGGTATCTATAGAGACAGGTGAGGACCCACACCCACGGATGTGCTCGCTCATGTCCCTGTGTTCTCTTCTCTGCACCATGGGAGGGTGTTGCTAATTCCTATAGGCAGAGCGATTCTTCCTGAACAGCAGTGGCTCCCAAGCAACGGTGGGAGATTATTGGCCCAGGGTACAATAAGAGAAAGTCTGAGAAGACTTAGATTTTAGACTTTCAGATTGGCTGTGGGCCCCTGATTCTGAGTGTTGAAGAACTGAATCAGTTCACACATAACCTTACCTTTATCAAGATGGAACTCAACACAAACGGTGCCTCGAAAGAGTCACTGATGACAGCTCAGCTGGCAGGAACTATCTACAGCTTCCTGGGGGTATGCAGGAACATTACTCCATTAGACTGATGGTTCAGAGCAAAGCCTTTCGGGGGCCCCGAACAATGTAAACTGACTAACGGATGAGTTGGTTTTGTAATGAAAGGATGCGACTGTTCTCATCTCAATCCTTCTATGAAGTCTCTGCCTCTGGCCAGAGAGGCACAGAATCTGCAGAGAAGAAGCTCTCCGATGAATATGAAGAGAAAGACAAAGGGGCAGTATGGGGGGGAGGATCCTACATGCTAGGTGTCACTAGACCTTTCATGCAGTGACTAGATTAAGGTTTGCACCAGCAAATGAGATGTGCAGCTTTGACTCCTGCTTTGCAGATGGGTTAAGTAGCTTGCTCAAGATCTCCAGCAGTTAACTACTGTGCGGCTTTGATCTGACACAGATGTACAAAATGACCTTGCTCAGCCTTAAGGAACCTTCAAGAAAGAGGAACTTCTCCATGTTAGGACTCCATGAGGGACCATAACGCTGCTGGGAAGGAAAGAAGAAAGGCGAGGAGGGGGGTGATTTGAAAGAGGGGAGGGAGGGAGAGAGGGAGGGAAGGAACAATTGAATTGGTTGTGTGGCTTGAAGTTCACCATTTCCAGAGCTCTGGACTGCTTCTGTCTGATGCTGCCCCTGACTCAGGCATGATGACCTCTGGATTTTTGGAGTGACCTGTTTTATTTGTGTTCTGGTGCCCTGGCACATCCATTGTTTGGCACATTATCTTCCTCAACCCTGCCAAGTTCGACCTAAAGCAGCTACTTGCCCAGTTGGTTCCCAGTTGGTTCCCAGGCGGCCCTTGAATTCTCCCCGCGACCTTTGCTTTAACTGTAGTGCTGGAGCGGACGCCTAGCTTCACCAATAGGTTTATTATAACTCTGAAACTCTTAATAGTGCTGCACGGTCTCCAGGACAAATTTTACCTCCCTCCATTTAGCACCCAAAGCCCTCCATGATCTTGTCCCATCTTCTTCTCTTGTCTTTTGCTTCAGAGCTCCTGTAGTTAGGCCTGAGATTAGCACCTTTAAAGGGATAGCAGGACCTGTCAGAGAACCACTCCATCACGGCCGACCATTGTTCCTCAGAGAAGAAGTGCTGTGTGAGAACAGGGACCTACTGTTCACATTTCCGCTTTCTCATCTCCCTTCCTCTCCAAGGAAGCAGAGATAGCACCGGCCCCCAAGAGAATCTCAGCTCTGCTGCTCATAGCAGGTGACAGAGCTGGGAACTGTCAAGCGGGCTTGGTCTGCATACCACAGCCACGGCACCCCACCAACCAGCTAAGCTCCATCCAGCACTCACGTGGCCACTGGTCCCCAAACACGGCATCACACAGCAGTTCAAATCCAGCTGTAGATGTGGGATCTTGCTTGGGGCTAAAAGAGACCAAAGCCTCACTGAGGTCCAGGAAGGCCCTCATTTTCCAACCTGGTTCTTTCTAATGCTGAATCTCAGCTCACATCCAATCCAGCCTTCACAGTTTACATTCTCTGACCCTGAAGTTTCCTTCCAATTGAAACACATTGAACTTGACTCATTTGTCTGTATTTTGTTTTCAGTGGGTCAATCATAGTGTTAAAAGGTTCAGGTATTTATCATCTCATATAAGATTTTGGCTTGCTGTGGTGGCTGTGCCTACAATCCCAGCACTTGGGAAGTTGAGTCAGGAGGATAGTCATGAGTTTGAGGACAGCCTAGACCAGATAGTGAGTTTCAGGTCTGTGTACTGCAGCATGAGAACCTGTCTCAGCAAAGAAAAAGAAAAAAAAAGAGGTTCTATGTGGGGACAAAAATGCATTGTCTCAAGTCAAGGATAAGTTCATTCTAACACTGAATTACGGGATGCATGTGCTCAGCAGACTCCTGTTTAGTAATCTCAATTCAAGGATGTGTCAAGAAGCTTCAGGAGAGCTCTAAAAACCCAAAGTTAAGGAACAATGTAGAGTTGTCTTCCATTATGACTGGGACCACAGGTCTCTTGAGAATGACTGCCGTTTTTATCCCTGTACCTCTAACCTACCTTGGCACCAGCGTAAGCGCTAATTACCATTTACTAGGTGAACGAATCAATCTTACTAAGATTAGACTCAGCCAACCTCCCCGGAAATAGAAGCCTGGATGTTAAGATTCTCTAAACGTCTACCCTGAGGACAGATATGGCATTTCTTATCACCTGCTGTATGCATATTCCATCTGCTGGGTGCCTAGGCAGAGGAAAAGGTCTTCGCCTCTCTTCCAGTACCTAGCCACTGGTACCCATGATGCTCAGTGGGTCCCTACTTAATAATCCTAGTCCAAACGAATGCTAGCTACATCAATTGCTTCTAAGCAATGCGGATGTTTTTGTTCCTGCTTCTAGATAAATAAAACCATGCCAAGACAAATATCTTGTTTCTCTAGTTCACATCATGAAGCAGAGTAAAACAGGCAGATATAGTGGCATTCAGCTGTGATCCCAGCTACCAGGAAACTGACAGGAGCCTGAACAAAGTATGAGAAAAGGGCCCAGTTTTCTGCTGGCAGAAAAGAGATCTTCGAAGCATCTGGGGCCATGCCTTGTGAACTTCCTTTTCTCCCTCTTTTCTGTAAATATGCAGGGAAACTGAGCCAGAAAGCATAGTAGGATCTGAGAGTACAAAGATGAGTGCTACATTTTCAGCACCTCCAGGGGATCTAGACTAGCAGAAAAACAAACAAACAAACAAAATCACTGCTTCTCATATACTGACATAGTAAGTTTTGGCTAAAAATACCTTTGGGGAACATTAAACCAGGATTAAACCATGAAACAACCGAAGTTCACAGACAGGGTCTCTCTATATAGCCCTGACCATCCTGGAACTCACCATGTAGACCAGGCTGGCCTCAAACCCATAGAGATTCACCTCCTCTGCCTCCTAAGTGCTGAGATTAAAGGTATGTGCCACCAGGCCTGGCAAAAAGCAGCATCTTGAAGAATGAGCAAAAGTTAGCCAAGAGGGCTGTGGCTAATGAGAGTTCCCAGAACTAGAAGCAGTATGTCCAAAGAACAGGACATACAGAAGTTGGATACCTTCAGGGGACTGCAGGTGGTTACTGGGTGGTCAGTGACGGAAGGACCATGAGGGATAAGACCAAAGAAGCCAGCAGAGGTCCCATCATAAATGGCTTTCTAAGCCACATCAAGGAGATCAAACTTCATTGAATGGCCCAAGGGGGATAGAGAGAGGGTTTTAGGGGAAGGGTGACACCATAGGGTATAAACATATCCTTCTGGAGTTGGGCAAGAAGATATTGAAGCAATCACAAAAGATAATGATGGCCTGGACTCAGTGGCAGTGTGAGGGAGGGCAAGAGCCAAGAATTCAGGAAGTATGCATGATAAGAAGTAACTGATTAGATGTCTGTTAGGGGGTAGTGGTCAAAAACAATGCTCCAATTTTTGTGTTAAACAACTATGTGGACTATGCTAAATGGAATTTAGCAACAAAGAGAAGGAACCAATCAGAGATCAATGAACTTGACTCTTACTTTATGGTATTTGTGATCAAACCAGGGACTTACATATATGACGCAAACTACTATACCAAGGAGATACAATTCTCTCCTTCCTTCCTTCCTTCCTTCCTTCCTTCCTTCCTTCCTTCCTTCCTTCCTTCCTTCCTTTCTTGTTTGATACAAGGTCTCATTTAACTAGTCCAGAATGATCTGGAACTCACAACCCTCTTCAGTTTACCAAGTGCTGGGATTGCTGGCCGGTGCCGCCACGTTCACCTGAACTCAGGTTTTGATACGTTGAGTTATAGGTGTTTGGGGAATCATCCAAAAGACAATGACAGGAGGCAAAGCTGACTTAGGAGGAACTCAAGACAGAAACTGAGGTGATAGAGTGCTCTTGGCCAGAGCCACGGCAATGGGTGATTTCACTTGGAGATGATGAGGCCACTACAAAGCAGGCAGTGCCAAGATAGGAGGAACGTCAAAGGACAAACAGACATCTCATGGCTGGAAAGAGGGAGAAGATACTGAAAATCAAGAATGGTGCAACTCAGTGGAGACAAAGAAGAATGTGCATTGCATGAAGGAGTAAGAAGAGACTGGGAGTTTCAACCTCAGTCAATCAGGATAAGGATTCGGGTTTCCATTGCACTTAACCACTAACATGTCGCCATTGACACGGCGGGTCTAGGCCAGTGATAGGCAAAGAAGTGAACGGGAGATGGAGGCCCTGCTCCTCGGGTGGGGTAAAGGGGGTCACAGGCTGGCCAGTGAGGAGAGGACACAGAGTTGGTGCGACCTGAAGTGGAAAAGGTTACCAATTTTGTAACAAGTTGCCACTGCAGTCAGACGTCCCTAGGACCTTCACGGGTGTAGTCTTGGGTTTTTGTTTCCTGATCAAACGTGAGATTTTTTTTTTTTTGAAGGTGAAGTCATTCAACAAACAGTGGACTGTCCTGACCAAGGACGTTCACCTCCTGGGACTATGAATATAAACTAGTCCAGGCAAGAGATATCTCCAACATCCATAAAAGCACAAATGTGAATCCAGCACTCGAGAGATCTGTTTCCCTCGTCAGTACTAATGGCCTGCATAGAAAAGGTGTGAGAACGACAGGATGCTCTCAGAGAGTGTGCACAGGTCAAGTTGTAGTTGTAAAGTGTTAGGAGCTTGACCTGGGTGCTGCTCTGACCTGGGGCCGACGGGGAGGACGCACCGCTGCAAGGGAAATTAGATAGCACCGCTCTGGAGTGAACTTCTGCGCGTCTTGGTATTCTGTTTGTTTTTCAAATGTATCTTTACGTTATCAGGGAACAGAGAAACCTACAGGTGATTTCCCTGTTAACTCATCTCTTCTCGGTTTGTGATGTTATCAGAGCTGTGTCTGCACGCACTGGCCACAGGACACACATAGGACCTGAGCGCCATGTCCCTGAGGTAGAAGGATTCCCCTGGTGACTCACCAGCCGAAGGGAGTGTGCCTTGAAGAGGCCAGGCTTAATACTGCCATTGTAGATTCTTTTGTCTTTATTTATTTACTTATCTATTCGTGCAAGGGTGGGGGCCGGACCCAGAACACTGTGCATTCTTGACAAGCACGGTACTATGAGTGACATCTCCAGCCCTTTTCTTGCCTTAAGGGAAAAGTATGCAACCCTGACAAGGTAGGTGTCATCTCACCTGAAAACAGAGGATGGAAGGAGACCTCATACGAACTTTTGAGCACCAGGATCTTACACAATGAAGAGCCGAGTTCGTCCTTTCCCAGGGCATTTTATCTCTCTAGCCTCCCTCCGGCTGCCTGACAAAAATTCTTGGGATATCCCCAGGGAAAAGAAATCTTGTTTTGTTTATATTTGCAGACTCATTAGGGACATTCACTCGTTTTCTCAGGATAACAAACCAAGATATCTTCAGGGCTAACATTAAAACACCAGCGTCTGTGGTTCCCATAATCTGCTTAGCTGAGCAGAGTTAACCTGGAAGGAAGGCTGAGATGTTCCAAGATGGGCTTCTAGGACAGCTGCTCAAACCAGTCTTAGGACACCAAGGGGCATCGTGGGGATCCGTGTCAAGGGCTGAGGGTCTGCTATGGCATTGACTCCACATAAAGTACGGAGGCTTTGGAAGAACACAGAGGACCTGAGTTTGGATGCCTGGCCAGCGAGGCCATTCTGAGAGCCCCGTGGGCTTGGCCATGCTCGGCTTCACCTTTAAGTTGAAAGGTAGGGGAGGGGGCTGGTTCTCGAGATAAACAAAAAGGGTATAAAATAACAACAAGGGAAATACTGTAACATTTAGGAAGGAAAATGTGGTTTGCGTGGTCGCCTCTCTGACATTCGTTTTACAGCGGGTACACTTCAACTCTGCGTGGGTGCTAGGGTTTATCGCAGCCAGCCACAGACAATACGGGCATTGGCTCATGATGCAAGCACCTCACTGTATGATTGTGACAAGACCCCAACTTGTCTCTTCCCTGGTCAGTTAGATGGGCCCGCTGGAGCTGGAGAGGTGGCTAAGCGGTACAGTACTTACAACCCTGCATTCGACCTTCAGCACAAACTGCTATAAAGTATTCGAATGTCGCATTCCTGAGTCCCATCCCTTGATAATCACAGACTGGGACAGATTTGCCTAGCCAAGAAAGAACCCCTGAGACATACATTAAAAAAAAATGAACTAAGCTTTAAAATTCTTTGACAATTCCATTCATGTATACAACATATTTTGGCACTTTCCAGCTTTGTTTTTTTTTTTTTAACTACTTGCTGAGGAAACATTGATCTCTCCCTTATCCAATGTGGTCTGCTCCCAGCCATCTGTTTTCCTCTCAGATCCTTCTATGCCATTGTCTCATTTCTTCTGCAATTGGAGTTATTCTTTGTCAGCCCCCACCTTACCTGGCAGAGGAACGTGTGAATGTGTGTGTGCGTGCATGTGTGTGTGTGTGTGTGTGTGTGTACGGCACGGGACTGTAAAAGACAAGAGCCTTCCCAGGGTCCCTTGCAGGAGGGGAGCCGAGCTGTGTTGCCACAGTCACCTTTCCTTGGCCCCCTTTCACTTCCGTGAGAGGAGTTACCCCACCACTTTACGATCGATGGGTGACTTGTCTGAGCTCCCAGGAGCCCCTTCTCCACCAGGCCTTGCTTGAGGTGGTTCAGGAATGTGGAAGAGTGAGCAGCTTAATGACTAGCAGGGATAAAAAGTATCTATGTCCGTTTTACACACTGCTGCTGTCCAGGGATGTGTCTGAGGGACCCAGGGGACCGCAGTCTTTCTAAGTAGTAACACTCCTCCCCACCTCACGTGGAACTGCATCTCCCGATGTCACAAAGACGCGCCACGGTCCACCTAGGACAACTCGGTGCCAGTGGTATTTAGAGTGGTCTGGTCCCGGCATGTAGACTCTGGCTAAGGCAATGTCAGAGTTGGGAAGAGGGAACCTCAGCTGAGGAACTGCCTCCATCAGGCTGGCCTGTGAGCATGTCTGTGGGACATTTTCTTGATCACTAATTGATGCAGAAGAGCCCAGCCCACTGTGAGTGGTGCCATCCCTAGGCAGGGAGACCTGGGCTATATAAGAAAGTAGCTGAAGCCAGGTTCCGTGGTGCACGCCTGGAGGGAGGGGGCAGAAACCGGTTGGATTTCTGTGAGTTTAATGCCAGCGTGAGCTATATATTGAGTTCCAGGCCCGCCAAGGCTAAATAGGGAGCCCCTGTTTAAGAACAACAAAACAAACAGACAAAAACAGGAAGGTGAATCTGGGAAGCAAGTCGGTAAGCAGCACTTTTCCACGATCTCCGCTCCGGTCGCCGCCTCAGTTCCTGCTTCCAGGCTCCCGCTTGGGCTTTTGCTCTGACTTCTCTCGAGGATGAGTTGTGATGTGAGAGCATCGGCTAAATAAAGCCTTTCTTCCCCCGAGTAGGTTTGGTCAGTGATTTATCACAGCGACAGAAATCAGACTAGCACAGATGGCAGCTGTCCCGCCATGGAGCACAGCCAAAGCAACCTTAAGTGTCCTGGTAACTCCTGAGCACCGGGAGTATTCAGACATCATCCCCTTTCCCTTTGTCTCTCTCCACTCGAGGAGAGCAAGCACGACACTAGGATGCCCAGAGTGGGTTTTATTCTTTGTTTCCAAGGAGACACAGTGGCCTAGCAGTAGGGCAGCAGATGCTTCTGGTCAGCGGAAAGCAAGCAGTCCTAATACTCCCGTGGTTTTGGAAAGGTCACATGCAGGCCCCCACTGCTTAACACTTCGATATGCAAATAAAACAGAACATGTACTCCAAGTATGCTCTCAAAATGTCAAGAAGGGAATGAGAAGTATAACACGCTGCCAATTCACCTGCCCCTACTCAGCGATCCTGTTACTGCATACCCTTCTCCTGTCACTCGGCCTGGAGCTCCCACTCACTGCCAAGGTTTACAGTTTCAGCTTTCGGTGAAGGAGCCTGGGTGTCTGAGGTTGCTCTGGGTGGGAGAAGGAAGAGGAATGCGTGAGTTTCTAAGAAATTGGATTCTACAGAGGAAGAGGGTTTGTAGCTTCTGAACTCCATCTGCTGCCTGGAAGGTCCCAAGCCTGGACTGGAGGGAAAAAGAGAGACTGACCCTGGATCTTTGCGATGGAGACACCAAGTCTGTCTGCTTAAGTATGTCCACTTCCCTTCAAAGCTTGCTTTGGTCTCTCATGGGCACTGGACTGCAGTCACCAGGCCCAGCTGTAAGACTTCCATGTTGTGGCTGGAAAGGACTTGAGCGACCAAGTGCTGTAGTTTTGGTATGGTGTGTCTGCAAGGGTAGCTGTGTTGGGAGTCTGGTCCCCTGTGTGACGATGCTGAGGGGTGGTAAGGCTTTAAAAGGGCTCAGGTGAATTTGTTTAGGTCACTGGGAGTCCTACCCTTTAAAGAAATTAAGGTATTTTGTGGTGGTGGGAGGGGAGGTTCTGAGTTAGTTCCTGTGAGAGCTAGGTATTATTAAGTGAGCGATCCTGGTTCCAGAATCACTCTCTGCATTCATGTCTTAGTACACCGCCATCTCTTCTTGCACACACTCCTGCTGTAGTGTCATCGAACATGATGTGAGGTCATCGAGGGACCCTCACAATAATTGACATCATGGCATCTGGTAGTTTTTTTGTGTGCCTCTAAAACTGTGAATATAAACACATCTCTTTATAGAATGTCCAGCCCTCACGGATTGCATTATAGCAGCAGAGTAATAATCTGTCTTACACATCACCCTCAGAATATATGGTGAGTGAAAACCTGGAAGAGATTATCAACAGAATGGTCAATTCTTCCACTCTACCAAGAAAGAGGAAGATAAGAAATGATATTAGCAGCTGTGGCCACACAATGCTTTCATTAGTACTATTTTCAAAGTTTGTTGTGGAGGAGAAACCTGGGGCATATCAATAGTAAGCCAAAAGCTTGGGATCAACTATCAACAAAGTTGACTTTGCCCAACTCCTTCAACTGCAGCAACTGTCCCAAGGGTTGGAAACTTCAACTCTTTTTTGTTTGTTTTTTTGTTTTTTGAAACAGGATTTCTCTGGGTAGCCCTGGCTGGCCCGGAACTTACTCTGTAGACCAGGCTGTCTTCGAACTCAGAGATCGCTTGCCTAAGCCTTCCACGTGATGGGATTAAAGGAGTGCGCCACCACTGCCCAGCTACATAGGGTCTTCCACGGGCTCAGTCTGTGGATGGAATGTGCCACTATTTTCGTATTTCTGGACGCTAAATCACTAGACACCAAACAAGGTGATTTTAATGGATCCTGGAGAGCCAGAGTGAGGCGCCATGCTTGGGGCAGGATGTTCCTGTCACCGAGTCACACCGAAAGTCACACCGAGGTCTTGCTCCTCTCCCTGTGCTGGTGTCTAAAGCCAATCGTAAGCCTCCAGGCTTCTACTGTCTATGGAGATGGTCTTTTCTGTGTTGTCTCAGGAAGGTAGGGCAGGGACCAGAGAGAGGCTGGGAACTGCAGGAACAGAGTTTTCATCCAAAGCAGGGTCCTTTGCAATAATGGAATAACGGAATCCAGTCTGAACTAGTTTGACGTTACAAGTTCCCTGTCACTTTCAGCCCTTGAGGAAAGACTGTCTATTGTCCCCCCTCCCCCCACCTCCCCGGGGCCATCGCAGACTCAGGCATCAGCTAAGAGTTGATCCAGATAATTGGCTCAGCACAATAGTGGGCAAAAGAGAAAGGCAGACATTTTTCTTAAAATGAAACAGAGCTGACTTTCCTGTCTCGATGCCTGAAGGTGTTTAAAACGCTCGGCCCATCTGCTCTGAGAATCCCTCCAGGACTCCGTCCTCTAAAGCTATTTGCTCAAGAGATTTTCATCTACTAGTTAACACCTGTGTGCTGGCTTGGATTTTTTTTTTTTTTCCTTTTTCTTCAAGTTTTGTGTTTGTTTTGTTTTTTCAAGACAGGGTCTCACTATGTAGCTCTGGCTGTCCTGGAACTCACTCTGTAGTCCAGGGTGTCCTGGAACTCACAGAGGTCTGCCTGCCTCTGCCTCCCAAGTGCTGGTATTAAAGGCCTGTGATACTATATCCAGACAGTTTTGAATCTTGAGATAGGTTCTCGTTATGTAGCTCAGGACGATGGTCTTAAACCCATGATCCTCCTGCCTCAGCCTCCCCAGGCGCTACGATTATACTACCATGACTGGCTGCTTTAAATCTTAAGCACCTCAAAGACTGTTTTAAAGACTTTTCTCCATTGCTCAGCTGCGGTCAGAGGCGGGCTTTGGGGCTCTGACTTAACAAGCAGATAATGAATCCTCATACAGTCTCAGCTTTCCAGAGCTTGGGGGAGAGGCTTTGCTACTCAAGTATGCTTGTTCAGTGACTGCTTCCTGGATCCAAGGAGGTAAGCACGTTTGTTTTACTACCACACACCCCACCATGATGTTTTGCCTCACCGTGGGTCCAGAAACAATGGAGCCAAGTCCTGGGATGCAAGTCTCCAAGACTGTGAGCCCACATACATTATTCCCCTTCAGTATAATATTTTCAAGTATTTTGTCACGGTGACAGGAAACCAGACAATAACAGAAAACTCCAGGCTTTATATACAGTTCCCTGCTTGGAGTGATTTTGTTACACAGGGTCTCGAGACGTTTTCTTATTGTACTAACTAGCGTTGGGGTATGGTGCAACTGGTAACCATCCCAGGGTTGAACTTAAGGATAGTATTAAATTTCGTCCATTGTATAAGATAGCCTCAAACGACAATTATTGACCCTAAAATGTCACTTGTGTTGTTGGGAAGCCCTGCTCTGAAGAGACGGAACAGGCAGCAGTAAAGCAGCATTGTGCTGAGGGACCTGGCTCTTCACAGATGTACAGGATCATTACGAATTACACCTACTCTGCAAGGTGGGCACTGTTTTCATCAACACACAGACGACAAACCTCAACTTCAGAGAGGTCACGTCGCTAGTCAAGATCAAAAAACTTATACATGCAGAATCAGGACTCCAAGTTTGGTTAAATTTGGTGATGCAGGTTCACTACTACTAGCTACACTGGGAGGTTTTTACATAACAGCACCCCGGCTCCAGCAGAAAGTCAGGCTGTATTGAGGCCAGAAGATACACTCGGGAATGGAGACTTATGTAAAGAGACGAAAGGGAGCCACACCTCAAGAGGAGCCTGCAATTCCTGTATGAATCTGAAGGAGGGAGACTCACTAGTCATGGAAGCTGCTAGGGGGAGGTTGGGGCCTCCACCTCTCAGACCACAGTACAATATATTGCTCAATTAGAGACATTTATGGGGCTGAGGGGAAAGATGTTACCTATCCATCTTCCCACTGTATGGAGTGAATGTTAGCATGATTTCACTTAGTGTCATAGGTCTCAAGATATTTTGCCATAAAATAATGTTTGTAAGAGAATTAACACTAGAAGATACAATTGCGGTGTAGTTTACAGCGTGTGTGGTATATAGTATTGTTTTGGCTTGGGGGAAATGGCAACTCTAAATAGACTGTGTTTGGGAGTCTGCTACTTGTGGGGCAGGAGCTCAGGCTGGGACAGCACAGATAGAGCATGTCAGCGTGGATTGCCCCACTCCCGCCTCAAAAGAACAGCATATCACAGAGCTAAAACTAGCGAGTACAGAGAACACGGTGAATCCCAAGTAAGCATCCTTTGTAATGTCAGAGAACATTTCCGTGGGTGCTGGTTCTAGAATAGCTGTGAGTGAGAGCTACCTCGGTGGTTGCCAAATCCCCCGGCATCACACACACACATGCTGAAGCCCAAGTTATCCACCTTCAGTCTTGAGACTCTTAATAATGCAGACAATCAAATCAATTCTGATAAACACTGGAGACACCCACAGAAAAAGTGAGGTAGCCTACTTGTGTCTTGATTTTTTTTTTTTTTAAAGCTGTATGGCCCTCTCTCGGTTAGCAGCTGAGACTTCAATATTTTATTCAATGAATATTTGATGTGACATATTTTCATACTGACAGCTGTTTGGATGAGTTAGTCATCCCTGCAGGGAACCAGTTACTTACAAATGAGTCTTCTGTTTCCTGAGAACCTAAACGCCTCCCCCTATTCCGACCTGTATCCAAAGTCACTTCTGGCCACAACAGGGACATTTTTTTCTGCACAGGTATGTCTGTTTAAAGAAAAGTTCTCTAGCCAATTCTTCAAATGAGAGAACCTCAAAATGTCATGGCTGGAAGATTCCCAAGAGACCTCTCACTGAAGAGATGAGGAAAGAGACCAGAGACAGTGAGAGACTTGCCTGGTCACACAGAGCTTTGCTTGGGGAGCTGAGAGTCTATCCCGTTTTCGTTTACTATGCCAGTCCCAAAGGGTGAGATAGAGGAACAAATTTTCTCTATAGTTATCATTAATCAAAGAAAGTTAAGAACACACTATACATTTGAATAAGACCTAATTTATGGTGGGTAAACTCCACTGTCAACCCGGCTAGATTTAGAGCCACGTAGCTGATTGGTGAGGTGGGGTTCACCCTCCATCCTTCCTACCCCCCTTTTCTACCCCTCCTTTTCCCCTCCATCTATTCTTCCTGAATGTATCTGTGAGGGTGTTCCAAAAGGAGACTCATCCCGAATGTCTGCAGCACCAATTCCAGAGCAGACGCCTGAAAGGAATAAAAGAAGGAACAAGAAGAAAGCCAGCTAGGGACCAACACCCCATCCTTTCTGCTTCTATCATGCTTGTCTATCATGAAGACAGCCACTACCAACCACATGTGCCTATTGCTATGGTGTTTTACCCAAGTGTGTGGAGCCTGACAACCACATGTTGACCCATCTGAAACCAGGAGCCCAAACAAATCCTTCTTCTTTTAGGTTGTTTCCATCAGGTATTCTTGTTGTGGGATATTTTACTCCTGTATGCTGTTTTGGTTTGTAAAAGGGCTTTGATGCCTTGTAACTGGGAAGCCTGATGCCTTGCAGCTCGTGCAGGCCTTGCTTCCTACCTATTCACACCCTTGTGCTAGCCCTGCTGAGATCTCCGCAGATAGAACTAACTGTTACAGTTGAAGGTGACCACAAGCACAGGTCCCCCAGCCTAGTACTATTGTGTTGTAATGAAGACCTGGATGTGGAGAGGGGGTGGGGGAAAGTTAAAAGGGCTAAAGCAGAAGCAAGCAGGAGAGTTTTTTGGAGGACTCTTTTGGTGAAGGAATGAAATCTCTGCCTAGCCGTCCGGGTATTGAATTCCCTGAGATTTGAAGTAGTTTGTAATTAATAAAGAGCATTGGAAAATTCAACAGTGGACTATTTTTAAACGATGAAACCACACTTTAACATATTCTGTCACAGCGATGAGCAAAACAATGAATACATTATTGAAATTATAAAGATACGCAAGTGGAAGGGGAAACCACAAGGCAAGGGTCAAGCACTGTTGATGGGAAGAGACATGAAATAGACCAAGCTAGTGTGTGTCTAAGTGCCTAAAGTCTCCAAGAGCTCCAGGGACATAGTGATACACTGATGATAGTTGACCTTGGGATTCTTCAGTTTAATATTCCAAAAGGAAACAAGGCATACAGATGTTAACATTTGAGATTTGTTTTTAAAACACAAGGAATGTGTATAGATTCTGCTTTCAACAACTCCCTTCTTCTTCTCCTTCTCCTTCTCCTTCTTCTTCTACCCTCATTAATCTCCACTTTCCAGCAAGTCAAGAATATAATCACAACACAGCCCAGGGATGAGCAATACACAGTGACGGGCTATCCGCTACAGTGAGGCTCTCTCCCTCCCCTTCAGTCACTCTGATGGCATGGCTTGAGGCCACCTTGCTAACAACTTTAGCCTCCAATCTTGGAAAAAGAGTAGAAATGTCTGGGCTTTGGGGCGGTACCTAACTTCATTGACCTGTATCTTTGTTAGCCTAGAAAGCAGAGGTTGTTTCTAATGAGGTTCAAAGGGAAGGAGCTCTGCCACGACTTTTAGAGAAGAACTCAGCTGTGTGGTGAGCTGCTGTCACTTACAGGAATCCCCCAAGGTGGTTTCAAATCCCCTTGAGTCAAAGCCAGAATCAGTCTGAAATCAAGGGTCATGGTTGTGCTTTTAGTCTCGTGTGTGCTGTTGGCTTTCCCGGCTCCAATGCTAGGGGCTGAACCTTGCAGTCTATTGTTTGCAGCATACAACATCCTTCTTGTGCAATATAATCATACGGAATATGCTTAATTTTTTTAAACATTTACATATCGCGTGTGGTGTGCGATGGTGGGTGGCCATGCACATTCCACAGTGCTTATGTGTAGGTTAGAAGACAATCTCTGAGGGTCGGTTCTCTTCTACCATATGGATGCTGGGAATCGAGTTTAAGTTGTCAGGTTTTGTGACAAGCCAAGGGACTCCTTACTTGAGCCACTGAATCCAAATTTCTGGAATGAGGCCTTCAAATTATTATTTTTTTAAAAAAATTTTCCCAAGGTAATTATCCTGCCTAAGATTTAATATTCTAGATATATCTTCCCCACTCATCCTCCCTCCTCCCCTCCACCTCTCTGTCCTTCTGTCCATCCTTCTTTCCCCCTGACTAGCCTTAAAAATTGAATCACCACCAACAGTAGTTTTGAAAGGCAGAAGTTGTTCCATACCGAGGCATCACCAATGGATAAATAACCTTTTGAAAGAAGAAAATGCACCGAAAGACCTGAAATTTCCTACACGGCTTCAGGCTGTAAAGAGTTAAAAAGGCGGATGATTTTGTCCTTTCTTGCTGTCTAGGGAAACAGTCACATCAAACTGAAAATCTTCACACTTTATCACATTCAGAGTGACCCAATGATAAAGAAGTAAGACGCTGCCTGAATTCTAGACACGCTTGAGGTTCTACTGGGCCATCACTCCTTCTTTCCTAAACTAAACAACCCAAATTTATCCTCATTTTTTTCCATGTAGAAATTGCCTACGTTCTTGATTACCATGCTCTATTCTTCCTTCAGACTTTTTTGGTTTGTTTTGTTTTGGTTTGGTTTTGAGACAGGGTCTCATATAGCCCAGCCTGGCCTCAAACTCTAGGCAGCAGATGATGATCTTCAGGTTGTAACCCTCCTGCCTCCACCTCCCAAGTGTTGAGAGTACAGGTGTGCATCACCATAACCAGTGTATTTGGTGCTAGGGATCAAACCCAGGGCCTTGGGCATGCCTGGCAAGTGTTCCACCAACTGAGCTCCATCCCAGTCTCTATAGGAATGGGTCTCATGTAGCCTATGCTGGCCTCAGATGACCATGAACTGATGGACCCTTCTGCCTCCACTTCTGAGGTACTGAGGCTACAACACACACACACACACACACACACACACACACACACACACCCTACAACGCCTGGCTTACTTTAGCATTTGGAAACAGAACCACATGTCCCTTTTAGGCAAATCTAATGCATTGCCAGGGAATGACTCAGACCAGTGGGTGGAAAGCTAGAGATCTACAGAGCCATGTTTTATTGAACAAATTCCTTTACTCGGGGGCTCTGCGGCATCCTGTCTGTAAGTCACTTCTGGGTTTCCTGTTCAATAAAGATCAGATTCTGGAGAGGACTCCCAAACCTCTCCTTTCCTCTTTACCCTCTTCTTCCTTTGCCTCTGCCCTATTATGTTGCTTGAGTTTTCACTCTGGCTTTTTAATTTTATTTTTATTTATTTTTGCAGTTTCCTTTTTCAGTTCAACAATCATGGACTTATTCACTCCCGTCCTTTACCCTTCTCTAATCTGTGTTTCTTCCGCCAGAAGTGGACTATCTGTCTCCTCTCCTTGACTGGGCGTGGCTACCAGCATGCTTTAGCATCTAGCTTATGGGCAGTTCTGAGTGTAGGCCTTGTTTCTGCTCAGCTTTCAGGCTCCTGTGTTATTGCCATAGAAAGACAATAGGAGCAGCCTGTTAGCCTGTTGGTGAGCAGAAAATAAAAGCAGATGCATTCCACCTACAGCTTAGAGCCATTTAGCTGAGCTCAGCCAAAAGGAGCAGAGTCCTGTGACCAATCCTTAGACTTTGTCACACTGCAGGGAGCTTATCCACACCGGAAGCCCAGCAGCTGTTCCAAGAGCCCTCTGTGAGAGAGGACTCAACGGTGCCCAGGGGAACTCGGGGAATTAGTGTTCCTTAGAGCATGAGGGATGGCAGCTCCTTTCTTCCCTTGGGACTGGGACATAAAGACACGAAAGCCTATACAGGTTGAGCATGCCTAATCTGAAGGTTTAAAACTGGAAATGCTCCTACATCTGAATCTTCATGACTATCAACAATCAGACCTCTTCATTCCAGCCCTCCAACGGGTCAATGTACAAGTTTTGTTTCAAATGAAAACTTATTAAAAATATTGTACAAAGTTATCTACAGGCTATGGAATGTGTACGAAACAAACATATTTTGTGATTACATCCCCAACGTATCTCATTGTATATAGGCAAAGATTTTGAAAAAAAAAAAAAAACCAAAAAATAAAAAAAAAGTTAAACCCCCTAATGTAAACATCTCTGATCCCAAGCATGTTACACAAGGGTGACTCAGTCTACAGGGGAGAGAAGAGGGGAAGCAGAAATCAAAATCCAGAGTAGGAAGGATGCCCTCTGTCAGAAGGCCTGGAGGAGGAGAAGGTGCCCACAACAGCCTTGCTGACACAAAGTAACTCCGAGAACAAAGCCTACCCTGGTACACATCCAGGGCCTGTGAGGCCAATGCCTGGGCAAGACCATGACAGGAGTAGACAAAACATTCTGCTCAGAGCCTCACCACCCACTCCTACAGCCCACTATGCTTTCTTTGTCTCAGCCGTCTCATTCTTCTAAGGGCTCCAAGGAAGCCCTGCATAGCTATCCATGAGCGCTTCCTCCTCTTGATTCAAAGGTGGAAACATCTGTTCTGTTTTCTGTGGCTGACCGTGCCCATCTGAACCCCAAGCTCTTATGGCACACGCCAATGGTTGACTTTGCCCAAACCAGATTTCATTTAAGAGGAGCCTCAAGGGTCCCATCTCAGCCTGCCAGTGGCTTACCAACTCCTTGACCATAAGCACAGTCATCTCTGCTCAAGCCCACAAGAAACAGAAAAGGTCAGAATTTACTCCTTTCTGTGCACCTTCTCCCCTGTATAATAAATGGTGTGCTGGCTGGTAACAATTTAGCTTTTATCCTCTGTGTGCCACAAAGTGTGCATAGACATGTGCACATGTATATGCATACATTTACATACGTTCCCTCAAACTTTTTCTTGAGCGTGTTTCCCACAAGCAATGGCTAGCCAAGCTGGTCTCAATGGTCTTTAGGAGACATTAGGGCCCGGGCAAATCAGGAGCACAGGCTGAAGTGTGCCTTGGGGTCTGCAGTCAGCTTGATTATACATTTAGTGACACAACTGGAGTCCCTGAGACATCTCCAGTCTTCACTAGCTTTGAGAATCAGCAGCAAGTAGCAGCTCAGCTGGTATTAGCTGCTTCCTTTGCGTGAAGGATATTCTTGTCTGTCAACTTGACTGGATCTGGAATCTACTAAAAAGGCAAGCAGCTGGGCACTCCTGGGAGGGGTTTTCTTGACCAGGGCACTTGAAGTGGGGGGATCCACGCTAAATATAGGAAGTATCTCCTGGTGGCACCCCAGATCAAAGGACATGGAAGAAGGAATGCTTTACCTTTTGTCTGTTCGCCTTCACTCTTGATGACAAGTTCATCTAGCCTGTTGCTGCTACTGCTGCAGTCCTTAACTGGTAGTAGCGCCGGCTTCTCTGGGCTTCCAACGTAAACTAAAGACCAGCATCTCTCACAGAATCCTTCAGGCCTACAGTGCCAGCTTGAAACTATGGACTGAGTAGCTACCAGGCATTTTCCATGTGAATCAGCCATTGTGGGTCTACCTTAGCATGTAAGCCAATCTAATATATCTTCCTTTAATACAGATTCATCTTATTAGTTCTGTTCCTCTAGAGAAACCTGTCACGTTTAGCCAGTTAGTTAGTTGGTTAGTTAGACAGGTTATAAACTATAAATTCTAACCTGGCCTCGAGTTACAGTTTCCTCTGCCTCCTGGTGCACCTGCCAAGCCTCTGCTTGAGCCTCAGGAGGAGATGGAAAGCCAGAGGCAAGGTCGCAGGCAGAATTTGGTGAAACGGGATGGCTGGAGAGACTCAGTTCTAAGGCCTGTATACACACCACCTTCAAGTCTCAGCTCCTACCTCTGTTGAGGTGTCCTGAGACCTGGGGTGAGCAGAGTTGCCAAGGAGAAACCTCTATTTTGGCTCCTGAATGGATCTGGCCAGTTTCCTGGCCACAGGCAGGTCACCTATTTTCTATACTGAAATAGACAGAATGTGGTTAAGGGCAGTCTGGGAAGCAATGCACTCTCTGAGCAGTGCAAGGAGGCCGGTCAAAGTTGATCTACAGAGCTCAGGCCCACAGCTTGTTGTTCCCTAGCTCTCATCATCCCAACTGTAGCCCTGGCTACAATTCTCCCGTCTCAATTGATCACATGAGGCAAATCTATGCAGAAACCCTTTACAGCGGCCACGACAGCCAACAGCTGGACCCGCAAAGAAAAAGACAAAAACTGAGAGAAGAACTCAAAAGAGGGCATTTGGACAAGGGAAAACTGTTCATAATACCTCACTGGACAGGAAGTACTTAGTACTTAGTACTGTACTTAGTAGTACAGTATCACTACAGTTCCACAGTGTTAGCACTACAAGGAATAGTGCTGATTCACAACACCAGTATCTGTTTAGGAAGGCAATTCTACAGCCCCAGCGAAAGGTCGCAGCATGGAGAAAGCGCCCCTTACAGGAGAGCAGTGGTTACTGCAGGCTGGGGATGACCTACCTTTGAATGTTATCTTCAAGCTGCTTGACTTTGAGCTCATCTTCCTCAGACTGCCTTCGCCTGGCTTCCTCCTCCTCCGCTGTTCCCGCGGGCATGCCCTGCAGCAGCCATTTTTCCCGAAGCACTTTGGACTGTGGGAAGGAGGGAAGACAACAGGTAAGATGACACCTTTTGGTACGCATCTTTCTCTGAACCAGCAGGGCTTCTCCATCAGATCTGCTCTCAACAGTGGAGCCTGACCACTGCCTTCACCTCCTCCCGCGTCTACTTCTGCCTGGCCCAGCAACCAGGATTCCTGGACTGTTTGTTTTTTGTTGTTTTATTCCCCTACATCTTCCTTTGTTTTTAAATTACACTTGTGTATTTTTTGAGACCCTACCACATACCCAGCACTAGTATGGCTGCCAAAACCAAACCAAATCAAAACAAAACCCAATTCCTGCCTTACACATCTTCTATTCCAGTAAGGAGAGACCAAAGACAGGTTCTGCACACGTGTACAGATACATGCATAAGTGTGTATTTTCCTACACATGTGCACATGTGTATGCTCACGCACATGCATGCACATAAGGAAGCACCTCCCCCTCCAGTGATTCTGGGAATTCAGGAAGAAGGAAGAGGGATAAAGAAAGTGTTGCTATAGTTATGAGATGGGTCTAAAGGACTTCATCATGATGCCTCAGCAGAGAACTACAAGAAGTAAGGCACCAATGTGGTGACCTGGGGAAAGCATGGCCTTGACTTTGAGAAAGTTATCGGTGGTGTCTCTGCTTCCTATTATTGACCATTGTTTTTTCAAAAAAATTCAAAATAGAGTGAACAAACACATCTAGATTTATTAATCATAACGAAACTATATCCAGACTTAATCATATTTTGCCATATTTCCACACTACCAAAGCATTTTTAATGATTTACTTTTTAATTGTGTGTGTGTGCATGCGCATGTGAGTGCAGGTGCCCTTAGAGTCCAGAAGAGGGCGACAGATCCCTTGGAACTAGAGCTACAGTGAGCTGTGAGCTGCTGGATGGGGTGCTAAGACCCAATCTCAGGTCCTCTATAAGGTCTGTATCTGTTCTTAACCAAAGAACCATCTATCTAGGCCTACCACCAAAGTGTTTGAAAGCAAATCCCAAACACCACGACACTGATATCACCCACTGATATTGGAGTATGAATCTCCAAAAAGACAAGGACATTTTGTCTCACTGTAAAATTTTCCAAGATCATGTGATATCTAGTCCATATTGAAATATTATTTTTAAAAAGGCCAATGTCATGCCTCCTCTGAAAAAACCCTTTAGTGACTCACATGCATCCCCAGCGTCTGTTAAAATCATATATCTCACCTGTACCAGTGTAGGAATATACTGGAGAGTGGGATAAAACCTTTTCATTTCAGTCCCATGGTTGGGAAAGAATAATACTGCTCTGGGAAGTGAGATAAAAAGAACCCAAGACAAGAGCATGCTTGGGCTCCCTAAAATGAAAAGCAGGGATGTAAGCTGGGAAGGAGCTCCCACTTTGTGGCTCCTATATAGCCAGTAGAAGCTACTGGATGTTTACAGAGACTGGTCTTGTGCATCATGGTTGAGGAACAGAGTACCCATGAGGGGATCTGTGGTTATGGGAATGAACCACTGTGAGGAGTCAGAGCACTGGACCAGTTCTTCCCAGTAACAGAAGGTAGAAGGAAACAGGGACAATGGTCAATAGGACTGGATTGAGAGATTAGTGAATAGTTTCATTATAAACCACTATAGAGATCTGTTTGGTTACTCTTACAATATGCTAGGAGGCAAACTTAGGGGCTTGAGAAATGACTCTTCTAAAGGACCTGGGTTCAATTCCTAGCACACACATGGTGGCTAACAACCATCTATAACCCAAGTTCCAGGGGATCTGACCCCCTCTTCCTCACACACCAGGTGTGCATTTTGTGATACACAAACATATATGCAGGCAAAACACTATACAAATAAAATAAAGTAAAATAAAATAAAATAATGGCAAATATACAATACTCAACCTGTAGCTTTCTAATACAAACTTAAAGACACAAATTTGCTCACATATAAGTGATTACTTTGTAGCTAAAGTGACCAGAGACAAGATGTGTTCCCTACCTGTCCTAGTTAGCTTTGATTGTCAGCTACACACAGCCTAACATGGCCTAAGAAAGGAATCCTTCTTGAGAAATTGCCTGGATCAGCTTGGCCTGTGGCCATGTCTGTAGGTGACTGTCTTGGTTGTTAATTGATGTAGGGAGACCCAGCTCACTGTGGGTGATCCATGGTCAGATGGTCCTGAGCTGTATACAAAGGATAGCCAATCATGAGCCTGAGAGCAAGCTAGCAAGCAGCTTTCCTCCATGGTTTCTGCTTCAAGTTCCTGCTTCAGTTCCTGCCCTGACTTCTCTCTTTGTTGGGTTGTGCCCTGGAAGTTTAATGGAAATAAATCCCCCTTCTTCCTCCGTGCTGCTTTTGGTAAGGGTGTTTTATCAGCGACAGAGAGGATGTTAGAACACTACCTCACTTTAAGATTACCGAGAGGCGGAGGCGGAGGGTACAGACAATGGTAAAGCATGTGCTTACTATGTACGAAGTTCGGGGCTCTGTCCCTATTACCTAAAAACACCCAATAAGATCTACAAACTCATTAGGCAACTATACTTCTCCCTCACACAGATAACGATTCTCCAGTTTCTCCAGCAATGGTTTCCACACTGATGTCACCTTACCCTCCTCTTTGAGTTCCTCATCTAGTGATATATGTATATATACATATATATGTGTGTGTGTATATATATATATGTGTGTATATATATGTCAATATGTATATCTATATTATATCTATATAAAAGTCTTTGTATCTGGCTTTATAGTGAAATGTATAGTAAGGGCTTTGTGTCACAGCTTTGTAGTGAAATGTTTGAGCAAAACCTTTGCTATGTCTGGCTAGTTCAATAGAGGCTGAGAATTATTTTGAGACTGCTTAGACCTTGAAGAATTGTTGATTCTCTGTAATGCTTGTACTTGGTGCTACATGAGAGCTTACAGCTTCGCAGACCTTGGTCCTAAGATATGCCTGGCAGACCTGGAATTCTTACTTTTGATTATGGCTAGCTATAGTCAAAAGGGACTGAGATTCACGTGGGTTGTTTACTCTTTTGGGCTGTAAGTGTAACATGACCTACGGTAGTTGGAACTTTTCCCAGTCCTAATTGACCCTGTGTCATTACTGAATAAAAATACTTGGAGCAAGCAAGACAAGGTTGTCCCCTCTGCTCCTTGATTTCAAGGCTTAGCATATTGGTGAGTCTCCCTCTCTTCTGCGGCACCTGAGACCAACATCAATCAACACCCTCACAGTCAGGCAGTGTTCCATGCGTCCATCCACGAGGTTAACAGAGGAAGGTGTAGTCGATCATAAAGGATGAATTACGAAAAGCAAAGCACACACACTGCACATTAGCAAATGCCTAATTGTAGGCTAACAAGGCTACAAAAGACTTCAAGATGGTCTGACCAAATCTTTCTCCTCTACAGCTATGGTCAGACAGGGAGCAACTTTTTGAATTGATCTAGGTACACGGTAAGAAAGGTCTGGGGCAGGATGGGAGGTGAGAGATGGATCAGGGTGAGCAAGGTGTCTCTTTCCTCATCAGGCATATGTCGTGTTTATAAAGTCGTATTTAACAATCTTTTTTCTCCGTAAGTCTGGCATTGTTGCTGGATTAGATAGAATGTCCTCATCTTCAGACCTAACAGATATTCTCCTGTGACTTATTCCTGTGATTGCATGAGTTTATCTTTTACTCCAAATCATCCGTTCGTCTGTAATCTGACTAATGTTATCGTGGACAGCATTTGCAGGTGACGGTTAGACTCTGGATAACTTCAGCTTTCTAAAAGTAAGTGGTTTAAGACTCAGGGTGAGGCAATAATTATTTTTGTATTTCCCCCTATTTTGTGTGTGTAAATGTGGTATATATGTGTGTATACATATTTTTGCATGTGTGTGGGTGTGCATACACGTGTATACATCCATGCTGAGGCTTGAGGTTGATATAAAAAATCATGCCTAATTGTTCTTCTACACTACCCGCAGAGGCAGGAGCTAGTCCATCAAACGCAGAGCTTGCCAACATGGCTGGTCTTGCTAGCCAGCTTGCTCTGAGAATCCTGTCTTGGCCTTTCAAGCCTGGAACCACAGCAGGTTGTCATGCCTATCTGGCATTTATATGGATTTCTGGGGATCCAAACTCGGGCCACGCTTGCACGGAGGTGCTGTACCACGGAGCCGCCTCCCAGCCTGGTATCTGTCTCACTCACTCGCTCATATCCTTTCCCCCACCCCCATCTCCTAACCCCCCAGTCCTTTCCTCTCCTCCTCTTTGATGCCTAATAAGACCTTGTTTTGGTTGGAGGTTTTGTTACATATTCAGTTCACAAAGGAGAAGTCAACCCAAGACTTCTAATAAAAGAGATGCAGTTTTACCCTTCGTTCAAATTCTGATTTATAGGCACAGAGAGACGTGATAAGTTTGGCAGCAAGTGCTTTTACCACTGAGCCATCCTATCAGTCTAGAATGTGTAAAATTTTAACATTGGTATTTTATACATACCAATACCTAGAAAAATCCGAATTAGTGCAAAGGTTCAAAATAGTAAAAGATACCTTATATCTTTGCAACAAGGTTTTGATACCTTAGGGCTATCTGGCAAATGAATTCATGGGTTGACAATAAATACTTTTCTCAGTCACAATTTAATGTTTGGTCTCTCTCTCTCTCTCTCTCTCTTTTTTTTCATTCTGTTGTCCCTAAAGGGAAGGTTGTGATCCTTAAAATGTAGTGACAACTTTTACAGCTTGAGAAAGGAGAAAACTCTAGTCAGAGTTGCCCACCCACGAATAGTGGTTCAAAGATGAGTGTCTATTGAAGATGTGACATCAGCAATTTGATCCTGACACTGCTGATAAGCACTTCGTAAATGTGGCAGTTCCCAGACGCATGCGTGTGGTGATACACATGGAGCACGTACTCCGCCTGGGACTCTGAACAGACTAATACAATAGACTAATCTCTGGCCTTTCAACCAAAAGGCAAAAGAGGGATACTAAACTCAGTCCATGCTGGCGCAATACACTACTGATTTATTCTTCTTAATTCACATGATCATGAGTCACATTATATAAACAATAAAAATAAATCATTGTTCCCATAGATTAAAAACCAAAGCCATTTCTCAAAAGAAGAAAAATGATGGCTCTTGTCTCATGAAATATCACAGTGTATTAACACCACTGTAGGGAGGCTCAGGAGCGAGCAGACAAATGGAGTCAAAATAAGCACAAGGCGTGGACTTGGGTGTAAGGGTGAAATATGTGAGTGATAAAGATGACATTTAAATCAATGAGGGGAAGGATGGGTTAATAAATCGTGCTGATGGCTCTCTGTGAGGAAAAACATAAAGCTTTATTCTCACCTCATACCTTATTGGAATATAAATTCTAGATGAATTAAAACCACTGACATATAGGCAAGCTGATGGGCAAACATTTGAGACGGACATCTTCCCAAGTATGACTTAAAAAAAAAATAACTAAAACAGTGTCAGATGAGATTTCGTAAAAATTAAAACTTTGGCTTGGGAATTTAAGAGAGCCTGCATAGGAAAAAAAAAAAGAAAAAAGACAATTTGGACACAAATACCAATATAAAGTAGTTTTGCTCAGAGACTGCTGAAGCACGTGCCAACGATTACACATCTTAGTCTACAGAAGCATATCAGGGCTCTATGAAGCGTATGCTCCTGTGAGGAACGGACCCCAATGGTGGGTGTCCTGTTGATTGCTTTTAAGATGTTTTTATTCTTTGTTTCCGAGATGATCATATAGTTCTTCATTTTATAGCAAGCAAAACTAATATAGCTATCAAAATCGATGACTGATCTGATTTCTGAGTATCTCCTGGGAATTCCTAGATAGGAGCATTAGTTATTAACTAAAGATGAGCAGGTCCCAAAACACAAACATCTGAAGGTTTCCTATCACTTGGGTGTAGCACGCAGGGTCTTAGCATTCCATACACTGCTCATTTATTTCATTAAAGAATTTGCTTGTAGTTGCCATGTAAAGTCATGGTGTCCTATACTGTGGTGTTACCATGGATTCTTAAATACCGCAGTGAGCAAGAATAGTCAACAAACATACAAATGCCCACATTGCTGCCTTGCTTTCTATTTATTAGTTCCGACAGGAGACTGGTGGTTCTGTCTAAATAATTCATATCTCAGTGCATGACAATAAGCATCCATAAGCCATCTGATGTGTGAATACAGATATGAGAGGTATGCAAAGAACATCAAAATTATATCTTAATAGTTATGGAACCCAGACCTAATGCTTTTCTACTTGTCTTTTGAACAGAGAATTTTTATTTCCTCCAAGAGTGTCTGGGGTTTTGTAAATTAGTGAAATAAATGTCAATTGCCGACATCTTCCCTACTATTTTCCACTTTAAGGGACCTACAATAATCACTTCGACATGTCTCCACGTGGCCCAAATCGTCTTTAGCCCATGAAAATACAATGAGAGCAAGAGAGACAGGGGTGATGGCAATTGACAGCCGTCTGGACAAATCACCCAAAAGGGACCATCCATTCAAAGAGAACAGTGTCCAGGAAGAGCCTGGTCCATGGAAACAGACAGGCCTGGGGCTCAACTTGGGCTCCATCACTTAACAGGCTGCGTGCCCCTGAGCAAATTACTTTGCCACCATGAGTTTGTTTCTGGACGGAGAGATGGGGAGAGTAACATCTATCTCGTGAAGCTTGTTGAGAGCTCATATTTAAAGTCCAAGGCACATGCTAAGTATTTAGAAAGAAATGGTGCTCATGACCGGGTGGACAGGAGGCTGTGGAGGCTCCTGTGACGTGGGAGGAAGCGAGCAGCTCTCTCCTCTGAGAATCACTCAGAAGGGAATACAACCTCAGTGCATTTTCCTCCACCTAGGGGTGACCACCAAGCTGGAAACTGACTGTAGGAAAGATGACTCGCTACTCTCTTCAGCGGACAGTCAGTTCATTTAACGTATAACTCATTCCTTCTGGTGACTGAGATGCTCTTATCCCCGCAGCCAGGCACTCTCTTCCTTCTATGGGAGTCAGACAGCTATTTTAGGAAGGCTGGGCTCAGAACAAAGAGAGATGGGATCATAGATGCTTTACGTGGGCACAGTTAAGACCTCTCCTTGCCTTACCAGTATTCCTGCTTCCCCAGTGTATAGAAACTGGGTACTCCTCTGGCTGGTACCTGGCACACACTGCCACCCTTGGAGCTCTAGGTCTTTCCTTTTTACTTTTCAAGGCTAGCAATCCATGCTCATTCTGTCTATATAAGCCTTCCTCCAGGAGAGGAAAAGACAGTGCACTGGTCTCCGCTTACTAAACTAACAATCACCTTCAGCCCTTCTCCACCTAATTCCGGCAAGACTGCCGTGATGTAAGTGTTACATGTACTCAGCCAGTCTCAGAAGGTGTCTGATGCTCATGTTGCCAAGTCCTTTACAGAACTGCAGTGTCTTCCTCGCACAAAACCAAGTCAATTTTTCTATTGTTTCTTTAAACTGGGTGGGTGGGTGGGAAGAGGAGAAACGGATAGATGGGATATGAACGGAGTGTGACAAGACTATGACAGACAGCAGCAATGAACGAGCCCTTGGTATCTCATCCGGCACTCAGAATGACGACAAGGGGGACAGAAGGAGCACGGTCTCTGACGTGCTCACTCTCTGACTTTGGATTTAAGAAACACAAAAACAGAGTGCTGTGCAGAGGCTGGGAAGGAGAGAGGCTGTCAGCCAAAGCATCCACTCCTATCAGAAAGTTCTCCTTTTAGGCCGTAGTTAACTGAGTTCTTAGTATACATCTCTCTTTCACAGGGGGTCAACTGCCTGCACTCTGGGCAAGAGCCTCTGCTCTCTCCAGACTGGCTTGCCTTGTGCGATCCTGCTAGGCTTTGTAAGCTCCACCTCTGTAGAAAGACAATACTAATTTTAGCCCCCACCCTCCCTTGGGATGTTGTCAGAAGACAGTGACAGAGTTTGAATACAGTACAGGCTACTACAAAGATAGGTCTGGAGATGGAGTGACAGACAGACAGAAACGGACAATCAGCACTGTGTTGCCTTTCTTCCTCTGGTTTAAAGTTCATGGTGAACTCACAAGCATGCTGAGCAGATATAGGTCAGGCTGCTCTTTGAAATTATGAGCCAGCTTGCTCCTGCTCCTCACTCCGAGGATTCATTTAGCACAGCCTGGTTTTCTAGGGAAGGAGAAATGCAAAAGGAAACGTCCACTCTGTTTCAGAGTCCGGATAGTGAACACACAGCAGCACCACCCTCAGCAGCACTCCCCCACATCCAGCCCTCCGAGCAGAGCGATCCTGCACACACAAGGTCATGGCAACTTGAGACCAGCAGTAGATGTTCCTTTTCAAAAGGCCCAGGAACAGTCAAAGGCCAGCAACAACTCCTGGCTGGTCCTTGAGCATGGCCACTTTATTATCTGAACATGCAGAAAGCAACACTCAGCCACTGGTGGGCGTTCATGACAGTGACAGAGCTGACTCCTCTACTGTAATCAATTATGGTGCTTAAGTGCATTATGTTTTAAAGGTGGGGGAAGCACAACAGCCCCTCCCTCTCTCTCTGATAAGGTGCAACAGACACTGAACCAAGTCAAATCATTTGAAAACCGCGTTTGACCAATCACCTGCTCTAACAGAACATCTCCAACACCGTGAAGTCAAAATAAATAGATGAGCAGTCAGAAGCATGCAATATCCTTTTTAAAAACATTAGATTACACCGTCTTAGCTACCACCCCCACCCCAACATCCTCCCTCATCAAGAAAAGATTCTTTTTCCCATTTTCAAAAAGTCCATTATGTGAAGTGTGGCTTTAGGAGCCTCCGAACAAAATCCACAAGAGAAACAGCTCGGGAACATGCGGAGTATTCGCATCCAGTTTCTATATATAGCTACCGTGTTGCACAGGAGCAGCGTAATCTCAGGCTCGTAGAAACCAGAACGCTGTAAGGACCCTCGAATCTGAGAAAAATCGCAAGGAAAGCAAGAGACTCTCTCTGGGTTGCATGGCGAAGGCTGGTTCAGGCGGCGCTGCGCCTCCACAGCAGGGCAGGGCTCTGCCCGGCTCTGAAGTGCGATCTGCAGGGTTAATAGCACACAGGTTCTGGGCTCAGCTGCTTACCTTGGAATGCTGGAGCAGCAGTACCTGCTCGTCGAGCTGTCGTCTTTTCCCTTCTATTTCTGTCTGCCTCTTTCTTTTTTCCTTGAAAATGGAGAGGGGAGAGAGAGAAAGAGAGAGGCTGTCAGAGTGGGTGGGTGTTGGCTCCAGGAATCTGAAGGCAGGGAGCGGGAGTAGAAACGGCACACATCTGTGCAGACACTTCCAGAGAGGCTGGGCACACGCAGCGTCACCTGCTCCACCGTCGCCGGGTGGATTGCAGGCAGCAGCCTTCTCTGAATATGTCTGCAGTGGGCTCCATGAGAAACAATTTAATTCAGAAGGAAAGGTCACACACACACACACACACACCACGCTGCTTTCTGTGTTTTGCAGTGTTAATTTGGAGACAAAGGAAAAAAAATGTCTGGATATTGCTACAAACTGTAGATAGGATGCAACGGTGGTGGAGGGGGAATTCTAGGACTGAATTCTTTTCATTCAAATCCCATGCATGTATAATAGAGTGCAATTTTAAATCTGGAAGAATACATCATGAAGCCGGACACACCAAACAATGCAAAAGAGAGGGGTGGTCCTTGCTTAAATAAGCCTTGGGGCAAAGCAGTTCATGTGGGTGGGGCTTGCTGGGGTTAGGATAAATGAAACTCCCAGAATCTGCCTGGGTTACTATGTGCCTTTTAAGTAAGTTTTTACTTCCTTGGGTCTCCGGAATGGAGACTTCCCAGACCACATGGTTGGAATGTGTCTTATAAGTGAGACGATATATACAGCGAGACTGGAACAACGCTTGGCATGCAGCAAGCATTCATTCACCACTGCCTGTTATTATTTGCACTGCCACACATTCATTTCTAGGAAATGCCTAGAAACCCTTTTTAAAGGGATGTATTTCTACCATAACCGTTCCATTGGAGTGCACACTTTACTTTTTTTTTTTTTCTCAGTACTTCTCCAGTGCAGACAATAAACAGCACAGGAATGTGACTCATAAGAACAGAGAGGCCTGCCCTTCCCACGGCGGACTTGCCAATGTTTTGCAGCTGAAGTACACAGGGGTGTTTAATTGACGCATGCTCAGCTGTGGCTCACTCACTTCTGCTCACAGACGTAAGGAGAAACTTTTTAGGCAGGATATAATGGCGTTTTACAACCCAACAGCCAAATCCTGGGGGGCACGGTGAAGCTTAAGTCTGGCTGCCATGCTTGGTGTTAATGGAAGCTTTGATTTTTATGTAGTGCCATGTTTCTGGGGATGTGATTATATCACTGCTGTTCAAATCAATGTAATACATGCAATATATCCGCTTTAAGAAATACCAGCTCGTAATCCCAAGCCACCAGAATGCAAGGATCTAAGTAGGACAAAAACCTCTTAGCCAAATCAGACCTGTGAGTGTTTCAGGAGCCACTTTCCAAAGGATTCCAGTCAATAGCATATAACTGATGCTACAGAATCCCAGACTATGCCCCAAAACATCACATTTCTGACAGGAGGTAGGAAAAGCAGGGCTCAGTAGGAAAAGCCCACCTCCCTGCATCTCAGAGGTACTTCACGATAAGGCAAGGACCTCCACCCAGACCTCGGGAATTAAACAGAGCAAGTTTATTGGACCTTGTCATCCATTTTCGCAGGCTCTCAAGGCACGTAGGTTTTCCCGAATTTAAATCCAGAACAAGATTCAGTGTGTTTTATACACAAAATCCCATGATTCAACTAGTGTTCTATGTGTCTAATCCTTTCCAAAGGCTTCCCTATGATTTCCTACACCTGGGCCTTTATGTGTACTGAAAATTCTCACTCCCAAGATGCCCTCATGTTGACAAACCATTCCCTGAGCAGGAGAATCATTACCCATTAAACTGACAAGCAGGAGTGCTCACCACAGTATACCATCCACTCTGCTCAGAAGCAGGTATGAGTCAAGTTCCAAGCTCGAGCAGAACCCCTGAGAGGGACACACTTGGTTCCTGACACCTGCTACTCGGACTGCTGAGGACTCCGCTCTGTTTCTCGCGGAGACTGGCCTTTGTATCCCCAGTCTCTTATTCTCTAAACCAAAAGCAAACCAGGAGCTCTTGAGACCTTCAGCCTCACCAACCCTGTAACTCCACAACCCTGCCTCTCCTCTGAGCTCCACACTCCCATATTGACCATCCTGGCAGTTATGGACCATGAGTCTGGTGCTCTGTTACCCTGAACACATGCACCTGGCATCTCACTCATCCTCCTCATCCTCTCTTCACACTGGTCCTTCTGTAATCATCTCAGCAAGGGACGCTATTCCCAGGGGTCATCATATACTCCCATTTTCTTGGAAGATAGTAGCCCTGTTGATTCTGCCCCCATTTTTGTGTCTTTCTTTTTCTTTCTTTCTTTCTTTCTTTCTTTCTTTCTTTCTTTCTTTCTTTCTTTCTTTCTTTCTTTCTTTCTTTCTTTCTTTCCTCTTCCTCTCTCTCTCTCTCTCTCTCACTCTTTCTCTCTCCCTCCCTCCCTTCTTTTCTTTACCTTTTTCTTCCTTTGGTTTTTTGAATCAGGGGTTCTCTGTTGTAACTCTGGCTGTCCTGGAACTCTCCCTGTAGACCCAGCTGGCCTCAAACTCAGAAAGATCTGCCTATCTCTGCCTCCTGAGTGCTGGGATTAAAGGTGTGCACCACCACTGCCTGGCTGTGTGTATTTTTTTTTAAATGCCACCAGTGTAGACATTCTACATTAGGACCTTTAGCATCTTACTTCATCTCCTGGATTACTGTAGTGATTTCCTCACTGGTCCCCTTTAACCAAGTCTCCTCCTGTATCTGTTACCAGGGGGATACTCTTTCTTTTCTATTTTGAGACAAGGTCTCACTGTGTAGCCCAGAGTAGCCTTGAACTCATCATTCTCCTGCCTCAGCCTCCTGAGTACTGGGTTACAGGCATGTGTCTTCACACAAGGCCACAGAAATAATCTAGTGTGAAAACCCAGCCATCCATTGCCTTCTCCTAAAACCCAGACCTTCTCTACTCCTATACTGCTGAGACCAGATTCCTCAGCACAGTCTAAGAGGCTGCCTTCTGTCCCACAGCTTCACCATAAGGGACTAATTATCAATCTTTATTCTTCAGCTCCAACAACTCCCTATGGTTTCCTGACCTGCTGAGCTAGCACTTGTCTTCCTGGTCTTACTCCTATTGCTTTCTCTAGCAATAATGGAGGCCTCTTACTGCTTCATTTGACAAAAACTATTCACCTTTGAAAGCACAGCTTAAATAACCATGAGGCTGTAATGACTGCTATTGTTGGGTTTATCTTCCTGGTTGAGATTCTGTGAGGAATGCAGCTAGCTAGTAAAAGGCACCCACAGGACACCAGTCATTACATACACACACACACACACACACACACACACACACACACACACACACACCCCTACTCATCCCGCCACCCAGACTTACAGGTGAATCAGCCTGACCTAACCATGCTACCTTTCTCTTGTTGCAGTGGTGATTGACAGAAGGGACGGCAAAGCGACCGAGGCAGAATGATAAAGAGATGTTTCCAAGGACAGATAGTTGAGTATTAGAAAGAAAGAATGAGCCCCTCCTTCCTCTAGAGCACTCAGGTGACATCTGCCTGAGTGGCTGTTTTCCCAAGTCACATGTGAGTAATGCACATGTGTTGGAGAAAACGAGGTCAACACAGAGAGAAGCAGGACAAAAGGGAGAAAACGGGACCCTAAAACATGGTTTGGGTCCCAGGTGTACTCAGGCATAAAGCCAGAGCCATCCTTGGACTCCCTAAGCTATTGATACTAAAAAACATCTACCTGTTGCTTAGAAGCTAGTGTGAGCGACTCATAAGTCACTTACAACTGAAAGCTCGCTGTCAGTATGAAGCCTTGCTGCTCCCTCCCGAGACCTTGTCACTCCTTCTGCTCTCTTCCTTCTCTGTAGGTTGTGGAGTTTTTTCTTTATGGGCATGATCTTTTTATATAACCCAGGCTGGCTTTGAACTTGCCATCCTTCCATCTCTAGGGACGTGGGGTATTTCTATATTATTCACTTATTCACTTATGTACTTAGACATCTTCACTCTCTATCAAACTATGGGCTCCTAGAGGGCTGGGACATTGGCTGATATGTCTAAAGCTAAGGACACTGCATGATGAACACACATAATTGACGCCTGCTGAATACCTCTAAATGAACAGACCGGCCTTCTGCTCTCCTCTGCTTGTGCTCCCATTTATCCATATCTCTCACTAGGATGCATTATGAATTTTGCACTTGTGATCAATGGCAACAAATATATTATTGAATACACATTAGCCATTAGTCAGTAGAACCAAGTGTCATGATGGAGGTATTGATCCATATGGGTCACTATTGCTATGCATATGAGAAAAGGGTTGAAGAAGCTAATCTGGAAAAGAATGGGGAAAGCAGAAGTAGTAATGGCAGAGGAAAGCCTAATGGACAGTGGTAACAACTATTGGGGGGGCAGTGTTCCCCAAGAGGCATCTGAAATGAAATGAACTCAATCTATTAGGAGCATTTCCAGGTGCTCCCACTCTCTGGGAGGACACACAGGCTATGCCCATTGTCTTTCTGTAAATCATATGCTTTCCTAGCAGATATTCTCTGGAAGCATTGCAACATTATACACATTGCAAACTTAGAATAGCGAGAAGCATTTGCTAGAGTGGAGCACACACTGTTCAGAGGTGCTGGTGAGAATGGTGGGAAGGTGTAGTGAAGGCTTTTAGGGAAGCCTCTCTCCATCTTGCTGCAACCTAAGGCTCTCCTTCCACTCCTGATGCATAAGATACGATCTGGCCCTGGGAAGTACAAGGTAGCCAGAGGTCTGTTACTACTTCACTTAACAAAAACTCTTCCACGGCATCGCTTAAAATATCCATGAAGCTATAGTGGCAGCCTGTGGATTGATCCAAGGGTTGGCTAAGCTGAGCTCATGAGGAGGAGCAGGGAGAGGTAGGAAGAGGCTGAGTAGGGAGAGCTGCAAGAAGCAGATGCATCCTTTCCTCTTCTGAATCCCTATCCTGACTTGTGCTAACACCTGGCATCCCAGGGGCTAGCGATGGGAAGAAGTCAGGAGACTTACTCAAGATACTGTTTCTATCCAGAGGTTTCAAAGTTTACATAAGAGAAGAAAAATAGAAATGGTGAAAAGAAAGAGAAAAATGGCAAGACAAAAAATATAAATGGCAAACATAATATGTCTTCCTCTGCTGCTTGAGAAAACCCTACTTTAACTCCACCCATAGTAGGCTAAGGGAATTGCTGTTCGCCCGTCCATCTGTCTTCCTCCTGCCCTCCCCTGCCCACCATGGAACCAGTAGCCTTGACTTACTGTCAGCTGATTCCCAGGCTCTTTGCAACCCAGAACAGAGAAAGAGGTACAGTACTGAAAACTTCCTTTTGGAACGGGAATGGGGTGGAAAGGGTGTCACATAGGCGAGAGGGTAAGAAAAAGTCAGGAACAGGGAGGGCCTGGAGTATGAGACAGAGGTAGGCTGGGGATGGAGCACAGTGGCAGAGAGCTTGCCTGGCATGCGTGAGGTCCTAGGTTCAATCCCAGCACTGCAAACAAACATAGAAGGGCTGAGATGGAGATCTGAGAACGACAACCTCGAGTTGTCTTGAGGGATGAAAAGCATCTCCGTTACTGTCCCCCCCCAGGAAGGCCAGCGAGGATGCTGGAATTACCTGGCCAACTAGATTGTATTCCCTTGTGATTCTCAAACCTTAGTGGATCACGGGGGGGGGGGGGGTTGGTGGTGGTGGCAGGTTTTATATAGGTTATGCTAAGGCATAAAATGTCACCTGAAAATTAAGTTATGGAAAATCAGTATGCAAATGGAGATGGGAGGAACTTCATCTATTAAGGAATCAGAATGTCATCCCAGGCATGGTTTCATTATAATTACCTGTTTAGTGCTGCTGCAGAGCTGATGCTGTTTATGTATCTGAGGACAGAGGAGGAGGAGGAGGAGGAGGAAGAGGGGAGCTCTCTGAAGCAAGGTGACAAAGCATAAATTAATCAAGGAGGTGCCCTCTCAGTTTTGCCTAACCACCTGTCCAGCTAACAGTGGAGGTTGAGCTTGCTCGGCAGACCTATCACTATTCAAGATCGGTTATCTCGTCTCGCTGCCATTAGGTATTAAAACTCACTCTCCTGGCTTGAATGTCAAGGTTACAAATCAAGATCTTTGATACAGTCAGGCTTCCAAAGTAGTTAGCTGAACAAAGAGATCACCCCTTGTTTGTTGGGTCACAGTGATGCCCATTTGCTGGGAAATGAGTAACTAAGCTGTCTTAGTTACTGTTCTGTTGCTGCAAAGAGATACCATGACCAAGGCAACTGTTATAAAATAAAGCAGTTAACTGAAAGCTTGATTACAGTTTCAGAGGGTCAGTCCATGATCATCACGGCAGGAGCAGACAGAAATGGCACTGAAGTAGTAGCTGAGAGCTTTACATCCTGATCTGCAGGAAGCAGGTAGAGAGAGCCCACGGCCACTGACATACCTTTTCCAACAAGGCCATACCTCCTAATCCTTCCCCCAAACTTCCATTAACTGGGGACCAAGCATTCAAACATATGAGGCTATGGGGACCATTCTCATTTAAACCACATCAGCATCTGGGTTTGTGGATGGGTACACTGAAAATTAAGGTAGTACACATTGTTTGGATCCAACAAAAATAAGGAGTAGAAACTGGAGTGCTCTTAAATAGCAACCTTAAAATGTCTCAGCCAGGGCTGTAGAGAGCTCAGTCAGTGCTTGCCTTGTAAGCACAAGGTCCTGAGTTTAATCTCCAGGCACCTAGACTCTACATTTAAAAAAATTCCAGCACTGGGGAGGCAGAAACAGGCAGATATCTGGGGCTCACTAGCCAGGCAGCATAGCTGAGCTTACCTTGCAAGTTCCAGAGCGAGAGACCCTATTCCCCACTGCCTACCCCCAAAGAAGGTGGACAGATCTGGAGGAACAGCAGCAGAGCCTGTCCCCTGCCCCAACATGCGCGCGCGCGCACACACACACACACACACACACACACACACACACACACAGGCACACATATACATACACACATGTACCCATGCGCAGACATGACATGCCCTCACACATACACGCCACAGAGGTGGGGGTCTCAGCCAGAAGGATGAGTTGATCTCCTACAATCAAAACCGCTGTCTCACCAGGCACTCATCCCATTTTACAGCATCTTCACATGGCGTGGAAAATTCTACAATTCTATCCATTTCCCGTGTCTTGGTTTTGACTGGCATTTCCATTTATATAACTTTTCTTTTATGCAACCAGTTCTGACCTCTAGTTGGGGCTGTCTGTGGTAAGTGAGGGAAATGTCTGCTTCTGCTTCTTCTTCCTTTTTTTTTTTTTTGCCTTGTGACAGAAATTATAAGGCCAAGAGAAGACTTTGAAAGAGACAAAAAAAAAAAAAAAATATACTAATTGGTTCAAACTTTAAAACTGGCCTTTGAAAGGGAACTCAAGAAATATCATGTAGGGGTTAGATGCAAACTGTGATTAATTACACGGAACCATTAACATAGGTAGCTCATTAATGTCAAGCCAAATGCAAACCACAGCTATTTAGCTTCAGATCTTTTATAGCTACTTTCTCTCTCTCTCCCTCCCTCTCTCTCTCTCTCTCTCTCTCTCTCTCACACACACACACACACACACACACACACTGAAATAAATATAAGAGTAAAGTGTCCATGGGATAATGTGTGTAGGCTTATGCAAAAACTGTCTTCTCTTATGCAAGGGACATGAGTGTGTGTGAGATCCTGGGATACCAAGGGACAAGCATAATAACAGTAATAGCAACAGAATTTATCACGTGTCGGGCATAAGTTTTGCAAGGACTGCCCTTCAGCTCTTCACTGAGTCTTCAGAATAGTTTGAGACATGCACTTCCAGTTGCCTCGACTTTACTGATGAACACAATCAAGGTTCATGGGTGTGTGAAGTGCCCCAGGTCATGTGAGACAAGCAGTAGCCAAATACATTTGAAATGGAGTCACCTTGATCACAGAACAGTGCCTGAGAGTGACCGCCACTTCACAGATACAGGCTACATGGACATCTCCACACATGGGTGCAAACACCTTCTAGAGCAAATGACCTATCGAAGATGTCACACATTTCTGAGGTCAATCTGCCCAGACCTGAGAGAAGAGGCTTCTTACAAAATTGTGAGCCTTTCCCGGTGTTAAACACAAACCGGACAAAGCTATATTGGAACCACCAGCAAGACCCGGTGAACTACAAAATGTCCATTTTCTCCTTTAAAACCTGTGGCAAACATTTTCAAGGAACTGAATGGCCTGATAAATAGAGCCAAATGTAAAATATTTCTATTCCATTTGAATGTTCCCTTCCAAAGGAGGGTCATGGGTTAACTAAGAATGGAGGGGATATCAAAATATGTCTCCCTAAAATTAGATGCCCGGAAGAATGGACAGAGCATTCCACCAGGCTGGCTGCCTTGTCTCAGGAAGATAGGCAAGGACCGGAGGAAAAGCTTGAGGACAGGAAGCACCCGGACACTGCCTGAACCTCACAGCAATCAGCATTGCGGTGAGCTCCAACCCAATATCAGAGCTGCAGACGTGGGACAGCTGAGGGGCTAAGGCACACCTGAAGAGAGTTGTCACAGGAGGATATGAAACATAAAACAGAGTGTGCAAAGAATAGAGAGAGACTGCTATACATCCAGACCAAGGAATGTAAACAATTAGCATGAATCTAGCGATTGGTCCAAAGGCAGAGGAGGTCACTGCCTCTCCTGACCTTGTCCAATCATGCTTTTGCTTGTTTCTTAGATGCTGAGGTCTGATTAATGTTTATGTCATATAAGCATTTTAATTCAGAGAAGCATAACGTACAATCACTCAGAATATTCCCACCCAGATAAGTTCTGTTAGCACTGGAAAACGGAAATACTGTTGATACATGTACTGACCCAATGGAAACGTTCACACAAGTCAAACAAAAGAAAAATTAAGCCAACTGTTGCCTCTCTTCCCTTCGTGCCATCCCTGTTCATCTGTCCCTTCAGGCAACAACTCTTACTAAATGTCTGTGATTTGTTACTAGAAAAGAAAAATGAGTACCCTGCTACGCGATACAATCGGTGGGTCCTTTACAATTAGCATCCAAGATCCACTTTCCGCAGCATGCTGTCTTTCCTGTAGTTGGTTTCCAGGCTCCCCTCGGTCGGCACATAGGGCCCACCTCGTTCTCTGAACGCTTAACGTGGCAGCGCGCAGACGGACCTTAACTGATCCCAACAGCTAGTTGCTGATTCGCTATTTCCATATTTATATGCGTGATCATGAACAGGATTCACCAGACCTTCCTCCGTGTACTTCTTAGATGTGCTTGTGTGTGACGACATCCACAGAGCCCGTTTCAAACAGCAAGACTCACTAAGTCAACAGATGTGAACAGTTAAAACTTTAACGGGGACAAACTGCCTCACTCAAAATCCGTTTTCTGTGCTTTAAAAGATACAATTCTAAGCAGGAGATAAAATGCATTCGACTAACACGTTTTGTCAGTTTCTGCCTGTTTCAGTCATCTCTGGGGGCCCCGGGGGGATTTTAAATGAAAGAAACTACACACCACGTTATTAATAACTGCTATATTCTCAAAACATACGCTGGCGATTTGTTCTTATCATGGATCTGTATGTTTCCTTGTTTAAAAGACACTTTTAGCTTTAAGACATGACTAGAGAGAGATACAGTAGCATAGTCACTGGCTTGTACTCACAGCACTGGGGAAACAAGCAGGGGACTGGCACACTGGGGGCTACCCTGGGCTACATAGTGAGATCCTGTCTCAACAAAGAAAACACTGGCTTGCTACTTTGTGCAGACATCTAGGACAACTCCATTGAGTTTTCTGGAGAACTCAGATCCACTTCTAGGCCTTGAACTATTCACGGCAGAGTGGTCACACAGCCCCGTTGTGCCCACTGGACTCTAATAAAAGACTGATTCCTTCTGTCATTTCTGATCTCCACGGAGCAAAAGAACATTTTCTGAGCACTGTGATTATTTCTAGATGGGCAATGTAAAAACACAAGAAAATGCAGTGAGTACATGATTTGAGGATGAGAAAAGACCCTTAAAGGCCATATAAAGAAACCCACAAAATACAAAATTGGTGCTGTTTATTATGGAAAAATTTAAACTAGTTTTTATGACACCAACGAATCATAATAACTCAAAGGCAAGTGCAAATAACGAAAATATTTGCAATGTATGTCAAATGGTTAAGAGTTTAGTAAATAAAGAATTGTTATAACTCAGTATGATTTACAAGGAAAATAGAACTACATTGGAAAAGGAAAAAAAATATAGGGGGAAATGTTCAACATTTTTAATAACTACAGAAATGAAAAGCACATACTAAAATGTCATTTTTCATTCATAAAATGTATGCTTTCCTTGGGGGCTAGTATGGGGGAAACGACCCTCCCCTCACTTTTTTAAAGATATGTTTTTTATTTTATGCGTATGATTGTTTTGCCTCCATGTGTGCATGGGTACCATGTTACCCAGGGAAGTCAGAAGAAGGTGCTGGAATCCTTTGGGACTGGAGTTCTGGATTGTTCTAAGCCACTAGGTGGATGCTGGGAACTGACCCAGAGCCTCTGTAAGAGCAGCAAATGCTCTTGACTGCTGAGCTATTTATCCACCTATTTATCCCATAATTTATAAAATGTATTTATTTGGTGTGTGTGTGTTTATCTGCTCGTGTGTGTGTGTGTGTGTGTGTGTGTGTGTGTATCCACTAGTGCCATGGCATGTGTGTGGAGGTCAGAGGACAGTTCTTTCTCTTCAACCATTATGTGGGTTCCTGGAGATCAAACTCAGGTTGTCAGGAAGTGCTTTTACCTACCTCGCCACCTCACCAGCAGCCCTTACGCTCCCTGCAATTCCTGACAGACAGATAACAATCCCCTGCACAGAACTCATCACCCCACACGCTTTTCTAATCTGTTCATCGTTCTGTCCCAGTCAATAAGTCGATACAATGCATGCTCCATGAAGACATGTCTATCCGTTCATCTCATTTATGGCTCAACTCTCTTTCCCAGGACCATGCCAAACACGACATATGCCTAAATGAGGATTTCTTGACCAATAAATTAAAAATAAATAAATAAAATCCAGCCATTAAAAAAAATCTATTTTAAAAACAGGTAAAGAGTAGCGTTTTCAATATCAAAATGTTATTACTTTTTGGGGGGATGGGGGACAAACACAGGGCCTCATGCATACTAAATGAATGTGTGTGTGTGTGTGTGTGTGTGTGTGTGTGTGTGTGTGTGTGTGAAGGGGGGAGAGAGAGAGAGAGAGAGAGAGAGAGAGAGAGAGAGAGAGAGAATGAGATTCTCATGTAGTTAGTTTAAAAAGTATGACCTCAGGGTTTGTTGCTGTTTGTTTATTTGTTTTTCTCACTACACAACAAAGGCTGACCTCAAATTCACTATGCTCCTGCCTCAGGTTTGGGTTTGTCCAGGAAAGGATTTAGCCCTACCTGAGCCCAGGTTGCCCTGGGGGAGGTAGGGAGGCAGGAAGGTGAGATCCAGGTGTCTATCTCCTTTGGAAACTCTTCTAGATCTCGGCTGCAATCTGGGGCAAGCAAGATTCAAGGACTCTGACTCCTGGAAGTGGTGCCCTGACCCCATCTGCCTTCCAGTCCCTGCTGGATCATAACCTGCACCTGCACAAGCCAGCTTGGTGCTGCCACAGCTTGACCTTAATTCTCCCCACAATATATAATCTCAAGAAAGCATTAAGATCACCTGAGGACCATTAAACAGAAACATTAAACATTCCAGGCCCCAACTTCAGAAATTTGGATCTTACTGGTCAGCTACTGAGGTCGTAAGTGCTACCAGGTAGTTTCAATGTCAGGCAAAGGGAAAGTCCTTGCTGGGCACCGTATCTCGGCGTGGGCTGTAAGCAACTGCATTGGCATATGTGAATCTGGGCTCTTCATCAGTGTCAGCTGAGCTATCAGTCAATGTCAAAAGAGCCAGCTCTGGTCAGCCACATTGCTATTTTTATGGCTAAATCCTGGTTTTTGTGATCTTCAAACTGTAGGTCTCTGCCACAGGCTGGTGGAGTCTGAGGCCCAGGGGTCTGTGACCTCAATGAATGGACAATAAATTGGATTGTCTGCAGAGCTGAGGGGTTGTGACAGAGCCTTGTAGGGCCATCCTGGTGGGAGCTGAGGATGAGCCATACATTTGACCTGGGCAGATGACAAACAGGCCAGGGAGGGCATCAGTTATACCAAGAACCTGGGCGATCAGGCGCTCTGGGATTGATTCAGCCTCCTGGGAGGGGGTTACACCAGCAAAAGGAACAAGGACCTCCCCACTGCACCCTTCTTGTTCTCCCTCTTTCAGTGACCTCAACCAGAATTTAATTTCAGGTGCTCGACAAATGTGAAGACTGGAGGACCAATATTAATATGGATACAGGTCTGGTGCAATGAAAAAGTTAAAAAAAAAAAATAGTGTGGTAAAGAGAAATCCCAAGCATGGCGGACGGCGGGCTTCCTGCCACGACCGTAGGTTTCTTCTCATTTGTTCTGTATTCTGTTTTGTTTTTCCAGAAAGGATGCTTTTCACGGAGGATGATGTTGTGTTTTGACACAAGAAAGCCATCTACCTGGTAAGAGAAAATGCTCACCCAAAAAAACCAAACATGGTGTATGAAGGGACACGAAATCGTAAGGCCGTAGACAGCTGCTTTTAGATCCCCAGCCGGGGGCTGGGGCTGCATGCTCCGGCTCGGTTTGAGAGGTCTGCCTGCCTCAGACACTGCAGGCCCTGCACTTGATCTTCAGAAGGTTCCTGCCTTGAAGCAGAGAGCCGAAAGGGTCACAGGTAAAAACCCGGACACTGGGTTTTGTACTTTCAGGAAACAAAGTATTCTGGCGAAGCTCCTCTGTATGCCTTCTGCAAGGATTCTGATTGATTAACTTTTACTCTCTAGTTTCAGAGAGGTTGGCAAGCTTGGTCTACAAGAGTTCACACGGTAAACACTTCTGTCCTTACAGTCTCCGTCACACCGCTCAGTTCAGCGGACAGTCCAGTTGGTGGTCCTGTCATCAGCAATGGCACAGAATCCGCTAGAGATGATGGATAACCCAGCAGGCACGAGCCCAGGCCGAGCAGCAAGCCCGGCTCTAACAAGACTTCTTAAAACTTCCGTCACCCACGGCTCCTTTTAGTCTGAGAAATTTCTATGCTACCTCAGGTAGATACGTGTATAAAGCAGGTATGCTAATCGAATGTTTACTGATAATCATAAACATTTTAAAATATTTCCTGGTTATACATATGTTTTATCATTTATTACAGGCTTTAAAGCAATTTTGTTGTGTCAGGACCACCTGTCTGTGGTTGGTTAAAAAAAAAAAATACACACACCCCCAAGATGTCCGTCCAATCCCTGGAACCTGTGACAGGGACTTTATTTGAAAGAAGGGTCTTATGTAAATGTAATTAAGTCAGGGATCTCGAAAGGCAGAGAACATTATGCAGCTGCCTCCTCATGGGCCATATTTCTGGTAGAGCCGAGTGCCGTATGCCTGTTACGTCATCAGCCTTAGAACGCTGGTGCCAAAATAGAAACTGTCCGACTGATGAACTGTTGCCTTGGCCAACATTCAAACAGGGACAGTAAAGTGAAGCAAAGAAGGCATGTGATGTATGATACGCTGTTGGCCCAATTATGATGTTGTACAGAAGAAAGCAAAGGGCTAGCCTTGACCTGATATACCCTAGCAGCAAGCAGGCAGGGAGGGAGGATGGGAAAAGAAGGCTCTCGCTGAGAATCTAGGCACCCTGAATTGCCAGAGGCTGTCGATTCTGTGTTTCATGACCCCGAGGATGATGCATTGTCTTTTCCTGCAGACGAAAGAACTAAGGCTCAGACATGGTGAACACAACAGGCAGAAGAGAACAGGACTATTTTCACCTGTCACAGCTCTGTTAGGTCCTGCAGTCTCACTGTGTGTTCCCTCAAGTCAAGGCTTCAGTGACAGAGGATGACCAGTCTGTGGCCAACCAAGGAGGTTTGTGTAAATCCACAGTAGCTAGAGACTCCATGTATTATGCTAAACCCTTGTCAAGTTAGCTGCCCCACCCTTGGGTGCAGTTTAGAATTTGCGGATCTGCTGTCTACTCCCTTCTTCTAGAGGCAAGGCCCTGTTACCATATGTCTTAGTCTTTCTCCCTCTCTTTTTTTCATTCTCATATGTGTATGCATAGTGTACATGTGTGCGGGTACACATGTGTGGGCAAAAGTACATGTACATGTAGATGCTCAGGGTTGATGTTAGGACTCATCCTCGATGGCTGTCCAGCCTTACTCACTGAGACGGAGTCTCTCAGTCAAATGCAGAGATCACAGATACAGCTAGCCTTGCTAGCAGCTTGCTCTGGGGATCCCCTGTCTCCCCACACTGAGGCTGGAATTACAGGAAGCCACCACGCCCACCTGATATTTAGTGGGTTCTGGGGTCTAAACTCCTGTTCGCGTGCTTGTGGGGAAAACACCTTAAGCACAAAACCATCTCCCCAGTCCCAGGCCTCAATCTTGACTCTGTGAGGTTCTCTCCCAGCCTCAGCCCTTAGTTCATCCCTGACCTCTCTCAATTGCTATTTGGTACCCGCAGTTCCTGCACAAGACCTTGGAGAAATACGGATGGAGAGGGAGAGTCTGCTATTCCATCAGAGTTTCCACTTCTCCATCTCCCTTCATTCTTCAGTTCTCAATTCCAAAGCCACACCTTAACCCATCCTCCTGAAGCCCCCATCCCTCCACTTATCTCCTGCCTTAGTGTTTCTCACACCTAGAATGATCTAGTTTATTCATCTGCTGCTTTTCAAATCCATCATCTCTCATTATGATAATGCCCCGAGTCAGGACTTCTGAGACCACCATGTGCTATATTACTAAGGAGTCTGATACATGGACGCCACTCACTAAACAAAGGAGTGGGTGAACACGATCACACCAGTTGGTTCTGTTTGCAGCAAGGATGCCGAGCTGGGTTGAGCTCTTCCTGAGGTTATGGATGAGGTGGGGTAGTGGGCACTCTGACCTCAGAAGTCCCTTCTTCTGTATTGTTCTAGAAAGCAGGTGGCCTGACAGCAGGGTTTCTACTTCTCCTGATACTGCATAGTAAGAAACACCCAGGACAGGCTGAACCATGCTGCCTGTGCCCGCTGGAGGCCCTGGAATTACAATTACAGTGAGAAGCACTCTCAGCCCATAAATCCTAAGGATCTCTGAGTCTAGTTAATAGAGCCATTTTTAGCAAGTTAAGCACTTCTGCAGCCTTCTCAAGACAACCCAGGGAAGCTGCTCTCTCCTAAATTATGAAGAATCTTTACTTAGCTTTCTACCACCACCCAGGACACAGTCATTAGCTCCCTGACAAAATAGTCTCTCTATAGTCACATGCAGTATGAAGGAAAACAAAGGAAATCAATGGGTGGCAGTCCCTAGGCTAGCTTTCCTCACCAGTGACCCAAAGGACCCCCCTTGTCTCCCTAGGGAAAGATGAAGAGAAGACAAAGCAGAGGATTCTGAAAATATACCTCGAGTTGTAAATATTCAGACAGGAAAGGAACACACAGGATATACGTGGATTAGTCTGTTCTGGTGGTGGCTGTGTTCACTTTTATCACTTACTTCCTGAAACACACACACACACACACACACACACACACACACACACACAGCACACACATACACACACACACATACACATGCACATACATGCACACACACATACACACACATACACACACACACACACACCCCTCTAGCACTTAATAATGACGGACAAGATTCCCATTCATGATGCAGAGTTGCTACAGCACAAATGAGACATGACAAGAGCTACAGGGCACATCACATTTGAATCGCATGGGTTTTCCTCCTTCTGTCATCTGTATACATCTGTGGTTGTTTGAATGAGATGTCCCTCATAGTCTGGGGCATTTGAATACTTGGTGTCCAGTTGGTGGTGCTGTTTAGGGAGGCTTAGGAGGTGTGGCCTTGCTGGAGGAAGTGTGTCAGTGGAAGTGGGCTTTGAAAGTTTAAAGACTTGAGCCATTCCTGGTGCGCTCTCTCTGTTCCCTGCTTGTGGTTCAAGACGTGAGCCCCCCCAGCTGTTGCTGACACCATGCCTGCCTGCCATGATGGTGATAGACTCTTATGCCTCTGGAAACGTAAGCCCAAGTAAATCTTTCCTTCTGTAAGTTGCCTTGGTCATGGAGTTTTGTCATAGAGACGTAACTAATACAACATCCCGAGTGGGTATTCAACAGGGATCTTGTCAATCACACACTCGTGCAAGCACACATAAACAGGTACATAGGTAAGACTGGTATTTCCAGTTATGAAATACCTTGTAAGTGTAAATCCTTTTAGATATATTAAAAAAAAACAAACCCACCCTAACCGTAAGCCTAAACAGTGCAGGAACTTGTTGCTCTGGTTTCCTTTCTGTTGCTATGATAAAAACACTCTGATCAAGAGCAACTTTGGAGGAAGAAAGCATTTATTTCATCTTACATTTCCAGGGCATCATCCATCATTGAGAGAAGTCAGGGAAGAACTGAAGCAGGAACTTGAAGCAGAATCCCTGGAGGAATGCTGCTTGCTGGCTCATTCTTATTCATGCTTAGCTAGCTTTCACAGACAGCTCAGAACCACCTCCTAGGGAATGCAGCTGCCCATAGTGGGCTAGGCCCTCCCCACATGTTCACAGGATAATCTGATCTGGGAAATTCCTCAACTGGGACTCCCTTCTCACATGCCTCTGGGCTGTGTCATATTGAGAGCACTAACTGGATACTTGCAGTTTGTCCTTTAAACAGCTTCCTGAAATGTTACCATTTTTGCATTGCAAAACCATGGTGCATTTGCCATGATCAAGTTGTAAGTAGTATTGTGGTTGTGATACTATTAGCTAAATTATAGACTTTGGAGTCTACCTATTTCCCTCTCACAAACATCTTCCCATTCCCGTTCCAGAGTCCAATCCAGGCACCACATCACATTCAGGCCACTTCTATTTTGAAGATCTGGCATGGCACACCCCTCATGCCCTTAGATTTGAAAACAAAGAAAATGGCTCTCTGAGCAAGGAGACACTGTGATTTCTCACTTCTGTCTTTCCTTCACTTTCATGACAATACTTAACTTGTGCCTCAGTCGGCTTATCTGTAAAATGAAACATGGCTGATCTTGCTACCACACTGGAGTGGTTTGTTGGGATACAGTAAACCTGGGCCTATCAGCTTAGTGGTACTCCTGCTGACTGTGAATTTTATGGGTAGAAATTTGCATTTTGTGACTCTGTAAAGATGTCCGGGTTTCAGGTTGACAACCATATTTAAAAAGCAATTTCTAAGTTCATTTTTTTTTAACTTTAAAAGGACATCTCTGGGGTCTCGGGAGACGGCAGCAAGCTTGTGGTACAAATATGAGGATCTGGGTTGTGTTCCCCAGTAAGTGCATCCCTGTAATGCCATTGCTTAAAGGTGAAAATAGGAGGTAGCTCACTGGCTACTTGGTCCTGACAAATTGGTAAGCTCCAGATTCAGTGAAAGACATTGCCTCAAAAATTAAGATGAAGATCAATTCATGAAGATATCCAGTGTACACTTCTGGCCTCTACCTGCACATGCGCACATGTGTGCATGCACCCTTTCTGCACACACATCAGCAGTACACACGTATGAATATACCCCATGTGTACATATATACATACATAAAAACAAACAAATAAAATGATTTTTAATGGCCATCAGCATCATAGTATTTTAGCAAGAAAGAGAAATCACTATAGCTGTCAAGACTAATGTTAGAAAGTTACAAAGAACCAACAGCTGACATCAAGTGATTGTTGAGTGTGAGCCAGCACTGTGGCTTGTGTCACACTAACACAGATGTCTCCTAACATAACATACCTGTGAACTGGGCACAGCTACCATCATTACCATTTTAAACGTATGCTTTTAAGTGTGTGTGTGTGTGTGTGTGTGTGTGTGTGTGTGTGTCTGTGTGTGTGTGTGTAAGCCAGAAGAGGGTGTCACATTCCCTAGAACTGGAGTTCTAGGGAAATGTGAGCTGCCCCAAGTGGGTGCTGGGGGCCTAACGCCAGTCCTTTGCAAGAGCAGCAAGTGTTCTTAACTACTGAGCATCTCTCCGGCCTCCATTCCCATGTTGTAGAAACCAAGGCTTAGAAACCTTAAAACTTGTAACTTGCCTATCTTCACAAAACAATAAGTGACTGAGCTGAGATTTGGAAACTCAGCAGATCTGAAACCTGGAACACCATGGTGCTTCCTGGGTAGCCAAAACTATTGCATGGTACAAGGACGTGATGCATTTGACCCCTCGAGAGAATCAGGACCTTGATGCTTCATGCATGAGTCCTTTATACCTGACAGCCTTGTCAGTTTGTGAAGCTTTCCCTTGTCTCTCTCACAGGTGGGCCACTGGAATTAGAATGAAACAGAATCTGTCAGAATTCTCCCCCAAAGAAAATATTTATATTCTGAATGGCTGGCATCTGGTTTGCATTTTAGAATTTGTAAGGCTCTACTGCTTCAAAATAATTGGCTTTTTAGAATTTAAGTGACAGCTCAAGTTATGCCAAAGAAGAAAGTTTTTGATTTTTTTTTCCTAGTCTAACAAAAAAGATGAATACAGCAGCCAGAATGAGAGTTCTGCACTGACTTTGAGAGTTTGCTCATCAGAGAAATAGATTGTTTCATATTCAAGACTTTCCAGTTGCCACCCAGGAATGCTGGGTTATAAACAGCCAAGGGGGATACGGCAAGATTTTTGATCTCACTGTTCTAACTGATTCTGTGACTGATTTTAAGGTTCAGGGGATCATTGGTAAGATGGTGAATTGTTCCCTCAATGGGAGATTGCCCTGAATGTTAACCACAGCACACAAGGTTCGGTAGACTCTAAAACCTAGTACGTTCCTGGTCCCCAGTGCCTTCTGCTTCTGCCCAGACTTTTAAGTTAAATTAAATAAACACATCCCACTGTCCTCAGTGGATAGAGCCATTGCTTAGGCTAATGCTATTCTTTTCTTTTTCTTGCAGCTCTTTCTTCCCCCAGCTAACTAATGCAGGGAACGCAGGGACGAAAGGCTTTCCTCAGCCTTGCTTGGCATTGGCCCAAGATCAGAATTTTAAGCACAGATGTATGTTATAGAAGGCTCGCTATTCCTGAGGTCTTGCTAGTCAATGAGGTCTGTGTCTCTAAGAAAGTCACATTCCTGTGTTTAGCTAACATATAGAATGAAAACGGGTTATTATCAAAATCACACTTGAAAGACCCTTAGAATGTTCATGAACCCTAACACTGTCTCACAAGGAATCCATACAGTCATCTTTTCCTCCTAACTGTGGACCAGGTCATCATTCCTCTGATCACCACATAAAGAAGCCCTGTGGCTTGTGTTTGGGGACCATGAAGCATGAGAAACGTCTGTTTCTTTTAAACACTAAAATAATTAACAGGGGCCAAAAGAGATTTCTGCAAATTCAAGAATGTGTTAGCAAATACCTGGCAAGAAGCAACGTCATGAGGAAGGGCTTATTCTGGCTCGTTGGTTGAGAGACCGTTCATCATGGCAGGAAAAGCACGGTTGGTAAGAGCAGCTTGTGGCTGTCGTGGTAGGACATTATTCACATCTGAGCCCATCAGGGCGCCGAGAAAGGGGATGAAACACTTGCTTGTCTTTCTTCTCCCTTTGTATTGAGTCTGAGACTCCAGGACACAAAGTGGTGCTGCTCATATTTAGGATGGGGTTTCTCTCCTTGGTTATTTCTCTCTAGAAACACCCTCAAGGGCATGCGCAGAGGCGTGTCTCCTAGGTGACTCCAAATGCAGTAGATCTGATAATGAGGGTCTATCACACACCACTCTCCCATATCACACTCAGCTCAGGTATATGCTTATGGAGAAACAGTTCCCTTATCTCAATAGGTCATTCTTTTCTTTCTCTCAGTCTTGCTTTTTTTTTTTTTTTTTTTTTTGCCTAATTGAATTTACTTACATTACATGTCTACATGATCAAATTCTAAACCAAAGATTATTTCACATATTAGTTCTTTTCATAAAAATAGTGATTGACAGGCTAGGGAAATTGTCAGTGCTTGCTGTGCAAGCAAGAGGACCTGAATTCTGAGCCCCAGAACCCACAGAAAAGAACGAGGCACAGTGGCATGTGCTTGGTATAGCGGCACTGAGGAAGTAGAGAGAGGTTTGCTGGTCAGCCAGTCCAGTTTAATTGGCAAGCTCCAGGCCAGTTAGAAACCATCTCAAAAACCAAGGTGGATGACGTCTGAGAAATGACAGCTGAAGCTATCCTCTACACCCCTCCACACACGCAACTAATGATTGGTCAATTGAGGTTTTGGTACATGCATGAGATCACCAAAAGCAGCTTCGTCTCTCAGTCCTGAGACCTGAAATGGAGACACTGAGAATCACATAAGCACACTGTCCTAGCCTGGACAAAGTTTGTGTAGCCCTAATAAAGAAGAGAATAAACAGCAGACCAGATGAAAAATTCCAACTTGGGAGACTCCTTTGTATGCAGAAATACTTCACACTAGGCTTCCCACAACCCCAGAAGTTTACAGCATTTGGAGAATTTAGGAAACACGGTTATCCTCAAGTCACAGCAAAGCAGGACAGCCCCCCAAATTCCCTCAATTAAATTAGCCACACTGGGATACTTGTTCCATGGTGCTGGAAAAACCAAGATACACAGGTTGCCCGTGTGTCTTGAAGCCTTCACAAGCTACAGGGAAGCATGTGTCTTAGGGTTTCTATTGCTGTGATTAAGCACCAGGACCAAAGAGCAACTTGGAGAGGAAAGGGTTCGTTTGTCTGACACTTCCATCTCACTGTTCATCATCAAAGAAAGTCAATACAGGAACTCAAGCAGGGCAGGAACTTGGAGGCAGGAGCTGATGCAGAGGGCACAGAGGGGTGCTGCTTACTGGATTGCTCCTCGTGGCTTGCTCTTATAGAACCCAGGACCATCAGCCCATGGATAGCACCATCCACAAGGGCTGGGCCCTCCCCAACAGATCACTGATTAAGAAAATGCCCTCCAGGCTTGCCTACAGCCCAATCTTACGGAGACATTTTCTTAATTGAGGTTCTCTCTTCGCAAATGACTTTAGCTTGTGTCAGGCTGACATAAAACCAGTGAGGATGCCAGGTAAGAAAATAACTCACTAAATTCTATGAGTTTAATGAGACAAAGTTGGAAGGAGCAATATATTCCTAGTAGAGAATGACCACAGGTCCTTATGGGCAGTGTGAGACCAGAAGGCTTGAGATGGGCATCTCAGGGAGAGACAGTCTATGCAAATACCCAAGTTTAATTTAACCAACAGTACGAAATTTTCTTTATCCTAAAAATATTTACACAAGTAATATTTCTTTTATATGCTAATCAATAGCTGTGAATGAGAGCTGAAGCAGAAAATGAACTCTTACGAAATCAAGAATTACAGAATCATCAAACGAATCCTCTTTCTTCCATCTCCCTTGATTACTTAAGACGAAAGAATCCACCCACAGAAAAATCTCAACACCCTGTCACCACACCACTATTTTCTGGCAAGGCCATTTCACGATTCATTTTCTAATTACAATTAACTGACCTTACTTTAGGTCTGTTTCTGCAGCTTCTTTATTCCTCCTGTTATTAGATTCACGCCCCGATTTTTCCTTTCCATAGAATCAGAACACGTGATCCTATTCATTCATCTCAATGTCAAAACACTCGCCATCTTTTTAAGAAAGTCAAAATGCAGCAAGCCTGTGTGAGCGGTTCTTCTTTATGAATGAATCTCACTCTTGTGAAATAATGGCGATCTTTGAGCAAATCCTCCTGGCTAGTAGTGAAGCTGCACCTTAACAAACAGAGCACCACACACCTGTTATTCCCATGTTATACAGTACTCTAGGTTGACGCAGAAGCTGGGCAGGGTACCATCTATCACGTACAAATCAAATAAATTCACACAAATATATCATTTAGATGGGTTTACTAATAAGTCACTGACCGATACCATCACGAGTAAGATAGAACTCAGTTGTACAAAACTGTCCTAGCTCAGCGGGTCTTATGCATGGATCAGTCCTGAGAAGACACATGCTTCCATTCTGTCTCTGGACCATAAAAACTCAAAAAAATAAGGCTAGACTATGTTTCTGTCAAGGCACACTTGGAAATCTGGACTAAATGCACGCACCTCCTTCTTAATTAAGAGATGGTGTGGTGTTCCGCTGTTTCACTAAGCCAGGATACTTTCTAACTGCATTCTACGTCCTTATTCTCATACCCACAGATAAGTGTAGCTCTTACCCCTCATCAAAAAAAAAAAAAGCTTTTTTGTTTTGCAGCAAAGACAATTACAGAGATCCACAATGAGCCAAAATGCAGACCTGAATGTGGAGCGCCCAGCCCCAATTGGCACATCCACAATACAACCCCTGCACCTACGGCTCAGGCGACATCACTGAAGGTGGGGCAGAAAGGTTGAAAGAGCCAGAGGACTGGGACATCTGAGAAATGGGGCGCCTGCTGCAAGACAGTATTCTCCATACACGACAGGGAGGCTGCACTCAGGAAATCTCAATAATGGTCCCCTAAACAAGGCCTAAAAAAATGACAGCACAAATTGACACGCTGAGGTAGATGAGGGAGTTCTCACTAGGTCCCACCCGTAGAAGAAAAGCTATAGGAAATGAATGGTTGCTGGGAGAAGGAGAGCCAGACTTCTCCAAGGACAAGCCCCTTGACAGGTTAGCCAGTTAATCCCAAGAAGTCAGCCCTAAACACACAGAAACGACGGTCAACGATCTCAGCGGGTTGTGTTTATAAATTCTTAAGCATTATAAGATCTAACACGTGGGTCCTGGGTGTTGAACTCACATCATCAGGCCTGGCAGCAAGTGCCTCTACCCACTGAGTCTTCTCACTAGCCCTCAAACTTTGAAACATTACCCACCTGAGGAATTCAGTACCCCATCCATGCTTTGGCCTTTTGTAAATTCTAAGCTTTTCCATGCAGGCTGTATTACGGGAGTGGTGTTATTAAATGGCTGATAGATTGTTTTAATAAAAATTCTTTAATAAAATTTATTTACTTATTAGTGTGTGTGTGTCAATGTGTCTGTGTGTGTGTGTGTGTCTGTGTGTACACTTACAAGTGGGCACACGCACAATAGCATGAACGTGGAGGTCAGACACAGCTCTGGGATCCAACTCTTATATCAGGCTTGGCCGAAAGCGCTTCTACCTGCTGAGCAATCTCACCAGCCCGGCATCTAGACTTTTAAAAACACTGTAATCCTTCTTTATTATCAAGAATCATATAGCTGTTATAACAAAGCATGACCATATCTACCCCCATTTCCTCCCCCCAACGCCTCCCATATCTCCCAGCATGATGTGCCCCTCCCAACTTGATTTTCTGTTTTAAAAGTAACCCACTATGTCCAGCCAGTGCTGCCCATGTATGCATGAATATGGGGCCATCCAGTGGACATGGGAGACCTATCAGTGGGAGCATCTCAAGACAGACAGATTCTCTTCCCCCAGAGGCTAACTGCCAATAGCTCCCCAGTAAGGCATGGAGCAGAGAGACAGCACTTTCCATCTGTGCTAGGATTTTAGTGGGCTTAGTCTTGTATGTGTCTTGTGAAGGTCACCATACCAGCAGCTAAACTTTTTAATAGATCAATTTGAGTCTTTGAAGTAACTGAAATCTATGGTAGAATCCAACTTGAGTTCAGAAAGACCCTTACCGTCTCACCACCACTACCATCAGCACCAGCATCATCGGCAAGTGAAGAACCAACAGGGCATATGGTACCCGGAAGCAGGGCTTAGTAGTTGCTAGCCTAGCAACACTTGCTAGCACCCTATGGTGTTTTATCTCCATTCATATTCGGTGAAGAGAAGCATATTCTCGAGAAGATCATATTTTAGGGATCACAGCACTGCCATGAATCACATTCTTTTAAATTATGCCCACTCACAGAAGATGTGGAAGGCCACCTGGTCTCAGTGAGAATCAACACCAACAGAAAACCCAGGTACTGCCTGGTTACCCACCCTCTGTCTGTACCCCAAGGCAATTTTCATCCAAGTACTCAGATCTTCCAATTCTTCCGGAGAAACTCAATTCTCTAGCTCTCTTTTGCATGTCAAGAACAAACCAAAAGATAAAGTAAAATGAAGGAATTACAACAGTATCAAAATGTGTCTCCCAGGATAATCATACATAATAAAGTAGCCTTGCCATGATCTTCTAAAATCTCTGAGGAGTCTAAGAATCCCTCTGGGAGGCTGCGTGAAACACTCCAGTAGCTCCTTATTGCCTGACTAAACATGACTTGCCTCCAGCACCAAAATTCACAATTGAAAGACAGAACAAAACTGTACTCTAAATTCAGTTTTAGAGTTTTGTATTATATCCTTACTAAGTTTCCAATGCAGCTTTCCTCCCAAATTCTTGGACATGTATACTAATTCATTACGTATTTTAAAAGTTAACTGTGGATTGACCTGTGGAGGTAAACTCTTTTAGATTTAAATCTTTGGTCACAGACTATCATGGCGCATGACTTGAACATACCTTCTAGAAATAGCAGATGCGCCAACGCTTACGTAAATATGACATCATTCACTGTGTCATGCACAGCGATGCACAATCACTGCGTATGCCTCAATGATCCATCCGATCTCACATTTTATATTCTCTCCATAGGTAAAAGCTATATGCGTCTAGACCTGTGTCACGGCTCCTGTGTGCGCATCTGCCTGCTCTTGGATAACTCAAAGTCACTAGTTATTGGCACCAAAACCAGCCACAGATTGTAAAAAACTACAAGTCACGTAACTGTCAAAGCAGCATGATAAGACTTTAACCAAAAGACTCTTCTGGACACATTTGGCCCCAGAGATGGAAAGGGTCAAATGTGCCATTAGGACCTTGATTAACAAGCTCTGCCCAGTCAGATCAGCCTGTGGCCTCAGTTCTGATAAGACTCTGGAAAGTGAAAGTGATAGCAAAGGTCTTGGTGACAAAGGCATTGATGACTACACATCGGCACTAGCAGCTGTCACTGAAGAACTCAAGCACCACCCCCCCCCCCGCCGCCCCCCCCCCCCCCCCCCCCCGGCACTACACTCCTACATAGGTTCCAGGGCTAAACCATAGATTTTAAAAACCTGCTCCACTGACGTCTGTCCAGCCCCTGGCAATCTACCGGGGAGACAAAGGGCAAAGGAGTAAAGAGGAGAGGAAGAATTTCACAAACTCCCATACTGGGGGAACAATTGGCATTGCTTCCATAGAGGGGCATGCTCCCCTTTCCCAGGCTCTTGACCTTGAGGATTCTTGCAACACAGAACTGTAGTTCAAAGACTTCGAAAAAATGCACAAATCAGAGCAAAACATTTCTTTTTTGTTGTTAGAACAATTCAGGGAGTATTCTTCACATAGTGCTCAAAATTCCTATTACTCACCCATGTTGTAGAAGTTTATTTTTAGTTATGTATAAAATAATTGTTTTGTGCACTGTTGGGTGAGGGGCTGCCTAGGTCTTGGCATTCTGTATTGTCTGCAGGTGTTGGATTTATGTGGGGGATGTTTGATTGGTCATGATCTGCACGTGCTATCAGTAGAACACCTGAGGAGTTCTTAATCAATAAAAACACCTGAGCTCAGATGCTTAGGGTTCCACTGTCCAGTATGGCACTTGCTGTGATAGTGGTTCCCTCTTCTGAAGTCTGGCAGGGCTTACACCTATAATAATGCCTCCATATCTTCTTGCTGAGTGACACAGTAGGTATACAGCTACACCCTCCCACATATACACATGAATAATCACGTAAGAAATGGGCCAGTGTATGTATGATCTGTGAATCTTTTTTTGAGCCTCCTCCAGGTTTCTTACCGTGCCAAGGAAGACCCCCTTTCCATCAAGCGGCCAGCTCCAAGAGTAAGCAGCCATCTTCCAGAAGGTTCTTCAAGATCTTAAGCCTCATATTGTGTTTGTTCTCTAGACTGTATTTCTAGCACACTGGTTCTGTCTCCCATCCTATGGCTTTCAAAGAACTAAAAGTTACCTCAGAGTCTTCTAATTTAAGTAGAAAATGAAAGCTAAGCCAGGGTAAGGAGTACTCCAAGATTCTAGAGTTATTTGTGTAGCTGTACCTGGAACCCAATTATTCTGTTGAGGTTCAGAGCTAGAGCTAGTTGGGAACCACGTGTCCCCACATGTTCAGGGCAAGACCCATCTGACCATCTACCATCAGCAGTGTAGCCACAGAAGGGATTTAAGCAAATGGATTATAGATGCTTCTCTGGGTGTTGACACGGGAACGTCTGATACTCTTGGCTGTATCTATCCTGCTCAGAAAATGTGCGCCTTCCTCAGAGGCGACCCAGCGTCTAGCCCCTTCCAGGAGTGATGCCAGAATAAGCTGCCTATGAATTCTGACTCAAGCTGATCTGAAGGGAACCGCTGATGTGTCTGGGCTTGTGACGCGGAAAATTAGAAACCTAAGGACAGCAACCGCGTGCATTAGAAAAGCAGAGGAAGCTGAGCAGAGAGAGAAGAGAAAGGGAAAGAGGACAAAAAGGGTGGATAAGGAGAGGAAGGAGAAAGAGAGGAAGAAAGATGAGCAGACAAAAGGCAAAGAAAAGTTCTCGTGAGTTTTTGGAGCTTACATCAGGCACGGCCACATTTGTTTCTGGTTCCGGGCAATGGCCCCGCACCTTTATAATGGCTCCCTTCTTCCTTGGGCTAGCTCATGCTGGGCTCCTTTTCTTAGAACCTCTGGCTCCCCACTAACACATTTCTCACATAACATGCAGCCAAGGGTCTGGCATTAATTTACCCTTCAAATCTAATTAGCGGTGTGAGCAGAGGATGAATAAGAAAAAGGCACCCAGGTCTCGAAGGAAAACATTAACTTAGGAAAAACTATTTTCTCACCGAAGAAAAAAATTAAATGCCTTTGATCCCAAAGTGCCACTGTAAGCAATGGAATCTGGGACATTTGGTGTTTTTGACACACAGAAAAGATAGTTTTACAGAGTCCCTCCAACATTGGTGGAGTAACGTCCCAGGAGGCAATGGAAACAGCTGGGCAGCAGGCCTGGGGCAGGCACAGGACGGCAACACGTTTTATGGGTTCCCCAGTCCCTTTCTAATCAGAGAGCACAGGAGAAGGATTACCGAGATCTGTGATCTACAGCCTCCTGCATCTTAGCCAACGCATCCTTCATCGGTATCGTGAAGCCCGTAATGGCAGAACAAAGCCCTTCTCATATCCGCGTTCTCATCACTTAGTACACTACTAAACAAAAGTAAGCTCTCCGTATCTGTTGAGTGAATGCATGAAAGACTAACCACACGGCAGTCTATGAGAGATCGTAAATGGGACGAACCCCAGGAGCTCAGTTTCATAGGGTCTGTGGCGAAGGAGGCAGCCCATTCATTGAATTAGATCAGACCACTGGTTCATTCAAACACTCAAGGAAAGTCATGCCACCCCTCTACAGGCTGGGCAATCAGCAGGCCCTTGCTGTGGGTCGTACCTGGTACCCGCTGGCGGCTCACAAAACTGCCATTTCCCCTGATGGTGGAAGGACCTGGGGCTGGAAGCTTGTGTCTGGCGCTGAAAGAGAGGAGCATCTCTAAAATGATTTGAAACTGAGGGGATGGAAATAGACTTGTGCACTTGAGTGAAAGTGGGGTGCTGCTGTGGTTAGGGGATCCTGTGATGGTCAAGAACCACCCAGGGAAAGCTTCAGCAAGCAACTCCCGACGTCAGCAGTCATCGTCAAACTGGACCGGATCTGGAGTCACTCACTAGCAGGTGGGTGAGGCCCGCCTCCGCGTTTGTCTGTGGGGACAATTCATGCCACCCTGCGTGTGAGTGGCATCATCCCAAGGGCTGGAGGCTGGGGTAGAACAAAAAAGAGTGAAGAGGAGGAAACCAGCCTTGTTCTTTCTCTGCTTCCTGGCCCACCCCGACGGCCGGAGCTGCTCAGCTCTGCCTCCCCAGCCCGATGGATGGACCTGAAACCAGAACCCAAAGAGCTCCTCCTCCCCTGAGTTGTTCATAAACATAACTGTAGACATTCCGGAGCTAGAGCATCCAGCACGAGGTCCAAAGGCTGCATGGGCCCAGGACAGCTTATTGTGTGGCTAAGTCACACAAAATAAACATAGATACAACCCATGGGCCATTGGGTACCCTGGGTTTAATGTGCAGCCTAAGATAATTGTCTGAAGCGGCCGGGAGAAGCGCAGAGAACTTCCATCACTGCTCACATACTCACAACACAGCACGGGCCTCATATGAGGCCTTTTCACGTCAGCATAGATTAATCTACATTGCCGTTTATAACAGTCATATAATATTCCACATATATCGATCGCATTGAACACTTTCCTTAATGAGCCGAAAATACATTTTTATTTTACACACAATTCTAAACTAAACTTTAATTTTTTTTTTTTAAATCATGCTGGGTTACATAAGAGAATTTTCATGAAAATTCATATAAACTAAATTTTCCAATTTCATTTTTTCCCTTTCTTTCTTTCTTTCTTTCTTTCTTTCTTTCTTTCTTTCTTTCTTTCTTTCTTTCTTTCTCTCTTTCTCTCTTTCTCTCTTTCTCTCTTTCCTTCTTTCTTTTATTGAGACAATATCTCATTCTGCAGCCTTGGCTGGCCTGAAACTTGCTGTGTAGACCAGGTTGGCCTCAAATTCATAGCGACCCTCCTGCCTCTGCCTCCCCAGTGCTGGGGTTGAAGGCCTGCGCCACACCTGGCCAGTCCCTCTTTCTTGATGTGCAGGCTCTCACTTTGATTTTACATTTAAAAGAGCTAAGCTTTGGGTGGTTTGTGGTCTCACAATACCAAGGAAATTAAGACCATCTATTCTAACTCATAATGGTGATCTCTACATAGACAGTGTTATGGAGAAGGAAAAAGCCCCCAAAGGTGAACATTCACGATACACATATGTGATCTAGCCGTTAAGAGGGACAGAGAGAGCGTAGGGATGAGGGTCTCTCGGGGCTGGAAGAAAGTTCGGTAAGGCGCGTGGAGAAGTGGCACCGAAACCCGGTGGCCCTCTGGCTGTGCAGACCCATGATAACAGAAAACACAGGGGTGGATGGAGATACAGGAGCAGTCGTTGGGACCCTGTCACATGACCCCAGGTCCTGGAAAAGAGTCTTGTCTCCTCCCCAGTTTCCCAAATAGCTGACAGGATGTTACGGAAATTTGGCAGGTGCTGCTGGAATCAATTTGAGTCTTTGAACTTTATTGCTTAAAAAAATACAAACAACAACAACAACAACAACAAAAAAAAACCTTATTTCTCATCTGGATTATAGGAATGCAGAAGCTTCTGTGAAACTTTCTCTAAGGTGGGTTCTAAACGCATTGTATGTCTTGAATAATTTAGTATGAGTGGAAAACTTAGGGTTACAGGATTGACTGTAACTATGTAATGTTGATTGCTCTTCCCTCCAGGGCTCTTAACCGATGTGTCCCAGAAAATATCCTGTAGGAATTGTCATTATCGTCGGGAGAAGCCACATAATTCAGTGTTACTAACCCATATTTGCCTCTCAATGCTAAAACAAAGTGTGATTTTTTTTTCTAACTTTAGGATTTATGATGGAGTGCTTTTCTTGTCAGTCTTCCCCATGCTTCTGGACATGTGCATGCATGTGTCACAGTGTGCGCGCGTGTGTCACAGTGTGCGCGCATGTGTCACAGTGCGTATATGGAAGTCAGAGGACGACCTCGAGTATACATCCTTGCCATCTGCCTTGTTTGGACACAGGGTCTCTTGCTGTTCCCTGTGCGTATTGCTAGGGTAGCTGGCCTGAAAGCCCAGAGATTTCCATGTCTCCGCCTTCCACCCTGACACAGAAACACCGCACCCAGCTTTACATGGGCCCAGGCCCTCACATATGCACACCAAGTGGGTTACTTACTGAGTAAACCTCTTCCCAGCCCAAACTCAAGTCCTGATGATGACACCACGCCTGTCAGTGTGAACTCATCTGTAGCTGCGTCTCATTCTGAAAGCACTGAAGGGTGCAACCCATACATGCCTTCATGTCTTTGAGTTTCCCCCTTAAGGGCTATAGATTTAGAAAGAAATATAAGCAATTAAAGATTTTTATTAAAGCATACTTTTTAATTAAACACTGGTCCAGAAACATAACAAAACCAACATTTAGCTAAATGAGTTTTTGGGTAACCACCACCCAGTTAAAAAATAAATAGACCATGCCAGCATTTCCAGAAACCTCTTCCGGAAGGTGCTGGTGCCAAAGTCAGCAGGTCTCCCTCCACTTGGCAGGAGCCCTGACTGCAGCTTTCTGTGTTATGAGTCCCTGTAGTCCCCCAGGTTGCAAGATGCTGTGGCTTGCAGCCATTATTTGCACCGTTAAAAGCCTGGGTAGTAAATAGTCTCTGGAAGCCTTATTTATGCCTCTCCTGTTGTACTGCTGCCCACAGTTAAAAAGCACTCATTAGCATAGGTATTAATATGCCTTCTCATCCCTGAAAAATGTGAGAGAACACTGGCTAAGAAGTTTCTTCCACGAGGGGGCGCCACACCCCTTTGTGTTTTCAGCAGGGAAAGCCAGCCCTTATCCAGCCTGGTTGCCAATGCCTATCTACCAAAGCACTCATGGGAAATCCACTGAATTATTTCTTTACCTTACTGTATATCACAAAATGGTTTGCCGGCTTAAATTCAACCCCCAAAGATTGCCAAAAGTCCTGATGAGCAGCTGCTTCCAAAGAGTGAACCTGTGTGTCAACGACTTTTCCACTAAGAACCAAAGTCTGTGAAATTGGAGGGGGGGCATTTGGAATGGACAAAGGGCCCTGTTTTTAAGCCTAAATGAAACACAGCTGGCTTACAGCTGTGCTACCTTCTTCACCGCACATGGAGTCAAGTCACAAGACAGAATGAAGCTTTCTGTGATCGCCTCTGTGATGTTGAGGAATTCGGAGGCCCCCTTGCAGGCTGCCAGCTACTAGCTTCCTGTATTCCCTTTGACTCACAGGAGTGTGTATACTCGGTCCAGATCACCAGGGAGGCAGCTTTCTACAAGTTTATATGATATACCCTTTTATTCTACTTTTTAGTCTCTCTCTCTCTGTGTATATGTGTGTGTGTGTATGTGTGTGTATGTATACGTGTGTGTATGTGCATGTGTACGTGCATGTGTGTGTGTATGTGTGTATGTGTATGTGTGCATGTTGTATATGTGTGCATGTGTGTGTATGTATGTGTGTACGTGCATGTGTGTGTATGTGTATATGTGTGTATGTGTATGTGTGCATATGTGTGTATGTGTGTGTATGTGTATATGTGTGTATGTGTGTGTGTGTGTGCGTGTGTGTGTGTGTGTGTGTGTGTGTGTGTGTGTGTGTTGTAGTCAGAAGACAACCCCAGGTTGTCAGTTTCCACCTTAACATGGGGTAGAGGGTCTCTTGTTCACCACTGCGCATGCCAGGCTCACTGGCCCATGATTCTCCTGCCCCATCTCATCTCACCACAGGAACACTGGGACTGCAGACAGATGCTACTGTGTTTGGCCTCACATGGGTTCAGGGCTTCATGTTCGCTTTGGCAAGTGCTTTATCCATGGAACCATCCCCCCAGCCCATCTCTATCTTTACCCTTTTGTTTCTGCTTCCTCCCCCTTCAAATCTTTAAGCTATAAAGACATCTGAACTCTTTAGTCATAGAAGGTTAACTTTTTAAAGTTAACTCGCTCTCTCTGACTCATAGCTATTTACACTTTCCTGGCCTGAAAATTCTCTGCGTTTGAGCAAGCGTGGACGCCAAGTGTGCATTAGAGCAGGGCATTATGGTCATGCACAGGCCATCCCTACTCAAAACCAGCATGACATGACAAAAAGCCAGCAGCGGTGCCCAAGCGTCAAGCCAGCAGCCACATAGGTGCCAACTGGAACGTTTTCACATTTTAAATGTTCACTGCAATTCAAATTCTAACCATGGATTTATAAGCTTAGATTACATTGATTAAGGAAGTCTTGTGTTGCATGTCACTTCATTCAAATCATTTTATGTCCCGTAGATTTGTTCTTAACATACTGATTTACTAATTTGGACACTTCAATGGGGGTGAATTTATCTAGCTGAATTCAGCTGAGACAAAAGCATGGGTGCTCCCTCCAGGCAAACTGATACAGTTTCAGACTTGGAAAAAAAAGTACAGGAAAATCTTGAGAAGATGGGCTTTTGAGTCCCACAGCATCAGGGTCAGGAATCGGCTTTGGGAATTTCCTTTTTCCCTAATGACACTTCCAGGTGGCAACTCCTCTGACCTCATGAGAAAAGTCCTGTTCCCTTGTCTTTTCAACTCATCGCTAACTGGTCTGCTGTCACTCCCCATATCAACCTATGGCTTCATCTCCTGGTTTGCAGTATGCACACGAAATCCCACCATCACCGCATGTGACTCATCTAACTCCTGTTCCCATGACTCCCCGACAAACCTCATTTCTAGTGACTTCCTCTCCACTCTCCTCACTCATCCACACTCAAGGTCAAGCTCTGGCCTCTTCACAAGTCTGACATGTCCAGATGCAAGAGCCCAGACTCCAGCTGCAGCATCCCATCCCCCCTCACCCCTCACTAGCTTGTCCTCACCATGTCTACTCTTGGACCTCACCTTCAATTTTCTCCTAGTCTACTTAGCTCCTCCTACTTCCCTTCATCTCCTTACTGCTCAGATCATGGGGATCACTAGGTTCAACAAGTGTCATCCTACACCCCTAACAAACTTTTAGCCTCCTTTTGGCCATGATCAGATGGCCAAATCCCAACTCAGGGGTAACCCCACCCTTCATCCCCACGATCAGATAACTTCATAGAAGTACCAACTACATGTGTAAGGTCTTCCATCTCAGCTAAGCTCCCAACGAAGTCCAAGAAGCTCTGTGTTATTGTCAACTCTCCCGAGTCAGTGAAAGACACATCCATCCCGACTCAAGCGTACGCTTAACATGCCTAGAAACTCAACATAGATGCTGTTTGTAAACAGAGGCTGATAACAATTCCTCTGAATCCCAATGCTTCATGACCTCTGAGGAATCTCCTTTATCCTTCTACCCATCTATAGCTTTCACCTCTTCCTCTACTTTCCCCTTATTCCTTCATTTAAGAATTGAGACTTGTCTATATGAAGAGTCCATGTAAACCTTATGTCCTCTCTAATGAGAGTCCTAACTTTCTTCTTTCCTCCACAGACACATTACTTGCAGAGACAAAGGCTTCATTTAGCACCCCCACTTCCTGTCAGCTCAGCTACATGCCCACCTGTCCACTGGATCTGCTTCTCCATTCTTCTCATGGTCGCCAGTGACCTTCTGGTTGGTATGTTCGATGGACACTTTCCAGAACTTGTCTAGTTACTGTCAACAGCGTTTGGCATTGGGCATCACTTCCCGCTTCTTGAGAAGTTCTTTCATGATCTCTAACCACCCTTCTTCCGCCTACTGATTTCTCTCCTAACTCTTTGGCTGCCTCATGCCTTAAATATGGATCATCATACTGACTTTATATTCTGCATTCTCTCTCTGGATAATGTCATTCACTTAGTTCCATGGCTGTGGTTCCCAAACCAGGTCACATTCATGAGTTATATACTTCTATATCCATTTGCCACAGTGGGCACCTCATTTATCTGTTTTAAAGATTCCATGATCTAAGGATATCCATACTAAGTTTTTTGTTTCCCCCATACGTGTTCAATATCAACCATCTGCTCACCTGCATATGAAATATGGATATCAACTTTATTTCTTCATACCTCTCATTCTTTATTCAATCAGTTCCAAGAGCCATCAGTTCAATGCCATGACCAGGACATATCTGCCTTTTTTCCCATGTCTGCATAGTCACTGTCTGCCTTCACATGATCCCTAATCCATTCTTTGATCAACACTGACACGGATGCCTCTGATTGATGTTCCTGAGAGTCCCTATCTCTCCCAATTCAAATTACATTCTACACTACAGTGTAATACTCTCTCAAAAATGCATACCTAACTAGACTACCCTGAGAGAGAGTCCCATTACCCATGGACTGAAATCCCCACTCTTCATCTGCTGTGACACACAAGGTCATGACGGTCTACCTCTCTTTCACCCTTGTTCACACTTCTTAGCTCAGGGCTTTAATCCAGCTATAGTGGCTTGCTTAGAAAGTTTGCCACCTAACGTAGTAAGTGACTACAAGGAAACAGGACCTTCTGGACACGGCAGTGCTGCTGCACATATGAACTCACAGAAGTTATAACAGTGTCTACGAGACCTGTACACGCTCAATCCTGACCAAATCCCACATGGGCCACTCTCCTCATCCATCCACACTCAAGGGCAACCCTGGCATCTTCACAAGTCTGACATGTCCAGATGCAAGAGCCCAGACTCCAGCTGCAGCATCCCATCCCCCCTCGCCTCTCACTAGCTTGTCCTCACCACGTCTACTCTTGGACCTCACCTTCAACTTCCTCTGTTTGCTCCTAGTCCATCCTAGCTCCTCCCACTTCCCTTCATCTCCTTACAGCTCAGATCATGGCAATCACTAGTTTTGTGCATCCTATACATGCACAAGACCCTGTACAAGTCCAAGCCAGAACAAATCCTATATATGAATTGGGCATGAAACATCCTCCCTAGCAGTGGAGTTATTGGCAAGTGCTAGCTGTTGGGGAAAGAAGAAACAGTCTTCTCTAACAATATAGTCCCTGGTAAGTTGACCATAGTCTAGTTAAAAAAAAAAAAAGAGATATCTAAGAATATCTGGGCAGCACAAGTTGTTCTTGGTGGATTTTTGTTTGTTTGCTTTTGTTTTGGTTTGCTTTAAGGACATAAATTGGGTGGGTAAGGAAAGGGGATGAACCCGAGACATATTAGGGTGGGGTGAATATGATCAAAACATATACGAAACTCTCAAAAAGCTAACAAAAATAATTTAAAGAAAATACATTGCCTGATGGCTGATAGATCTACATGTTTGGGACTAGAACCTTCCGAATAGAATCTAGCACGTGTCCTAATCGTGCGGGTCGATTCTCCTCTCGGAATGAACCTGGTTTCAACGGCACTGTTCCTCCGTGACTATGGTGCTGCAGTTCAGTAAGCTGAACATATAGGTAGGCACATGGCATGAAGGACCATAAGGACCAACACGGGAGATACCCTCAAGGCTTCAACTAGGGAAAAGTCTTGGTGTCAGATAGACTCGTTCAAATTTGAACGGCCTTTTACTTACCTTGTGACCATGGGTGAGTTGGCTGGTCTCTGAGAGTATCACATGCTTCTCTCTTAGAGTACATACTACCCTTTGAAATCCTCTTTACTAGTCATTTTTTCATTGGACCATCTGTAAACTCTCAGCGCATAGAGACCTTCAGTACTCATTCTGCATACGAGTGGCGAAGTAGCGATTCTTCCCACGCCAGGAAGCTCACTTTCCTCAGGGCTAAATATTGCACCTTTGTATCTATTTGCTAGGAAAGTCTTCGGATGGGGCATACAGAGTGTTAGTCTTCCAACATCATTTCCAGACTTAGGATATCTGGACCTGTACTTGGATGCTTCTAGATTGTCTTTACTTGAAATTTCATCGATGCGTGGATAGCCAGTGTACATTTAAGTCCGTAGGAATTTACACTTACATGAACTAATGGGGTGCACAGGACAGCATTCCAGGAGAGACAGCTTTGGGGCAATGGCACAGAGGGACAGAGGGCAACAGTGCCTTCTTTTATGTGGGATATGCTTTTCACCTGTGTCTTAATGTGTACCTGGGAGATTTGCAAAGTTATCACAGGGCACTCCTGTTGCTCCTGGGAGTTTAAGGGTGGGTCAAGGAAGCTAAATTACGGCACGCTCACAGGCCCCAACCTAGCCAAAGTCAACTGCTGGGCCAAGAGTTTAGAACACAGTAAAGAGATGACACACTAGTAGGTTGGGTGCTGAAGATGTAGCTCAGTTGGTAGGGTGCCTGGCTGTCATGCACAAAGCTGTAGGCTTTATCCCTAATTATGCATAAACTGAGCCTGGCAGTTCATACTTGCAATCCCTGCATTTGGGAAGTGGAGGCAGGAACATCAGAAGTTTAAGGCCAGTTTTGGCTAACTAGCAAGTTTGAGATTAGCCTGCGACACATGAGACTTGGTCAAAGAAAGAAAAAAAAGAATGGTAAAGTAAACAAAAAGAACAGGTTGAGTACATGTGACCAAGCAGGGTTGCAGGGGCAGCTACGAACCATCCCATAGTGACCATAGATGACCGTATCGACTGAGGTACAAAGCATGCTCTGTGGCCCTGACATAAGAAGGACTAGGTTACAAACCTCCTGACAAGCCCAGAATGGCTTGAAAGAGCTCCCACAGACCCGGGCCATTCTGCACAGGAGCCAATTCTGGAGCACAGACTGAGCACAGGCATCCAGGTCAGGGCTCGGAGGAACCTCTCTCTTCCAGCCTTTCCTCAACTCTACCTATGTTTTCGAGAGAGGGCAGAAAAAGGGGGAAAGGCTGACCTGGTGACGTTAGGCATTAAAAAGCAGTAGCTGCAGCAGCAAGCCAAGAATTATTAACTAAGAAGGGAATGATGCAACAGAGGCTGCTGAGCGCCCCTGGCAGCTGGAGTGGAAATGTGACCATTTAGTCTATAGGCATGATTCACACATCCCTCTGGCTTCTGAATTATGGGAATTCCAATGCATTGCATCAAGCTGGCAACGGGCAATCCTGTAATGTTGGTGGAGATCTCTTGGCTCTCAACAAATCAAGTCACAGAAGCCACACAGTGTTCCCCCACCCCCACCCCGACTCTTTGTGGTAAAACTTCTGGGGGAAAGAAATCTAGGTCATTGATAGTCTCTGCCACTTGATTTAGGGAATGGCCAATTTCAAACTTGGCTTTATCTGATCTCTGGAGAAATATTTCCAGGCACTATGAGCAATCTGGTTAAACTGTGCAGACCTGCAATCATTTTTGTAAAAAAAAAAAAAAAAAATCACTCGGCCATCAAAGATTTGATTTGGCCCACTTAATCTGTGCTGACCTGGCTCACTTTGCGAAGCCACGGCTTCTAAGTCCAGCCTGCCAATGAAGCCTCCCAGCTGTGCTCTGAGTTGTACTTTCACCCAAGTGCTTCTGTAGCTCTTATCTAATGTTCCTGAGAGAGCAGGTATGGCTGTTTCCAAAGACGTGAAGAATCAAACGCAGGAAGATCACATGACCAGTCAGGGACGCTATTGGGTTAGAGTGGGGATTGATGGCCTGGTAGAGTCTCACGCCACTTCAAGATGCGAATGTGGCATGTACTCCCAGTGTAGGGAAGAAGGATGAGGTCAACAGGAGGGCCTGTGGTTTCCTTCAGCCTGTTCTGATTCACGTTAATACCGAGCAATGTGGCTACAGATGAAATAAACATGGATTTTGCCAAAGATGAAATAAATGGTGCAGCGGTATTTAGGCCTTCCATCTGCTTAGTGGGAAGACAACAGCTGTTCCTCATCAGTCCCTCTTCACATCCTCTGTGCCCCTGCCTTTCCCAGATGCCTGCAGCTGGATCTGTGAGTGCCCCTACCATTGGCCTCAGTCCTACCCAGTGCCCGAGCCAGCCCAAACTGCAGAAGGTTGTGTAGACAGTAAAAGACAAACTCAAGCCCTCCCCTTTCGCTGGTCATTTCTTCGACCTCTTGGATTCTGTAAACAATCCTCCTCCCTCCCAGATGTAAACCCGATGACTCAGTAGGAAGGATCAGGATTCCGTAATGTTTTTCTCAGGTGTTTCCGTCCTGTGTAGACCTCCTCCTCAGACGTACATTCCCCGGTAGTAAGACACGTTCAACTCCTGCCGACCCCATGTTCCTGCCTTCGACAGACCTTAGGTCCAGATAGCTAGCTGCCCTGCGCCTGTCATAGCAATCACTGCTCCTCTGATTGACACCCCACTGGCCATCACGTATACCATCGTCCTCAAGACTACTGCTCCTCTGGCCAATGGACAGCAGTCACACGTTCAAGTCCAGCCTTGGGGGTTTGGCCAGAGCCCCTCTCCTTCACATGCGCTCTCCATCCTCATTCTGCCAACTGCTCTAGGATTTATCCACAGCGCCTCACCTCTAATTTCTCCCATAAATTCCACAACAAGCTTTAAAAAAAAAATGCAACGTAGACAGCAATATTAGTAAAAAAGATAACGACTGCCATTATACAGGGGGCTCCATCTATAAATATTTATTTTAACACAACGGCTTTCTATAGTGCATTGGAAATGTGATTTAATTTATAATGAAGAATATAGTTTATAGACATGAACAAAGCCTCATATTGTTTTTATACTGCTATAAACCATCCACTCCAGCACCCTTTCTCTATCTGGTGCTCTCAACATCCTTTCCGATCAGCTTTCAGACTCCAGGATCAATAGCCATAATCACGCCCTACGCGCACCTTCGCCTCCTCCCTCCCTTTGCTCTCTCCGTGTTGTCTCTGTCTGGCAAAACCAAACGCAGGTGAAACCCAATGATTTGCCAATCTGTACCCACGCCTCTCTGGTGGAGAGAAGCACTGGAGACAAGCGCATGCCTTGGGATTTTACCGTCTGGTTGCATTGTCCATTCAGGAGTCCTAACCCAGGGCCACTGGAGGTGTCCAGAGGTCCGACTGTGCTTGTCTAGGTCAACGGCTCTTTAGGCATTGAGGCCTCACATAGTCACCTCTATCCAGCGCCTCTCCTCATCTGCCTCAGCGCCTGCAGACAGCCTTGTTTCCGGCTTCATTGAGAAAGCAGAAGCAGATGGGAGGTCCCACCCACAGCAACCTGCTCACCACAGCTCAGCTGCTGCTCCAGCACAAAAACACAAGCCCTGCAGGTAAACACACGGTGTCCTCTTCACCAGCCACCAGAGGAGGGATGGTCATCACCCCCCGCCCCGCTCCAGTGACCCCCTTGCCTGCCTCCTCTATCTTTCCCAGATCATTCTCAAAGGCACTTACACCGTGTGGCCTTTATCGTTCATGGCTGTTCTCTCATGAGGAATCAACACTCTTCCTGACTCTGGGTCCTTTTACATCTTTCTCCATTAAATTCTACCCATCCAGGGTTCCTCCACCTCTCCACCTCAGGAGCTCCCAGAGAGGAGCTTCCACATTGCTAAATCCAGTGGGCAACCCCTGGGCCCCAAATTTCTTGACCCTGTCATCATTTGATAAACACGATTCTCTCCCTCTGAGAAGCACCCTCTTTAACCCAGGGCCCAGCTTAGGTCTCGCCTAACTCACTGATCATCCATCCTTATTTCGTTTGCTGGCTCCTTGTCATTCCTCCCAACATTCCAGAGTTCTAACCTCAGACCTCCTCTCCATTGACCGGGACCTACATGGTGACCTTATCCAACCCCTGGACTTAAAACACCACCCGAATACTGATGCTTGTTACCGTGCGTCTTTTGAACACATCACACCACATCTACCCAATGTCTATGTGCTCCCCAAATTCATATGTTAAAAACCTGATCACTGATGCGATGATGTTAGGTAAGGCTTTAGAGCGATCACATTACAAAAGCCTAAATATTCAAATGGGACCAATTCCCTAATAAAAGATGTCCCAGTGTTCTATCTTGGTTTTCTTCCCCTGCATTGTTGGTAGTGTTTAAGTAACCCATCCTTTCATCGGTGCTCTACTATTTTTGTCTTTATTACATTCTTACACATAATGGGATTCTCTTTCTCTATATATAGGAAAAGGAGGGAAGGACATCTGGGGACATGGTTCAGAAGGTAAAGTGTTGGTTACACAAGCGTGAGGACCTGAGTTAGGACCCTCAGAGGCCACTTTAAAAGGCCAGATGAAGGACTGCAAGCCTGAATAATCGAAAAGATGGAATAAGATAGCACAGGTTACTGCCAGCCGGTCTAGCAGATTCAGATTGCTTCAGGTTCAGTGACAGACCTGTCTCCAAAGCTAAAGGTGGAAGCTAGGTGTGATGGCACATGCCTTCAATCTCAGCACTCAGAAAGGCAGGTGGACACACTGTGAGTTCTAGGCCAGCCTGGTCCACTCGGTGAGTTCAGGGACAGCCAGTGCTACATAGTGAAATCCTGTTTCAAACAAGCAAAGAAAGAAAGATAAAGGTGGAAAGTGGTTGAGGAAGACACCTGATGTCAACCCCTGGGCTCCGCATGTGTGCCTGCCATCCTTCTTCTACACGCGCGCACACACACATGAACACGCACAGGTGTGAACACACACACACGCAAGGAGAGGGAAAAGAAGGGAGGAAAAAGAAAAAAAGGCTTCAGAGACCTGCTATGTCGCCTTCCGTCATGCCAGGACACAGAGAAGATGTCATACGAACCTGGAAAGAGGCCAACACCAAATGTGGTGTCATCTTAAGCTTGAACTTCTCTGCCTCTAACACTGTCATCAGTAGACTGCTTTTCTTCTACGCCATCTGGCTCCCGGCACTGTGTTAGCGGCCCGGACAGACTAAGACACTGCATATCTACATCCCCACTTAAGCATCAAATGAGACTCTCTTACTCAACATTTCCAAACTGAGCTCCCCTTTCCCTTCCCAACAGGTCCTTCCCAGAGGTGTGTCTAGCTCATTATAATGCAACTCCACCCTATTTGTTGCTTAAGCCAAGACCTTTGGGCATCGTTGACTTTTTCCTTTCTTTCATACTGCACTTCTCCGGCATGAGAGAATCCCCAGAGCTTGCTTTACCCGGAACTCACCACCTCCTGGGAGACTCTCTGTGCTCTCACAGGGCTCCTCTCCCCATGAATCACCACGGCGTCCTTCTAACTGGTCCCCCCCGCTTCTCCTTCTGTCCCCTTCCTTACAAAGTAGTCTCACCACACAAGCCACAGTGATCCTTTGTAAAAAAAAAAAAAATAAATAATAGTGCAGGCTGTGCAATCCCTGTGCTTCGAACCCTCCCCAAGTCATGACTCCTGTAGAAAGATGCTGCACAATCCGGCCGGGCTCCCATACCTCTGGCTATGTTCTGTTAGTCCCCCTTCCCCTCCTCCACTCCTGCTTCTCTCGCCTTCCCACTGCCAGAGTGGGGATGCATTTGTGTTGGGGAAGACGGGGAGGGGACGGACCACAGTGCATCTGGGGTGCCTCCCCCAAGCTGTGCCTCCTGCAGACACCCACATGGCTCCTTCTTTGCTCCGCTGTGCAAATGCCTTCCCGGGACATGCTATAAAGTGGCCTCTCTCCTCAGCACTCCCCAGCCCGTGGACTGCAAGGGATACAGTATGTATCTACTTGGTCTATAAATAAATAAAGCTTATTTACTTATTTATTTATCTACTTGCTTGTTTACTTACTTATTTAGAGGAAAGATTTTGTTATGTACAGTCCTGGCTAACCTGATACAGTATGAAGCCAGCCAGGGCTGGCTTCGAACTCATGGCAATTCCTACCTCAGCCTTTGGAGTGCTGGGATTACCCTTCTGGACCACCAGGTCCGGCTCACATTTACTTATTTATTGAATAATTCTTACCCCTCATTCCTATGGGACTGCGAGCTCCATGAGGGCAGAGACCTCACTGTACCTACTATGACACCCTCAGCATCCACAAAGCTATCAGTAACCAGGAAAAGTACTAAAGTCATGGTAACAGGCAGGGAAGAAAAAGATGTTTCGCTCTGGACAGGGCCGGTGTTTGGCCCAAGATGCGGATGGCCCCAAATCTCACTGGTACCAGGGCAGAGGCTCTTGGGACAAGGGCTCTCTACCCATGGAGCCTCTGCCCTTGTCACAACTCCCTTTCCATAAACTAAAAACCCCTGTACAGTGTCGTTTCTCAGCTTTTCTGATATTCACAGCCAAATGTACTCCTAACAAATGATTGTGCAGTCAATTGAAAATTACATTCACGAAGAGCCTGCAATATCACGAGAAAATGTTTATGAACTGGTAAGTGAAAAGCTTAATGTGAAATTTACGTGGAATGCAATTGTAACTCTACAAAATCTATGCAAAGAAAATCCCCCAATGTTTGTCTCATGATGAGACTTAGTTTTATCTCTCTCTCTCCCCCCCTTTATTTATTTATTTATTTTTGGTTTGTTTCTTGGTGTGTGTGCACGTGCAGGCTCTTTTGTGCCCTGGTGTACATGTGGAGGTCAAAGGACAACTTTGGGGATTAGCTTCTCTCCTCCTACCATGTGAGTTCCAGGGATCAAACTGAGGCCGACAAGCTTGTATGGTGAGCCCTTCACCTGCCGAGTCAACTCACAGGACCTTGTTTCTCTTTTAAAATGTTAAAATACTGACTGGGCCTGAAATCATCTGCTAAAAATATTTAAAGTGATTCTTTCCACTTCTAGGTGCGGTTAGATTATACATTTTATTTAAAGATTTATTTATTTCTAACTTTTACATGTATGAGTATTTTCCTGCATGTAAGCCTGGGTACCACATACGTGCCTGGTGCCCACAGAGGCCAGAAGATGGTTTTAGATCCTCTAGAAACAGAGTTATAGACAGTTGTCTATAACCATGTGGATGCTGGGGATCAACCTGGGTCCTCCACAACAGTAGAAAGTGCTGTTAACTACTGAGCCATCTCTCCAGACCCAGATGTTTTATTTAAGAAAACAAAGAACAAAAACAAAAAATCTGGTTGTGATGGAACATACCTTTAATCCCAGAACTTGGGAGACAGAGGCAGGCAGAGCTTTGTGAGTTCAAGGCTAGCCCGGTCTATATAATGAGTTCCAAGCCAGCCAGGATGCAGTGATCCTGACTCCCCAACCCATCTCTGCTCATTCCCATTCCCCCCCAAAAAAAGAAAAGGAAAAACTATCATTAAAACTTTAGGTTCCTTTGCCCTGGAAAGTCTAAGGGAGGCATCAGTCGACTATGATCTGGGTAAAATACACAGAAAGAAACTTTGGTCTGTATGCAATAGACGTTGTCTTGGTCTGCTTTCCATCACCAACAAAATACCTGAGAAAAACGGTTGTTAAGGAGGAAATGCTAGCTTGGGTTTCGATCTGCAGTCATTTAGCTGCTCTATTTTGCGGTAGACAGAAATCATGGGCCAGCATGTAGGAGAGAGAGAGAGAGAGAGAGAGAGAGAGAGAGAGAGAGAAAGGGGGTATGGTTCTCAACCTTCTTAACACTGAGATCCTTTAACACAGTTCCCCATGTTGTGATTCCCCAGCCATAAAATTATTTCTTTGCTACTTCATAACTGTAATTTTGCTACTCTTATGAATCATAGTGCAAATATTGATACGTAGACAGTCTTAGAGGACCCTTGTGAAAGGGTCTCAAAAGGACCGTGACCCACAAGTCAGAACCACTGTGCTATGCAGTACTTTCTCAAGGCTCTGTCGTCATCTGTGGTCCCAGAGTCTGGAGACCAAGTCCTTGTAACATGGGCTTGGGGAAGATGAATTCAACAAGAGCAAAAGTCCAGCAAGGAGCTAATAAACTATCCTCAGCTACCCAGACACCAAAGACAACTGTTTGACTTCATTATTGCTTCATAAATCGAGACTGCTGACAAACGGAGTTAGACTAACCAAGTTCAATGGCTTCAGCTTTGGAATGGTGGGCTTTTATTGGGCACAGGAAATGCTGCTTCGGAGGAAAGGCTATTAAAATGCAGACTCCCTGAAACCCGGACTGGCATTTTGACTTGCAGTTAATTAACTGCTCCCCTGATTGTGTATAAATGGAATTTTAAAATGTAATCAAAATACACGGATGATACCATTCCTGACCTGCTGCGATGTCACGCTGGCTGTGTCATTTCCCCAACGCTGGGCTCTGTTCCTTGAAAGAAACTGCAGGGGGTCAGAATCTATGACACAGACAGAACAGTATCCACGCAAGTGAAATTTCCCCTTAACTCAGGGAGTAGCTGGAAATGCAGTTGCATCCAGAAGGCCTTTGGGAAAACAGTTTAAGTGGTTTTGGCAACAGCAGCCTGCACAGCTCAGCCACTCACTCCAGCTGTCAGAGCTGACCTCGAATTATCTTTCTTTAGAGCTGCCTGGGAGAAGGTGAAGTCTCCAGGGTGGCCAGAAAACTGTTATTCGACAGAGCCTTTGCTTTTCTTTGGACTCTATGAGCCTGGCCTGAGACACAGCCATGGATTAGAGTTCACATCAAATTTCATTGATTTCCTTAACTCACAAAGAACATATGCCCACCACACGCAAGTACTAGGAATTCCAAGTCAGGGCCTGCACAGCTACAGTGTCCATAAAGGGTGCATGGAGAAACGGGGTGAAGGGGAGGATAGAGACTGGGGTGTCTGCTCCTTCCTGTTGATGTTTCTTTGTTTTCTGGCCTTTTCCATTCCTGCCATGCAGCTCACAGGCACATCAATGGTTCCCTCAGAACCCACATCAGGTTTTGGAGCTAAGGAGACGACTGATGGATGTACCCAGTGTGGCTCTGTGATACTTTCTAGGACTCTGATCTCTGCTTACCAAGTTGCTGGCATTTCAGGATGGAAGGTGAAAGTGTCTTCCGAGGAGTCCTCTGACTTCCTGGCATTCAAATGATTCTTAGGGCTTCTAAACTAGCACAGCCCGACACACATACACACATGGGCTCAGTGACAAATTTAGGAAGCAGGGGAACATATATATATATACACACACACACACACACACACATACATATGTATGTATATATATTTAATGCAACAATGTTTTATGTTTATTTTCCTAAAATCCCATTATTGGAAAAGATAAGCAAGCAGGCAAGTACAGGCTACTCTGATCCTAGTTTTTCTCTAGTATGGAACCCTCAATCATCCTTAATGACAATTCTTTACTCGTGAAGCCTCTACAGGCTTCCAAGACTGGTCTTTGTTTAAAAGAGCCAGATTCAGTGCCGGAGATATGGCTCAACAGTTAAGAACACTGGCTTCTCTTCCAGAAGATCCAGGTTCGACACCTAGTACTCACATGCCACGTGCTGACCCAGGTTCCCACCAGCAAACATTTTGGAACCTTTTCTGCAGACCAAATACCTTTCCAGGTGAACTGGCTAAGTCTAACACCTCATAGGAAGGATGTAAGTTGATCCCATCTCCTATATGCCCCCCCCACCATTTCACGCCAACACACACACACACACACACACACACACACACACACACACACACACACACAATCCTACACTCCATGTAAACACTCAGGAAGCTGGTCTATCTCCTGCCTGGTGTCTGACTTCCATCTAAAGGCTGGATGTCAATGGCCCCTCTGTCCCACTCTCACCATCCCCTCCCTGGGTCTGGGGCCCTGTTGACTATGGTTGACTGTTGACTATGGTTGAAGTCCTGCCCTCTCCTAATAGGCCTGCAGAGGCCACTGGTCTAAAATTGTCTTTTTTTTTTTTTTTTTTTAAAAAAAAGGTAAAGCAGAAAGGTTTTATTTACATTGACTGTGCTCTGGATGGGTGGTCCCTGTGCCGACTCCCACCCGTCTCATCTGTCCATGTCTGCTCCAGAAACACTTACGGAATGCAATATACTTCTGTGACTCTGGATGCTCCAGGTTAGACATGGTTCATGTCTTCTGAACCAATTAACATCACATCCTACTGCCCAAATGGACTCTGACACACTCTCTCTCTCTTTCTCTCTGTTCATACACACATGCCTCTATGTGTGTGCACGTGCATGTTGATATGTGAGTGCAGGTACCCATGAAGGCCAGAGCCATTGGACACTGGAGCTGGAGTTACAGATGGTTGCAAGACATTGGGTCCAGGAACCAAACCCAGGCCCTTGGGAAGAGTAGCAAGCAGTCTTACCCTGAGCCATCTCTCTATCTTCTCCATTCTCTTATCTGACTTGCCTTTTTAAAGATCTGCTTCTCCTGCTGGGTCCAGCCCGTTTGGTGCTCTCCCGATAAGACTGTCTGTCTGTTGAGCTGACATGCCTCACAGCAATGGAAGCGGTGCACAGGCCTCTACCGTCTGGCCCACCATCTCCCGATGTCACCTCACCATCTGTAGGCACTTGAAAGCTTTGACTGCTATAAATGGCATGACACTTTAAGCTCATTCCCCACCCAAGCTGATGGTCCCCAAATGACATTCTTCCCACCAAAGTGCTTAGGATCCCCTAGTGAAAAGAAAACAGAAGCAGGCTGGTAAGATGGCTCAGCAGGTAAAAGCATTTGCCACACAAGCCTGGTGACCCGGCTTCCATCCACAGAGGCCTCACAAAGGTAGAAGGAGAAGATGGTGTCCATGAATTTATCCTCTGACTCCCACATGGATCCCGTGCCATACAAACCTCTCCCAACATGCAGATACAATAACAATAAGTAAATAAAACCACACAGACTCTCAAAACAGAAAACTGTAATGGGTCCAGACTTCCTATAAGAGTTGGAGGGGGGAAAAAAGGATTATAAATGGATCTTCAGATATGGGTAACAGGGGCAAAAAGCCACTGCAGAATTAGACTCTATTTTTGAGTCAGTTCAGAGAAAAATAAAACTAAAATGAGAGGGTTTTTCTTCTCTGTTTTGCCAAAGTTCAGCTGGGAGTACTGGCCATCTAGAGTACGGTGTTAAGAAAGGTCCCGAGGGCAAGACTGGGGTGTGCAGGAAATACTTCCATGATCAATTAATGATCTAAAAGCACAACCAAAGGATGGCAGTAAGTGAGACACTTGTTAGCCAGACCTATTGGGGTCACTGGCATAGGCTTCGGAGTTCAGCTCTGGACTCACATCCAAGCCTGTGTTTAATGTTCTGAGGTTAACACTCATCGCTTGTTAAAATAGGAAGGACAACACTTCTACTAGGGTACTAATGTTTTCATCAAATGAGCTGATTTTGCAAAGACACCACAGTGTGCCCTGCATTGTACATTCCCAATGACAGGATAATAGGAGCCTTTATGATACCAGTTCACCAGCCCTGAAAATATTCCTCACACTTAAAGGTCTGTTGATGTCAATCTTACATCCTCTGTTAAAATCCATAAACCTGGTCCTGGTGTAGGGGCATCTGGGTAGCGATCGGGTTGTGATCAATACAGTATTTCTGCTGATCTCCGTGACACACCACTGGCAGGCAATAGGAAACTAAGTGGCTCCAGATTAAATTCTTCGCTTCCCTAGAATAAGTGCAGGCTGAGTCACCCCTTTATTCCCAGGCTCCTTTGAGAGTTGAAGAGGATGTCACTGTCCAGAAATAGCCCTCACATTCCAATGCTAAACTGGGTCTCCAAACGATACAAGGTCTCGAGCAGAAGTGGGCGAAGATAGCGCTGTGGATGTCAGCGCGCTGAAAATGACTCCGAAGGTTATCGTCAAAACTTAAGGGGACCACGGGGAGCCGCCACAGAAGTTTTCTGGAATCTTCCAGCTTTGGCAGTGGCCGGTACCAGGGACTAGGAAGGCTCACACCTTATCCTGTCACACAGAGCTCCCCACCATACGTAGGACCAAGTATCAGTTCCTGCCTTGAACACTGCTCTACCCTCTGGTCTTATTTCCCAGCAGGCTCTAGCCACAGTAGACTTCAGGACACTTCCTGACACTCTTCTGTTCCATCTCACACCTATCAACTTTGTCCACACTCCTCTGTTGGCCTACTAGGGGTCTACTAGGGATCTCCGTGGCTCTGTGGCATGGAGACAGAGACAGGGACCCAGAAGAGCAAGGCAGGGCAGCATGGAGGTACATTGGAACAGTGGGCAGCTGGTACAGAGCAGAAGAGTGTGGGCTCTGAATGAAACCCTGCCAATCTGAGACAAACTTCCTCTCAGCTGAGCCGTGAGCCCCTGTGGGACTTAATGTCTGCCCTGCTCACTGATACTCCAGCATGATAAAAGTGGGAGAATTTTGTCAATTAGGGCCAGCTGTGACCTCATAGGGAACATTTCATTCATTATTTACAGTAAGCTATGAACAGCCCAAGTTAATGGAGAAAACGCAGATGACAGAGGTATGGGTGGCTGAGTTCTTGCTCTGAGTTCCACTGAGGTTAGTTCACTGCATGTCTCAATGCTTTTAACCAGCTTGGGGGTGACGTTTAAAACTGGTCACATGGTGGTGTGAAATGCTGTCCTGCTTTCTCCTTTCAGACACAAGGCAGCTGGGGACAGAGGGCTCTGGGGACAGAGATGCTGAAGGTTCTGGGACTCAAAGGAAGTCACATGTGAGAGCAGGACAGAAGCCTGGGACAAATGGCTCCTTCTGCACACAGGCTCCTGGTGTCACTTCCCTAGGAGAGGGGGAGCAGTTCCCACAGCCAGAAGCAGAACAGGGTGCAGGAACAGAGTGCCTGGAAATGGCAGGGATCCAAGAACGGGCTGTCATATCCCCTGGAGTCTTCATTTCCAGGTCCTTAGACCTGGAATTTCCAGGCAACTCACTTAGCCTTTACAGAAGGATCAAAATCATGTCACCAGGGCAGGCCCTGAATATGACGAGAGATACAGAGAGAGGAGATGGTGCGTAGAGACACTGAAGAGGGCTCTCTGCACACCAAGGAGAGAGGCTTGGATAAAAATTCTTTCTCATAGCCCTCTGAGGAAAATTAAGCTTCCTCTAACCACCTCCGACTGCACTTACTGATTTCAGACTTCTGGTCTCCAGAACTCACTGATGATAAATTGCAGGCAAAGGAAAGAGACAGGGTTAAATTTCCATTTCTTTCTCCCTTCCTCCCTTCCTTCCATCCTCCTCCCTCCCTCCCCCTCTCTCTCTTCTCTCTTTCTCTCTTTCTCTCTCTCTCTTTCTTTTTCTTCTTTACCTTCTCTTTAGATGCTGTCCAGTGGATAACACTTACGCTGCCCATCAGAGGTTCTCAAAAGGGATTATTTTTGATGTCTGTTTACTTCGAGACAGGGTGTCGTGTATCCCAGGTTGATCTTTAATTTACTATGTAGCCAAGGATGACCCTGGACTCCTGATTCTCTTGCCTCCGTCTCCCAAGAGCTGGGATTACAGACGATGACCACCATGCCTGTTTAGAGCTAGGAATTAATCCCAGGGCTTTGTGCATTCTAGCTAAACACTCGGCCAACTGAACCAATCTCCGGCACATCAAAGGGGGCTATTTTATCATTCATGGGACACTTGACAATGAGCAGGATTATCACAATGAGGAGAAGGGGAGACCAGAGATGCTACTATATGTCATGCGATGCCTGGGGCAGCCCCACTGCAGAGAATGGTCTGGTCTGAAATGTTAATGGTGGCAGAGAGGAGAAATCCTGAACTTTGTGGTAGGCCCTCCTTTAGCCACGCAGCTGCTAAGAAGCAGTCCAAACAGAGAGTGTTGGGGCCAGGACCTAGAAGCAGAACCCTCCCATCTATAGAGCAAACAATTTTGAGTGTCCACACTGCTCTCTCCAGCATGGTCACGTGTCTACCCCAAGGCCTTTAGTCGTGTTTTTTAAACTTGATTTCACAACATGGGTGTCTCTCCAAACCTTGGGCAATTTGAAAATATTACGGAGACACCAAAGTCCCTGGGGAAGTTTCTAGGCTGAAAGATTCCAAATTGCAGTTGACCTTTCTTTCTGAGTGAGGCTTGGAAGGAAGGGCAGAGGAAGCACCTAATGACTCAGGGAGGCCCAAGGTGCATCAGCTGCCACCATCAGTGGCTTTCTCCTGATCCCCACTTTATTTGCAAAGCAAGGCAGTGGCCTGGTGGGTTCCAGGAGGAACCACTTCGCTGGGAACCACCTCTCCTTGGTTCTTTGCTCAGACTGGGAAAACATAGCTGGTGTGTTCTCTGACCTCTACTCTTCACCTCCTAAGTCCTCCACAAGAGAAAAGTGAGTGTCCGGCAGATCCTATGGAATATGGAAGGTTCATATGGAGAATCTGCAATGCTTTTTCCCCTTCTGTCCTCTGTCCTTGTCGGTTAAAAAAAATGTTTTAAAGTATACTGACATCTTTAGTTGGGCGAAACTACTATCTCTAAGGGATCATAAGCTAGTTTCCTAAAGAAAACAAGACGCAAGCCAGGTGGGGGTGCACACCTCTAATCCCAGCACTCGGGAGGCAGAGGCAGGTGGGTCTCTGGGAGTTCAAGGCCAGCCCAGTCTACAGAGTGAGTTCTAAGACAGCCAGGGCATCTACACAGAGAAACCCTGTCACAAACAAACAAACAAACACAAAACAAAAGGAAAGAAAAAAGCTACAGTTGGCTTAGGTGGCAAGGATTTAGGATTTCAGGGGAAACTGACAAACCAGCTCCTCAGTAGGTGTTAAGTCTCATCTCACGATGCCCAGAACTGGTCTCCTCCACCTTTACAGCAAGCACTTACATCCTTGGCCATCTCCCTAGCCCCCTTTAATTACTTTAAGTAAAAGCTTTTTACAGCCTTTACTGCAATTGCAGGCACAGAAGATGTGCTGCACAGGGACCAGGGATCAGCAAAGTTTTCCTCTCAATGGACAGTGAATATTTTAGGCTTTCGAGGTCACTTGGACCTATGATGACCTTATTCTGCTGGGTCCCCACAAACACAGCCACACACAGCACAGAAGTAAGTGATCACATGGAACTGTGGCACCACAAGGCTTCACTGGTAGATAATAAAATTTGAATTTCACTACCTTTTTATGTGTCGTGAAATATTCCTAATTTTTTTTTTCAGTCATTTAAAACTGTGTAAAGCAGACTTTTGAAGAGAGGTTGCTAAGCAGCTCCGGTGCGTGGGGGATGGATTTTTGGTTCCTGTGCAAAATAAAAATTGCATTTCATGTTTGTTTATTTGTTTGTTTTTCAAGACAGGGTTTTTCTGTTGTAAGTCTGGCTGTCCTGGAACTCACTCTGGAGACCAGACTGGCCTCGAACTCACAGAGATCTGCCTGCCTCTGCCTCTGGAAAAATTGCATTTTTTGTGGGGCTGGAGAGATGAGTCAGCAGTAAAGGCACTGGCTGCTCTTCAGAAGACCTGGGTTCAATTCCCAGCAGCCACATGGTGGCTCACAACTGTCTGAAACTCCAGTCCCAGGAATCTGATGTCCTCTTTTGGCCTCACAGGCGCCAAGTATGCTAGTGGTTCACTGATGTATATGCAGGAAAAAAAAAACCCTATACATATAAAATAAAATAAAAAATAATTCGATACATTAAAAGAACTGTGAGTTCTTGTGCTGTTGTTTTTAATTGCAATAATTTTTTCTTCATTTCAGGTCTGCTACGTATAATGGCTTGTCCCTCTTGTCTCCTTCCCATTCAGAAATCACCACGGTGAAATAGGTGAGCAAAAGAGCAAGATAATCAGTCAGTTACATATCCCATCGCTGCAGCAAAAATCCCTGACTAAGCCATCTTCAGGAAGGAAGGGTTTATTTGGGCTTCCAGTTACAGGGGACACAGTCCACCACGACCGGGGAGGGACGGTGGCAGGGATGAGAGGCGGCGGCGGCTTGAGGCTGGTGCTCACATCACATCCACTGTCAGGGAGTAGATAAAAGTAAACACTGGTATTCAGCTTGCTTCTTTTATTCAGCCCAGGACCCAGGCCCGCAGAATGATGCCCTCAACGGTTAGGGTGTGGCTTCCCACTTCAGGTAATCGGATCTAAACAAACGCCCTCGCAGACATTCCTAGAGGCTTACCTCCTAGATTCTACCAAGTTGACAATGGATATGAATCATCGCATCCACTATCATAACATCATCCACGTATCCATACCAGGAACGGGGTGATTGTGACGGCGGTGTGACTCCTTCATGGCTCATTAGGAGGCACCGTCTTGCTCCGTACACTGTAAGATCTGTGGATTGCTGAAGGCTAATTTTCAGTGCTGTTTTTACATGGTGCTGAAGGCTAACATTCCTATTTTATTTTAAATTTGCTTTATTTTTATATATATATATATATATATATATATATATATATATATATACATACATGCACATATGTGTGCATACATACACACACACACATATATGGGTTTGCCTATATATATATGTATGTGCACCACATGCATGTCTGATGTGCGCAGAAGCCGGAGGACATTGGATCCTCTGGAACTGGAGTTACAGACAGATGCGAGCTAGGTGCTGAGAACTGACCCAAGTTTTCCACAAGAGTAGCAAGTGCTCTTAACTGCTGAGCCATCTTTCCAGCCCTGGAGGCAAATATTTCAGTGTCGTTTTTTAAACTCAGTAGGACCAATTTTCTCCTTTAGCTTTTGCAGATTTCTGGTACTCAAATGTTGCCCCAGAGAAGAGGAGTGGAGGAGACTGAGGAAATGCACTGACTTCTCCATCCGGTTGTCTTCCCCGCGCACGTATGTATCAGAACATTTCTTGTTCCTTTCTGAGAGGACATAACTGGTTTCTCATGCAATATATATTTCTGGCTGGCGGTGGTGGTTTCAGTTTTCTGCACTGACAAGACTTGCCAACTAGATGGCTGCTCTAGCACCGAGCAGTGACCCTATTCCTTGTTATTTCATTTTTTGTTTTTTTATTTGTTTGATTTTTTTTTTTTTTTTAAGGTAAGCGTTCACCAGGCAGTTCAGGTTGGTCTTGAACTCTTGATCTTCCTGTGTCTGCCTTTCCAGTGCTGGGATTACAGTTTGCACCAGCAGGTACAACTTCACAAAACACTTCTTAAAAGTCATATTAACACACCAAGGAGGCATACATACCTCCTTCCAACACATGTCCTGTGTTCTTGCAAATGAGCTATTTAAAATCAAAAGCATTGTCCAGGGAGACAGCTCTGTGGGTAAAGATACCTGCCACCAAGCCTGATGACCTTTGTTTCATCCCCAGAACCCACACAGTGGAAAGAGAGAACTGTATCTCACATGTTGTCCTCTGACCTACACACACACACACACACACACACACACACACACCATACACACACAACCCACACACAATGTTATTAAATAAGCAAAACCAAAACATCCTCTTTTACTTTCCAGACAAAAGTATGAAACACAGAAAAGGTGGGTTTTCAACCTGCTTATGAAGATGACACTCACGTGAAAGAGTCAGGTTTGCCAAAAGACAAAGCAAAAGCAGTCCAGTTAAGTGTGAATTTCAGATAAACAACAAGTACCTGTTACTATAAGTACATCCCGTGCAACAACCCAGCACCTATGTCTTCAACTCCTAAAAGCAGGATGGTATGCGGATGAGCCAGGCTGAAGGGAGAGATGTTTACAAGGGAGACACCAGCATTTGTCAGACAAGTCATGACAACTCAGATTCCCACTACGACAGAAAGCACCAACCCCCTGTTTCAGCCAACACTTCTAATACCAATCCAGCTCTGCAATGAAGGGAGGAGCTGAGGTGGAGGGAACTGTTTAGATTTTGTTTTAAACAATAATGACTTCGGTGGAGGGTTGGAAGGAGATAGAATTATTCTACTCTGTTCTGGTAACTACACAAATATATAACAAATTAAAATTCAGACATCTAAAAACTGATGTCAATTTTGCTCTCTGTTCATTAAATTCTCTTTTTTAGATGGATTATGTTGTAGATGTTTATTTATAGTTATGTATAAAATAATTGTTTTATGCATTGTTGGGTGAGGGGCTGTCTAGGCCTTCTCATTTTGTATTATCTGCAGGTGATGGATTTATGTGGGGGTTGTTTGATTGCTCGTGTTCTGCACATGGTACCCGTAGAACATCTGAGGAGTTCTGGACCAATAAAACACATGAGCTCAGATGCTCAGGGTTCCACTGTCCAGTACATCGCTTGGCATGGTGGTGGTTCCCTCCGCTGAGGTCTGGAAGGGTTTGCACCAATGGAAATGCCTCCTTGTCGTCCTTGCTGAGACTCCACAGCAGCCTAACTACAACAGGATTATCGTTTGGACAGCTCACAGAGAACTCCTGATTGCCGCAGCATGCTGGAAAAGGGACTTACTCCATAGCATCCTTGACTATGACCTCCGCCTGTGTGGGTTTTGTTGTTGTTGGTGGTGGTGGTGGTTGGTTTGGTCTTGTTTTGTTTTTGTTTTTGTTTTGTTTGTTTGTTTGTTTGTTTGTGTTTTAATAGAGTTTGGATCCCAAAGGGCCCTTGACTCTATGACAAATGGGCTCTCATCTCTGTCAAACAAGCATAAATGTATTTATACCCTACTTAGATCTGAGCTGTAATACGTTTTGACACCCACCTCATATACTATGGCTTTAGGATTAAGTAAAATATACTCTGAAAGGCTTAAGTGGACAGCTGATGGCCCAGGATGGGGCTGAGGGAGAGTGTGGGGTGGGATAGGGAATGAAACTCATTAGATCCATTTTAAAATCTCATTATGTTCAGCTTAAATCATTGTGAATATCTAGGCAGCAACAGATCTTTTCCACAAGTGAGACCTCCAGGTTCTCTTGTAAAGACACAGAGGATCCTCGTCTTGAATCCCACAAATCAATCACCCAGATTGGGACTGCCTGCTCCTGCCCCTGGGAACCTGGTCTTTCCTCTTTACCGTGATCTCCAGGGCTCAGCCATGCTAATCTAGCTCCTGTGTAATGTCCTCCACCTGGTACTTACTACGCAGATAATCTGAAAGTCTGGGAAACTTACCTAACCTCCTCCAGAAGTAACCACAGGATAGAGTGGCCATCTTTTGTTCAATTTTTGAACCTTCTGAATACCTATCTCCTATTGGGACAGTGACCGACTAAATAAGAATGGCTCCCGTAGGCTCGTATATTTGAATACTTGGTCCCCAGTTAATAGAACTGTTTAGAAAGAATTGGAAGGTATGGCCTTGTTGGAGGATATTCCTAATTAGCTCTCTCCCTCACTTTCTGATTCACGGTTGTGTCTCAAGATGTACGCTCTTGGCTACTGCTCCAGCACCATGCCTGCCAGCCTGCTGCCATGCTCCCCACCGCTGTGGCCAATGGTCATGAATGAACTCATCCTCTGAACTGTGAACCACCAATAAACTGTTTCCTCTAGATGTTGCCACAGTCTTGGTATCTTAGCCCAGGATAGAAAAGTAACTAAGACACCCACTTCGCTTAAAAAGATTCGTTCACTGCTCCCAGCTTTGGCTTAGGGAAGAGTAGAGAGCCAGAGGCAGCTAGGAACACGCTAAGCAAGAAAGGTGGTAACTGAGAGATGGAAATAACGTTCAGCTTGGCCTTCTCTGGGTTGTAGAAGTTTATTTTTAGTTGAGTTTAAAATGTTGTTTTGCGCACTGTTGGGAAGGGCTGACTAGGCCTTGGTGTTTTGTATGGTCTGCAGGTGTTGGATTATGTAGGGGACGTTTGGTTGCTAATGATCTGCATGTGCTATCAGTAGAACACCTGAGGAGTTCTGGATCAATAAAACGCCTGAGCTAGGATGCTCGGGGTTCGACTGACCTGTAAGGCACTGGCGATGCCGGTGGTTCCCTCTGCTGAGGTCTGGAAGGGTTTGCGCGTGTGAATATGCCTCCTCGTCGTCCTTGGTGAGTGACGCAGTAGCCGTACGACTATGTGTTTTCAGAGCTGACGCTTTCTCTGCATTCCCCCTCATCAGATCCAACGCGTGTCTGATCTCTTTCATTTTCACTGCTAATAAGGCTGGGCGAGAAGGTTCTAGAAGTTGGAGGACTCAGCAGTGTGCTCTATGCCCAGCCTTCGGGATGAGAATTCATCCACACTGTGCTCATCCGTCTATTAATACGATGGAGTTCTGAAGTTTTACTTGATTCATAGCACTGCGTCTTGAACACGCATGCGCAGACCTCAAAGTCCGTGAACACGCCTCACCCCGGTAGAGATGGCAACGGTTATTAAGACGGGGCAGAAACTCAGAGAAGCTGCATGCCCGACTCCACAACGCTCAGCCGAGGGCAGCTCTTCCGAAGTCCCAGCCTCACGCTCTCGTCACTCATAAAACTCACATGGTCACAGCTGCCCAAAGCCTGAAACCCTGATTGCTATTTATTGGCCTCAGTGTTACAACGCCAGCACTCAAACCCAGAGAAAACAAGGGCAAAGAAAACCTCCCTGCCTTTGTCCATGGGGTTAAGTTTTCAAGCATATGTTTTTCTCTTAAGAATAACATTTTTTGGTAACCCTCAGAGTGTTACATTTCAGCCCTGAACTAAAAAATAAAAGAACACTTATATGATTGGTTGTAATTTAGCAGACTGGGAGACGGGAGATCACACCGCCTAGAATAGTAAATAACCGGTTAAAAGGCTATTTGATTTTCCAGCAAAATGGGGGTCTGGTTTTACAAATGCCTTGAAGACATTTGGTCTAACACAGAATGCCAGGCTCAAAGGCCCCGGGGTAATGGAGTCATCTAGTGTGTGTGTGTGTGTGTGTGTGTGTGTGTGTGTGTGCAGGTCTGGAATAGAAAGCTGTACTCCGAGGGCTGGGCCCAGGCCTTTCATCCAGACCTGGGACTTGAATCTTGGGACTCAAATGGCTTTTCCTTTCCTTCCATGTTAGACAAGCAAAAGGTCTTGCCTCCCCTATGCCTTTCCTCTAGCTTATATGCCAGAGGCAAGGAAACGTAAGGGCAAAGATGAACTCAAAGTATTTTTAATACATGTTCAAGCATGATGCAAATAGGCTATTCTCTTTTCTCCACGTCTTTCATGCTCGTGCTTGTGTATATATGGGTGTGCATGCTCACATGTATATGCATGTTCACAAGTGTGTGTGTGAGTATGTGAGTGCATGTGTGTGTGTGTGTGTGAATGTGTGTGTGTGCATGTGTGTGTGTGCATGTATGTGTGTGTATGTGCATGTATGTGTGTGCGTGTGTGTATATGTGCATGTGTGCGTATGTGCATGTGTGTGCATGTATGTGTGTGTGCATGTATGTGTGTGTATATGCATGTGTGTATATGCATGTATGTGTATATGCACATGTGTGTGTGCGTGTGTGTATGTGCATGTGTGTGCATGTGTGTGTATATGCATGTGTGTATGTGCATGAATGTGTATATGTGCATGAATGTGTGCATATGTGTGTGTGCGTATGTGTGTGTGCATAAGTGTGTGTGTATATGTGTGTGTGTATGTGTGGGTATGTATGTGTGTGTAGGTGCTGGCCAAAGGATGACTTCGGCTGTCATTCTTCAGGTGCTACCACTATTTTTTGAAGGTCCCTCATTGGCCTGGAGCTGACCAAGTAGGTAAGACTGGCTGGCCAGTGGGCCCCAGAGATCTGCCTGTCTCTTTCTCCCTGTACCTGGGATTACAAGTGTTATGACATCCAACTTCTTTTTTTTCCTTACAGGTTCTGGGGATCAGATTCAGATCCCTGTGTGTGGAAGAAAGGTGCTTTATAGACTGAACCATCTCTCCAGCCCTGTCATTCTTTGTGTATCTCTGCTTAGTAATCACTGTATGAACCTTTCAACTCAACACGGGACTGCTGGAAAATAGGGAGGTAATAATTAACCCAGGACACATGCAGCTCAGACATGCACCTCCCCACACCAACCTCTGCTCCCTTGGCCTTTCCTGTCTGAAATAGGACTCATGGTATTCCCAAGCTCAGGGTACGCTTGGGAGACCTTTTCTCCACCCAGTGCCCTGTGCCGTGTGGCCTGTCATCCACAGTCTGCCCTTGTTCTCTTAGGCCACATCCAGCACAGTGCAGCTTCTGTGCTTTGTATTATGTGACAAATAAGAGACTGGGTGAGTCTGAATTCTCCCAGAAATGAAGAGCTGGCTCAGACAATGGATGCTACAAATAGGGACATCCTTGGGAGAATAAACTCCTTTTGGATATGCCAATAAACAAGCCGTACTTGTGTGCATGCACTCAGGCTGAGGAGAATCCTCAACATTCAGTGAGTAATCGTACTGCTCATCCTGGCATCCTAGAGTCACCCACAGGAGAAGCAGCTGTTCTGAGCCCTGCTAAGGGAGGGCCCGTGAGAGTTGACTGGTTCATTTGCAATGAGATATCTGCACCTACAGATAACATCAACACATCATGGACTGCTCTTCAAGGGCCTCCCAGTGCTTCTGGAAATATAGATAGTTATTATACGTGGTTTATGCATATGTGTGTGACAGGGTGCTCACTTGTACTGGGGTTGACTTCAGACATTTCCTATCACTCACCACCAGCTTTTTTTGAGGCAGGGTCTCTTCACTGAATCTGAAGCTCACCATTTCAGTTAGACTGGCTTGCCAGCAGGCGCCAAAAATGTATTTCTGTCCAACACAGGTCCTGGCATTTGCATAACAGATGTTTTCCAGCTGAGCTATCATCTCCCTAGCCCTAGAAATCTCTTTTACTGCATTCCTTGTCTTTACTGAGCTGCTCCCAAAAGCTTCCAAAAGGGATTTTTATGGTGCACAGTTTGGGTTAGCCAATGGTGTGCAGACCTCTCGACCCACTCAGCATTGATGACGGCACCCAACCCTTTCAGCCAATCCAAGCAAGCCCTCCCCACTGATTCTTCTAAGCCCAAGCAAATCTCCTAAGAGTTGTCTTCACTTTATTGAGGTAGCAAAGTACTCAAAGTACTTTGAGTACTAAGTACTAAGCAAGTACTCAAAGGATGGCTTCCCCCCACAAGTCCTTCAACTGCAGACATCAACCCCAGGACCTTGTAAATTCACTTCTAAATTCCATCCCCAGAAAAGGCCTCCTCTCGGCCAGCTCTCCCATGTGCCCATGCACGGTCTTCACACTGAGCTGTTTTAAGTTCTTGCTCAATGGGACTGAATTCGCATTTGTTTTTTTAATTCTTAAGTATCCCAGGATGAGCATGTGGCACTTATCAATACTCAGACCATCATCTTTCCTTACTAGAGTCTTCGATTTTATCAGCGGTTTTCAAGTGTGTTCCCTAGAACAGCGGCTGCAGCTGGAAACCGCAGGGATCTCGCTAGAAAAGCAAATTCTCCTGTCCCCTTCCCAAGTCCACTCTTTCAGACTCTGGAAGTGGAGAGCACCAGTCTTTGTTTTAAGTAGGTCCCAGTCCATCCTAAAGGGAATGCGCATCGCTGTTCTGTCCCACATGGAGAAGACATGCGCACGCTCACACACACACACACACACACACACACACACACACACACACACACACAGACTGTCACTGCTACTCTAGGTGCTTTGGCCACAGTGGCCCCTGCGCTGTTTCCTGAGGCTGATGATGAACCAGGGTCCTCTCAAACAACCTGATGTGAGGTAGACTCAGATTTGCATATCTGACTTAGCGTGTGAGATTCATACTTTGGGTAAATGCTCTTCAAGATTCTTCTATAATAGAGTTTTTGAGGTTCTGTTAACTTAGAAATCACCCTCCCGCCTACATATGAACATCCCAAGTTACAGTCATATCCATGATTACAAGGGGTTCAACCTCGTCTCAAAATGTAGCAAGAGATATATACATATATACATCCTTTTCAAGAATCCAAACATTTAGATACCAAACTCAGGATTCCTTAGTGAAAGTACAATTCGATTTTGTAACCTTATGAATGGCTTGGGACTACTTTACAGCCTCTGTGTGTATGAAATTCAGCTAAGCCAGTGCATACAGAAAACAAACTGTAAAGTTCAAAGCCCCACCCATCTAAGGTCACAAAATGCCAACCTGTTGACCAAAAGGAATTGCAGGTGACCACAGACTTTTGCAAAGTCCTTAAATCTATTCACATTTCCTGTTTAAACTGGAGATCCTATTTTTAACAGTCAGATTTCTGGCTTCTCTTGAAAGTGAGTTGCTGTAATAACATAGGACCCACTTTCTCACACAACATAAACCAACCGAATCTTCACTGCTCGGTGACATTTGCTTCACAGGGCCATGACCTTCCGTTATTCAGTGTCCCTGATTTAGGTTACATCCTCGTTCCTGTAAACCACTGAGCTCACAGGTACAAAAGACACTCATCTTTGGGGCTGGAGAGATGGCTCAATGGGTAAAAGCACCTGGTGGGTGAGCATGGGAACCTGAGTTAGAATCCCAGAACCCGCATTAAAAAGCCAAGTATGGTCCTCACACAGGACTGTAAGCCCAGTGCTGTGGGAAGCAGAGACAGGAGGATCACTGGGGCTCTCTGGCTTCCAGCTGAGTTCCAGGCCTCAAAGGAAAAAGATGGAGAGTGACAGAGCAGGACATCCAATGTCCTCCTCTGGACATGTGTGTACACGCCCCCCCCCCCAGGAACTCCGTTATTGTTGTCAGCCTACACTGAACTCTAAGCAGATAGTACGTTCTCAGAAATTTCCTAATTTGGCAAAAACGTAGAGGTTGACAGGACTCTGCCTTTGGGTCTTTTCTATTTCAAGATGCACGAGTTCCAAGTTGTTTATTTACTGCAAATAGAAGCCTTCTGTGGATGCTTGCTTCCTGGATGCCTGCTCTGAGTGTGTCTCATGAAATTTGCCAAATAACCCTGACAGCCACTCCGTAATAAGGATTCTAACATTATACCCATCTCACAGATGAGGAAACTGAGGGACAAGGACATCGTGCAGATAGTAAAGAAAAAGCTAGACCCTGAACCCAGAATCCACACTCCTAACTACCCTACCAGATTGTGCAAGGCCCTGGAAGCCTTCGAGAACTCTGTTGTATGCATCTTGCCCACTCATCATCTCAGCCTGGTCTTGCCACATAAGGCCATGACTCACCTCACTCTCCCAACATCCCCCCAAAGGAATCAGCGATGAAATGTGAGTAGTTCGAAGGACTAGTAGCAGTGGTCCCCAAAGTACTAGATAGCCCCATAGAAAGGCAGATGTGCGTCCACTGAGCCCTGGCTTTCTTTTAGATATTGCCTATTCATAACCCATAACTTCCATAACTTGGTTTGGCTTTTTAAAAAAGTGCTAAGTACTTTGCGTCTCATGGCACTTTAAAGTTTGGGAGAGCAGTTTGCTCTTTGTCCTAAGAGGCTTAAGCCCTGAAATTCCCACATACACATAACTATCCAGGGAGTTCTGTGACTCTTACGCATGCTTGTATAAGGCTCCCTCGGCACGCTCAGGGCCTGTAATGACCCCGAGAGGTCCCAGAGTGACACCTTTTCATTGGGCAGCCTTGCAAATTCAAGGGCAAGTTCAGGGCAAACCTTTCCTAGCCACTAATATCCTTACTAACGGATTTCTTCAGCCTTAGCATGGAGTTTTAAAGACACAGTGTCACCTCTGTCTCTGAGATGGAAGCAGATAACGGAGAAAGATTCTTAATTCTCCAGTTCTTTGTCAACCATCATGAATGGCACAGGTCCACAAGGAATGTGTATGTGGGTCCCATAAGAATCAGTGTGTTACTAAATGAGTGTTTAGAACTTTGGGTCTGTAACACCTCTGAAACCCTGACTTGGGACTTTGGGGTGAGTCATATGTAAGTCATAGCGAGGACTTTTATGCAGCTCAGGCAGAATCATTCATAGGCTAGTAGCCTCCTGGGACTCTGGGCTCTCATTGGAACTTAGACCTCAGGGACTTAACACTTAAAGGAAAGTAAAGGCATAAAAAGATGAATCTAAGGAGAAACCAACAAATATTTTCTCTAAGCCTACTCAGGACAAAGAATGGGATCAGGTGGGAGCCATCAGCCTACTAACTGTACCTGTGGGTTAGAGGAAGAAAAGATAGAGGTGGGGTAGGGGAGAAGAGGGTGGAAGGAGAGAGAGACAGCTCAGCGATAAGGAGAAAGAGACAAAGTGCATAGAAAGTCAGAGAGGGAGGGGGGAGAGAGAGAGGGAGAGAGAGGGAAAGGGGAGGAGGAGAGGGAGGGGGAAGACAGAGAGCAGAGGGGGAGAGAGAGAGAAAGGGAGAGAGGGAGAGGAAGAGGGAGAATATGAGCTTAAGACCTCAGAAGGTCCTGATTCTATAATGCATGTCTAAGCCCATGTACCCCCAAGCTTACCACTCTACCCCCAGCCCAGGAAGATCCAGGCTGCGTATGCCACTGACACACAAAAAAAATTCAGAGTCAGGAGAGACCTGGGCTTCCCCAAACTCTGCCTCCTCCCACTGTGTGGGCCGATGCTCAGCAGTGTGGTGGAGACAGCGAGACTCGCCCCCACGTGTCAGACTGAATGCAGAGCACAGATCATTTGTGTGACTTTCGAGGTCCTGTGCAAGTGCAAAGGGAGATTTTTAACATTCCACAGAGTGGGTTCCTAATACATGACAGAGCTCCACAACGAGAAGGGTAGGTTAGAGTAGAATTCTATATTTAAGCACATGTTGATATACTCATGTTGGGGGCTTTTACCCAAGATAGCCTCTATAACTTATAGTGATTTTCACTCATGCCCAAGGAAAATTATCTTCCCCTTGGATATGGAAACATAACAACCCCCACCCCCCAAGTCGGTTTCCACTGAGACAAAACAGCTTCTTCCCCAAGAGAACGTTACTCATTGGGTTTGAGTTTATATTGGGCATTTCCATGCTCTGAACCCGGGCTTGGAAGAGACTCAGAAGGATACAGATCTCCTGGTTTACTCCAGTTTTCCCAGAGCTATGCAATCAGCCTGTTGCTGTCTCATGGGCACACACTGGGGCTGTGGACCACCTGTGCTGGGCTCTCATGAGAAAAGATGAGGTACCGAAGCCATCTTCGGTGGCAGTTCATAGCCTGCTCTCTGGGGTAAAACCCTGATTGTGGCACTGCCTGTTTCATGTTCCAACAGTTTTCTGACTTCGCCATCCCTAAAATGGGATAGGAGAGTAACATCTACCTTATAAACTTCTCGCTAGACTTAAGTGAAATAATGTATGTTTAAAAGTATCTAACGCGGTGCTAGAGAGATGGATCAGCAGTCAAGAGTCCTTTCTGCTGTTGCAGAGGACTCAGATTCAGTTCCTGGCTCCCAGCTCAGGCAGCTCACAATCACTCATAACTCCAGTCCAGGAGACCCACCTGCCTCTGGCCTCCTCAGGCCCCTGCACACGCATGTTGCACATAAACTCACACAGATACACATAAAAATAAATAAAATTTAAAGGCATTTTGTCAGCGCTGGGAAGAAGACTCAGTGAGTAAGTTACTGACTGCGCATGGAGCCCTGAGTTCAGATCCCCAGCACCCATGTTAAAAAGCCAAGCACAGAGGTACATGTCTATACCCCAGCGCTGGAGGGCAGAGACAGGCAGATCGCAGGGGATGGCTGGCCAGTCTAGCAGGACTGGAGAGCTCTAGGTTGAGTGAGAAACTTTGTCTCAAAAAGGAAAATAGAAAACAAGAGGAAGACACTCAACATCCACCTCTGACCTCTACACACAGTGGCAAAGGCAAGTGCATCTACACACACACAGAGAGATAACATAAGTAAACACTCAACACACACACATACACAACACATTACAACATACAACACACACATATACACACCACACCACAACATACAACACACATACACACATGTACACAGTTAACACACACAAATAAACATACAACACACCACAACATACAACACACACCACAACATACAACACACATACACACATGCACACAGTTAACACACACAAGTAAACATACAACCCACACATATACACAGAGCGCGCGCGCACACACACACACACACACACACACACACACCAGCCTTTCAGCAGATTCCTGCTGCCAGCTGCTGACTTAACTTCAAGCTTTTGCCTCTCTCTTTCTCACGCGAATTGTTCCAAATAATAAGCAAACAAAAATAAATAAACGCCAGTGGTTTTTGGGAAAGTTATAATGCTGGTTTCTATGTTATTTTACTTAACCTCCAAACCTTGTTCAGGTGACTGCCCGTGGTGGGGGGCGGCGTTCCATGGCTTGAAGCCGTTTTCCATGTCCCACTTGCGAGACCGTGGGCACCTACAGTACTTTTCACAGGCTCTCCAATTCATCCTTGACTGTGAGTGACTTTGTCTTAAGCAAGGCCCGCACGCAAAACCCAAGGCCTTGCTGGATGCACAATGTTCAATAAATGGTAATCATTGCATTGTGTCTCCCCATCCACTGTGCTGCCAGAAGCATCTCTGTGGTTCTGAAGGTATAGCTGTGGGAGTATTCCAAGAAACGCAAGGTGCGGGAAGGAAGAAAGACGTTTGCCAAAGATGGAGTCGCTCTTCTTTTGACAGGGCGTGAGAGTCATCCTTTCTCATTGATTAGTCTCCGGCCTGACTTAGCAGAATCAGAATTGAGGCACCGTAGTCACTTAGTAATTCGCACTGGTGATCCCCACAGATGATCATGAGACAGATGTCCTGGGTTACTAGACATCTGACCTTTCAAACTTTAAGCTTGGGGCTGGGAGAGGAGGCACACACCTTTAATCCCAGCGCTCGGGAGGCTGTGAGAGGTGGATCTCTGTGAATTAAGGTCAGCCTGGTCTACATCGTGTGTTCCAGGCCAGCCAGGGCTACATCATGAGATGCACCCCACTTTGTCAATTAAGCATGCAAGGGTAAGACAAACTTCTGGGGTTTGTCAGCATTGGCGGTGCCTAACAGAGAGACACTCCCCAGAAACCTGCAGAATGAACAGAAGAACTGGGCCTCAGTCCCTGATGGACAGGAAGCGATGTGGGCTAGAACCTGAATTCCCCAGAGTTGAAAAGGAAAATAGAGCTGCCCCTGCCCTCCCTACAGTGTGGACAAAAGCTGAGGGCTCCATTTGAACACCATCCCATAGCAACAGTGGGCCAAAGTGCCTCACCTCCTTAGATAAACTTCTGATCCCATTTTATAGGGGGAAAAGACTCAAATCTGAGCAAGACAACAGAACCCAAGTAGGTGAAGATGTGAGGAATCATTCTCTTCCCTCTTATCTCCAGAGGGACTTCAGGCATGCTAGGTTCCGGGGAAGGACTGTAGGCTTCTCAGAGCCCTCTGAGAATTCTGGGAAAGTGGCTGAAAGGCTTGCTGGTTCTGGGAAGAGAGTGGGCTAAGGCGTAAAATTATCTACTGATTGTAGCCTCAAGCCCAGCCTCAATGTTCTCTTCTGTTTCTTAACCTCCTTTCTCTCTCTCCACCTCTCTCTCCCCCCCACCTCTTTCTCTCCCCCCAACCTTTCTCTCCCCCACCTCTCTCTCCCCCTACCTCTCTCTTCCCCCACCTCTCTCTCTTCCCCACCTCTCTCTCTCTCCCCCACCTCTCTCTCTCTCTCCCCCACCTCTCCCCCCACTCTCTCTCTCACACACACAGTAATAACACTTAGAAAATCTCCCCCAACACATATTTTTGCTGATGTCCCCCTCCGTTTCCAAGACTCCCAACCCCTCCTCAGGTCCACAGGATGAAGTCACATGACCAGGCATGAGTGGGTATTTATCTTATCTGCTCAAGAGAACCCTGAGGACCCCCTAGGTCTTCCTGGCAAATCACCTTGACCATGGCTGAGGTTTCTCAAGCCTACTTGTAATGGGTGGCCCCAATGGCAGCTACCAACTGCACTGTGCTAAGTAGTCGAGATCTTTCGTGGAGTCAGCTGTCCCTCAGGCATCCAGGGACACTGGGCATGCAGAGGCAGAAAATGTGACAACTGTTGCAAACAGCCAGCAGCAGCCCATGGGAGAGGCTGAGTGTTCTCTGGAACAGATACTCGTCAACAGTTGAAGCGGCCCATTATCCAGTTACACAAAACACCCACCAGCTCCATGGCACCATTCGTAGACAATTCAAGACTGACTGCCACATTGCCTTAACACTGGCTTTGGAATCCATGAGCAACTTCATTAAGCATCAGAATGCACATGCACTGCATGGAAAGGGAAGAAGAGAACGAACAGCCTCTCTGAGTTCAAGGACTAAGACCAAAGACAGCTTCAGAGGCTAACCACTGTACTTCACCATGGCCCATGCACAGCTCTCTCCCTCCAGGAACAACCAACCACCTTTCAGATCAGAATAGTCTGAGAAAGAAGGTTTCAGTGAGAAAGGCCTGCATGCGTTTCCCCAAATGCAGATTCTGTCCAAAGGCGTTTAAAAACACTTTCATACATATATCGCTTCCAAAACATTACACAGTATTTCTCCAACAAATTTATGTGTTTCCAGGGAACTCCTGAAGCACAGGGGAAAAAGTACTTAGGTGAAAAAATGTCTGGAGCTTCTTTTATGCCAACATTCTAGCAGACCTCCTTTAATTTGCTATTATTTCATATAGCGCCAGTAACCATTCCCTCATCCGCAAAGGAAATATATAATCCAGCTGTGGTGGCTCCAGCAAAAACCACATCTGTGGAACGCTGGCAGAACTGGCAAGACCTCTGCAGTCTAGGCAGTGTCAGACAGCTCTTTTCTGAACCCAGGATGCACATGGTACAGTGCTCTGAAAGTGCAGAAGAACTTTGCCAAAACCAGATGCTCCTTTGTATGCCGAACCAATGGTTTTCAGATAACCCACACCCACGAGAAGGAGACTCTCCTGAAATATTACTTCCAAGACAAAGCTGTAAGAAGACCCCTCCACTCCTTAGGGTGGAGGCCTGTGCCAGAGCCCTTGTTAACATCAAGTTCTGGAAGGAAAACTGGCACTCCTGATTTCTAGGGGAGGTTCTACCACACAGCTGGCTGGCTGGGTAGCTGGCTAGGCAGAAGAAGATAGCCACCATGGGGTCACTATTCTCTCCATTCTCTGGAGTTGGGAGCCAACATACTTCTGGCCACTGGGTGATAATATTCCAGGAGTCCCCCACAACACACACATACACTCCCCCCTCTGTTTAGTCTATCCCTGAAGCACAGCAGCAAGCATCTTATTTCTAAGCCAATTTTCCATGTTCAAATCTTCCTAGTCCCAAGTGCGCCCCAGGGGTTTAGTCTACAGACATATAAAGGCAAAAGGCAGCGCCGCCAAGCCCGGACAGACTTTCACCCCAGCACAGAGCCTGCGGCTACTGGGCTGGCATGTCGCTGGCCCTGAGCCCACGGGTCCCCGTCCACCCCAGACAATAGAGCAAGAAAATGAAATGAAAAGTGGACTTACTGCTATGGCTTGCAGCCTCTCCTTGTGCAATTCCGCCTCTGCCATCCTGGAGAAGGGCACACGGGCAGGGAAAGAAGGGAGGAAAACAAAAAAACACGCTGTAGTCACCCAAGGAGATAGAAGGGCACGTGTTGGGGGGTTCAACTCGACCCCCCGGGGACAGCCGAGGGGCGCGTGGGGACCGCTCCTGGGGGTGGGGAGTGGTGGGGGGGCAAAGCTGTGCGCACTGGCTGGCTCAGAGCTCAGCCTCGGTCTCCGCCGGCGCGACCGCCTGGCTGCGCCCCAGCGCCGCTGCGATCTGCAAGATCCCGGTCTCTACCGACGCCGCCACTGCCACCGCCACCACCGGCCGCGCCAGCCAGGGACGTGGGCCGCCCGCAGCCTCCGGGAGAGCGCGCTCGGCCGTGCTAGGTCCCCGCCCTGACGTCTCCGCGCCTCGCTCCGCCCCTGGGGTGTGGGGGACCCGTGGCCGCCGCAGTCGCTCGCGAGTGGGGCACCTGGGGCGCCGGTGATCGGCGAGCCGGGGGTTGGGGGGCGCACAGCTGGTGCGCCCCGGTGGCCGCGCGCGCGCTCGGGGTCTAGACAAGACCAGGCGGCGCCTCCGCTCTGCGCAGAGATGCCAGCAGAAGGGGCCGTTGGCAGAATGCAGCCCCAGCACGTGTCCTTACATGCCGGCTGCGGCCACCCAGTATCCCCAGCGCCTTCTAGCTGGCTCTTAGATCCTTGGGCTCCACGTGGGGACATTTCCAAAAGATACACGCTGTCTTGTCCACATGCTTCAGATGGCAGGACTCTCAAGGGCAAGGTTTTTATCACGGACACCCTTCTGGTGACACACCAACCGTAGACAGCTCAGATTTTGAAGCTCTGGGTACCTTCCTGGACAGCTAAGTCACTCGGAGCCTCAGTTTCCTTATCTGAAAAAGTGAAGGACTGCAAGTCCTTCCACTCACAGAGATGTAGGGGTCTGGGGAGATGGCTCACAGGATAAAAAGCACTTAAGGCTGATAATCGGAGTTTGTCTTCCCAGCATCCATGATAAGTCCAGGGGTCATGGGCGCAATACAAGGGCAGCCTGAGAGCAGCAGTTGAGGCACTGAGCCCACACTTCTCTAATGACAGGGACGTGATGGTAGCCTGACGCACACGACCCGGTTGTATGTACGCTAACAGGAAATGGGGCTCTTCCATTTAGTATGAATTAAAGAGATACCCAAAAAGGAACGATGGATGATGGAAGCTAGGGATACAGCTCAGCCGTGGAGTTAGTCTGTGCTGAGTCAGTCCTGGGTTGGATACTTGGGGTGTATGTATGTGTGTGTGGGGGGGGGGCAGGTGATGCCAAAGAAGGATACTATGTATGTTTAACACCAATTAACTTTCACAAAAGGAGAGTGGAAGATCTCTAAAGTAGAATAATGAGGGTTGGGCCACACTGCTCAGAGTAATAATCTTGCCAGTCACAGCCCAGGAATTGAGAGTAGCCAGGCTGAGAAATCAAACCAGGGAGAAAGCCAGACAAGAAGTAGAAGATGAACTAGAAGATCTGAAGAGACGAAGGAAAAACTGAGAGATTTTTACAGCAAAAGTCACAACGGGAGGACAGGACATTGCATCAGGGTCACGTGCTTCCCTGGGGTTCAGGAGAAAGTAGACTGAGGAGAAGCGGGAGGCTCCAGGAGTGGGAAGCCGTGGGTGACTCCATAGAGCGGTGTATGCACAGAGGGCAAGCCAGGAACTGCTTAGGAGGGATAAGAAATGGTAAGACGTGGAAAGCATTCTTTCCAGACTACCTTTTCCAGATCTTAGGAAGCGCAGAAGGGTCAGGAAGGTAGCCAGTGGAGAGAAGCGTTTTTAGATCAAGAAACATTTGAATACTTAGGGATTGTTAGACGTGAGCGATGCCAGAGCAAAGGGAAATACACATTAGACAGAGAGGTCTCAGGCATTGAAACCTCACCATTAGCATCTCTCACCATTTCCTCCTTGGAAAGAAGGAAGATGTAGCAGGGGATGAGGGGGAATGCGAAAGACTGGAAGAAATGTTGTGTTGGAATTTTTATAGAGAAGTTGGGGGAATTTGCCCTAGTTGGCCTGGCTTTCCCTGCAGCAGGAAGTAATTGATACCAATACGTCTGGAAGGTGGCACTTCAGAAAACTTGGAACTGTTTATAAAGGAGCTTCAGGAAATGGGGGACACTAGAACATGGGTCCTGGATTAGATGGTTCTAGTGGTTAAGAGCACTCACTGGTGGTTCTTCTAGAGGGCCCAGGTCCAATTCCCAGTGCTCACATCGTAGCTCACAATTGTCGGTAACTCCAGACCCAGGGAATCTGATGCCTTCTTCTGGGTTCTGTGTACAGTACACACGTGGTACTCAGGCACCCATGCAGACACATACAAATAATATTTTAAAAATTTGATCCCAGAGCAGAAATCTGCATTAGAATTTTGTGAACACATACACAGAATTAAATTTCTGTATGGTAAGATGGAAACTGTAGATAGGCTTAGCTTCATTTTATTAATGCAATTCACAGGACCAAAGACTTGTGACCAAATGGTGTGTACTTCCTCGGTGGTTTTTAAGCACCTGAGACTCTCTAAGCCATGACTATATTTGCCCAGCACTGAGGACTGATGAAGCAGGTATGGCAAAGAGTCAAAGAGGAGAGGAAATTTAGGAGCCTGATACTGGCCCAACTTGGGCCAGTTGGGATGTGTAGCAGACACAGATTATTTTAGCTGCCCTTTCCCATCTTTGGAGGGAGGGGTTCCCACATTTAAACCATATGCAAAGCAGAGCCATACCCAATCACTCAAGTGGGGAAATGCCAGACACCTGCTTCCCCAAATCTCCCGGAAGCTATGCACGGCCTGAGAGCTGGGCTTAGCTGAACACATGCATCTGCCAAGCAGTTTGAAGACAGCATCTCTGAGAGGTCTTTCAGGCCGGCAGCTCATCTTTGGTCTTGCCTATTAGTCAAGCCTCTTCTATAGATGTCTCAACTATTCTGCCAGCTACCAAAAAACAATGCGGGTGCCTTCCCTTTCTTCTTTTATCAGCCCGAATCTATTTCAGTTGCTGGTAACTAGGGACCCTGGTGAATAGGAAGACATGAAATGAATGGCTGTGATTCAGCCAAGAAGCAGAAGGAGACTATTTTCTCTTCCCACACTGTTCCCTTCCAAACTAAACTCCAGCATTTAAAGACCATTGAGCCCACCATAAACACAGACATTTATAACCTAAATGATGGTTTTTTTTTTTTTTGAGACAGGGTCTCATGTAGCCCAGTCTAGGCTCAAAATCATTACGCAGCTGTGGAGGTCTTGGAGACTTATTCTCCTTCTTCCACCTCTGCTTCCAGGATTACAGGCCTACATCGCCATGCCTGGTTTATAGGCTGTTAGGGATCCAACATAGGGCCTCGTGCATGCTAGGCAAACACCCTACCAATTAAGCCACATCCCCGACATACACTTACTTTGTAGCTATGATACCGGATATTAAGTGATGGCCTGATATTACAAAGGATCCACAGTCCAGAGCCACAACTCCATCGGTTACTTATTTGCCCTCCAAACATCTAAAATGTAGTATGATATACCACAGTGATGCATAATCTGTATCACATATCACTAGTTCTTGTTGAGACATTAAGCTGTGCTGCAAAAGCACCATCCAGATGGTGGGATGATTTCTCGGATGGGTGTGACACTGTGAAGCACCACACACAGAACACAGAGTGGTAGATATGCATAATGAATGCTTTGATGATAAACGTTTCGGGAATCTATTTTAGGACAGTAGTCCCTTGGGAACCGCACATGAGCGCAGGCTATTTCCCCTGTGGGGAAAAACATGCACTCGGTAAGCCAAGAGAGGGCTGACTTTCCAAAGCCTATTCTTTAAGGAAAAGTCACGGTCTTGTCGAGCAGTAGCTAAGCGTGTGAAATTTATTAGCAACCTGAAGCTTGCCTTAGACACAAGTGATTTGAAAGGCATGCTGCCATCTCCCAAAACATCTGTCTTGGCTCCCTTTTGCATGAGATCACTTAAGAATATACGGTTCTTTTAAACATAGGTGATATATAGGATCTAGAGGGAGAAAAATGACTTGAAAGTAGAAGGGAGACAATTGGGGTTGTGGAAGGGAGAGGGGGAAGCGAGAACAAGATAACGGGGTATGTGCAATGAAAGCACATTGTATAAGTACATGGACATGTCATCATTAAGCCTCTTTATAGAATTTGTATACATTAATTTTTCTAAAGTACATAATTGCCACATGGAATCCAAAGGGGAAACAGCGCTTGGTGTCCCCTTGGCTCCTGTGGTTATCAGCGCTCTGGGAAGGTTGATGGACCTTCAAGGATGTGCTGTTTTCTCTGTGGATTCAGACAATAGAAACACACAGGGACTCTCCCCCCAACCACCCCCCCCAAGCAAGAAGACAGGGAAAGGTTAAGATGCAGCATGGCAGAGAGAGATAAAGTGGATCGGAGCTGCTTAAATACAACCAGAGACCAAGGTCTCTTCACAGCAGATTGGGTGGGAGACTGGCTAGGCATGCCCATTGGTATCCAATACGGTGACTTCCTTTTCTCTTGGACTGCCTTGACTACGTACGGTACTTTCACTTGACTGACGTGAGTCGCTGGAGGGAACAGGGTGGTGTAAAGACAGTGGACAGGAATTAGTGTTTGGATGTTTAAGAATCATTCCACAGGTAGCTCACTGCCATGCGCTTGGGGACCGTATTGTACCATTCATAAGTTGGCTCAGGATAGTCTTGTTAATAAAATCTTCAGGAAGCAGAACTAGAAAGTGGGAGGTGGGCGTGACATAGAATAGATGTGTGTTGTAAGGACGAGTTGGAATCTTGGGCACCTCCTAAGGACACCGTGAGAAACAGGGATAACATGTCCAGGGCTTGGATGGGCCACATGGGTGCCTCAGATGTGGTAAGTCTTAAGGACTGAGCCTAGTTATTGCTATATTCAAAGTTCCACAGGCCAGATTGATTCCATGACTTGGTTTTATCCAAACATCATTTTAATGCATTTTTTAATAAAAAAGAAATGGTCTATTGATATCATTTTTTTACTTCATTTATGTATATGAATGTTTTGCATGTATGCATGCCTGTGTACCACATGGGTGCAGTAACTTCAGAGACTAGAAAAAGACATCAGAGTTCCTGGGACTGAATGGTTGTGGGCTATCATGTAAGTGTTGAGGACTAAACTTGGGTTCTCTTGAAGAGTAGAAAGTGCTCTTAACCAATAAGACATCTTTCCAGTGCCAGAATTATTATTATTATTTTTTACTGGATTCTCTTTCTAATGATTAATGTGCACCTATAGTCATCTTTTGGAGTGAGTCAATTTAATAACTCTAAATAAGAAGATAATTTTTAGCCAGGTGGTGGTGGTGGTGCATGTCTTTAACCCAACACTCGGGAGGCAGAGGCAGGTGGATCTCTGTGAGTTCGAGGCCAGCCTGGTCCACAGAGTGAGTTCCAGGACAGCCAGAGTTACAACAGAGAAATCCTGTCTCAAAATATAAATGTAATTTTAAAAATATTTCCCTACATTCACCTTTTGAATGCTGGGCATGCAGGTGTGACAGCATCGCTGTTTGTAAATGGTGCTGGGGACTGAACTGGGCTGTAGGTATGCTAGGTAAGCATTCTATCACATAAGCTCCATCCCCAGCACTGGAAGAGAATTCTTTAGCTACGTCCTAGAAGACAGGAAAGTAAGTATTTCTGAGTGTTTGGGGAAAGAGCCTACATATTAAAAGTGCTCAGCTGAAGAGCTGATTCCAGGTTTGGGTGTGAATTGGGTACAAACTAGAAAGATCTCTGGGAAGGCCAGATCTCCCCTCGCCTGGTGATCTGATGCCAGTGGACACAGTTGGGTTGCCAGTTTCACAGAGAGCTTAGAAGCCAGTCCAGTTTGCTCTAGCACAATGACCATCATGTGCCCCGTCAGCACGAAACCCCTTTCTGTAGTGTGGTCATCAACACTTTCATTATTAGCCATGAATCCATAATGGCCTGTGCATTCTACAAGTCAGCACTGCTGACCAGAGAAGAGATTTCCTGCAGGCGTGGCAGTGGGGTCCTGTCCAATCTGACGGCTGGGCAATGAAGAGTGAAACTGGGAAAAACCTAACCTCCATTCCCACCGCCAGCAGAAGCTATCCCTCCTGGCATTCATTCCGAGCATCAACCAGACAGCCTCACAGGTCACTCCTTAGTGATGCACAACCCTTCCAGGTAGAGCCCCCTGGACAAACTGACTTTCCCCAGAGCGGCCTAGAAAAGAAAGAAGATGAGACAGGAGCTCAAATCCAGGCCCTCATCCTAACTCTGCTACCGAATATGACTGCATACAAGTCACCCCAGTGCTCTAGACTGAGCTTTCTGCATCAGGGATAGGTTTTCTGTTCGTAGGCTGGGAAAAGGGATAGCTAGCTACCTACCTGCTTCATGCTAAACTGTAGAATAAAAGGCCAAAGTGAAAGATAAGACTCCAATGTCAGTTTCCAAGTTAGCTTTCTATACTTTATCAAAGTACCATGAGCAAAAGGAACTTGGGGGACAGAGGGGTTTATTTCATTGCAAACTCCCAGATCACAGTCTATCATGAAGGGAAGTCAAGGCAGGAACTCAAACAGGCAGGACTTGAAGTAGAGATTGTGAATGAATTCTAGTTACTGACTGGCTCCCTTGGCTTGCTCATCTTGCTCTCTTATACTACCCAGGACCCACGGGTGGAACTGCCCCCATCAGGCTGGGCCCTCCTATATCAACCATCGATCAAAAATGCCCCCATAGACAATCAGGTGGGAGCTTCTTTTTTCAAATGAGGTTTCTTCTTCCCAAATGACTTTAGCTTCTGTTAACAACAACGAAAGAAACCTAACCAGTATAGTTAGTGACTCGGGGACATGACGGCTGTTAGGGGCATGTTTGTGCAATTGCATAGGCTCAACCCAGTAGTATAGAGCCTGTGCCTTAAATAAGACAAAAGGGTGCTTTGAATTCTGGATGGGTTTCTAAGAGAACTGAACCAGAAAAGGGAAATTACCATGGGCATCTGGGGCTCTCTCTGACTCCTAGTTGACCCCTAAGTCTTAAGTCACTGAAGACAAACAGCCCCACATCTTGGTCTCCGCATTCAGTTAGCTTAAGAAAATTCAGAAAAGGCTACAGTGGTCTGAAGATGCAATGAGAGAAACAGAGAAAGGCAGCAGGGAAGGAAACAGAAAATCTTGGATCTGTTTTGGGCCCGTTGCGTGTGTGCCAAGCCTATATTTGAATGCTGTTTGGCTTGTGTTTGCTTCCACGTGTTCTTCTTTCTGCATTCATTCAAGGGCTAAATTTATCCCACTAGAGGGAAGGCATACTTGAGGAGGTGGGGAGAAAAGAGTTGTAGACACAAAGGCGGCTGCCTGTTGAGGAGCCAGAAGCACCAGGGAGCTCCCTGTAAAAAGGCAGGGAGCCAGCAGTCCCAGGGAACCTTCCCAAGACCCTGAGCACAGGTCCTACATTGACCTGACAATGGTAGGCAGCCAGGCCTTCTAGGAAAGGGATGAGCAGGAACCAGACTTTAGATCTTGGGGTTTGGAGAAAGTAATTCCTGACTCCTGTGAGTTCCGAGTCTGGCCCACCTTCAGGAAATCAAGTTTCTGCAGCTCCCCAGGCCCTTCCTGGGACAGCAGGGTCCGCTGCCAAGGTTGCTGATGAAGAGTTAATCTTACTCTGTTGGAGTACTACTGCAGTTGCTGAGGAGCGGCTTGTTAGGGTGGGTGTCTGGAAGGAGAACGCTGTGTTCCGCCACCGGGTAGGATCAGTGCTGTGCAGCCATCTCTGAATGGAAGATGGCTGACCCATGCTGGACCTGGGGAGCCCCTGGTCCTGAGCTCAGTTTTCCACTTTGCTCCCTAATTCCTCACCTCTTGCTCCAAAGCCAGCTCTTGCTATAGCGTCTTTGCAAATGGACAAGATGTTACAACCAAGTAGCTTTTTCTATGACCAGAGGGTGAGACGAACCCTCTGATGGGGGTTCAACCTTCCCATAGAACAGGCAGTGGCTTTCTGTCTGAACTCTGTCTCCATGTTTTGTGAGATATTCTTCCCTTTGTTAAGATAGGTGAGAGAAGGTTCCCAAGACTCCAGTGTGGCTCTCTTTTGTTTTAACTTCAGCTAAGCTGCGGAAGCATCCTGCCAGAGTTTACCCCATATTTGGCCTCCAGTCCCCTCTCCTCCCCAGAGAACTTGACACCTTCTTCATCTGTTTGTCCCACTCCAAATTTGGTGCTTTCTCATACCATGAGCTATGCCTGGAATGTGGTCTCCCCCTCCCTCTTCTAACTTTCCAAGTCTCCTCTTGTTCACTTCACAAAGTTCCCGAAATCCCACCTACTCAGGGTATGCCTGTCTGTCCCTTGGGGAAGAAGTGGTTATCCCCGCCTAATTCCTATCATAATATGCCACTGGCAAATTGACGGCTCCGCTTGTCATCCTGTCTAAACTCTGGAAATTCATAAAGTCACAGACTTGAAGGAGATCTTGTCAGGGTCTTGTCTCACAAGCCACGCTGATGGTTGTGTGTAAGGAAGGAGGGTACTTGAACTAGGAGGAGACACGGATTGGACAAACCTACTGAGAGAGAGGGGGGGGGGATTTGCATACCACAAAATGGGGAGACCAGAGGACCACTTATGTGGGTTCCAGGACCGAATGCAGATTGTAAGCCTTGCATCATCCAAATTCAAGTGTCTACCCACTGAGGCATCTCACCAGCCCTATCCCCCCCCCCCTTTCTCTCTGTGTCTTTCTCTCCTTTCTTTTGATTAAAAAGAAAAAAAAATTTTCTTACCCCCCCCCCCTTTTTGCCTTCATTCAAAAGAGTGACTCTAAGCTTTAAGGAGGAGCAGGTAGGTCTGGGATCCTGTTGAGACTGTTAGGAGTGGCAAGCTCTTTTTCCAGAGTAAATGTCTACACAGGCAGCACTTCATGCATAATTTCTAGAGTTTCAGGAACTCTCTGAACTCTTCCAAGCACATTTCTAGAACACCCATGGATTTATTGTTTAATAAGCTAACAAACAAACAAACAAAAATCTCCGTTCCAGAACGCAGACTATCAGAGGAATCGAAAAAGACAAAGACAGTGGTGTTGTGGCTGAGAACCTGCCTCGGTCATTCACGCTGGCACATCAGAACACTGAGAAACTCTTGCTTGGCACTGTAGCCCCATAGCCAGACAATGGCTGTTGTCTGTGCTCTAAGAGCTGTGATCCAGCGCTCCCACTAACAGTCACTGGCAGAGAAAGACAAGACAGGGGGGGAGAAAAAAGGCCAAAAAATTCCCTCCCTAAGAAGGCCGCCTACCACTGACTTCCTCCCGGTCAAAGCTTCCTACCACCTATCACTTCATGTCTGCCCAGCCTTGGATCCTCCGGGATGGCCTTGCCTCTGCAGCTCCTTAGAACAGGGGACACTTCCATCTACTCTGATGCCCCAAGCTTAGGACTGCTTTCTGTTCTAGGTGAAAATGAAAGCAAAACAAAAAAGAGAGCTTGTTTAAATGAAAACCCAGGGCGGCCTTGACGCGGTAATCACATGGCTTGTCCATAACTCCCTCAACTGGTGCTAGGTTCCACTTCATTAAGCACCGGTATGAAAAGCCTCCAGCACTCAAAATCTCCCTTCCAAACGCCTGCCCAGCTTTCTCCCTTAACCAGTGTTGGGTGAAGTCATTTGACATCCACTTGGGAACTTCCAGCCAAAATCCAAAGCTTGATTCAAAACCACTGGACTCTCTGCTTCCAAGGAAAACAGTCTGTCGCTGAATTAAAGGCTCTATTAGCTTGGTTCAAGCCAAAACAAATGCAGCAAGCTTTTCATTAATAAGGGGGCAGCAGCCTTCCAAGGTGGTGACCGACCAACGACCAACCGAATGAGGCAAGCGAATGAGGCAAGCGACAAATGGGTGTCTGCTTTCAAAGCCTCAGTCCTGACCAACCTCAGAGCAGCCTCGAGATTTCACACTTGCCCTTTGAGCAAAGAAAACCCAACACTCGATAATCTCATTGTTTATATAACAATGCAGTAGCCCTAGCCTATAAAAGCCAGTTATTTGATACAAATGTGACCGTGACCACGGGAGCGGGCTGGGCAAACATGTCTTTGCCCTTTCACTTTAACATGAGTCTAGCCAGTGTTTTTATGAGTTGTAGTAAGACAGAGACAAATTGACTTGAATAAAAATCTGAGTTGGCAAATATTTTTCTAAATGAAGTAAAAGCTTGAACTGAAGAATCGATAAAATATTTTATATTGAAATAAAGTCCTTTTACATATGCACAGAGTATTAGGTTCCTGAATCCAGTCCAAGTGCTCTACAAATACTAGCTAATGTAATCTTCATAACATCCCTAAGAAGACAACGTTGTTCTTATCCCCATTTTACGGAAGAGGAGACTGAGGCACAGAGAGCTTCCGGGTACCCAGCTTCTCAGTGTCATTTGTTGTCAGATCAGATGCTGAACTCACCGGAAGGATATGCCTCATAAGACCAAACGTTGGGAACATCTAGCTTCCTTCTTTTCGAAATACGTCATCATTTCTGAGGAATAAGATCTCAAATAACAGTCCACGGAGTGCACTTCTTCATTTCCTTCTATCCCTTCTCTTCACGCCCTCCCTCCCTCCCACTATCCCTCCCCCTATCCTGGCATACATAGCGGGCCCATATTTAATACGAGGTATTGTTTCTTTTGCTGTAAAATTGTGGCTTTTTCGTACTTGCTGTCAGGCAAAGGAGTCGATGACCCAAAGCAGAGAGACCCCCTCCATATCTGCAGAGACATTCTGGTAAAGCTACGCACAGGAAAGGGAGAGAGCCGCATCCTTGCTGGCTTAGGTGTGGGAGGACTTGGCTAGAGGGAGCAGTGGAGTCCTGCAGGCATCCAGGGGGAGGTGTTCAGGCTGAGGGACCAATGGCCTGACAGCCTTTGAGATGCAACTGTGCTCTGGATACTGGGCAAGCAGCAAGGAGACCACCACGGCAGGACAGAGGAAGCAGGGGAGGACTGTGGGACAGGAAGCCATTGAATGGTTGAGATAAACCCAGGCCTTCTGAGGGTTGGTACAGATTGGGGAGTGCATTGGTACCTGGCTGCCAGAGATGATGTGTGGAGGTGGGGGTGAGCAGGGAGATCTGACAGAGGGCCCTGCAGAGATCCCAGGAGCTGTGTGTCCCTGTGGGCTGGACAATGGCAGCCTGTGGAGATGCTGTCATTTGTGGCAAAAGGGACTCCTAGGAAGTCTGTAGCATCACGGTGGCAAGGGTCAAATGTGCACTGATAGAATTAGTGCCCAGGCAACCAGGAAACCTCATCCTTGCTTAGAGCAGGGAAGGCATGGCAGGGCATCAGAATCCAAAGTCCCCCAAAGAGGCTACAGGAGACCTGGGAGAAGCAACAGGGACCCCAGGAGTTCGAACAACAGCTAGGATGCTAACAAAGTGCAGAATAAACCCTGGGAAATGGCATCGTTTCTCTCATATTTATTCCCTCATTTAGAAAACGAAGCCAATGGTGTTTAGCGTGTATCTTTATGTTCAGGTGAAGACAGATGATCTTTGTTGACATCGTGCTTTAGGTTTTGGGAGCTGTGATAGAAACAGTGGCCAAAAGCAACCTGGGGAGCAAAGGGTTTATTTCAGTTCACAGTTGTAGTCCATGATGGAGAGGAGCCATGGTACGAACTGAAGCAGAGGCCACAGAGGAACCCAACCTCCTGGCTTGCTTCCCCTGTTTTTCTATACCACCTGCCTAGTGGGTAGCTGTGTCCCCAATGCTCTGGGTCCTCCCTCATCCACCATTCATCAAGAAAATGCCCCCACAGACTTGCCTACAGGCCAATGGAATCTAGGCCTCTCTTCCCAGATGACCCTGTCTTGTGTTAAACTGATGAGAAGCTAGCTAGCACACCCGGATTATAAGCCTGTGTTACAAGCCTGTGCCTGGCACATCCCAGCACCCTCATGAGGCCTGTAAAGCTTGTTAGGAGCACACGTACAAAAGGAGGCCTGTGGGATCAGAGAGACTGCTCAGCAGGGCTAACAGTTTGCCCTTTGACCTCCACATATGAACTGCATAACACATCACATACCACACACACACACACACACACCACTATCACCACGGCATACCATACGCCTAGAGAGAAAGAGAGAGAGAAACTAATAAATAAATACATGTAAGTTTTATAAAGGAGTTGCTCAGAGCACTGGCGTCAGCACCGTATTTGTAGAACAGGTAACTCGCCTCTCTGCTCCCAATGCCACACCTGTTAAACTGACAATAAGGTGATTTCTAGCCTCTGGGGTCCATGAGAAGAAGGTCTATGCTGGTCTTCACTTTTCTAATGATGAGGAGAATACTGAGATTATGTACTGATCTTTAAAAAAGAAAGAAAGAAAAAGAGAAGAGAAGAAAAGAATGTTGACTGTAGCTCTCAGGATGGAAACACTGTAAAAGTGAAAACCCAAGGCCTAGGATCGCATGTAGAAAGCCAGCCTCTGCAATCAGCTACTCAAACGAGCAGCAGGGAAGAGTCCACCAGCTTTGCCTTAAGAGTGTTTTCATGACGTTGCTCATTCCACACCACAGACCACACACACATACATAAACACACACACACACACACACACACACACACACACGCACACGCACACACACACACACACTCCACACCAGACAGCAGGCAGGGGAGAGGGCCTCTGCTCACTGCTTGAGCCTTGGGAAGGCTGCAGTGGGTTAGAGTGGGTTAGAGAGAAGCTGCAGAGCTGGCTCTGAGCCTGGTAACCTTTCACTCCTGTCCTGCCCAGTTTGGCTGTGGGCCTCCGAGAGTCATTACACCTGCGCCAAATCAAGGGCCAGGAACTCTGGCATCTACTGGTGTTTGGAAAACACACAGGTCGTTTGCACCAAATGCAGGGACAACACTGTCATTCTCACGTGGGAGAATCCTTGGCTCAGCAACTTGATGCGCAAATGGCTCCTTTATGGGTAAAACTGTTGACCGGGAGCCCCACAATCTGCAGAACTAAGTGCTAAGTGTGTAAGTCTTTCTTAAATGCTTTCTGAAAAGACTCCAGGATGGTCATGAATGTACGATTGACCGATCTGATTAGAGAAGTCAGAGAGAAGCTTTCTGGGATCTAGCTATTCAGAGAAGGGCGGGGGCAACTTTCTGTGCAGAGCTATGTCAGGCTTGCTGCAGATCTGGGTGCGGATCAAGAGCCACATGGCCTCCTTCACAGTCGCAAGCTGTGTTGACACCAACTGCTGGGTACATGGGCTGTGCCTCTTGGTCCCAGGGTTTCTTTCCCACCAGAGGTCTAATGCTTGAGTGCTCACAGTGGGGTCTGTGCCCCTATTTACTGTGCCCAGTAAAATCACTTCAAGACTTGTTTCAAATGCAGATTCTTGGCAATCCAAGACCCACAGACACAGAGCCGGGTTTTAGAAGATCCTAACACGATTCATATGTACATCTTCTGTACAGTGCTATTTTCCAAACAACACTGCCACCATCTTCATGATATCAGGGGTGCCTACTGCTTTTGAGAGTGCATCACAACTGGACCTGTGGATTGTTGACGTCTCAGAGACTGAGCGACACTTCTACCAGCCACCTGTATGCAATTTTCTCCTAATTGCACATTGCCTTGGGGTGTAGGGGAGGACTAGGGTGTATAGGCTGGGGAAGGCCAGAGAAAGAGGTGTCACCTCTGTGGCTGTTTGGGGGTGACTCCTGCTCCTGTCAGTAGCCTGTCACCTATGGTCTGTAATTAAGCCCGATAGATCCCCAGGGTGAACTATGGTGGGGCCATTCTTTGGCTTGTTGTTAGGACCTTAGGAGGAGGGGTGGATGCTGTTCACTGCTCCTCCAGGGAAGGAATTTTAGCTTCAGCATTCAAGGTGATAGGTACCACTGCCAGTGCACACCAGTTCTCCACTGTGGATGCTTCAAAATTATACCCTTGCCCAAGATGCTCTCCAGACTATACAAGTATCTGTTCTTAAATTTCCCAGGTGCTTTTATCATTCAGTCAGGATTAAGAAGGACTGATGTCTTTAATGATGGTGGTGTTGGTGATTATAGGTAACACACTGAGCAAAGTGCTTATCCGTACCTAACTCTTCTATTTCTATAGTAAGTCACTGGAGTCCTATCAAGAGGAATAATTTTTTTCTCCCTTTCAGAGACAAAAATTAGTAAATTGTCTATGGTGATAAGGTCCCACGGTAGGGGCAGAATTTGCATTTATGTGTATGTGTGCATACCCATGTGTGTGCATGTGGAGGTCAAAGATTGGCATCAGATGTCATCTTCAACCGCTTTCTATTTTGTATTTTGAAACAAGGTCTCTCTAGCTGAACCTGGAACTCATCAGACTGGCAAGCAAGCAGGCCCCAGGGGTCCTCCTGCCTCCATCTCCTCCGCAGTGGGATTGCAGGTACACACTGCCAAGCTTCATTTTTATGTGGATTTGGGTCCCCGGGTCCTCATTCTTGTGGGGCAAATATTATACCAACTGAACTATCTCTCCACCCCAGCGTTTGCATTTTTAAAAACCATTCCCTATTTACTGACCCTGCCCCAGACTGACTTTATCAGAATCTCCCAAGGTTAAGCCTAGGCATCCACAGGTCCTACTTAGCCATCGGGTGAATTCTATTCACCCCGAAGTGTAAGACGTGAGGATCATGGTTTATCTGCTTCTCAGGGGGCTTCTTTAACTTAGGTGTCTGGAAAATGAGAAGAATCTTAACTCTTTGGGGGAGTTAGCATGAGCTTTTTCAGCAGCGGCTTTGGATGTCCCGCTTTCTACTGTTCAGATGTGCAGCTGTTCATAATTCGCAAAACACGGCTAGAGACCCGGAAGCAGCCACACCTCTCCTCCCTCAGAGCGTCTAGCCACATGTGGTTCGGTTTTAGTTCAGGATTCACTTTGTGGTTCCGCGTGGTCCCCGACTCGGTTGCCTTTTTCCTCTTGTTATTCATCTTTCTATCCACCCCACCCCACCCATGCCATTCATCCTACCAGTTCTCCACCCACTCATCCATCCCATCCATCCATCCAATCGATCTCGCGTGCTATCCTGTCCCCCATCTATCCACACACCCGCCCATCCGTTTCTACATCACTCAACGTCTTCATGACTGCACTGACAACTGGGTTGTAGAACCGAGTAAGGCATTGGCCTCGATGATAAATCTTGAGATACCTTTAAGGGACCATGGATATGCTGTGTGACAACTCTGAGCTCGAGATGCGGTAGGAGGAAGGGAGGAGCCAGTTCAGGGGGCTCAGGGCAGGAAGGTTTCCCCGAGGAGATTCAGTGAGAATGGAAGCTCAGAGGCTGCGTGAGCATACACAGCAGAGGGAACCCGGCTATGCGAAGGCCAGCACGTGAAAGAGAGCTGTGTTCAGGGCACCGGAAGCCCCATTACTCTTCAGAGAAATGCACAGGTGGCGCTCCAGGAAATGGCATGGCGACCATTAGGTAAGCTCCATTCCCAGCCTCCTTTAGCAAGCCACATGTTCTTGCAGAGGCAATGGGAGAGTGTGAGCAAAGGACTATTTCAAAAAGATCAAGGACTACTTTATTGAGAATGAATTCCTGTGTAAAGACTGAGAGTGGGAAACTAGTCAAATTGTATACACTAGAGAGTCGGAATCTTGTGTGTGTGTGTGTGTGTGTGTGTGTGTGTGTGTGTGTGTGTGTGGTCTTGTTATGTAGACCAAGCTAGCCTAGAATTAGATCCTCCTACCTCTTCCCCTTAAGTGCTGGAATCACCAGAGTGTGCCTCTGTACCCCGCCTGACAATAAGACCTTAGAATTTAGTAAGTATGACCACTGTAACAAATGAGTTGGGTAGTGGCTCCCCCAAAGAAAATCAATTCCTGACTTCTGGGACCTGTGAATGGGACCTAATTTGAAAAACAGGGTCTGAAGATCTAATTAAGTTGAGGATCTTGAATTTAAGGGGGATTCTAAACCCAATGGTGGGTATATTTATAAGAGAGAGAAGGGAGTGATTGGAGACCCACAGCTGTAGAGAGAAAGCCATGAACAGAGACAGAGGTTAGAACAACGTGTCTATGAGCCGAGGAACATCAAGGGTTCTAGCAGACGGCATATGTGGCCTCTTCTCTGGATAGTACTGTAGTCTGTTGACTGTATTGACTGCAGTACTATTCTCTGTTGCCTCCTCTCTCCTCTAGGGCACATGCCTGTCTGACACCATGGCGTTTTTCCATCTCTGAGCTCTCCCCTGGCGCTAAAATTCTAATGCTTGCCCTGGTGTCAGCTAAGAGCACCCCTGTCCCTTTCGTGCCCCTAATCCTAACATTCCTACCCACTAGGCAAAGGGCTGCTAGGAACACTGTCTCTTTGGAGGCAAAAGACCACATACTCCATGTGGCTCTATTTCCCCTTTTAAAATGAGCTATTTTCCATCTGAGGATGTAGCTTAGTGGGAGAGCGTTTGCCTAACATGCATAGGACTTGGTTCCATCTCTTGCACAGCAAGGAAAAAAAAATGCATGCATGAACCCTCTCTGCTCCTCGAAGACAGAACATTTTCCTGACCCAGAGTGAGTGAGCTCCATTGTCCTGGTTTGGGGTGATGAAACTCAGAGTTGAACACATATTGCTGCCACACAGACGGAATATGGCTTTTTCAGGAAATTGCCAGCTGCTGCAATGCCACCTGTAGCTCTGAGGTGACAAATGTGCTACTGAGCACCAATGATCAATTAATGTAAAGCTAAGTATCAATATGTATAGCATTAGGGTGGGCTTTTCTTATACTTTAAGATGAAGTTTTACTAGAAAGTTCTAGGTTGTTAAATACATTTTTTAAAAGATTTATTTTTATGCTATGTGTATGAGTGTTTGCTTGCACATGTGTGTATGTAACACATTCATTATTGGTGTTTGCAGAGGCCAGAATCGGGCATGGATCCCCTGGAACTGAAGTTAAAGACAGTAGTGAGCTGCCATGTAGGAGTTTGGAACTGAACCGGAGTCCTCTGCAAGAGCAGTCTGTGCTGTTTAACCACTGTGCGGTCTCTCCAGCCCCAATACATGTTATATATAGTATAATTATAATATATATATATTATATATATGTATATATATATATACACACACACATATGTATATACATATATATACATATATATATATATATATATATATATATATATATATATATATATATTTTTTTTTTTTTTTTTAAATGGGAACTTAGATCTCCATCCAGATGCCACCTTTCTTCTGTGGACCAAATTGCCAAAAGAAAAACTACTAGGAGACGTAATCATGACAGCAATCATGAGAAATACAAAATCCAAACACTTCCTAGAGGCAGCGATCCTCCTTTGGAAGGACATGGGTTTATATGACAAAATGCCATTTTTACATTGCTTCATCTTTGGCTTTAGACGTCATTTCAGAACATCGCAAAGTGACACATCGTGTTCTCATCCTCAGCGCAACTACCTGCTCTCATCTTTCAAACATTACAGGCGGTATTTCCAACAACTTGCTTTTTGAACAGCAATAATGTTCGAGGAGGAATTTGCCATCTAACCCGGTTGGTTCGTCTGTGTTTTGAATTACCATAAGATAAGAGTTGCCATTTATCTCAGTACTCTTTTACACACAATCTAATTATATTCAAATAGGTCCAAGACACGAAATATTTATTGCAGTTATTCCTAGGCACTCAGGTTTAGTTCATCTGACTTGACGTTGATTCTTACTCCTGTGGTCGAGAGAAAGAATGTAATAAACAACGATTAACTGAATCTGGCATCTGGCATGGTCTTTAATGAACGAAACCCATACTCTTCATTCAAATGACAGGTCAGCAGGGGAAAGGTGGAATACAGTCACACTTTTCCATGGAACGTGTTGAGACAATTTGCCCTGCCACAAAATCACAAAGAATTCAGAGATGATCTGAATTTGTGTCTTTAGTAAAAACAAGAAAAATACAGTAGTCAAAAAGTATCCAGTGAACTGGCAGGGCAGGATTGGAAAATACGTGCACACACCTTAGAAGGATAGGAAGTTGGGTAGGTGTGTGTGTGGTTGGTTCATTTAACAGTATTGAATGAGCACTTACTATACAGGGCATAGCACTGGTTTGGGGCTCAATGTGGTGAGTGAGAGCTCCTTTTTGGAGCTTTACAGCTGTGCACCATAAATCACTGTCCCTAGACTCAAAGGAAGAGGGAGCCTGAGCCAGTCCGTAGGACAAAGTCTTCCAATCATAGTTCATTCTACTAATTGGCAAAGCACTGGGACAACATGAACTCCAACATCCTCATCTGCAGAGGAGAAATAAGAGCGTATCCTAAGGCTGTCGTGCGGAGTCTAGAAAATGCTGGGCACTTTTTTGGAAGTGCTCTGTGCAAAGCAATTCCAAAAGAGTAAAGAATATATCGTAACACACACTAAGCGTGGCTTCCGTTCGGCTTTCCGTGTCTGTGATGCCCCGCCCTCCCTGCCCTGGCTCTCGGCTCCTCCCTGTAACAGCTGCCTAAACCACCGACTGGCATGACTTCTGCGAGCTCGGCTACTCAGCCTAAATTCCACAGAGCCAGGAGGGAATTGTTTCCCCAGGGTTTAATTGGAAAGTACTGTGGCTGAAAGTAAAAATAGACACACACAGCCCCGAAATTCACGACTTCCAAGACATTCTGGAAAAGGCAGAGCCACTAGGACAGAGATCCCATTGGTGACTGATGGGGGCTGAGTGTGGGGGTAGGGGCTTGACTGCACAGGACCCAGGGGACACTGGGTAAAGATAGAATGATCTGGATCTTGGTTTAGGAGGTGATTATGCATCTCCAGATATTGCTACTAACTGGTGACCCAGACAATTCATAAGGGCAAATTTTACTGTATGTAAAGTATATATAAGTAACTCTAACTTTAAAAAAAGAAAATTATGGTTTAGGACTTTTAAAACTTCTTTTAGAAAAAAAAAATCTATGATTGAAGTAGGAAATGGGCCATGCTTTTGAGAACAGTCTTATGTGTAACTAACTACAGAAGACAGATTCCTATAGACACCTAGAAGGGCCAAAGTTCTCTGGGGATTCAGAGGCACGGGAAACATTCACCCAGGGAAATCAGGAGGCATTTCAGAGAGGAGGTTACATCCAGCTAGACCAGACAGATTTCAGTTCATCGTTTATTTCCAGTTTATTTTCTTCTCTACCAACTACAAAGAATATATTAAACCCAATATACATTTATGTGTGACTTGCAAAATCTATTACAGGCTTACTCACTTTTCTGTTTGTTTGAGTTTTATGAGATAGAGTCTCATCTATCCCAGGCTCATGTATCCCGAGCTCTATGTAGTAGAGGCTGTCCCTGAACTCTGTAGCTGAGGCTGGCTTTGAACCCTACTCCTCCAGCTTCCACTTCTCAGTGCTGGGATACAGATGTGTGCTACCATGAATGGTTAGTCTTCTATTTCTAAAAGCTGTGATATAATGACATGTTGTCAGCAATTGAATGATTCATGTTTCACATTATCTTGCCCTGCAGACAGGATCAATGCTAAAACTGCATTTCTTCAGTTTGTGGAAACCGGCTGGCCTTTACACGGCTTTTCCTCCCATTCTATGAAATGGAAAAAAGGGCACTTCCATTAGAGGACATTCAAGCAGAAGACATTGGGAACAGGGGGTCCATGAATCTAGGCTCTATTACTTGTTGGTAACTCCACAAATTAGGAAGGAAAAGAAAGTATGAAACCAGGACTGGTGGTGCAGGTCTATAATCCCAGCTACTCTGGAGGCCAAGGAAGAAGAATCAAAAGTTCAAAGCTGGCCTGGGCTAAGAGAGAGTTCAAGGCCACCATGGATGACTTAGTGAGACCTTGTCCCAGAATAAAAAGAAGGTTCAGCAATAGAGTGCTTGCTTAGCATGTAGGGAACCCTAGGTTCTGTCTCCATTCCCATAGAAAAACACAGCAGCTCTTAGATTTTAAAAAAGGTATTAACTTTTACTATAATCAGTGAGTTATCTTTCTCTCTACGAATCAGTAGAAGATCACAAATCTAGGACAGAAAAAACAGCTAGGATGCAGAACAACAGCTGGAAACAAGCTTGAAACCATGAGAAGAAGGTTACACAGCCTGTGCTAAGAGAAGAGCGAGCCAAAACAGCGCCATCTTGCATGAATTGGGCCAGCAAAGCTTACCAGGTTTGCTAATACGGTGTCAATGAGGGTGTAGGAATCCCAGCTACTTCTGGGACAACCCTGATGGACACCCCTCTTTGGGTGTGTCTGTTAAGTGTTCCCAGGGAGTTTTAACTGAGGAGGGATGACCCCACCCCCCAGAAGTGGGCAGCCTACTACTACAGGCTGGGTGGGGTCTCAGACTCAACGAAAATGGAAAAAGGAGAAAATGAGCTAACTTGATAACCCTTCCTCTTCTTCCTGGTTGGTACAAACCCCATCTCTTCCTACCACAGAGGACTGTACACCTTTGAACTATGAGCCCAAATAGCCCATTTCTCCCTTAAGTTGTTTTTATTGGATATTCAATCACAACATCAAAGGAAGTAATGATGCAGGAAGTGATGGAGAATAAGATACACTAGGACCATTTCCAGAAAGGGATGCCAGCCACTGGGCCCAGAGTGGATCATGGGATAGCAGAGAAGCAAAGAGGCAGGGACGAGAGGGACTATAACTTTTACGTCTTTGAATTTTGAGTCATGTGAATATGTCAACATACTAAAAAGCAAATTTTAAATGAACAAAAACCCAAGCAACTAAATCTTGGAAAAAGAAAGAAGGCTGGGATCCACCCCTTGTTTTACTGTTAAGTTTTGTGGCCATATATCTGTTTTTTGTTTGTTTGTTCTAATGAACCTTGGCATGAGATTTTATAAAACGATGAGGTTGGTTTCTAAGGTCTAGCAAGCTCTAGAAGATCCTGGGACGGCTGCTTGTTTTTGCTTGTTTGGCAGTTGAGAGGGATGAGAAGAAAGGACTTCCTCTTTGGAGTCACTGCACACAGCTTACAGATTTATAGACTATGAAACTCATCCTGCTTTGTGACGAGCAGTCCTCAGAGTCACTGAGTGCACTCCCTGGAGTTCTGTATGGGACCACAGTACTTCTCGTTTTGCCTTTAAATTTTCTTGGAGAACTTTGTGTTCACGGGAGACTGCAATGGTGGAAACCAACGGTTACTTCATGTGGGGCAGAGATGTCAGACGTCAGTCCAGGTTATTAGATATTTAACCAACCATGCTTATGAGAATCCCAAGTATGGGATTCTTACATATTAGCCTTTGCCCTTAAATGTTTAGACCGTATGAAGGGACTCAAAACTACTAAAAGCTAACTACATTTTAAGTAATAAGAAATGGTTTAAAAAACAAAAACAAAAGACAAAAACAAAAAACCTGAGCCAGGCAGTGGTGGCGCACACCTTTAATCCCAGCACTCGGGAGGTAGAGACAGGCCGATCTCTGTGAGTTCAAGGTTAGCCTGGTCTACAGAGTAAGTTCTAGGACAGCCAGAGTTACAACACAGAAACCCTGTGTCAAAAAAAAAAAAAAAAAAAATCCTGTGTTTTTGAGCCATATGATAAAAGTTGAAAATTCCAATCAGTGGCAAATTTTTAACTTTTTTGAATAAAATTAAGTACAATTAGGATCCATTTCCCACAAACAATTTTCAGGGAAATTCCATATTTAAGCAAGATAGGAATATATAATGTAAGGGTAGGAGGAGATTTCGCAGGCCTATGGAGAACAGAACACACCCTAAAGTAACAAACAGGCAAAACTGACCTTATTTTATAGCGTACTGACTGATTTTTTAGGGTACATTTTTGTCAGTAGGAAAGGGGGGGTTGGGATAAGATGAAAAATTTTCCATTTTTCTGTTTATTAGAGCAGAAGTTCAATGTTGTGGGAATCGTTCACATAGCTGCTCAGTCATCACAGGACACTACAGCCCCAGACCTCAGTTCTAAGCAATAGAATCTCCCTGACCCCATTTGGGTGGGCACACCCTAATTTCTCTCCTGGAAGAAGTGACCAGTTCTGCTACAGTGAACACACACGATGAATCAAGGAGTCATGGGTACAAATCTCGGCTCTCGTGTTTTGTCTTGGAAACCCCAAGTGGCATCTTGGTTAACAGTCATTGTTTTGTGGAATATGAGACCTGTTTCTGTGTTAACACAAAGGCTGGATGAACTTCAGCCTTATCCAGAAAGCAAGTGGGTCTTGAACTTGCCTTACTGTGTTAATTACTTTTCTTATCACTGACAAAACAACCAACAGGAACAGTTTGTAGGAAGAAGAGTCTGTTTGGGCTTCTGTTCAGATGGTTGTAGTTTCTCTTAGTAGGGAAGCCGGGGCGGGGGGGGGGGGGGGGGGGGGGGGGCGGGATGGGACTGCACGGCAGCAGGAACGTGATAGAGGCTCCCACATCTTGACAGACCAGGGAAGCAGACAGAGCTATACCGGAACCAGGCACACATACAATCTTCAAATGCCCACCCATCATGACTTACTTTTAAAAACTAGGCCCTGCCTCCCAAAGGCACCTAATTTTGGAAGATTAGTATGGAGATGGAATCATGAATGTGAGATGACCGAGACATGTGTGTACATGTCTTTACGGATGTGTGTAACACTTTGTCCACAACACGTCTTATCATGGGGATTTGACCCACATACCCCAGACTCATTTACTGTTAACGCATTGAGTTACGTAGACATCGAATCTGTTGTTTATCAAGTGATGGGAAAGAGTTAGCAGACACTAAAACCTTCAAGATCCAGCTCCATATTCTTCCAAGGTCAATGCTTGCTCTCCCCATTCTTTTGGTCCAGGATCTTCCTTTCTCTCAAGAAGATCAACACAGTTGACCCACAACACTCTCCTGCCTCTAGTGTCCCCCAGTCCACCATCCCATTACACTCAGGGTGACCCTTCTAAAATGAAGTGGTTCTGGACATCATTATGTTTTAAACTCTTCAGGGGACTCTTCTTTTCCTCGGGAAAAATTCTCATCTCCTTAAGACTATATGATCAAGCTACCTTATGACCTGGTTGCAGCTTCCATGGCTAAGCTCACCCTTGGACTTCTTTTACTGTGCAAGGTGCTCCTCCATCCTCCTTCTCCTTTTTGACAGTGTATTCCCCTGGTTGGGGTATTTGTGCCACATCTTTTTCCCCCTTCCCATATCAGGTCATCACTTAGCTCCTTCCTACATATTCGAGTTACCTTTCTGTTGCTGTGATAAAACACTCTGACCAAAAGCAAACTAGGGGAGGAGAGGGTTTAGTTGTCTTATACTTCCAGATCACAGTCCATCACTGAGGGAAGTCAAGGCAGGAACTCAAGCAAGAACATGAAATAGAAAGCATGGTGAAATTCTGCTTGCTGGCTATCTTGCTCAGGCTTGTCTTCAGCTCGTTCCTTATGCAACCCAGGACCACCTGCCTAGGGAATGGTACCACCCACAATGGGCTAGGCTCTCTTACATCAATCGATAAGGCAATCCCTCACAGACATGCCCACAAAACAGCCCAATGAAAAGACAATTATTGAAGCATTTTCCAAGTGATTCTAGACAGTGTCAAGTTGATAGTCGATGCTAACTAGGGCGTCCTTGAAGTCACATGGACACTGCACGGAAGCAACTGAGAGAGCAGAACCCATCCAAGTCCCCTTGGATTAAAATCATCAATACCGTATCTTGTGTAATTCTTAAGCCCGTGAAATTCTGAGAAGTTATGGTCTAGATAATAGTCCACCCATGCTCATTTTAGAAACCACCTCCACCCGAAGGTCTCTCACTGTACCCAGCAGCCTACCTGGCCTATGCCAGATGCCTTTGTCTGATCTCCTATCACCATGTGTGTACTTCTCTCTACATTATTAGATACAGTATACTATTGTGGGTTCTTCTGTTCCTAGTACATAGTCTGATTAGTACGTATTAGGTATTCAAAAAAAAAAATCTCTCGAGTAAATACAAAGAACCAGCCGACCAAACAAAAGTATGAGTGGACAAGGTTTCTTGGGTGACCTTCTGCAGCTGTTTCACTTCCCTTAGACTTTAGATGATTTTCCTCTCAGGTTCTTGCTACATGTTCAGCTGTCAGTTGCTCAGATCAAGGACACCCAGTTCTCGCCATACTCCCTCAGACCAGTTGCTGAAGACCTTTGAACAAATGAGTCTTCCAGCTCTCTACCTGGCTGTGCATTCAGCTCAGCCTTGAAATAAAAGCTTTGGGTCCAGATGACATTTTTGAAGGATCTCAAATTCCTTAAGAGTCCTAGCTTCATCTTGCTGGATTCCCGGCAGGAACCCAACTTCTCTATCCGGGGAGCATTAGCTCAATGCTGCCCAGGCCACTGTCAAATCTCAAGCACATGTTGGGGGTGGGGGTGGGGGAGAGTTTGGAGAAGCCCAGGCACGTGGCCACTCAGAAACCTTGGACTATCAAGGTGGGTGTGACTTTGAGAAGCAAAACCAAAGGCCTACTAGCCAAATTACAGCATGGCCAGGGGTTCCCTCCAGAGACTGGCCAGCCCTGAGGGCAAAGAAAAACAAACAAAAGACACATTCTCTGGCCTCCTGAGCAAAACAAAGACCCTACTGAGAACACTGAAGAAGTAGTAAAAGCTGTAAAAGCCACAGAAATGGGGGCCCCTGTCTTTGGAGCCGGCATCTGGTTTCAATGTAAACATCCTTAAAATGTTTCCAGAATGAATACACATTTGTATAACTGAGTATTAACGTGGCTCCCTCCCCCATTGGATATGGAAGGAAAAGGCAGAATTGGGAATATTCTTGCTCACACTCAATTCCACCATGAGTCCCCCAACAGCATTTAGGTCTTCAGGTAGACTATGCACGTAAAAGCATTTGAAAACAAATGAAACAGAATTGCCTGCAAAACTCAGGGCTTCCTGGCTGGTGCAGTTTGAAACACTCACATGAACTTCACACTAGAAGTAGATGGTACAGTCCGCCCAGCAAGAGGCAGAAGTGAGGGCGGGGTGGAGAGAAGCCAGGCTGCACTGGCTTCTGTCTTAGATTGCCTGTTGTTTGAAAACCTCAATATAAACTGTGTAGTCCTGAGATGGTAGCACAGAGACTGAAAGTCAGTGGCCACAATACAGTTTTTCCTTTAGAGTAGGAGAACAAACTATGCCTTTCTAAAGAAGATGGTAAGCTAGGCACAATGGCACATGCTTTTCATCCTGGCATTTAGGAGACGAGGCAGGAGGATCATCGAATATTTGAGGCCAGTTTGGGCTATATAGGGAAGATGCGGCCTCCGACAAACAAGCAAACAGAAAAAGGTCTTAACGCATAATTGATGGTTGACATTTAAAAAATGTCTCCATGACAACGTTATCTGGGTCTGAGTAGCTATCAGTCTTCAGAAGAGATGTGGTACCAGTCTGCTGCAGAATCAGCTCTCCTATTATATGGAGCCCAGGTGCTCCATCGAGGCTAGCTTCCTGGTGGTTTCTACTCATAGCCTGGAGTAGGAAGAAAATTAATTTTATCTCTCCTGGCTGGCAAGCTTGGTCATAAATGATTTTTTTCTTTCTTCTTCTTTTTAAATTTTTAAAAAACTATTTTAAGCCATGTAGTGGTGGTGCATGCCTTTAATCCCTGCACTCAGGAGGCAGAGGCAGGCAGATCTCTGTGAATTTGAGGCCAGCCTGGTCTACAGAGTGAGTTCTAGGACAGCCAGAGTTACAACAGAGAAACCCTGTCTCAAAAATATTTTCTACTTTTTCTTAGTATTTTATGTACATTGGTGTTTTGCTTGCATGTATGTATGTCTGTATGAGGGTCTCAGATCCCTGGAACTGGAGTTACAGACACTTGTGAGCTGCCATGAGGGAGCTGGGAACTGAACCTGAGTCCTCTGGAAGAGCAGTCAGTACTCAATCACTGAGCCATCTCTCCAGCCTTGATTTTTTTTCTAAGATAGTAAAATTTCTTCACATGACTTTTGCGAAATTATATAAGTTACATATATGTGCATATTCCAAATTCCGGAACATAAATGATCAACTGTCAGCATTATGACAAGATGACACAGGTAGATACCACCATCCTGCTCCTAATACAGCGTCAACCCCATTCATTTGGTCAAGGTAGAAAGTGCAAACATGCAAGCTGAGGACGTGCTTCGGGCAGTAAAGTATTTGCACAAAGGACTTAAGTTCAGATTACCAGCATTCATATAAAAAGCCATGTGTGGTGGTGCACACCTGTAATCCCAGGATACATCATCAGCTGTGGCTTTGCTAAACGCTGCTTGTATAAGCAGGGGTCAGCAAATTACAATCAAGTAGTAAAGTTCTCTATGATTGGACAAGAGGATTCCTGGGGCTCCATGGACAGCCATTCCAGCCAAATCAGTGAGCTCCAGGTCCAGTGAGAGACCCTGTCTCAAAAAATTAGGACAGTAATTAAGAATATGCTTAATATCAGTCTCTGACCCCCCCTACACCTGTGCATACACATGAACACATACACACAAAAGAAAAAAGGAATAGAGGAGGAGGAGGAGAAAAAGGAGCAAGCGATCAAAGACAATCTGGGCTTGCCATCTTGTAGCCTACCTTCTTACTCTCCCCTCCCTAACCCCTGTTCTTTAGTGGATTGCCACCTGAAGACCCTTCCCTGTATTGGGAACAAGAAGCTGGGCTAGCAGCATCCTCCCTGCAGAAAGGCAGCTCACCTCCCAGGCACAGATGGAAGGAGCCCAGAGCTGGGCACACGCCCACTGATCGGATCTTATCTCCTCCTTCTTCTGGGCATTCAGTTAAAGTAAAAAGACACAAGTCTCCTTCACCTAATGATTCATCAAACGAGAGGGCTGGGAGAAATCAAATATGAATATCTACCAAGATGGCCACCAGCTTCCGCAACATGAAAATGATTTTCAGCTGGTAAATATTTTGGTAAAACTGACCAAGGGAACAGCTTGGCAGCTGGTGTCCTTTGAAATGGTGGAGACACAGTATTTGACCGATGAGAACATTACTCTTTGGGTGGCGTTTGCTGACCTCCCCCCACACACCCCCCCACACCCCCCGCTCTCACAAGCAGCACTAAGCAACCACAGCTGATGATGCTTCCCACTCAGAGAGGCTGCCTCGCGGCGCACAGACGGCCAGAAGGAAGGGCAGTCAGATTTTTATGTTTGTCTTTTGATTCTACACAGTTGGTAAGGTTTAAGACCTGTCCTTCCTGAGCCCTGAGGCAAAGCTGTCAGCCATTTCCAGAAGCAGGGCAGAATACACTTTGCATAGCATTTCTAGAGTAAAACACCCACTTAAAAAGTCTTGATAACAAAGGACCCCTTAGCAGAGACCTTAGTGTTTGGAATCTGGCTGGTGGCACAACTTGATGTCACCCACTCAGAAGACAAGAGTGCCTGTGTAAGAAGGACATTAGGAGGAATAAAGAACTAGAAAATGTCGTGGCTTTCACCTGTTAATGGGCCAAGAACCCGAGGCTTGGTAGGTCAAAGACCCGGGCTGGGGCAGGGGGATTAGAACCTACTGCTATTATTCTGCAAAAATGGACATGGTATTCCAGCCTCCTCAGCCTTCGACAGTAGCTTGTATTTCCACTGTGATCTCTCGCTGCCCTCTTATGTGCTCTGACCTTACTGGGCTCCGTCCCATTCCCCGGGAGAATCTGCTTTGCTCATGTTCCTTCGGCCATCCCTGCCGTGCTGTGTCCCCTTCCCATGTGTACCAGTTAAAACCTCCTAGAAACTGGGAGGTGGCGCACAGCTTTAATCCCAGCACTCTGGAGGCAGAGGTGGACAGATCTCGTAAGTTCCAGGCCAGCGAGACACTGTCTGAAAAAAAATCAAAACCAAACAAAACTCTGCCTAGAGCCAGACTGCTTAGGGTTGGGTTGCAGGTGACCACAGACTAGCTGCGTCACACTGGGCGCGTGCATTTATCTCTCCTTGCCTCTGTTTAATCATCTACAGGATGCAAATTAAAATAGTATTATCAAAGAAGGCTGACATGTAAAGTGAGACTGTCTTCCTAAAACAGAGCCAGATCCATCCACTCTCCTTCAGCGCTCCCCCTTTTCACCCATGCTTCTTTCTACTGAACAAGCAGGAGGCATCCAACCTGAGGCCCAGAGGCCAAATGTGGTGGAACGTAGCTGTAAATTCTGCCCGACACAAAAATTGTTAATGTTACTTAAAATGTTTTGCAATTCTTTTTTGTAACTTTGTAAAGGGCATTATGTCTCAACGTTAGAAGGCTGCGCATCCCTTCATCAGGTAGATTTTTCTTTTGAGTGTTTGGACATTTCAGCAGGGTTCTCATAATTATTCATCAATAACAATTAATATTTATATCAGCTAACTCTGACTTTAAAATTGAATTGAATTAAATGATCATGAACGTAGATGATCAAACATCTATTCGGTAGCTTCTGCATTGCTCCATTTTTTTTCTACTTCTTGTGCATTGTACTGAGAAACTAACATGCTGGACTGGGGGAGACATGCCTCCCCGCTCTCTCACGCAGAGCTATCTGGCCAGTGTCTCTAAACGTCGCCTATGTGCCCTCTCAACCTGTTGGCATCCCAAATCCATTATCAGGGAGCAGGTCCTAGAACAAGAGGTTAAGCAGATAGGACCCCCCCCCCCCACCCCCCCCCCCCCCCCCCCCCCCCACCCCCTGCAACTGAGATCACAGGGGATTTGACTGTCATCAGTTCCCTGCTGGCGCCTTGAGTGGCTGTCATTCCCTAGTACCTGAGGGACAACTCCATATAAGGGAAGGCCAAGCAGGCCTGTGAAGCTGCCTGAAGCTTCCGGGGAGGGAGCAGCACCCCTGACAAACATTCCAGCGCTCTTTATCCAACTCCAGCCTAGATTCAGAGCACCAGGCAAAACCCCCGGGCTTTACCTTTTCACTAGCCTGGGGGGCCACTGGCTTTCCTGCGCTGTTTTGAATGGAGTCACAACACAAACTACACTGGCCTCTGAATGTATGAAACCCAGAGTTAGGGTTCAGTGTGGTCACCAGTGGGGAAAACTAGACAGACAGTAAAACAAGTACAGAAGCTGGGGTCACTGACTGCAGTTCAGGAGAGGAAGACATTACAAGTGTTGACTGTTGGCCACCCCCCCACACCCAAAAATAAAATTGTCTTTACTGCTCATGACTGGAAGGTTTTTGCCTGTTTTTATTGTTTCTAAAAAGCTGAGGTCAAGGAGAGGGTTCGGTGGTTAAAATCCTCCCACATAAACGTGAGGACCCCAGTTCAGTTTCCCCAACATCCATGTAAAAAGCCAAGTGAGCAGAGACGTCTGCAATCCTAGTGCTGGAGAGATGGAGACAGGAGGATTCCCGGAGCTCGCTGTCCACCTTGCTTAGCCGAATTGGTAAGCTCCAGGACAGAAAGAGACCCTGTCTCAAAAAATTAGATGGAGAAGCTGTTGAGCTGGACACCTGATAGTGTTGCCATGCCTCCTCACACATGACCATGTACACACTAAAATGACCTGGAAGCTGAATAACATTTTGGACATTTAAGTGGGACTAAGGCTGGGAAGGGTGTGAGCAGTGTATATTCTGTCATTTCTCTGGGCCTCCTGGACACTGAGTGTGTATATATGTATGTGTGTATCACACATACAGAGAGAGAGAGAGAGAGAGAGAGAGAGAGAGAGAGATATGCTAGAGGTGATGTCAGAGGTCCAGGAAAGAATTGAAGCAACATCCCCTCAGCCAAGAAAATACCTCCCAAGAGGAAGTGGGAAGCTTGGACTCTACACTCCATCTATCTAGAGGGTCACCAACATCCATTGCTGGTCATGATGGTGTGCATCCTCCTGAACCCCAGACGCAAAATCTTCACTGAAGTTCATAGCAGGTAGTGTCCCAGAGGCTGTGAGGTCCTGATGATGTTACTATGAGAACACTGGCCACGCTCAGAACATTCCTGGAGCCCATCACTACACTGCAGCAAGTGACACTGAGGGACAAAAAGGATTTACGGGGAAGAGGGAGACTCCAACCATAATTCCTTCGACTTATCTCCAATGAGACATCAACACGGCCAGTGGCCAGCTTAGCTTCTCTAGCCTTCTTAGTGTTTATGAACTCATAAACAAGAAAGTCTAGAAGAGACCTACCAACCTGCTGACAACCTTCTCCTACAAAGAAGGAAGAAGCCGAGGTTCCGAGACATGACCAGGCCGTGCAGCTGCACAGCGATGCTCAAATTGGCAAGGCTGTTCTTTATCCTCACGGTTGTCTGCGCTGTGAGACACATGCTCTTGTGTTTTGACACAGAACACTTTTCTTCAGCCTTTATCCCATCGATCCCCAGTCCGATTAACCTTGGCAACTTGAAATGTCTATAGCTTTTAGGTAGGAATTACAGTCTTTTTAAAGCCAACAAGGTCTCTCCTGTAATTCAGGCACGCTTCTCCTTTTTCCTTAAATTCCGAGGGAACATTTAAATGTTTCTTTCCCAACAATGATTCAATCCTTGTGTTCAGCTCAAGTGTTTACTGTCTAATCAGAATTTTATTTCTGCTCCTGAGTTTCTAGCTTTCCGACTTCGGAATCTATTTTGCAATTCTATTATTCCTTCAGCGTTTCTTCCCTCATCCCTATGACCTTGTGGTTTTCTATTTCTGCTTTTATAAAGGTCATCTAGAACACAGACAAAAGAACACACTCACAGATCAAGGGCAATAAAGAATACACTTTGTCATTTGCTGGAATCATTCGATAACCATTGCTGAGTTCTTGTGACAAGCACGGTGCTAAGTCTCGGTATTGGAGACAGAAACACAAACAAGATTTGTCTCTTATTGTCAATGTGTATGCAGTGTCTATGCAGATATGTATAGAGAATGACATATCCAGGGGTTGGGGAGATGGCTCAGTGGTGAAATTCTTGCTCTGCAAGCATAAAGACCTGAGTTCAGATCCCCAGGCACCCACATAGAAAGCCCAAAGCAGTACACATTTGTAATCAAAACCCTGAGAGGGGTGGCGGGGAGGGAGGTAGAGGCAGCTGGATCCCTGAGACTTACTGGCCAGGCAGCCTAGCCTAAGTCCAGGCTATTTCCAAGTCAAGCAAGACCCTGTCTCAAAACAACACAAGGTGGACAGTGTCTGAGGAGTCACACTCAAGCTTGACCCCTGGCCTCCACATGCATGTGCACAAACACAGGCATGCACATGTACGCAGGAACATATACATAGAAGAATTACCTCTTGGGGTAGGGGGGTATAGTTCGGTGGTAGAGCATTTGTCTGATAAATCTGAGTCCCTGGGGTCAATTGCCAAACCTAAGGAAAATACTGACCATTAATAAACATAATCATGGTGCAAGGTAGAAAATGTCAACATCCATTAAAAAGGCTTAAAACTCAAAGGATATTGAGAATACTGGACATTTCTATGCCTTTTCTACAATAAATGTCTGCAGCACATTTTCTACTAATCCGAAGAACAGTAGTCATCTGCCCAGTTTTGCTTCTCAGTGTAATTCTTCACATAAAGAAAGCTCTCCCTAGGCTGCATATCAGCAGCCACATCCATGGTAGGGTTGGTACTTTTGATGTTTGTCTTTCGCCTGCAGGATGACCTCACGGCTAAAGCTGGAGGAAGGCGAAGGGACAGCCACTTCCCAGGCTACAGATTTAGTGCAGCCTGGATTCTTTGAGCCCCTTGACTCAAACTGCAGGGAAGTGTAGCCACGGATCTCACTTCTTAGACCCATCTTTGTACTGAGTGGATGGAACCATACTTCCCAGGATGCATTGATGGGAAAGCAGAAAAGCTCTCTCTCTCTCTCTTGTTTGGGGGAATTTCTGAAGCCAATGGATAGAGAAATGAAGACAGAAAGGAAGCAACACTTTGGATCTTCTGTGTCTTCCTTAAGGAGCTGCAGGATACAGGAGACAAGGAGGCACAACTCTTTCTTGTCTCTCTCTGCTCCCCCAGCGATCCAGATCATGGGTTGTATGACATCGTGTTTCTCGTTCAGTTCTGGGGTGCATATTGCCTCTTGTTCTGCGTCTTTACAGGCATTTCTGGGAAACTGGATGAGCTACAGCAGAGCTGAGCTCCAATCACTCTTCCTCCACTGTCCACAGATGCTGTTTAATCTCCCCTATCCCAAATATGACAAGCATAAATCAAAAAACTAGAAGCAAAGTTAACCACGCAAGCGCTCAGCAGATGGTTATGTGGTCTGGGTCAAAGGAATATATAATCCTGTATTCATATTATAAATGCCCTGTAAATCTGAGACTTACTAGCCCACGTGGAAACGGTCAAGGTCCGTGGTGGACCCCTAGAGAACAAAAACAAATGAGCAAATTGCCTGCTAAGGGGGGAGAGCAGACTTTGTCAGTGGCTAGCTAATTCAGTTCGTTTTTTCATTGAGTATCGAAAGTGTGCTAAGCCTTATGCTATATGCTGAAGGCAAGGGCAAAAATATAACCAAGACATGTTCTTGTTCTCAAAATAAATGTGTGGGTGCGGTGTTTATGTGTTCTTTAAAGTGCGCACAAGTGGGTTGGAAAGATGGCTCCGGTGTAAGCCGCTTGCCGCGTAAGTATGAGGGCCTGAGTTTGTATTCCCTAGCAGCCATGTAAAATCGCAGGCACGGTAGTGAGTGCCTCTGATCCCAGCAACTGGGAGCAGAGACAGCAGCAACTGCTGGCCAGCCAGTCTAGCCAATTGGTGAGAAGAAGAAAAGAAGAAGAAGAAGGAGGAGGAGGAGAAGGAGGAGGAGGAGAAGGAGGAGGAGGAGGAGGAGGGAAGGGAAGAGAAAGAGAAGAGAGAAAGAGAGGGGGGGAAAGGAAGGGAGGAAGGAAGGAAGAAACAAACAAACAGAGAAAATAAAATAAAAGAGATGGAGAGTGATCAATGAGAACATATGACTTTGACCTCTAGCTTCTACAGGATAATGGGAAGGTGAGCACACACCCTCCCACACACATGTACACACCCACTCATACCATACACACATGCACACACACACTCACACAAGTGCATACTAACAACTACAATGCAAGGTAAAAAGTGTGCATTGCCTTAAGGAAGTCTTAAAACTCCCCACTGGCTTGCTTGAACTTAAAGAAAGGTATTTTGGTTTTTGTTGTTGTCGTTACTTGGCTGTGATGGATATCCCGCTGACGACATAATTCAATAGAAAATACAATGTTTTGAGTAAGCGATAAGGACTTGAATATCTAACTCTTCCCCGAGCATTCTGTTTGCATTCACAACATCAGTGCAAACTGGGATGCAGAACTAAACCTAAATGATAAGACCATAAGCAGTTATAAAAGAAAATAAACTCCATAATTACGGAGTAAAAAAAAAAAAAGCTCTCCCTGGGACATAAAATAGCACTAATCAGGCTTCAGGAGATGGCTCCGTCAGTCAAGTTCCTGCCGTGCAAGCACAGGGATCTCAGTTTGGATCCCCAGAGCTCATGTGAAAATCCAGGAGTGGAAACATGCTTTTGTAACCCCAGCACTGGAGGGCAGAAACAGGTACATCCATGAAGCTCATTGACCAGCTAGCATAGCTGAATCAAGGAACTTCGAGTTCAGTGAGAGAGTCTGCCTCAAAAATACAGATGGACGTTATACAGGAAGCACTCAGTGTCAACCACTGGCCTCAATATGCATATGCACACACATGTACCTGTGCACACGCCCACACTAACACACACACACACATCACAATTCAAAAAGCACTAGTCATAAAAGGAAAAAAATTGACAAATCAGATTTCAACTAAAATGTCTGTCCTTCAAAAATTAACAGTAAATATATACATGGTAAACTTGTACAAAATATACATTATGTACAACTAATTAATATAAGTACATATTACAGATCTATTCACATCATATATATATATATATATATATATATATATATATATAATTGTATATGCAACATATATAGGAAGATGGTGTCTTAGCTTATTTTCCTGTTGTTTTGATAAAATAAGCTGACAAAAGCAACTGAAGAGAGAAAGGATCTATTCTGGCACACAGATCAAGAATACAGTACATCATGGTGAGGGTATACTGGTGGCAGGAGCTTGAAGCCCGGGTCACATCACATCCGCGGTCAGGAAGCAGACAGCAGTGGGTGCTTGCACTCAGCTCACTTTCTAGGGAATGGTGGCGCCCACCTTCAGTGTGGATCTTCCCACCTCACTTAACCAAATCAATATAATTCCTCACAGACATGCACAGAGGTTACCTCTCCCCTCACAGTGACTGGAGATTTGTGATTCCAAACCCTGTCAGGTTGACAACGAATAACAACCATCACAGACAAATGGGGAAAAATAAATGCTAAAGAACTTATATTTAAAACACATCTTTGACAGGCAGTGATGGAGCACGCTTTTAATCCCAGTAATCGGAACACAGAGGCAGGCAGGCAGTGTGAGTTCCAGGACAGTCAGGGCTACACAAAGAAACCTTGTCTTGAAAAACAAGCAACAACAGCAACAGCAACAAATCTGTGACAAAGCCCTACAAACCAAGAGACAGCCCAGTTTTAAAACCCAGGACAAAACACATGAGCAAACACTGCGCTGAAGAAGGACATGCTGGGGCAGGCAAGATAAAGGTGCTTGTCACCAAGCCTGAAGCCCTAAATTCAATTCCCAGACTCACGTGATAAAGGAGGAGAACCTACTCCCAAAAGTCGCCCACTAAAAGTTTCCCTCTGACTTCCAGGCGAATGCTGTGGTGCTGTTGTGTGTGCGCGCGCACCCTCACACACATACACACGCAAAACAGGCTTTTAAAAGAACACGCAGATGCTAAAAAGCCGATGACACTGTGTTCAGCTAAGTCAGCAGTGAAATACAAGAGTCAAAATCACGGTGAAGGGTGTGGATGCAGCTTAGTGACCGAGTACTCGTCTGGCACATATAAGACCTTGGATTCAATCCTTGGCATTGGGGATGTGGAGGCCCATAGGAATGACGTGTATTTCAAGTTTTCCAGAATGACTAGAACAGTAACCCCACCACGGAAGAGAACCAAATATCCCTGAGCTCATGGGACAACAGTACTATCACATTCTGTTGGTGAGAGCATAAGACAGCACCACCACCTGGGAAAAGAGATGCCGCTCTATGACGTAGCATGCTACTCCTGGGTGCGTACCCAGGATTGATGGAAATAATGTTCGCACACAAAAAAGAAATGTGCCAGAGAATATTCACAGCAGCCCTGTTCAAAATAGTTCCAAGACGGAAACAACCTCAAGATGGATGAAATGAAGTAGGGTAGTCACATGCTGGAGAGGCCTCAGCCAAGTACTAGTGAGAGAGATGGGCGGGTCTCCGTGACGTCACCCTGAGTGAAAGAATTCAGACTAAAGAACATTGTACCACCTGTTTCTAGAGCGACGACAGAATCAGAATGCTGGAAGGTGACCTACAGGAACTTACTGGGGTAAGATGCATTCTGGTTTTTCATTATAGCTATAGAGTGTAAGTGGCTGCAAATCCTGCAGAATGAACGCTTTAAGATCTGAGTGAATTTTCTTAGCTTGATTTTAAAATCTTAATTAAATAAAGCGAAGAGTCTGTGTAGTGTTGTAAGGTCTTGGATGACTTAGCCCCTGCCACCTCCCCATCCCCATCTTCTGTTATCTTCTGTTACTCCACAGAAACCACGGAGTTCCTCTTGTGTCTTGAGCATACCCCAGAAGTGTCCTGACTCAGGGACAAGTCCTTGATGTTGTCTCGGTCTTGAAAGTTTGTCCCCATATAGCTACACGGCTTGTTTCTTTATCTCTATTGGTCTTCCCAAATGCCACCCTAGCAAAGAATCCTTTCTGAAACATTTTATATAGATTCCGAGGAGGTTCCCCCTACGTCCTATCCCAACTCACCTAGGATGGCCGCAGCCACTCACCGACGCCTGATACAGATGTTCACTACACCCGTGTTTGCTGTCTGTGTCTTTCCCCTGGAATGAGTACCTTAGCAGCGGTGACTTCGTTTTGCTCGATGCTGTTTCCCGAGCAGCTAGAACCATTTCTGGCCCAGGGGAAGAAAGAATCTATGAGGTAGTTGTCGAATGAATAAAAGAGCAAATGAGTAGGAAGAGAGAGTCGAACAGATGAAAACCATCACCTTGGGCTTTTTAAGACGGAGACTTCCCTTTCACGTGACAAGCCAAAATACCGTATTTTAAGATCCAAATAAAATGAATAGCAGCTGTGTTGAAGGAAAAATAAACAACCTACTTCAAAGAACCCTATGATACTTTCCAGGACTCAAGTAGCCTGCTCAGACAAACCTTTCAGGGGGAGAAACGGGGCAGGATGGCGTAGGCAGCTGTCTTTTGTGTGCAGGATGGAAGCTCCTGAGGCTGAGAGCCCTGGGGTGACTGAGTTCTGATGTCCTGCCCTGGGGCACTGCAGAGGCTGGCCTCCAAGATGCCATTAGCATCCACGGTGGGAAGAGGGTGCCTGAAAATTATTGAGATTGTCTAATACAAGCTAAGGGAGTTGGGGGTGCTTCCTAAGTTTCAATGTAGTCTCACCGTGTAGGCTGGCTCTGGAACCCAAGACTAATTCTGCCACCGTTAGTGACTTCACATGATCAGCTAAAATCTCAGATCTTCTCCCTCAAATGGAAAAGAGAGAACTCACCTGGAACACCCCTAAGATCCCTTTTCCTACTCTTACATTTTAAATTCTGGGGCATATACGCCTACCTCTAAACCAAGGAAGTGCTTACCAGCTATAACAACTACATTAAAAAAAAAATAGATGCGTTATATGACTGGAGAGACGGCTCAGCAGTAAGAACACTAACTGCTCTTGCAAAGACTCCCAGGTTCAATTCCCAGCACCTGCATGGCAGGCAGCTCACGACAACCTGTAACTCCACTTCCAGGGGATCGGACATTTTCTTCAGGCCTCTGTGGACAACGCATGCTTAGCGCACAGATACACATGCAGGCAAAAATATCCATACACACGAAAATAAAAATTAAGGAGGAGATGCATACTCTATACATTGTTGCTATTTCTTTTCATAATTGGTGCCATTCTCTAGAGCAGGAGGCTTCATGGACTTTTCCCTCTGTTCTGCCCACCGGTGTACGTGAACGGGTGCAAACATTTGAACTTCCTTAGACACATTCCAGCGCTCTCAAAGTCAATAATTCAACTGACCGCTTGGAAAGAGTGAAAGTTCCTCTTCGTCAGCTAAGTCTGATGCTTTCTGTGAACTGTTATATATTTTCAAAGTAGAGTTTCCTTCACTTGGTACCTCCCTCACTTAGACGCACAGGGAATTACCTATTAGAAATAAAACCGAGACAATTTCAGTCTCTCCTTATTCACAATGCATTGCGAGAGTCAGCTGGATACAAACGGAAAACGGCAGACTTGGACTTGCGAAAAAGAAAGCCGTTTTTATCTTCCTACCAGGCCCTGAATGCTGACTGGTATCAAATCGAGATGCTGGGAGATCAGCCAGATCATCTGCATTGTCACTGTGTGATTCTCACGGGCTGTTCGACGCTTCTGGGCCTGCGTAAAGGACCAGTGTGAGAGCTCAGCTCTCTGGAAACAAAATGTCCAATAATTGCCGTGTTCCTGGTAACTATTCTCTGTTGACCGTGTTTTCTCTGTTTCTTTTGGAGATTCACTCCTTTAAAAATAAATCAACAAGATTGTGGGGGATTATGTTTTCCTAAGTAAAACATTTAAAATGCTGCCCTCCAAATGATCATGCCACTATCTAGAGATGTGACTGGTATTTGCATGCAAACTGACCTGTGACCCCCAAGACCTCGCTATGACCACTAGTTAGTCCAGGCTGTTTCTGTCAATACCCTGTTAGTCTACATAAACAATCATTGCTCTCTAAATAAGGGTAAATTCATTCTTTTTTTTCCCCTAGCGGTATCGCTTTTGTGCCTGTCCATTTCTCAAGAAGAAGGAACCAATCCGGAAGTCTCGCCCAAAGCTCCGAATTCTTCAGACTTCAGTTCTCAGCTGTAGGCTGTGGGCAACCGTGAGAAAAAGAGAAAAGGAAGAGTTGGAGCTTCCCAGAACTGCGTCTTTATCTTTAAAGGGAGAATAGAGATCCTGTCTCCCAGGCAAATGCAAGGTCATACAGGGGAGTACACGACACAGCCAGCAGAATGGCTCATCGGGAAAAAGTGATTACCACACAACCTTGGAGGAACCTGAGTTCCATCTCTGGAGCCCATGGTGGCAAGCGAGAACAGACACCAGAAAGTTGTTCTTTGACCTCCACACGCAAGTGCCATGGTACATGTGCGCATACTCAAACACACGTATATTATATACAAGCACACACATAATAATAATATTTAAAAATAAATAACAAAATTAGCGCATGTAAAATACAATGTACTGTCTTCAACTGGTGCTCACTTAAATAGTATTAAGTTTTATAAGCAGTTTTGGTATCAAGGACATTTTCCATTTTAGAGGCCAACTGTATAAAGATGGCTTGTGCTTCTTGTTATCTAGAAGATTCAGTCAAGATTTTCATGCTAAGACATCAACGCCATATTTGACAGGTTACGCTTCCTGGTCTCAGATTTTGGGGGAGGGGTGGGCTACAGCACCTCAGTTTAACAGTTAGGGGAATACACAGTTGGAATGAAACTTCCACCTAGGTGGAATTTGCCCATTTGAACAGAAATGACCTGGTTGAACAAGTCCTTCTGTTGGTTCTTCAGGAAGAGCAAGCTTTGGAACCCAGCGGATGAACTCTGAATAGGTTTGCAAGACAACGCAGTGTTAAAATTCACTGTAATTATGTCCTGTGACAGACAAGGTTCTCGTTGGACTGTCAATCACTTCAGTAAATGGATCCAGCTAAGATTTACACAGCCCCAAATCTAGTTGTGATGTCACTTTTCTCCCACCTTCCATCCTATGGGGTTCCTCTGTCTGACATAGCTCTCAGGATACACTTCATTTCAGTGTACAGTGGTGGTAGCTCTGTGTCTCTTTTCAAATACACCCCACTGGGTCGGTGACACTTCCCTGCACAATCCAGCCAGACCTTCTCCTTGTACACACAGGACTGTGGAGTCCGTGAGTCCACTAATTACTTCCCTCAAGATTTCAAAGGGCACAGTGCCAGCTATGTCATCATAGGATCCACTGGCCACTTTTTCCCAGCTTTGGTGACCACTTAGGCTACGCAGAAGATGGTCCTGCATGTTGTTTATCCTGATGACTAGTCCTTACATCTTTTGTGTCTCTCTACAGACCACTAGGAGCAGATGGCTCCCAGGAGCCCTTGCGTTCTTTCTGATCCAGAACAGACGCCATTTTCTTCTTCCTGGAGTGCCTTGGATTTGGTATAAGAAAGGACATCTCTAGGTCTTTCCTGGATGTCCTTTCCTGGATGGGGAGATTAGAGGATGTGGCATGCTTCCTCCTGGGGTTTTCAAATGCTCTCAAGTTTATAAATATGTTAAAGATTAGGATGATTGAGCTTACTATGCAGAAGATATGCACATACCTCACAGTGACTCCGGTCACTAAGGCTGTCTGACCTCTTCTCGTTACACTGCCCATGTCAAAGGGAGAAAGGCTTTCTGCAATCTTTGGAAAAAGAAGGGACTAATCTCCTCAAAATACCTGTCTTTTCACCTCAATCAAAAGGAGGGTAATTCCTTTTGTTTGGTTGATTTCTATTTTTGTTTTCAGAGGCAGGGTCTCACGAAGCCCAGGCTTGTTTTGAACTTGCTTTATAGCTGAGGATGACCTTGAACTCCCTACCTCTCAAGTGCTGGGATTACAGGCAGATACTACTGGTGCCCACCCGCAGGGTGCCTCATCCTGCTTGGATTATCATCTGGTCATGGTGACAGAATGGAGATTTGATTCAATCGGTTGTTTGTTTTAGGAAGAGTAACCACTCTCCCAACATCCACGGCACTCATTAAGCGGGCCTTCCAGTCAGTTAGGGTCTCATTTGATTCAAATGTAAATGATCTTTGGTTCCCATGTTTACTGTCCTTGTAGGTAGAAAGGAAAGGAAAGGAAAGGAAAGGAAAGGAAAGGAAAGGAAAGGAAAGGAAAGGAAAGGAAAGGAAAGGAAAGGAAAGGAAAGGAAAGGAAAGGAAAGGAAAGGAAAAGGAAGAAGGAAGGAAGGAAGGAAAGGAAGAAGAGAAAGAAAGATTTGTTCTATGCCATGTAATTATTTGTGTGCTCCTTTACAAAGGTATATGCTTATGCTCACTCATTTTGTTTTGCACAAGACTGGCCCCAGATCCTATTTCCCATGTAGATAAACAGAGTACAAAGCAAAGCACAGGGGATTTGAACCCTACTTACGCCTGTGAAGAAGTCTGAGCCAGAGTGGTTGGTGGTTTTCCAGATTCTAAGAACCAGTGTGGATTTGGCCCAGAGCCCATGAGCAGGCAATGACCTCAGCACAGACTAAAGATAACCACCGTGGGAGAAATATCTACTTGGCTTTACATTTGGCCCCAATCCCTAACGTTTGAAAACCAGGGGGATACCCTCAGCTTCCCAAGCCTGTTTCATACAAACAGAAAGCAAATTCAAATTCTCATGCTCAATAACAAGAAAACAGTGACTTTTTTTTTTTTTCCTGCTTCTCTTCTTCTGACATCAGCCTGGTGGGAAAATGCATCATGGAAGCATACCAAGCCTTTGAACGATACCAATAGACACCTTGAGGAAAACTATTACGTGCAACACAACTTTGATACCATCTTCCCTTTTCCTTTCTCACCACCAAAGCACGTTTATAAAGAGCATACATTGTAAATTAAATATAAAGTGTGTATGGGTGCACATATGTGAAATACGTATACTATTTTGAAATCTTTTTTTGTTTTTATGTTTAAGAATACATTGTGAATATCCCTCCCTGCCACACTCAAAGGAGAAGCAATATTTTTTGTCTTTTCACACTTCAGAATTTACTGAATGACAGTAAATTCACAAGGCATACCAGTTTTGAGAATCCCTGCTTCACCCCCTGCTTCACTCCATGATTGACTTGCTGGGCATCCGTGTGCATTTCATCCAGCCCTGCTGTACCCAGAGCTTCGGCTTTACAATGGAAATTGTTCTATCCCAGCTTCAAGGCTGGCTGGAAGACATGGTTTGACCTGGGATTTTTAGCTCATAAAGCTGCCTTTAATGCAGTCTCTAGATGTAGGAAGTTTCTGGAACAAAGGCTCTCATATTCCTCAGAAAGACAGTGGCTACGTATATAAGTATATAAATACACACACACACACACACACACACACACACACACACACACACACACACACGGTCCAAGTTCTACCTAAGTTCAAGTTGCTATAGAGTCGGGTCAGCTTGGCATACTTGTAGATCTAGTGTAAACAGCAACACACAGATCTGGCAGAGGACTTTAGCCAGAAACCAAGAGAAGAAACCAGGTGGCTGGGAAGAACAGGCTATTTCAACTACAGAGAATGGGTTTGTCTTGTATCTAGTCTTGCCCAAGGTAAAAGCTGAAAAGCCAAGTGTTCTCATCTGTCCTCTTGAAAAACAGCATGGCCTACCAGACAGTCCCATGCTTGGGAAAGCATTTTCTCCCCAGGTCACTTGTGACATAAAACTGTGTTTGACAAGATGGAAATGAAGATGCTTCTGACTACATCTCCCAGATAAGGATGGGCGAGTTCATTGCTACAGGGTCTGGTGATGACTCAAGAATGGGGTCGCTCTCTATAACTGCAAATGCCTTTTTCCATACCACCAAACAACTCAGGGTCTGGGCAGTGTTAACAGATTGGAAATAGTAGGTAGAAAACTTCCTTTTTTTTTTTTTTTCTTCTGCAGCAATTAGTTAGCTTCAGTATATGGATCTACTGCTAAAGATATCAGTGGTTAAAGCATAGGAAATTAAAATGTAGAAACTACTAGACCAGCTCCTCCTGCCTCTTCATGCATTCTCAAGAACTCTTGACTCCAACTATTGAAATTCCTAGGTTCCATAGAAACATCTTTGGAGAGAGGAACATGGTATATATCTAGTCTAAAACGTAGACACTCTGTCATATGTGGTCACTCTGAACACCTGAAATCCGTTTGTTAGCTAGTACAACTAAGGAAATACAACTTAATATCATTGAATTGTAACGAACTTAAATTTAAATGGACAAGCGCTAACTGGTTGCCTGTTAGGATGGTTCTACTCAGTGCTCATTCGACCTCTAATCTATTCTTTTCTTTCTGGCTCCAGGATGCCCTCTGTGATGCATTTCTTACTCCTAAATGACCATCTACACTGATTCTTCAAGATAAAGCTGAAAGGGAAAAATGACTACACAATTTAAAAAAAAAAAACATTTAAAGCTACTGCAGGGGGAGAGGTGGTTATCTAAAAATGGATATAATCAGGTCAGGGGTGTACCTTAAATAAAATGAATACAAGATGACCTCTAGTCTCTGCCAGGGAAAAGGAAAATTAGTAATAATTGTGGTCTTCCCATTGGGTTAACCTTAAGTCAAGGTTAAATCGTCTAGAATCCCTTCCAGGTGTTCCTACGGAATTATTCAAATGCAGCTCCACCTCCTCTTTGCAACAGCATGTCCATTACTGAGTATACAGTTGGATGACCCAGAGCCATACTCCAGTCTCCCAGAAGCCCTTCCTTTGTGGTGTGACCATGTAGCTGACAGCAGCAACTTTCCATTTCCTGCCAACGAAAGAAACACCAGACCCAAACATCTCTCCACCACCCCTTTGCACAAACCACCATCCCTGGTAGCAGTAAAAGAAACCAAAAAAGACCCTGATGGTTTCCAGATGGATCCCCAAATGACTGAAATTTGTGGAATAGTGAGTTCCTTCCCTTCTCTGGGAGATAAAAGCTACGGGGTTATAAGCCACCAGCCTTAGAAAGGACTCAGTACGGCTCAGTGTTACTCCACAGATTAGGGAATGTTGGGATTCTTTTCTTCTCTCATTCATCTTGCTCAGCCATTAAGCCAGGTCCAACCCTCTTTCCCATTCACAATCAAGATCTATCACCCCGGAGTGTAGGCTTCCTGGAGATTCTGGAGGAGAGATGGAGCTGAGTGGGCCAGTCACCTACTACACTTGGAGCTGTCTAACACGGGTTCTATCTCTTCACTGGTCCTCTTTAGCCACACCAGAGGGAGAGGACATCAATCCACTTCAGAAAAATCACAGAAATCACTCTATTTCCTATTCTGGCTCTCTAGCCCTGCCTCCTCATCTTCCAGCTCCCTTCTTATACACACCAGTGGAGCAGCCTTTTCAAAACTCTCGTATAGCTTACATTCCTTACCCAGGGATGTCCAAGTCGTATGAGAACTGCCTACCTCCTAGACTTCACCGACGACCATGCTTCCTTCACTGTACTGTTAGTGTGGCGATCTCCCTGGAGGATTCATCATCAATCCTGCTCAGTCCGACAGCAGATCTTTGAATCTGTACATCTTCTGCTAGAGACATTCTTCAACCCTGTGTTTTGAATGACTTACCCTCCCAACAGAGAAAGGGGGCTTCTCTAAACACCCAAGACAGATGCTTTCCCCTAGCAACCCATTCACTCCAGTGATTATCCAGCCCTCCCCTGGCCTACTTTTGCCACTAGCAAATTCACCATTATTCCAATCTCACCGTTTTTCCTACTTAACTATATGGCTGTGTTCTTTCGGCCCCAAGTAGAAGGTAAACTTTGGATGGCCAGGTTCTCCTTCTGTCTTGTTAACCCTTATCCCAAACACCCATGTGCTGGATGAACACATGGACGAAATTTAACTCATTTATAACACTTCTAGACTTACATACTGAATGTCCATCCACATAAGCAAACAAAAAATGCTTCCATTGGGTACCATCTACCTTTTTACAGGACAGAAATCTGTGCTAACAGGACAGACCTGTAGGGGTGGTTTGAGGGCACAGCTGGGCCAAGCTGCTTAGGGCCACACAGATAAGATTGCTGACTCTTTGTCTCTAATGCTATTCCCATCCATCCACTTGACCCACTCAGTCTCCTATGGCAATGTACCCAAGAGTCCCAGGGACCACAGCACAGGTGTGTGTGAAAAGATTGCCATTCTATCTACAGTCTCTTGTGTCTGCAGATGTGGACACTTGCCGTTGCACGATTTCTAGTCCAGCTTTGTGGATGGAGAGAGAACCAAAGCCAAGGCTACTCCGTACCTCGTTTAGCATCTCAAGCCAAAATAAGACAGAAAATTTACCCCCTCTCCCTTCTGACACATAACAAATGTTCCTGTTAGCCTGCATCATGGCTGTTAACTGCCCCTTTCCTAATTTAAGAACACGTCGAAGGTATAATATGTATAATCTGCTATGGTATATTTTATAAGAATTTTCACGATCTTTAGAATTTAATTACGACTGGTAATAAATTAGATTTAATATAACTACACCTGAGGTCCGGTGGGAGGAAGGGCAATTAGGCAGTCAGATTATGCAAAGAAAGGCACATTCTAACTTATGATTTCACTTTAATTTAAACGTCACACGAGAGCACCCGAGGGACAACTGGGGGGAAGGAAAGAGATCAGCCAGAGGGGAGGGGAGGAACAAGGGAGGAGAGGGGGAGGGGCCAAGCACGAGCCAAGTGCCATGACTCCTGGTGGTGTCGCGATGAAACCTGCGGTTTTGCACACTAGCAAAAACAATAAAAATAAGCACTGCCGTCCATCGTCCTTTTGATGAAATCTACGAGGGTGATTGTGTTTGGGAATTGGAGCCAGCAGCAACTTCTTTCTCAAGTTTCTTATTCTTCGTTTTTGAAGAGAGAGAGAGAGATGATGAGACCGACAGGGCAGGTACTTATTTGCTGAAAACCAAGCTGTTAAAAGTGCTCGAGACTGTCATCTGACCAGAAAAGAGAGGAGCAGGTCCAATAGGAACCGGTTCCTTCATGGAGTTTCCGAGGCCGCTATTAGGACACTACGGATAGTCAAGGAAGAGACGGAACCATTAGGGGAAAAAATAAGAAAATGAAGATAATGACTCCTGTCATCACTTCAAGATAGTTCCTCAGCATTGAGCTTGTGTGCCTGAGATAACCGGGACACACGCTAGGTGTGGTACGTCAGCATCCACAGTACGCAAGACTAAGTCCAACTCAAGGGTGCTCGGTTAGCATTGGATGGTGACGAGGAAGCAGAGAAGGCACTTCGAGCATCGCTATCTCAATCTGTGCCAAGTGGTTTGTTCCTTAGTACAGAAACATTGAGTTACACTCTTCCATAGGTGGAAGTGTTATTCAAGATGATGTCATTGGCCAGAGAAAGCGTAGCCACCTCCACACTTTCAAGAAAGAGTAGGGCTCACAACTCGGTGAGCCTGCTTAGCCTAACACCTTTGGAAGGGCCTCATTCCTTTCAGCAAAGCATCCCGCTGGACGAGAAAAGATATCACCACTGAATAGATAAAAGGAGGTAAGTGGGTTTTTAAAAATAATCGAATTCTTTATTAATTAATAATTCTTTGACGACTTCATACAGTGAAATAATAATTTTAAAATTGTTTTGGGGATCTTATTCGTTTTTACTTTATGCTTATGTGTGTTTGCCTGCATGTATGCCTGTGCACTGCGTGCATGCAGTGCCCGTAGAGGCCAGAAGAGAGTGCTGGATCTCCTGGGACTGAAGTTGCAGGCTGTTGTTAGCTACCACGTGGGTGCTGGGATCAAACCTGAGACCTCTGGGAAAGCACCTAGTGCTCTTAACCACTGAGCCATCTCTCGAGCCCTCCATAATGGTATATTTTGATAAATATATTTAAGTATTTTTAAAACCTAGGGATAGAAATGATCTTAGGTCTGTTAAGACAACTCCAAATGCTCGGAGGCACACCAATGGCCAAAGGACAGCCGTTAACCTTTGTAGAATAGTTCATGACCCACCCTTGAGTTGTTCGTTCTCTTAGTAATGCATCCCCAGGCAACATTCTAGAATAAGCCCATGTGCTGCAGTAGCCTTGTAAAACCAGCAAGGAGGAGCCAGACACCCTCCAGACATAGTTCATTGTCCCACACAAGTAATTGGATTTGTGTTTTAGCCCAGGCCCAACTTCTGGCCAGTGTTCTCAGCAGGGCATTTAAGAATTAGGGTGTGTGAGTGTGTGTGTGTGTGTGTGTGTGTATGTGTCTTTGTGTGTGTGTGTGTATGTGTCTTTGTGTGTGCGAAGATTTGCTATTTATTATTGGTGCTGGGCTGCCCTCCTGGGTTCCTGCTGCAAAGATTAGACGCTCAGAATTCATGTTCCATTCATTTGTGCTTTTTACTTCCTTCGGCCACATTCCTTTACTCTTTCTTCTCTTCCCTCCTTTCATCAAGAGAGCTCCTACTCACCTGCAATACCCCATTCTAAAAGTCTCACATGCAAGGTAACATCAGCCTCTGAAAGGAAGCTGCTGACCACTTTAGAGCATTTATTCAGGAAGTATTTATGGGGTGTGTATCCCTACAGTCACTAGAATAGAATTGGTAGAAACTCAATGACACACAAGACAGGAACCCTGAATGCTCTTTTATGAAAATGGTGGTGGAGGGATCAAACTTCATATGATTTAGGACCAACTCCTACAATGCCAGATTCCCCATCTTTATCCTCTTGGGAAGAAATACATCTCATGGTAGTCTGTGGTTCTCTGAAGATGCCCAACCCTGGCCCTGGAGCTGGCAGGCCTTCTGGGAGCACTGGTCTCCCCGCGTTTGGGCGCAGTGGTGAGAATGTGTGTGGTTTTAACTAATCCCCAGATGAAGCCGCCGTGATGTATCATACCGCACCAGCAGCAGAATTCCTTCTGGCCTTGTTGGCTAAAGAGCTGACAAGGGTCATGTTTATTCACTGACCAGAAGCCCCCTGCAGAAGAGACCCAGTCCTCCCGATGTCTTCGTTCTACTGCCCTGTCTGTGCCTGCGTTCTTTTAGATTGGTATCATCAAAGGATGCAGAGATTTTAAATGTTGGAAAGGTGTATGTGTTAGTTTCCCATCTCTGTGAGCAAATACAAGACGTGACTTAAGGGAAGAAGGGTTTGTTTGGGTTGTAGTTTTAGAAGGGGTGCCACCACCAGCCATGGTGGGGGAAGGAGGGAGCTGGTCACGTTGCATCTACAGTCAGAAAGCAGAGAGAAGGGTTGCTGGTACTCTGCTTGCTTTATTGCCTTTTATGCAGGCTGGAGTCCAGCCAGGAGAACAAATCTACCCATATTTAGGGTGGGACTCAACACCTCAGTTAACCAATTCTAGAACCTCCCTGGAAGACACACCCAAAGATTTATCTCCTAGGTGATTCTTGATCCTGTCAAACTGACTATTCATATTACCCATCTCAGTACATGTCCATTTTGAGAACAAGAGCCCAGTTTGGAGTATGTTGGTGATGCTGCCTCCAGGAGGCCCAGATGGCCCTGGCAGCTTCAGCAGCAATTCAGTTGCTCATTGATAGAGGAAAGGCGTTAATGGGAGATAGGAGAACTTATCAACTAACTGGCTGTCGCCTTTGATAAAGGGGTCACTAAATAGCATGAAATACACTGCAGTAAAAATATCTTGAAAGTTCCCTCTGAGGCAGTAAAAATCCCACAGGCTTTTGAAACAACATTGCAGCCAACAGGGACCAAAATAAATCCCTTTGGGGCTATCTCAGCTTAACACATTAAAATATCCCAAGACCTTTCTCAGCATACACATTATTCAAAGGTCAAAAAAATTCCCTGTGCAAATACCTAAAATATCTACAGGATGTTTCAGCAAAATGCCACAGTAAATTATTTCTCCTGTACAACGCAGGGTTTCTGTTCCAGAATGAGGGAATGAGGGATGAGTGTAATCTATGACCCTCCGGGTCCGGACCAGCTCTGGGAAGCCCTACCAGGGGCTTAACCGTAACAGCCTTAACCAGGAGAAAAATTGCTCTACAGATTTCTGCACTAATATTTATTCCAGAGATAAGGCTGTGTATGCACTGATAGCACAAATTAACGCAAATCTGTAGGGTTCTTGGAAACTCACATGAGTGAAAAACTGGCCCTCAACACTTGCATCAGAGGGGCCTAGAGAGACACCGCCAAGTTTCAAAACTTCAAAGTGCTGGGGTAGATCTGGCTTCAAGCACAGCTCACGCAAGGGATCGATTGCTGTCACCAGAATGAGGCTCCGCTCAACTCACGTCCATCTTCTGCACCTGTGAGTATTTTCCGTCTACATGTGGTGGCAAGATGAGTCTGCTAGCTCCCGCTCCCAAAGCCTCTCAACTCTGCACTGCTGATCAACTTTGAGTTGTGAATAAGGCAAGGCAAGCTGCTACCTCCTAGAGCCTCTGCTCCCCATCTCTGGAATGGGGTAGATAGTGACTAGAGGCCGTACAGCATGGGGAATGCTTAACCCACAGAAGAGGCTTACTAGATGGTACTGTGGTTGCAACACCCCACTGACAATAAGGAACATACAGATTAGCGATAGGAAATTCTAAGAGAGGTCTCGAGACACAGCTCAGTGGGCGAGGTGCTTGCTGCACATGAGGACCCAAGTCAGATCCCAGCACCCAGGTAAAAAGCCAAGCATGGCTGCACTTGTCTGTAAGCCCAACACTGTTGTGGGTGGAGACAGGACGGTCACTGGGGCTTGTTGGCTGCAAGCCTAGTTCCAGGACCAATGAGAGACTCTGTCTCAAAGGAGTAAGGTGGAGAGCAACAGAGAGGATGCTAATGTCTTCTTCTGGGCTCCATGTGTACACAGGCATGACATAGCACACACATATGCACATAACACACACACACACACACACACACACACACGCACACACACATCTAATGGTAAACATTTTTTAAAGATTCAAAGCTATTAAACCTTCTTAGACTTCACGGCCTCTCCTAGAATAAAGACCGAGGACTAACATTCAGTCTGATAATGAAGAGAGGAGAGATAGAGAGAGGGTTTGGACCCCGAGGTACAGTTTGGAAACTCTTAGTAGGAAGGAAGCCCTCTGCAGGGCCCCTGGGTTGCACCAGGTGGCTAATCTCACACGCTTGAAATTTGAGTTTGAATTTTTTTTCTTTTTTTTTTTTTTTTTTTTTTTTTTAGGGGAACACACAGCTGGTTGCTTGGAACAATTTGATCTCTGTTGGTAGACTGTGTTCCCATTAGCAGGTAATGAATTGCCAAGCATGAAGCCGGGCCACCCAAAAAGAGAGTACAGATTTAAAACTTAATTATTTGCAAGTCGCTCACACACATTTAAATATTAACTATCATAACAATAAAAAAGTTGGCCGTGGAGTTGGTGGGGGGGGGTGCGGCGGCGTGTAATCTCACTTTGTTATGTTTTCATTTTCCGTGATAAGCTTTGCCACCAGGGAAATGGGTCAGTGCCCAACAGATCGAAGGACTCCTCACTGGGAGTAACGTAGTGTAATGCCCACCTCCCAACTACCCCTGCCCCTCAACTTCGGTTCTCCTGAAGAGATAGTTCAACTAATCAGCAGGGGTCCGTGTGAGATCATAGCGCTTTGGAATGCTGGTAACTTAAGCGTACTTAGAGACGGCTCCGTCCATCTGCTTCGGGTGACTGGTGAGGGATCTGAACTCTGGAGAGTGGAGTGATTTGCTCAAAGTCAGATGGCTGGAATCATAGACTCCCCTCCTCCCTGGGTTCCTTCCAGAACAACTGCCAGCATGAAATTCCTTCCCCAGTGATATCGTGTGCTCTCACGGAAACCCCACTGAGTTGGCAGGACTTTGAGAAGATTTGTGGCCTGTGCCCAAACAACTTGAATTAACTCGCTGCCATAGTCTCGGCAAAGAGAAAGGAGGCTAGAAGGCAGAGGGCAAGAAGCAAGGAATTGAGACAGCGAGGTGAAACAAGCCGGGATCTGCTTGCAAGATCGACGTGCTTTTTTTTTTTTTTTCTGTTGTGATTCGGTCGCGTAGGGCTTCTCATGTATCCCAAAGTAATCCCTTCCTCTCTGGTTGCTTGGTGATAGGAGGCGACTAGAGCTCCAGATCCTTTTAGACTATGCTGTCTGATACAACTCTCTGTGCTAATGGAAATGTTTTAAACATCACTGTTAAATACACGAGCCCCCAGCCACATGTAGCTACTGAATGGTTGCATGGTGGCTGAAGGTTTCATTTACTCTTAATTAATTTAAGTTTAAATAGCCATCTGTGCCCAATAGCTACTCTGTTGGATTCCACAGCTCTGAATAAACGAAGCTGCCAAAACATATCAACTTGACCTAAAAGCTTGTTCTAATTTAAGAAATGTGCAATAATGGATGTTGAAATCAGATTTCTCCACAAAATATGGCAGTGCCAAAAATAACTATCGATCAGGGTTCCTCGGCTGTAAGTAGTGAAAAACAAACTCAACTAATGTAACAAAAGAGGTGTTCTAGAACATTAGGGCCCCCAGAACATCTCTGGGAAGTCTGGCTAGCTGGGTTTAGAGGCTACACTACCAGAGATGTTAGCATCGCCTTGCAGAGCTGGCCTACGGGCCAGCAGCCCACAGCTTGCTCTGCTGACCCCGCATATGCTCGACTCTGGGTGACTCCCCAAGAACCCTTCTCATTGCTACTCTTGGGAACTATGGAACCTGTTGTTACTCTGCCAGACTGGGTCTTGTGCCTGTTGCTTTAAGTCACCAGCTTATGACTCCAAGCCCAGAGCAAGGACGCCTGGTAGACTAAGCCCAGCCTAAGTATCTTTCTGTGCCGTAGGTAAAGGGAGGCTGGAATGAGGAAGCTGGCCTCTACTGTGGAAGGCAGACTCCTGAGCTGAGAAGTTTCTGCAAACAAACCAAACATTTATGGTACTTTCTTTCTAGGAACAAGGTCAGTGTGCAAAGATACAGGGAAGGTCTCTTGAGCGATGGTTAGAGCTACAGAACAGAAAGCATGAGACTCGAGGAGTAAGCAGATTGTGTGTGTGTGTGTGTGTGTGTGTGTGTGTGTTTATCTGTATATATGCATGTATATGCATTCGTGTTCATGTGTTTTTATGTATTTGTATATGTGTGCTTGAGTATACATGTATTTTGTACTTTTATTGTGAGGTTGTGCTTGTTTTGTGTATGCATGTGTATTTGTGTATTTATATGTGTTTACATATGTATGCTTGTGTGTGTGATTATGTATGTGTGTTTGGGTATTTGTGTGTCTGTGTGTGGGATGTGCATGCATGTTGTGTGTATATGTGTGTCTGTGCTTTTTCTGTGCATTTGTGTATATACGTGTATGTGTGTGCATGTGTGTATGTGTGTGGTCTTGTTAGGATCCCTGTGAAATATGATTCCAGGAACTCTAGCATTTTAATATGTTCTTTAATGCACCTTGTATACTCTTTCCTTCCTTTCTTTCTTTTTCTTTCTTTCTTTCTTTCTTTCTTTCTTTCTTTCTTTCTTTCTTTCTTTCTTTCTTTCTTCTTCCTTCTTCTTTTTCTTCTTCCTCTCCCTCTCCCTCTCTCCCCCCTCTCTCTTTCTCTCTCTGTTGTTGTTCTGGTGTTTTAATTTTAGACAAGTGTTCCTATGTGGCTTATCCTCTCTGGCCTTGATCTAGAGTCTCCTGCCTCAGCCTCCCAGTACTGGATTGACCTCTTCCTTTAACTGGGCATAGTTCTATGCCATATATAGTACTTTACTGTACTACTGTAGAATGCCATTTTTTTGAGCATCACAGCTGTTAATATCTTAATTGGAATGATGGCTAGTCTATTGACATTCCTCATAGGAGGCTGTGGGGAGGGTTATTAGCGCCTCACTTAGGATTCCAGCCACTCCTTCCTACCCCTCCCTCGAAGCTGTATAAAATTCTGTACTAGCTGCATGTGATCCCAGGGTCCTGAAGGTAATAGGATGTGGAAAGTTAACTAGAGGCTGGGGACAGTTCTGTCTATGCAGCTCTGGGGAATTACTCGTATGGGTGTGAGGCTTTCCAGTGGTGTGGCAGCTTTGGGGTGACCCACCTTTTTGTAAGTAACCCCTTTAAGTTAGCTCAGTAAATTCATTGGTTCAGCAAGCTGGGCTTGGGTGGACTCGTACTTTGGTTTGTTGACAGTGCCCCATCTGGATGTTTGTGACTCCCCAGGGAAAGCTGACACAGCATTTGCACATTGCGCCTTATTTGATTGAACCAATCATCACAGCTGGTTGATTGGATTGCTTGTACTTTTCCTTACACATTTTGCTCCAGGAAACATCCCTGTGCATAGATCTCCCCCACACTCACCCTGTCGTTCTCTTAGTCAAAATCCCTAAGGAGGACAGCAGCTGTGCAAACATGAAGCCTGGAGCGCTGATCCCCAGAATCACATAGAAGCCAGCTTACAGTTACAGGCTGCATGACTGTAACTCCAGTATAGGAGACCAAGACAGGAATCCCCGAGGCAAGCAGGCTAGCCAGACTAGCTAGCCAGGCTCAGCAAGAGACCCTGCCTTGGTACATAACGTAATGTTGGATAACTACCATCAACCTCATGTCCCCACATGCACGCATGTACAGCAGCATACATGTGTGTGCCTACACATATGGACACATGCACATATCACCCACATGTGCATATGCAAAAAAATCCTAGAATGGTATTCACGGCTAAGCATAGCTAACATTTTAATTTACATTTGCAAACTATCCTCAAAGGTCGCAGCAACAATAATTTATTTTTCTACATGCAACTGGGGCAGGATGAAGTCAACTTAGGTATCTTGATTTGGACACTAATATCTAAAAATTTAAAGGGCCAGCAAAAGATTCAGTAATCAGCCAGGCCTGGTCACACGGTCTGTAATCATGGGGCTGAAGGAGGAGGATTATGTATGTAAGGCCTGCTTGGGCTATAGTGTGAGTTTCAGGGCAGTGTAGACAGCTAGTGAGATCCTGTCTCACGATAAAACGACAAGGTTGGTGGGACCGAGGACGGAGCTCGGAGGCAGAGCCCTGTCCTACCTCGTTTGCTTCTCAATTGCTGCGGTAGAACACTGACCCAAACAAACTCTGGAGAAGAAAGGGTTTGTTCGGCTTACACATCCCTGGTCGCAGCGCACCTTTGGGGGAAGTCGGGGCAGGGACCTGGAGGGACTGAGACAGAGGACAAGGAAGGGCACTGCTCACTTCCTTGCTCTGCAAGCTTAGGTTCAGCTTGCTTTCTTATACCATTCAGTACTAGTTGCCTAGGGACGGCGCCACTCACAGTGGGCCCTCCTACATCAACTATTAATCAAGAAACCGTGTTCTGCCCACAGGACAATCTGATGGAGGCAGTTGATGGTCCCCCACCCCCACCACAGGTGACCCCAATTTGTGTCAGTTTGACCAAAACTACCCAACACAAGCCTCCACCTTGTATATGCAAAGCCCTGGTTTCAATCTAAGCACTACGAGGAAATAAAATATAATAAAAAGAAGGAAAGAAGGAAGGAAGGAAGGAAGGAAGGAAGGAAGGAAGGAAGGAAGGAAGGAAGGAATTCAGTAACCATACAGGCAAAACACCTATGCACATAAAATTAAAAAACAAGATCTCAAAAGTGTTTTTTTAATTAATTTTTGGAGGGTGGGAGGGGAGAAGACAGGGTCTGTGTAACCTAGGCTGGCTTCATACTCAGTCTGTACCCAAGGATGATCCCCAACTGCAGCTCATTCTGTCCTCGCCTCCCAAGAGATCTGATCACAAGCACGTGCCGCCATGCCCCACGCCCGGGTATGGATCTCCATCCGAGTGCGTTTTGGAATCACTGGTAGGGATCTTGCGGGAATTAAATGAGTTATACAAAAGGCTTAATGCAATGCCAGGCACACGGTAAGGACTAGGTAACGTCAGCCATCGCCGGGCTGCACACATCAGGCAAGGGCCTGGCGTGGCGTGCTTTACTCTGTTCCGTTTTCCATTCCCCCTGAGGCGCCATGCTGCTTTAATTGCTGTAGACTTAGATATTGTCTTTTGATCTGGTGAAACAAAACCACCCGGCTCCCTTTCCTTGGTTTTGTTTTTTTTGTTTTTTTTTATATTTTTCTTGGCTCTCCTCTCCCATTTCTACACACAAGTGAACTTTAAAGCTTTATTTGACAAGTACCACAACATTTCACTGGGATTTTAATTGAAGCTGTATTAGTTTTTGTAATGCTATTTTAGAAAAGCATGGCGTCTTTACAATATGAGTTTCCCATCCAAGAACACAGAGTTGCTCTTTGTTCTATTTAAGTCTTCTTTTTATCTCTTACCAAGTGTTTATATTATGCTTATGTATATGTATTAAGGTTCAAATTGTATGATCTTATTTTACTTGGCATTTCTAATATTTATTAATATTTTTATTACTAGGATTACAGATATTTATAAGCAGACGATATTAATATGTTCTATTTCAGTCTTCATATTGAACCCCCTTTACTACCTTTATTTTTCTTGAAGTTAATGGTGTATTTATTCAAAATATCTGACCCATCCACCAAAAGCCTCTCAGCCCTCAAGGCAAAATCCAAACTCTGGGACCATCAGCATACATGTATTAAAGTATCTACAACATTTTAAAATTTAATTCAGTTGTGTGTGTCTGTGTGTGTGTGTGTGTGCACGCGCGCGTGAACATGTGCACTGGCTTATGTGCAAGTGTGTGTATGCGCACATGGAAGCCAGAGATCAAGGCTGGCTCTTCCCTAGTTTTCTTCCACCTTACTTTTGGAGGCAGAGATTTTCACTGCACCGGGAACTCATCTACTCTAGCACTGGGGTCACAGATGTGCACCTCTGGGTCCAGCTTTTATGTGGGTTCTAGGGACCAAGCTCAAGAGCTCACACTTGAACGGCAAGCACTTTGCAGACTGAGCTATCTTCCCAGTCCTCCGACACGTTCTCCTATAAGCAAATACATATCTGGTATCTCCTCTATGCCAGACACTGTAGAACTGCAGAGACATGTGAATAAACAGAGCAAGCCTGGTTGGTTAACAGTCTCCTTCCGGGGGGGGGGGTCGTTGCGCTGGTTTGGACCCTGTCTATGGATTCATCCATCATCCCTGCTCTGACAGACACTGTTGAACTACGGCTCTGCTCAAGTGCACATAGCTCTTCTCAGCCGTCCTGAGGGGATGCCTTTTCTCCCTTGCTGCTGTTCCACTGGTCCTTCAAGGAAGCTCCTTCTGTACCCTCACAGCTCACGCCAAGGACAGCATCCTCTCGCCGTTCTCTCTGATCACCCATTCAAGCTGGAGGTCTCTCCCCTGGCACATCCCGCTGGTCCCAGAGATGGCTTAGACTGCACTGATTCGTTGATTGGCCCATGAGTTTCCTTTGCTCACTTGAGGTATGGAGGCAAGGTGGTATTGAATAAATACACGTTGAAGGATTGCATACATTGAGCTGATGGACAGGCAAAGCAGGATAGTATGTGTGGAGCTAAATAGCTATCGGGCTGTGGTATGGGCTATCACTAAGTTTTACGGATCCCGTGGGAAGAGACTGTCATGCCTAAGTGAGCAGGCCTGCTTGCCTGGAGAAGATGGGCCTTCAAGCAGACACTGAAGAAATTAGTTTCTGTCAGTTCTTTCTATCTAACTTTCTCTTTATCTCTACAAAATCAAAGGTACAACTCCTACTCTTTTGAGGTTTTGTCTGTTTGTTGTTGTTTATCTGAGTGGGTTTTTTGTCTGCATATTTGTACACTGTGTGCTTGCGGTGTCCGTGGAGATGAGACAAGGGTGTCAGGTTCTCTGGAGTTGTGGACAGTTGCTAGCCACTATGTGGGTACTGGGAATTTAACCTGTGTTCTCTGGAAGAATACCCAGTTCTTGTAACCACCGAGTCATCTCTTCAGCCCCCTCTACTCACTCTTAAAAAAAAAAAAAGAGGACTTCTATAGATATGTCTGGTCTGAGGTCACCGAGTTGGCCACATTTGCAGGAGTAAAAGCCTAGGAGGAGAGTAGTCCTAACCTGTTCAGCCTGCTGTAACAAATGTACCAAAGACTGTGTGGCTGAAATGACAATGGTTTACTCTTTGGAAACCCAAGACCCAAGATGCCAGCATGTCTGGTGTCTGGTGTGGCGAGGACTCTTTGGTCCTTGTGTCCCCACGTGGGGAGTAAGGATAAAGGAGGGAAGGCAGGATGAGTAAGGGCACTAATTCCATTCCTGAGAGCTCCACCCTTTTGACCTCATCACCTCCCCAATTCTCTACCTCGCAACACCACTACATTAAAAGTAAAAATTTCAGTGAAGATGACTTTGAGGACATTGGATTCCTTATATGGAGAAAGCTCAGTTCCTGTCCTTGCCTGTATGCCCTTTTCATGAGGGCTGGAAGAGCCTGGATTGGCTGCTTTCAGGTTTTTAAGAGGAAGGAAAGTAAAGCAGGCCACCCACATCCTTATGTGCTCCGAGGTGGTCTATTTCTCTTAAGCACTGGGACTTGGGCTCAAACCGCCATTCCATCTTACTCCAGAGAAGCATCACCAAGTGAGCATGTTCTTAGCCTCAGAATCCACTGCCTGAGGATTCCAAACCCTGGGCCTTCTTCTTATTAGCGCTGTATGTTCAACTGCTTGGTCTCCAGTTGGCAGAACTCTTTGGAAAAGGATTAGGTGGCGTGGCCTTGTGTGAGGAGGTGTGTCACTGGGGCAGGCCCTAAGGTTCCAAAACGTTTGTGTGATTTTAAATCTCATTCTCTGCCTTATGCTTGAGAATCGGGATGTGAGATCTCAGCTACTGCTCCAGGACCACGTCCATATGCCTGCTTCCATGCTCCTGGCCATAATGGTTAAGGACTTTAACCCTCTCAAACCATGAGCCCCAAATTAATACTTTCTTATATAAGTTGCCTCGGTCATGGTGTTTGCCATGGAAATAGAAAAACAACTAAGACGTTGATATTATGGCTTCACACCCTAGCTTCCCTTAGTAGTTTCCTGACCTTGGGCAGATGGCTTGGTCTCTATGAGTCTCAGGATTTGTATCTTTAAAATAAAATAGAGCTTCAGAGATTAACTGCTCCACTGGGTTTCTTGTGAAGATTTATTGAGTTCATGAGTGGTGGGTGGCACAGAATACTTCAGTATTTGCAAGATATTAGCATCACCCCCAAATCAGCTGGTGTCTGATAATGCTTATGGTGGACCAAGTCAATGTGTAGAGTTTTGTTCTATTAGGGGTAAAGTCCAATGAGGCGATCCTAAGATCTCCGTACTGAGAAAATCCTGAGATCCAGACCTTATAAAATTAATGTTACCGCAAAGCAAATGAGAAATGTCTCCATAAGTCACACAATATGACCTGAACTAAGGAGAGTCACTTATGGGTCAAAAAGCACCAAATTATTAGTACACCTTCAGGTCTTCAGGCCTGCTGAACAGCATTCCACCTGCAGGCTGCAGAGATCTCGTGAGGAGTGAGATAGTGAGTCTTTTGTGGGCACCATGAAGCCTCTCCCAAGTGCAGGGAAAGTCACGCCTTACTTGCATGTCAAGAGGGAAAGACAAAAGATGGCACTCTTCAGGTGCCATCTTGTGCTGGCATCTGTTCCCAGAATAGGAAATCTCTCCTCTGGGAAGGCAGAGATACAGTGGGCAGGTGTCTGGATTCAAGGACCAGTCCTCACAGCATCAATTTGCTTCTCTACATCATCTGTCTCCATGGCAGCAGGTCCTGTCAGGAGTAGGATGGGAAGGATGTTGCCCTGGTGAACATGACACAGCCTGAGAGATTCAAAGGATGTGGAAAGACTGAATCAAGAGAAGAGTATGTGGCTGGAGGCAGCTGCTTCTCACTGAGATCCCCGAGGCAGAATGGGACAAGGGACTGGAAATTTGACTGTGGAGGGATTGGATGGAGTGCTACACAAAATAGGAAGCTGTTTGGCAGAAAGACCTATCCGGCAAGACCAGAAGGCTTCGACAAAGGAAGACCTAGTGTTTATAGAGAGAGTGGCGTAAAATGTCTTCAAAGATCAGATTGGGAAGGGTCAGGTGGAAGATTTTAATATTTAATTTTAAGGTCTTTATGTATTTCTTAATGTTAACTCACATGCCTCAAAAAGCAAGAGAGCCCACAGCCTATTATAATTGGTCCACTGGGTCCACTCCGACTCCTAGTCCTCAGTCACTCAGCCCCAACTCCAGAAGCAACTGGTGTTTCATATATACACTTCTAGGGATATAATATGCATATACAAGAAAATATTTGTATGTGCATATGTGCGTGTATATACTTTTCCACAATGTTAGCTTTCATATCTTACAATATAGGTTAGAGATCATTATTATCATCAATATGTAGAGCTTGTTTTATTATAGCTGCATAGTAATCCACCATATGAATACATACCACCATACAAATACATATCAGTTACTAATTAGAAAAAAAGAATAGAGAATAGAAACTTTAAGTTATTTCTTGTATTTTGCTACTATATAAAATGCCACAAAGAATAATTTTGCAAATAGGTCATTGTGCACATGTGTGACCAAATTTTTAAAATAGAGTCCTTAGTAGGTCAAAGGGGAGACTAGTGAATTTAGATTCCAATCTGTTCTAGAGATGCACTGAAAAGTACCTGGCTAAAGAGATACACCACATGGCATGTTGAGAAAAACATACGCTATTCATAACCCATTAGACATGGCATATAATAAGAGGAAAAAATGTAAGGTTACTCTGAGTTTGTTAATAAAAATTGAACAGTAGCAGGCATAAGTATTTTTCTTCTACTTTGCCATTTCCATTACTATGCAGGCCTTCACCATGGTCTCCACCAGACTAGTAAGAGACAGGCAGGTATGACTTTAAAGAACCAGAGAAATTGCTGGTTAATTTTTGTCACCTTCATACAGACTAGAATGGCCTATGAAAAATTCCAGTTGAGGAATTGTCTCCTTCAGATTGACCTGAGGACATGACTGTGAGGCATTTTTTTCAAATGCTAATTGATACAGGAGGGCCCAGGCCACTGTGGGTGGTGCTGTCCCCATGAAGGTGGGCTGGGTGCTGTGGAAGTTTACTTTTAGTTATATTTAAAATAATTATTTTATGCACTGTTGGGTGAGGGCTGCCTAGGTCTTAGCGTTTTGTATTGTCTGCAGGTGTTGGATTTCTGTGGGGGATGTTTGATTGCTAATGATCTGCATGTGCTATCAGTAGAACACCAGAGGACTTCTGAAAATAAATCACCTGAGATCAGATGCTCAGGGTTCCACTGTGAGTATGGCACTGGTCATGACGGTGGATCCCTCTGCTGAGGTCTGGCAGGGTTTGCAGTTATGAAATATGCCTCCTCGTCTCTCTTGGTGAGACCACACAGCAGCCTAACTACTACACCTGGTCATTATAGAAAAAGAAGCTGAGCAAGCCTGAGAAAGCAAGCCAGTAAACAGCATTTCTCTGTGGTCTCTGCTCGGTTCCTGCCTTCAGGTTCCTGACTTGTCTTCTCTCAGGGATGGACTGTGACTTGTAAGCTGAATAAGCTGTTTCCTGCCCCAGCATTGCTTTTGGTCAGTTTTTTTTTTCCTATCATCACAGCAACAGAAGCCAAACCAGGACAGAGATTAAGAGACATCATGGGATAGATATTGACAACTAGTTTTAAAGGTGGGGTTAACTAAATCCCCAAATGAATACAATCTCTGGTCTTCTAATTGCCTAAGAAAACTGGGACGTAAATATTAATATGGGGAAAACAAAAAAGTAAAAAGATCCACCTTCATTTTCTTTGGAGCTAGAAGTCTAAAGCTAGAATACCCGAGTGATGAGTAAAAATGAGAGATAAATAATAAAATAAAACCAATCCCTGCAGGCTTCGTCCTCAAAACCTGCCATGTCAATCAATGACCTCAGCTGTTCCACCCCACCCCCACCCCCTTCCAGCAGTGACCATGGGAAGGAGATGAAGGACCTACAGAGGCTTCTACAGAGTGAGCCCCGCCTTCGAATGCCAGGCTCCTGAGTAATGCCGGGCAAATGCCAGCTTGGCTCAGCATGGAGACTAGCTGGGAATTTCTTTAAGGGGAGTAGGCATTGGCTGGAGTCCTGCAGTCAACCATCCAGTTAACTTTCTTAACTGAATAAGAGAGTGCTACAATGGAGCCAAAGTCATGTGTTGCAGGTGACCATGTTGCAGAATTCGAGGGGACCCTTGGCCTGAAAACTACAGACCCATCTACATGCTGCATGGCCTCTTGGGGGAGCAGTTTCTAAAGTATTTGGTGGTGGTGTGTGTGTGTAGAAGAAACCTGTTTTTCTCGTTGCCGTATCACTGGTGTTGGAATGATGCCAAGAACATAGAAGGCATTTGATGAGTATTGAATGGGCGAAAAGAATGAGTGTCTTGACCATGAATGAGCGACTGAACCCTGTGTCCGTATTTACAGATGCGGTTGTATAACACTGATCTCAGCAATGTGTCTTATTTTTCAAGATTTGTTCATTTATTATTTCATGTGTACGTGCCTGAGTGTATGTATGTACACCACATGCATGCAGATGCTCATGGAAGCCAGAAGAGAGTTTCAGGGCCCCTGGAGCTAGAGTTACAGGCAGTTATACTGCTCGATATGTTGGGAACTGAGCTTGGATCCTCTGCAAGAGCAGCAAGTGCTCTTAACCACTGAGCCATCTCTCCAGCCTCTGTCTTATGAGTTTTGCAGGTGGGATCCTTTTAACCACTGTTAAATAGTGCCAAATGAGCTCTATAGATTTTGCTAGGTGTATCTCTCTGGCGAATCCCTTAAATATTAGCATTTTCTCGAGCTGTATCTTTGTCACTGCCTCCCTCTCCCCCTCCTCCTCTCCCTTGTCGTTATTATCCTGGTGTCCCTTTCTCTGTCTTTCTCTCTCTACCCCCGCCCCATCCTCTATCTATTCCCCAGTTCAATCCACGGCTTCGCTTGTTATCTATAAGCTGCTCCCAAACTCCATTTCAGAATTGGCCAGGACTTTCAGACCCAGGAATCCATTTATCATCTCTATTTGTACCTTCAGATGTTTTAATGGTGACTCATAACCAAGGTATCATGAACTGATTTTAATCTCCCATCCTTTCCAAAACTATTCGTTCTCATTAATTCTGATTTGTTTGTTTTTTTAAATAAGCACTAAATAATAAGATATGAAGGAGTGCTGTCCTCAACAGCCATCCGCGGAGTTTATCATGTAAAACATCACTCTTCGTTCTAGACTGTATGTTTTCCAGTCCAGGCTTCTCGGCTACGGTGTTGGTCTACACCGTAAGTGGATTATGGGTCAGTTCCCGAAAATTCACTTCACTCATCCTCTAAGACACCTGGGAAGAGTCTGGGGGGAATCCAAGCTTTGGGGCCGGACACTTTATGGCCAGGCATCCTCAACTGTTTGCTGGCATCTTTCGTCATCCAGAAGCATCGATCTTGTCTTCAGTCACCAAGCCTGCTCTCATCCTCACTGACACAGAGCAACAGCATGGCAGTCAACATCCATACGGTGACTCTCATCCATGACAGAGCTCGCTACCTAGAGGGAGTCTTCAAATGACAGCAGTTGAACTCCTTGGTCTTTGGAGAACTGCATTGCAGAGTCAGACGCCAGGAAAATCTTCAGTCACCTCTCTGTTTGTAACTGTCATTTAAAGTGAAGACGTCGGGGCCAGAGGTCAAGTCATCTGCCTTAGATGACAACTGGCCCAGGACTCGCTAGCTTCTGGTGTCAGTTCTTCCTGGCATCTCCAGGGCAACCTCAGAGGGCACACTTTCATTGAGCGCAAACACAGAGCGACTGTTAGTGTCAGCACTGAGATGGACCAGCTTTCCTTCTCACTGACTCGCACAACTTTGCTGTCTTGGCTTCCGGATGCCTCATTTCCACGCTGAACTAGTGGCAACATGAGCAACTTTCAAAAGAGGGATTCTCTGTACATGAGATGATTAAATGCCAGAGTTTGGGCTTGGATTTTGAACACATTTTTATTTTACCTGTGACTGTATTTCTTCTTCTCATTAGAATAATGCGGGGTTTTTGTGTGTGTGTGTGTGTGTGTGTGTGTGTGTGTGTGTGTGTGTTTGTTTGGTTTTAGTTTTTTTTTTCTTCAGTTTCAGCTCGAGGCACATGAAAACCATTTTTAAATAGTTTCTTTTACAGGTGAGAATGTAAACAGAGATGTGGTGAACGCTGAAATCCAGTAAGGGAAAGGAAAACAGTGTTGAACCACAGATCAACACCAAGGCCAAGGGGAAGGTCAGACTCCCCGAGCTGGGAAAACACCTCCATCTGCCGAGGATTTTTAACTTGTGAAGACTCTGGCAGAAGTTTATTGAAAAGTTAGACCGAGGCCTGTGGAGATGGTTTAGTGGTTCAAGGGCTTGCTGAACAAGCGTGAGGACTGGAGTTCGGACTCGACAGGAGCCCACGTAAACGTTAGGCGGTGTGACAGCTAGGCCTACAGTTCCAGCAAAGGAAGGCTGACTTAGGGGCTCCCCAGAGCAAGCTGGCTGGGAAGACTAGCCACACCGGCAAGCTCTGGTTCGATAGAGAGATCAAGCCTCACTGAATACGTTGAGTGGTGGAGGATAATTCCTGATATCACCCTTAGACCGCCACGTGCATGAGCGTGCAAACATATGTGTACACACACACACACACACACACACACACACACACACACGTAAAAAATATAAAGGGGTAGGAGGAGAAAAGTTAGACCGAGAAGTGTTTCCACAACCATAGCTGAACTTTCCTCGTTTTAGTATAAATTCACTTTGAAGCAAGGGACTGGGATGAGAAATACCTTGGGAGTTCACTGCATTACACACATCCTTATGGGAAAAATTCACTTAGAAACTGAAAAGTAAAGTTACTTTAGAGCTAACAAACACTGACCTTCAGTGGAAGCACCTAAGCCAGAGGAGCTAAAGCAAAAATCAAAGCATGAATAAAAATCATGACCCACAATGGGTTTATGCAGCACTGGGGCTTGAACCCGGGGCTTTGTGCACACTTATGTGGTCTCCTTCTCTGTGTCCACATCTCTCCTTTTATCTCCTGCACCTTCATATCCTCCAAGCCTCCTTCTTTGTTATCGGCGGTGCTGGCGGCACCCGGACCTCCTTCTATGCCTCGACACAAGGCGAACCACATTAAACGCAGCCGACAGAGACTTCAGATTTCACGGAAGCAGGTGCTTTTCTGGGGATGGTGTGCATTGATCAATCTGGAAGCTCACTCAGACCTGGCCTTTTTAGAACAGGTTCCTGCTGGGCTCATGAGTCCAGGCAGAGATCACAGGCCACCCACAGACGCCTACGGCCACTGTTTTCTCATTGTCTCTGCTTTCCAAAGGAAGATGACCCTGTGTGTCATCTAGCGCTGTCTTTACAGAGTGACTCACAAGCCCTTTAGACCTGTGCTTTCCTGTTTCAGTCAGACCTGTTTCTGCTGCCTTTTCCTGTGGCGTCTGGTGCATGGGCTGCTCTCTACCCCGCACTCCTTCCTGGCACCAATGAAGGCAATTTGGGGGGCTGCTACCCTGGAAGCTGGGCCACTCATGAGTTGGTACATTTTTTTGACCTCATGAATGGCTACCCCTCTGGATCTACAGACAAGGAGGACAGCTCAGCTCTACCACTGAGCTGCATTCTTACCTAAAAAGCTACCCTGCCAGAGTCCTCTGTGTTGAGAAGCCTAAGAGTCCAATAGCCTCAGTTATGGTCTCTACTGACTCCCTTCTCTAGCTCTCTGCCGTTTTCACAGTACCAACCAGGGCATACTGGGATAAGAGTCATGACTCTAATCCAGGGTCTTACTGACCTCTCTTCAGAAAGCAAGCCGTTCTGTCACACTGGATCTCACTGGATCTTCTTTTCTTTTTTTAGACAGGGTCTTATGTATCCCAGGCTACCCTTTAATTCACTCTGCAGCTGGAGATGACCTTAAGCTTCGGATCCCATCTCTACTCCCCAAATGCATATATATAAACCACACTCTGTTTATGGAGTGCTGGGGATCAAACCCACGACTTTGTGAATGCTAGGCAAGGACTCTTCCAACTGAGCTACCTCTCAAGCCCCACTCATTGGATTTTAATGCCATCCAAACCAAGGCCAACTTTGCCATCTAATTTTAAACACTGGATAGTAGGCGACCAGACATCTCAGAGGGAGCCAGGCCTTCAGCGAAGCCAGTTCCTCTAGCCCAGTTCCCCACGCCCTCATCTTCTTTCCTTTGCCCTATCACGTCGCTAGGATGCCGGCACACCCGATGGCCAGCCTGCTCCGTGGACCTGCTGACTCTCCCGATGTGTATCCCGGGCTGTCTATGCTGTCTTCCACCTCTCACAAGACCATGGCTCTGCCCACCTTCCCGTGGTCATGTCTGTTTACAAACGGAGAAGAGTTTTCAGTTGGCAACATACACTACTTTGACCTTCTTGTGACTTCACTAAACACGCAGTAGTCCCCACTTTCCATGATAAAAACCATCACACAAAACTGGTTTTCCCCTGGTGAGGCAGGTCCTTTCTGGTTCTTAACAGCTGATATTTGTCAGATTTAGTAAGTTAGACTTAGTAAGTCCACTAGCACTTGAATTTCAGGAAATGGTACCTTTTTTTTTTTTTTTTAATCTGTAATTCAGTTGTATCTAGGCATCCCGTATTTTATCTGCCAGACTGGCTCTAGCCAAATGAGACTGGAGTCCAAACGTATGATTGCCAACCTAGCCTCCTTGGTACTGGACAAAGAATTTATCTGTGGGCATGGCGGCACTTGGGAGGTGAACGTAGGTAGATCAGGAGTTTGGGGCTAGCATTATCTACATTTGAAGCCATCCTGGGCTATATGAGACCTTGTCTCAACAAACAAACAAACAAATAAAAGGAGAACTCATCTGTCCATAGGTTTTGAGTGGATAACAGATTCACACACAGCCGTTGCTCAATACTATTACAGGCTTAGGAAGACAACTTAAGCCTTTTCTTGGGAGTGACATGATTTAAAGAATAGGGGATTCTTCCAAGGCAAGTGATCACAAGCAAAAGAAACCTTTACTTTCCACATTTTTACTTAATTATTATTTCTAGAACTATTTCTATTTCTATACTCTACAAGGGGTAAAAAATTACGGAGATGCTTAAAGCCCATATTCGGGATCCACTGCTCTAATGAGTGTTATCATTGTACCAAAGTAAAACAGTGAAGTCATTCTTTTAAAAAAAACAAAACAAAAACAAAAAAACATTTTTCTTGAGATTGGAGAGATGACTCAGCGGTGAAGAGCATTTGCTGCTCTTCTAGAGGACGCAAGCTTGGTTCCCAGCACCCACATTCAGCAGCTCACAATCACCTGCATCCCCAGCTTCAGGGGATTTGATTGAGACCTTTTCCTATGCTCTGTAGGCACCCGCACACAGGTGGCGCACAATTCATGCAGACACACAGATACTCATGAACAAAATTAAATAAATAAAGCTGGTTTTTAAAAACTGATTGAGAGTATCCTATATAATAGTATATTTCGGTGCTCTTCATCCCCACCCCCTTTCTGGGCTCCCTCCCTCTGCTACTGGAGCCCTTCTTCTCAACAAGCCCCTAAACACACACACACATACACACACACACACACACACACACACACATACACACACTTTCATGTCTTTTTGTGTAACCCACTAAGTCTGGGTTTTCTTGCCTGAGCAGGAGCAACCTACAGATGGCTTTACCACCGAAGACAACAATGCCAAGAATAACTCAACAGTCCCTCAAGGAAGGGCGGGTCTCACAGAGCCCTCCCTGCCCGTGATGAACTCTCTGGGGATGCTTCCAACCTTTAGAACAGAGTGAGAGATAAGAGCTCTAAATCAGAGAGTGAGACGAGCTGGCCACCAAAAGCGTATGCTTTGGTCCGTGGATCAGAACCCAGAGCTACTCAGAAGAGGAACGGGAGGGCATGTCATCGCTCTCATCCTATGGCTTCCCCTCTCATCAGGCAGAAGGAGTGCTTGAGCCTCCCATGCCCTCCTGGTTGCCTTTGCTTCTCTCCTGACTGCTGTGTCTGAACTGTCTGAACTGGTCTAACCACTTGGTCTCTTACCAAACCCATGCAGGGCCTGGGCTTTTGCTCTTTTCACATCCCTAAAAACAGCTGTACCTGTATCAGGTCCCAGAGTGCAGGCTTGAGGAAAACGGTGGGGACCACAGCCACTTCCTTCAAGCCTCTTAGAAACTCTGAATTTTAGCCCCAAATATTTTTTTTTTTCCTCAACTGATTTGAAATCTGAGACGGGGTGTAGTGGTACACACCTTTCATCCCAGCACTTGACAGGGAGAGGCACATGGATTCTTGTGAGTCTGAGGCCAGCCTGGTCTACATAGAGTTCCAGGCCAGCTAAGACTACATAGGTGAAATCATACAAAAAAAAAAAAACTTGTGGGTTTAGAATTATCCCCCCTACTGAAGCTAAAATTCTAGGGCAACCTCTTAGGTGGTGTGAAGGAGAGTAGAACTGGCAGAACCATGCTGAGTGTCAAGTATAGCAGGAGGGAGTTCTCGATCTGGGAGTGGCATTAGGAAAGGTTTTCTGAAGGAGACAGTTTTAGAGTCAAACTGTAAAAGACTGGCTGGAGATGAGCTTGAGAATGAACATGTCTGAAAACCAAACAGACCACACACAAAAGCTTGGTGCATGCCTCAGCCAGCCCCTAGTCCCATTCAGCTTCTGTAGCATGATATCAAAGTCGTGCCTAGCCAGGCAGTGGTGGCGCACGCCTTTAATCCCAGCGCTCAGGAGGCAGAGGCAGGTGGATCTCTGTGAGTTTGAGGTCAGCTTGGTCCACAGAGGGGGTTCTGGGACAGTCATTACAATAGAGAAACTTTGTCTCAAAACCACCTCCACCCCCCTGAGGGGGGAGGGGAGCTGTGCCTGGGCAGGGAGATGTAGATGAGCCCAGGTGAATAATTCAATCTTGATTCACTAGTGCCTCTTTGGGGCCACTAACTGGATTTTGGCTCTATGGATCTGGGCCTTTCTTGCAGACTTCCAGATTTTTTTAATTCCTAGAATTCATATTTGGAAAGAAGCCTACATCACAGGATGCATGTAAACATTACAACTAATACAAATAAAATATCTGGGTACAGCCCAAGTTTAGAGTATTTAACAATAGATGGCTAATAGCATTTATCATCATCATCATCATCATCACCGTTCTTGAAAAATGGTCACCTGGTGAAAATGAATCGGAATATGATGGAAAAAAGTTGACTAAGTGTCCAGCCGACCTAGGATGATAGACTTGTCCAGCTGACCATGGATACTGAGAGTGCTCTCCTTCTCCATGAAGCAGATGCCAAGACAGAAATTAATGTACAGAAGGATTATTGGGATCTACTGGGCAACAAGATCTGGGAAGATGTGGCAGGGGAGCTGAGAGTTGGTGCAGCACAGGGTGGCCACTCTGTTCTTGCATAAGCTCAGTACTTGGTGACCTTTAAAACTAAGAGGTGAGATCCTTGTCCCCCCTCATTCCCCAGTCATCAGGTATGGGCTAGCTCTACACATGACTGTGTTCAGTACAGGTGACCCCTACAGAAGCATTCACCTGAGAGTTGCCAGACACCAACACCCCATTTTCTATCGTTATAACTGAATACCATAGACTAGCTTATTAAGAAAATGAGTTTATTTTAGCTCATGGTTATAAAGGCTGTGAAGGAAATGTTTGCCACTATAACATATCAGAGCACATCAATGGTGAGACAGAGCATGCCAGCTAGCTTGAGTCTTCTTCTTTTTGTGGATCCATCGATGAAATTGGGACCTCAACCTCAAGTCCATATGGAGTCCTAATGATCTTCCAAAGGTTCAGGCTCCACATACCATTAACATATGAATTTGAGGAGTTAAGTTTTTCTAACACATGAATTTCAGGGACAACAATCTATAGCAGTGAGTGACTAGGAGCCTGGGTCTGGCACACCATAGGCCTACTGCTAGTGCTCAGTAAGAGGTCACAATAATCCTTGTTAACATCCTTTGTAGGATCAGCTTATGGCTGATCTCCATCTGAGTCCTTGAATTGAGTTGAGCACATGGGCTACTTGGGCCTTTGATCTTTCCACCCCTACTCGGTGATTGAAAACAGGTTTGTGATTTCTCAGGCAAAGAAGTAATGGAATGAAATTGGTTTTAGAATATAACTCTAAAAAATACTGATAAATGATACTAGAATGGAAAAAAAATGTTAAGATAATCAGACCACCCAAGAGGCTGTTAGAGAAGTCCAGTCGTGGAGGGCTGAGGGCAAGTGTCTATATAAATTTCTTTGGAATCATAAATTAAAGGTGATGGAGGGCTGGGATGCTTGCTTAGCATGGTCCAGGACCTAGGTTCAATTCCCCCAAACTGGCAAAAAATAAAAGAGGATTGATATTCCACAGAGAGCCAAAGAAGGAAGAATAGCAAGATTTAAGATTGAGCTGCAAGTGTAATCTAAGAGAAGAAGAAACTGTATTATTTAACATTGGCCTGAGCATCTCTGGGGTTGGAAATTGGTAGCAACTGGGTACCATTTCATAGAGAAATGCAAATAAATTATTCAGTGTATGTATGTGTTGTGTGTGTTCCTGTGGTCACATACGTGCGTACAGGTGCATGTGCACACATGTAAGTGGGCAAGTAGAGGCCAGAAGTCACCCTCCATGAGATACCCACCTTGTTTTCTTTTCACACAAGGTCTCTTACTGGCCTGGAGCTCGTCCGGTAGACTATACTGGCTGGCCAGCGAGCCTTGAGCAGTCACCAATCTCTAGCCTCCCAGTCCAGGGATTACTAAGGTGTGCTGGGATGCCCAGTTCTTTCATATGGGTCCTGGGAATCTAAATCAGATCCTAAACCGCAAGCACTTTACCAGCTCAGCTGTATCTCCTCAGCCCCCTAATGTGTGCACGTGGGGGTGGGGGGAAGGTCAGCCGTCAGTGTCAAGTGTTTTCCTCAATTGCTCTCTAGTTTATATACTGAGACATGGTCTCTCACTTGAACCCATAGAACACTGATTAGGGAATCTAGCTAGCCATGTAGCTCTAGGGATCATCTTTCTCTGGGACTCCCTGTCTCCGTCTCTTGTGTACTGGAATTACAAATAGGCTCCCAAACCCAGCCAGCTTTTACACAGGTGCTGGGGATTTGAACTCATGTACTCATGCTTACATACTGAACACTTTACCCATTGAGCTATCTCCCCAGCCCCCTAACTTTTGACACAAAATATCCTTTTGAGCTATGGATAAAGGGTAGTAAATAAATAATTGGACTTGTTAGATTGGCTACATATTACATATAATAACCATATATATGATTATTAGTTAGTAGACATTTATCACCATTCTGAGGCTTCAAAAAATTGAACAGAAAGTACCAAGTTTCCATACACCCCTCCCCAGTTCCTCTTATGACTAATATCTTGCTACAACTGATCAGCCAATATCAATACCTTGTTAACTGAAATCCACAGCTTATGTCACAATTCACTCTGCAGTGCATTCTTCCAGCTTTGAAATTCTTAATATGGAAAAATACATAACATTACAGGATCATAGAATAGCTTTGCTGCCCTATTTATCCCTTCCATCCTTTTTCCAGGCCCCTGGCTGCCTTCGATCATCCTCTCTCTCTCTCTCTCTCTCTCTCTCTCTCTCTCTCTCCCTCTCTCTCTCTCTCTCTTCCTGCCTCCCCTCTCTCTCTCTCTCTCTCTCTCTCTCTCTCCCTCCCTGCCTCCCTCTCTCTCTCTTTCTCTCTCTCTTTCTCTCTCTCTCTCCCTCTCTCCCTCTCTCTCTCTCTCTCTCTCTCTCTCTCTCTGTACAGTTTGAATTTGCAGCGTTCCCTACCATCAATAGCCTTTTCAATTGGACTTGGTAATAAGATCCTGAAATTGGGTTTGATTTTCTTGGAAGTCTCTTTGATTTTAGCAGGGCACTAGTGAGAGCTCTTTTTCTTCACATTCGATTTGCCTTTATTCTTAAATATGCTTATTTTAAGGTAGACTTTATATCAATCTTATTTCTAGGAAAACGGTGTCTCCCACTATAAGTGGACAGCTATGAGATATATCCTTTAGATAGATTTAAATGTAACTGTAAATGGTCAGCCACGTACTATCTAAAAATAGTCTTTCTCCCCGCCTGTTGATACCCACACTTCAGGACACAATGACTTAGCTATTTCCTAGCCCCCGCTTTTGCCTCCACCCCTTTGATCCACAGTCCGGCGGCTCAGGAAAGAGAACACCAAAGGAAAGAGACATGCTGTCTTTAAATATTTGAAGAGCTTCCAAGTAGAGGGAGGAGGGGAATATTCAATAAATGCCGACCATGTGCCAGGCATGTGGCATGATGGATGGCTAACATACATTATTTGGCCCAAATGCCACAATAGACCAACTGGTAGAGATTCTGACCTTCATCCTTAAGGTTGAGAAAGGGTTCTAAGTTGCCCAGTTACTTAAGTAGAGTCAAACTTGTCTAAACTGTACAGCCCGTCAGAGAAAGATTTATTCTTCACTGCTTTAGAAAGCAGAAGTAAGATCAAATGTTACATTGTGTTTCAGCTCGATAGAACTGTCCTCAGATGCAGACTGACTCAGAAAGCAAGAAGCTTCCTTTCCCCTGAGGGTGCAGAGACCACGGCTGGAGACCACCTAGATTGGAAGTCACAGAGGCTGTCTCCCCAGCTGGGAGGTTGGTAAGGGGTCTGTAAGACCTTCTGAGCCCAGCATTCCATGACTCCAGGCCTCTGTGGCTCCTTTTGCTAATACCTACATTTCTGAAGAAGTGACCGCTGACTTGTTTCAATGTCAGCAGGGTATTAAATACTATTTAGGACACCCGGTCTTTCTACAGCCTTTAAAAGAGGGGGGCTTACATGAAAGACAGACAGGAGGCATCAAAACAATGATTTCCAGATGGATCTGACTAGTTGAATTATTTGAAAAAACATGTCACTGGACTGCTGACAAGCTTCTGGAGACCAGGCAAATTCATTCCATAACTCTATCCATACCACCTTGGATAGGGATAAAACAGCCTCCCAGCTAAGAAAAATGTTGAAATGTGATTTGAATACCAGCAAAAGGCTCTGAAAGTATTCTTCTCCTTTGTCAATAGCTATTTCCACTGACTGAAGGATAGCATGTGGATGATAATACCTTACCAAGCCTTCAGCATCTTTATTTAACTACCTCTTAAGCAACAGACTTTGGCTGGAGAGGTCCTGGTAACACAGAAAGGGGACTCAAAGATAGAAAAGACACTCATACTATTTCTGCTTCATTGGGTGATCAAGTTCACACTTTCAAAGCACATATGCCCATTCAAAAAGTGCAACTTAGTTCTTTGAAGCCTACTTTTTCTTTTTAATGTGTTTTAAATGTGTACAGATATGTTTGCCTGTGTATGTCTGTCACTGTGTGCATTCCTCGTGGTTGCAATGCTGGAAGATCGTGTCAGATCCCCTGGAACTGGAGTTACAGGTAGTTGTGAGCCACCATGTGGGTTTTGGGAATCAAACCAGGTCCTCTGGAACAGCAGCAAGTGCTCTTAGTGGTTGAGCCATTTCTGCAGTCGCTAAAGCCGACTTTTTATGTCAGCTACTTACACACATCCGTGCACATCCAACCAGGCGCCAGGGACAGACATATGCCATGGGGGTAATTCTGTAAATCACCACTCATTTGGAATAAGTCTTCATTAACAATTATATAAATGACATAATTCATTAATACTTACATAAATAAACATACAAAGAGATCCCAAAGGTTCAGAATGCAGAGATACCCTCAAGCTCCAGAATGGCCAGTCAGACTCTATTTGGATAAACGCAAATTCATTTTTTCCTTCACCCAAGGTGACCATCATTTACCACCGCCACCATCATCATCATTACCACCACCCAATTCATTTTTAATGAAAGTAAAGTCATTCACTTTGCCTGCCAAAGACAACACCACCCAAATAGAAGCACCCTGGGGACCTCGTCACTCCTAACCTGACCTGCATAACCCCCCTTGCCATCTAGATCTATCTTTGCAGGTACAGTCCAGTCCTCTGCCTTCTCCTGATCATACTCCTTGCTTCATCTTGCTTCCCACCATTCTTGACTTTGCCCTGAGAGTGGGCTTCGAATAACCCACGCTGGCAATAGGAGAGGCAAGGGAGAGCTTTGGAAAATGCCCAGTGGCCCTGAAGTAGGAAGCAAGCAGGACCTCTCAGTGACTTTATTTTTGAACCTCACATCACCAGTTGAAATGCATAAGAATAGATGCTCAGAGGCTTTCTAAGAATGCTCTTGTGCAAAAAGGCCAGGCTGGACTGGTTTCAGAAAACAGCCCTAAATTCCATTCTGGGAATCGAATAGTCTCACCAAGTCTTCAGCTGCTATATAAAAATCCCAGGGACTCTAATAATAAAGGCTAGATGGTGCACATGTCTTTGCAGTGTTTATACTTAGCAAACATTTTCACTCTGAGATGAGTTCCTGCCAAGAATATCACATTCCAATACATTTCGCCATCTGATACTTGATGCTTGTTTTATTGGTCCCCCAATCATCGTAGCCATAGAATGTGGGGTTTACGATGGAAACATGAGGAATGGATTCAATATTTTGTCTTCAGTCTGTCTCTAGATTAAGGATATTTATTGAAGGCCTACTGTCTGTAGTAAATTCAGTCAGACTAACAGAAAACAGACCATAACCTTATGGTACAGATGGACTTGTTTTGAATGAGGAAGAGACACAGGCAGAGAGGAGAGCAGCCAGTGGCTTCCTGAAGTCTGGTCACCTAGACAACAGGAAGTGGCTGGAGGCTCTTATACTGGGAGACTGGCAATGCTTTTATGAAGAAGCCTGGCATCGAAGCTCCCAACAGTTCAAAGGAGGAAGAGAAAGTGGGAAGGAGAGGGTGGGGCCTTCCTGCCTGCAACTAATGGACAATTAGATGGGACAGCAAGGGAGATGGCAAAGGAGCCAAGGAGATCCAACCAGAAGCACACCCGACTTGTACTGGGTTTGCGTCCTCATTCCCATGTGGCTATCTCCTCGGCATCTAAGTCCCCTAAGTCATTCTGAAGGATAAATGAGATCATGGCCGGCACAAAGCAATCTTACGGCATCTGAAGAGCTGGAGGCTGTTCAGGATGTAGGTCACCCTGGAGTACCAATTGCAACAAACAGGATTCTTACTTGCAAACAGAGAAACTCACAGAAGGAAGGGGATTGAGTGGAAGGTATTAATAGGCTCACACGATCACCAGGAATGTCAGAAGAACCACACTGGGAAGACAAACAGGAGCTGCAAGGAGCCTGAGCAGCATTTGAAGACAACCCAAAGCATGAATAAAATCTCCTCCTGGGCACAGAGGGCCAGGCCTTCGGTCATGCCCATTGTCTGGCTACAGACACAGATGCTGTCCCTGAAAAACACTGCCCGTGGCCACTACTCACCAGCCATTAGAATTCTGTCTGTACTTTTTTGTCCCTAGCACCTGTCTCTAGGTCTGGGTAGGTTGTCCAAGCCTAGATTGAGATCAGCATCTCCAACCCAGCTGCAAGCAAGTATCCAGTGTTTTGGGTTTTCCAAATGACAAACTCTCTAGCCAATTTATGCTATAACAATATACCTAAGTCTGAGTAGTTTATAAGTAACAGAATAAATAGCTCATAGTTCTGGAGGGTGAAGTCCAAGATCAATGCTCTGGTACACTGTAAGTGGTAAAGGCCTTCTTTATATTTGGGTTTTGGCTTTTGAGACAGGTTATGATGTAGTCCAGGCTGGCCTTGAACTTGCTGTGTAGCAAAGGTTGACTATGAACTCTTGATTCTCCTGCTTCCACCTCCCAAGGACAGAAATTACAGATATGTGTCAGCATGTCTGATGAGGCTTCCTGCCATATCCTTACCTGACAAACAGACAGAAAGAAGCCAAAACACCACTTCACCGCTCACAGGAGCACTAACCTTAGTTTAACCACTGCCCACCTCCTCCTCAAGATTACACTGACAGGTCACGTGGATTCACAGGTTCACATTCAGCCCATGGCAGAGGTCAATGCTCTATTTCACCAAGACTGGTAAAGGGGGAATTTTCCCACATGAATGGATTTAAAAGTCAGCCAGTAACATGACAAATAGTATCATGAAATGGTAGAGAGACCATGAGACAAGAAAGAGGAGACATGGCTATTTAAAGGCTGGATATCATAGCAAATACCTGTAAGACAGTGCTGGAGAAGCTGAGGGAGTGGGAGCATGAGTTGGTGGCCAGTCTGGACTACATATTAAAATCCTTAATGAAAAAAAAAGTAAAGAAAGAAAAGAAAGGAGAAGGCTATGAATGATCAGATAGAAAGTCCAAGGTCATGATTCGACTTTCAAAAACTCAAGAAAACAAACTGATTTTAAGAACTTTCTTAAGATATAATTTACGTACCACAAATTTCACCTATTTAAGTTTCACTATTCAATAGTTTTTTAGCACGGTTAAAATATTGTGCAACTCTCACCCACTGATGCACACCTGTATTAAATCTGCTTCTTTACTATTGTAGATAAGGCTGCTAGCTCAGACAGTTTGGGGGCACGTAATCTTCATCTTCTTGAAAACAGACCTGTAATGGACCTGCTAGGCCGATAGGCCACTCTGGGTTTATCATTTTGAGTAAGTGGTTTTTAAAGTGGCTGCACCATTTTTCATTTTCGGTAATATAAAACCGTTACAGTTTCCCCACATCATTGCCAGCATCTGCTCTTGCCTGTAATTTTGAGTGTAGCCATTTTGACTTTCAAGAGTAATAAACTGATTTTTAAGTTTGGTCACGAGTATCCAAGGAAACCTAAGCTAAACGTACCATTGTCATCATCATCATCATCATCGTCATCATCATCATCATCGTCATCATCATCACCATCATCATCACCATCATCATCATCACCATCATCACCATCATCATCATCACCACCGTCATCATCATCACCATCATCATCACCACCATCATCATCACCACCATCATCATCACCACCGTCATCATCATCATCACCACCGTCATCATCACCACCGTCATCATCATCATCGTCATCATCACCATCATCATCACCACCATCATCATCACCACCACCATCATCATCATCACCATCATCACCATCATCATCATCATCACCATCACCATCATCATCACCATCATCACCATCATCACCATCATCACCATCATCATCACCATCATCACCATCATCACCATCATCACCATCATCACCATCATCATCGCCACCACCATCACCGTTATCGTCACCACAGTCACAATCACCACCACCACCGTCATTACCGACACCATCACCGTCATCACCACCACCACCGTCATCACTCCCGTGGAGTCAAGTCGTAAAATCCAAAAAGTAAAATGGTTTTTGCTTTATGTAGAAATTGAAATGAAGCCTTTAAAAAAAAATCTTAATTTCATCTTGGACAGAACTCCGAGGCCATTTTCTTGGGGGACATTAACCTTCCAAGCCATTTAAGCAACTCTTATGTCAAGTGTGACTTAAATCCCTCCCACCACCTGCCCTTTGCACCCTACCAATGGAAAGGCACAAAGGTGGGGGCCAAGGTTTATTCTTTCATCCCTCTCCTCCTCCAGGAGGATTCAGGGCCAAGTAGAAAGACTAGGTTAGAATGATTCTGTCACTACGCTCATTGAAGGATTCATTTGGTTCTGTTGCATTACGTGGTAGGCACAGCTATTGTCTTCATTTGAAGATGCTGGAGGCACGGAGAGTTTAAATAATTCAACCGAAGGCACACAAAAGGCAGGTTCAAGCTTAGGGAAGTAATCTGGGTTTCCTTTTCTGTGCTCTTCACTACCATGCTATATTCAAGAAGGGACAAATAACACCTTACTTAACTCAGCAGTTCTCCCACGGAGGGGTATTTAGCTTCAATTGTCGGTTTCTTTTAGAATGTGTGACACATAGCAATATTCGATCCCACTCAATGTCTTCTGAAAGCCCTCAGCGTGAGTCATTGCAGAAGCAAAGAGAAAACTGTTACAAACGGAAACATGGCTGGTGGTACAGCAAGACGTAGGTGACACCGTGAGCTCTGGTGCTGAGTTGGGCAAGGTAATCCATGGAAAGAAAGCAGGTTGAGGAGTTTGTACCAGACCAGAAAGTGCCTGAAAGTCAAGCCAGGTGCCAGAGAGTATGGGGCATGGTTGAGCCTGGAAGTAATGACATCCAAGATTACATGCTTGGAGGTATACTTAGAAAAAGAAAGTGGTGTGGGGGAACCATTATCAACTGAAGGAGACTATACTGAGGGCACTTTATATCCTCAGTAAATGACAAAGGAGCTTGTCCATTCATTTGATGACATATATAACAGTCATAGGGTTCTTTACAGTTCTTTACAGACACATGACCTTATTATGCTCCAGGAACCCTTAAAGATTGATTAGGTTCTGTGTGGTTAGGAACCTGGGCCAAGGTCCTGTAGCTGGCTAGTGTAGAGCATGGTCTGATGCCCACACCCATGCTCTCAGTTAACTCTCCTGCCTCTCAGCAGGTGGGACTCAGGGCAGGGGAGCCAGTGGAGACCTGCCAAGCAGAAATGGACAGAAAACTTGTGCACTGTGAGTGCTGAGTCCAGGGGAATGGAAGCTCAGGAGACTCTGGGTCTTTCTGAGTGTGTGTTGTTCTTGGATCCTCTCAGGACAGAGGGACAGGAAGGGAAAACCCAAACAGCGACCCAGCTAGCATTGGGGAGTGTCACAAACGCAGAATGAGACACCTTTCCACATTCACCCAGATCTATGTCAATGCTGTAAACCTTCATGAGAGTGAGTTCCAGGATCATCTGATTTTAATCACACGTGGACATAGGGAGGCAGATCAGAAGCAGAGCAGGGGTTCATCGCGCTGTGGCTTTGGAAGCATAGTGAGAGCCGTTGACAGAGGATGGCCTGAGGGTTTCACATCATAGATGCGGACCTGCTGCATTCAAGCACCAGTCCTCTGTCCTGCTGGCCAATCCCCTGCTCCAGGCTCTTCCCAGGAAGATCTCTCCTTCCTTTCAGCCCAGGGCACAGACATCTGCCCTAAGCTCCATCCCAAGCCAGAAGTCATCATGTTCATCTTAGAGAGGTCCCCACCGCATAGTGCCAAAGCTAAAAAGCTGCAGCATGAGGCCCCAAACTCACATGCCTGGCCAAGGAACTTTCTGGAAGAGACTAGTGTGAACCAGCGACAAGTGAACTCTTCCCCAGTGATCTGGATGGCAGAAGATCTCTAGATTTTCCCATGATATTCAAGGGAGTAGAACAATGAAGTAAACTAAGACTGAATCCCAAACCCTGGGACAGATATAGAGGCTCAGATAACAGAAATATAAATATAAATATAAATAATATAAATATAAATATAAGTGTAAGAACCTTTTTATATCCAAGGATGATATAATTCAACTGTCTTATGTCTTAATTTAAGTATTTTCAATCTATCATTCAGAAGAATATTTTTCTTTTGTAATTGCTATGAATGATCTTTGCCAACATCAACCTGAATCATTTACAAATGTTAAATTTATAGACTTAAGTATGTATCTACAACTTTGTAGAATCTTTCTATTGATACCATCACTCTTTCTTGAGATAATATTTTTATTTCTGATATGAAAAAATAATCACAGTTACTCTCAGTGATTCTGTATTTGTCCCTAGAGTTGAGAACTTGTCCATTTCTTACTTTTTTTGGCATAGAACAAGGATATTATTTTGCCCAAATTTTTGTCATTAGTCAACATCATCTTGAGATATTTTAAGGTGCAATGAAACTATCATAAAAATCTATTTTCTGAAATAGATTGGGTATGCAATAAACATCCTAGACTTATTAAGACCCACTCTATGATCCTATATATTGAAAACATAAGAATAATACTCTTTAGTCACAAAACAGAAACAGACCAAACTAAAACTGTTTACACCAAATAAAACAAAGTAAATTATCTTATGCTTAATACACTTTCTTAGAACTGTTGTCCTGAATGCTCACAGATTCACAAAAGAGAACTGAAAGGTATTCTTATATGTATTTGAACTCCCAAGTTTAACTAGATGGGAACTACTTTAACAAGATGATATTTTTAAAAATCCATTATGTCAATGGATTTATTTACTAGCCATAAAATATTATAGATTGTTTTATTATGTCCAAATACCATTTTTACATACCAACCTTACATTATCTCTTAAAATTTAATACCTAGTTCCAAATCTTCTTTTGAATATTTTCCCATCTATAAAAAGTTGATTTAGTGTGGATTTCCGAGTGTGCCCATGCACGAGCCCATATTCTTTTTCTGTCATGGTTCCAGACGTAGTATTATCCTAATGCGGTTTTGCCAGCTCTATTTATATTCTGATTTTTCATTGAAAAAGACTATTCCATTTGCTATGAGATGCAAAGTCTGAAAGCATTAGATGGGAAAGGGGGAACCAAGAAATGCCACATCCGCCCTTCTGGGTTGAAGGGTACTCCAACTCAAGGAACCCCAGGTAAGACGAAGCAGCCAGAAATCATCTACAAATAAATACATGTGGAGAACGCTAAGAAGGTTCTAGAGCAAACACTGAGAAACAGCCTGGTATTTCCATGGAGGTACTGGACATTGGCTGTAAGCATGGAGTTACAGCCTGAGGAGACTTTTGAGATGTGGAACAGCTATATTCAGAAAGACACTGGGAACCTTTAAGGATATTGGCCAGAAAGTCATCTGAACCCTTTTGTGTGTAAATCTCCCCACTCAGTAAAGTGTGAATGTGCTATTATTTTAATCACTCTTATAATTTGTTAAATTTTAACATATCAAAGTGAAACGTATTCACAGTTGAGACATGAAAATACAAGACAATGAAAAAGAAAGAAAAATCACTCCTTCCATCACATGTAAGCCATTCTTACTTAGTAGCTCAGCTCACTCCTTCATGACCATGGGGACATTTCTGACCATTTACTTTTACTGTGGATGGAACATTTTACTTTCTACCGTGAATGTACTTTTTACATTCCATCTTCATGGAATAATATGTCTTAAGTGGCTTCCCATAATCACACTCCTGGAAAATACGTGTATTCATGATAGAACAATGTTCCGTTGTAAAATTTTGTCAGTAAGTTTAACCATCCAATTTTGTAGACAATCATTTGTAATTTCTCATGATTATAAATAATGCTACAATAAACAATTCCATATAAAAGTCCTTTATTTACACCTCTGATTATTGCCTCGAGATAAAATTCTGAAAGTGAAATTACACAGTCAAACGTCAAGAACTTGGTTTGGTTTTTTTTCTTTACACTGTCTAATTGTGTGCTGGCCAGCACCAGAGAGAGAGGCACAAATGTACGCTCCTAACTACTGTGCTAGCTTCTCAACCACAGCACCCTCATCCCGTTCTATAATCCCAGAATCTTTCCACTTTCATGGGTAAAGATGGTCTCTCTTTGCTGATTTAATACAGCCATCCCGGTGAATTGTCTGCTCACGCCTTATGTTCATTTTTCTCTTGAGCAGTCTGTCATTAATTCCAAACAATGACCTCTCTTGTGAGTGTATTTATATACACATGTGTGTGCACATGTTGCGGTCAGAGAACAACTTGCAGGAGTCGGTCCTCTCCTTCCACCAGCGGGTCCTGGGGATTGAGCTGACCTGCTCAAGCTTGGCACCGAGCACCTTTACCCACTGAGCCACCTCAGGTGGCCTCATCTTATCTTTCAAGACAAGGTCTTTCCCTGAACCTGGCACTCACAAATTGGCTAGACTGGCTGGCCAGCCAGCTCTGAGGTTCCTTCTGTCTCTCGTCCCTATACTAGATTATAGACAATACTTGGCTTTCTCACATGGATGCTAGAGATCCAAGCTCAGTCTACTTTATGCAGCAGCCACTTTATCAATAGACTATCTCCCCAAACCCTGAATGTGTCATCTTGAGCCTTGCAGTTTGCTCTGTGGTAGTGCAAAGAATTTCACACTCTTATGCAATAAAATTATATGTGTAAATATTATATATGCACATGGTATTAAATTTAATAGTGTTTCCCTTTTGTCTTTTGTGTGCAAAAATGACAGTTGCTTTCTGCCTGGCTCTCAGAAGGACTTAGCAGTTCCTCAAGGCTCTATTTACCAGCATTTGCTCTGACTTCTAGTACAGGACAAGATACATTATGAGCCCCTCCTTACTACTAGAGAAGGAAAGAACAAATAACAAATGCCTACCTCCCACAAGTGCTTTCATACCAGCATCCTGGCCCGCGTGCCCTGAGCTGTGCCTGCATGGACATATGAACTCCGCAGGGGTGAGCTGAGAGATGGAAAGGAGAGATAGCTAAGCAGAGCATTTTGCTGTAGTTCTTTGCTTGCCTCAAACAGTAGTTCCCATGCTGGTGAAGCTGGAGAAAGACAAAGTCATTTAAAGGGTTTCTACATTCTGATCTCAGGGAATGGACAGAGAGAGAAGTCTAAAATATCTTCAGTTACGTTTCAGCTACCAAAAGGCTTTTTATGCAGCTATGACTCTATTTTATAAAGCAGGGACTATTTGTAGTCTCAAGTCTCAGTACTCTGTGTTGCCATCACTATCCACACATAGCTCTAAGTCCAGGATGGGGCATGATGTGTGGTGTGCGTGTGCGTGTGTGTGTGTGGGGTGTGTGTGTGTGTGTGTGGTGCATGTGGTGTGTGTGTGTGTGTGTGTGTATGTGGTGTGTGTATGTGTGGTGTGTGTGTGGTGTGTGTGTGGTGTGTGTGGTGTATCTGTGTGTGTGTGTGTGTATGTGGTGTGTGTATGTGTGTGTGTGTGTGTGGTGTGTGTGTGTGTGTGTGTGTGTGTGTGTGTGTGTGGTGTGTGTGTGTCTGTGTGTGGTGTGTGGTGTGTGTGTGTGTGTGTGGTGTGTGTGTGTGTGTGTGTGTGTGTGTGTGTGTCTGTGTGTGTGTGTGTACGTGGTGTGTGTATATGTGGTGTGTGTGTGTGTGTGTGTGTGTGTGTGGTGTGTGTGTGGTGTGTGTCTGTGTGGTGTGTGTGTCTGTGTGTGTGTGTATGTGGTGTGTATGTGTGGTGTGTGTATGTGTGGTATGTGTGTAGTGTGTGTGTGTGTGTGTGTGTGTGTATGTGGTGTATGTATGTGTGGTGTGTGTATGTGTGGTGTGTGTATATGTGTGGTGTGTGTGTGTGTATGTGGTGTGTGTGTGTATGTGTGGAATGTGTGTGTGGTGTGTGTGTATGTGTGGTGTGTGTGTGTGTGTGTGTATGTGTGGAATGTGTGTGTGGTGTGTGTGTATGTGTGGAATGTGTGTGTGTGTGTTTGTGTGTGTGTATCCTCCACCCTATTGTTTGAGACAGGGTATCTATCCCATTGAACCTGGAGCCCATTGATTTGCTTATTACTGAATAGCCAGCAAGACCCAGGGGTCCTCCTGTCTCAGCTTCCCTTGCACAGTGATCCACTTTTTACATGGGTGCAGGAGTTCTAAACTTATGTCCTTGTGATTACACAGCGAGCACTTGGCTGTCCGGGCCCTTCCCTAGCTCACAGCACGCTACCATATATCGTTAGCACAGTGCATGATTCACCACAGATCTGTATGTGTTATTTCGAACCAGAGACCAATGCTAACTAATAATGGTACAATGTTTATGTGGCAGCAGGTGTAAATAGGCAGAAAATCAATTTCATTTGAGCAATTAGATATTTTGCGATCATTTAGGAAGGCTCCACTGAGATAAATATTTTGTCACATATTTTATAAGCAGTGCTTTTCTTTAGCATCTCAGCAGCATCATAGGGATTGTTAGATGCAAAATACGTAATAGGAGGCTTTTACACTTGTAAAATTCTTGTAGAATAAAATATCAAGTGTCTGCTTGGGAGTTCGTCCCAAGCATTTCACTGTGTGTAAGTTCTGTATTAAGCCTTTGAGTTTTAGCTTTATCCTTGTATGTGGTAATTTTTGCAAAGGAGAAGGAGTCCAAAAGAAAGAGTCTGGTACAACTTTCCTGTGGTTCTCTGGGTTGCTCGTAAAGAAGGTCAGCCATTTCCACGTCATGTTGAGAGTCAGAATCGCTAGTACCAAATATAAGGACTGTATTAGTAGCTTGGAAAGAATATAAAGCTTCAATTTCATTTTTCAAAGGAATGTTAATTTTTGAGGGGAGGGCAGTTTTGATTATAAGTTTTGCTGAATATATAATGAAACGGTTCCACAAAGGGTTTTTTTTTTTCCCCCTTTCAGGGACCAAATTAGGGATCAAAGTTTTCAAAGTATTTTTCCAGATGGCACTCCACTGTCCTAATACTATGCATTCATTAAATCAGTAGTTGTTCATTAAATGAAATTGAGCCCACATGGCTGGGTGGATAATTCTAGAACCTCTTCCTTCGTAACAGCCTGCTCATCTGACAGCCTCTGTGCTGTTGAGTTTCCACTGCAGTGTCTCTAAGTCTTAATGTGAACCGGACAGCAATAGTCAATGGGTCTTCCTTTTGCAAATCTTCTCATCCGCTCTGGAAGAGTTTTATTCAGATAGTTGAGAAGGCTCGTTTCTGTAGGCATTACTTGCCATTTATAGATTAATTTAGGACAACCTTACATCTGATAATACTGAGAATCCTCCCCAAGAACAGACATTCAGTTTAACTTTTGTATTTCCTAACAGTGTTTTGGAGTTACGCCTTAAAAACTTCTTGTTAAGTTTATTACTGAATGTTTGATCTTTTACATTACTGTTATAAACAGGAACCGTTTCATTATAATCTAAAGCTCATTTTTATTTTATTTATTTATTGATTTTTTTATTTCTTGGTTTTTCAAAACAGGGTTTCTCTGTTGTAACCCTGGCTGTCCTGGAACTCACTCTGGAGACCAGGCTGGCCTCGAACTCACAGAGATCTGCCTGCCTCTGCCTCTCAAGTGCTGGGATTAAAGGCGTGTGCCACCACTGCTGGCTTTCAAGTTCATATTTTTAACCTCTCCTAATTCTAGAGATAATCTCTATGAATAAAGTGGGTTGGTATTTTATTGCGTCCAAATTTTAAGAGCAATTGTGAAAATGACTTACAGGAATACGTACTCTAGGAAGCAACTGTGCGTGGTCTGCAAAAGTCACTTTAGATGCTGGTATTTTATCAGTCAAACACGCACAAGAGAGAAGTCTTCACTGTTCTCATCCTAACCAGGAAGTTTTAAAGGGCCGCTCTGGGCTGTGTTGTCTAGGCCATTCCTGAGTTCCAGTGTACAAATCCACTGGGTACGATGAGGGAAGGTCTGTGAACTTATTTGTTTGTTTGATCAGAAATATAAACTTACAGGTTGGGAACACTCAGTCCTAAGCAAAATAAATGTAGACGGAGCTGGACCAAGGCACATAATACCAAATTTCTAAAAGCTAGTCATAAAGAGAAAAATCCTAAAGTAAGCTATTTAAACAGGGACACATTGTGTACCAAGAATCACAGGCAATTGATGTTTCATTATAAACAACAAGAAAAGTATCTTTCCGTCTTTAAAGTACCAAAAGAACATTCTAGAATTCTTTATTACTTTTTTATTTATCTTCCCCCCCCCCCCAAGAATAGAGTTTCTATAGAGGAGGCTGGGCTCGAACTGCCGGCCTCCCCCTCTGGAGTTCTTATATCAAAGGCGTATGCCACCATTGCCTGGCTCCAGAATTCTTTAATGTAGAAAGTATCTTTCAAAAATGAAGATAAAATAATTACTTTTCTGATCAACCCAATGTAAAAGAATACGTCGTTAGTGGATTTGTATGACAGGGAATGCTCAATGGAGCTCTTTGGGTAGAAATAAAATATATTCGATGAAAATTTCGATTACACAGAAGAATGAGGGATAGTAGAAATGGCAAGCATAAGAATAAATACAAAATAAACGTATCTTTTTTCAATGATAACTTTAAACATAATTGACTGTTTAGCAAAAAAAAAAAAAAAAAAAATCACGACAATGTTCTATGGGGTTTGTGTCCCGTGTAAGACGCACAACAGTGACAGCTCCGAGGCGGGGAGCAGGTAAAGGAGACGTGCAATAATAAGCTGTCACATTATTTCTAGGGTTGCATAATGTCATTTGAAGGGAGTATATTACCTTTAATTTTTATATTCCTTTAATTTTTTTCTTATCATATAATACATCACAACCCCTTCTTCCCCTCCCTCCACCCCTCCCAGCTCCGCCATCTCCCCTCTCCCCCAGACATACACCCTGCCGACCCCCACCCCCCATCTCCCCTAGAGAAGAACAATCCTCCCAGGGTTACCACTGAAACAGGAAATGACAAGATGGAACAAGGCTGGGCACTCATCCCTACACTGAGGGTAGACTAGGCAACCCAGCAGGAGGAGAAGGGTCCCGAGGGCAGGCGAAAGGGTCAGAGACCCGAAGGGTGCGTATCAGTCATAGGAGGTACATGTGATGGGTTTAAAAGTGTACCTTACAAATGTTACGGTGACCACAGAGATATGAGCAGAGTGTGTAACAAGCAAACACAGAGGACGGAATCACTAGAAGTCAGTCAACGTCAAAGGAAGAAGAAAAAGAAGACTCAGGTTTCAAACAGAAAACAAAGAGAGTAGATTTACACCAACCCAAACTGATAATTACGACAAACAGTAACCATCTAAGTACCATCGTTAAAGGAGAGAAGATGCTCTGTAAGACTGCAGAAAGCAGAAATTAGGAAATCACTCCGTGCCGCACACGTGCACAAAATAATACTGTGGATGTATAAAGACAGAGGCAAAAAGGACATGCGTTTATGAGGAGCACGTTGGTGTGGATCTGAGAGAAGTTGAGGGGAGATGGGGTGAGGATGATTAACACACATTATAGTGTGTGTGTGTGTGTGTGTGAAATTCTAAAAATTAAATTTAAGTATTATTAAAAAATACAAAGACATTAAAAGTGAAATAATGGAAAATTTTGTCAACTGAAACCACTACAGAAGGCTGAAACAGTTTCCCTCCCAGGATCCCTGAGCTACAGAGTGAATCGACATAAAGTATTCGAGATGGGATGAAAATCACAAGTTTTTGCTTCCTACCGAATCAGACAAGGATTCCAGCTCGCTCTCACTGGCTTCGCTCTCATGCAGACAAATTAGGGCTATCTGCAGAACCTAGGAAGTACTGCATGTTTACAGATGTGTATAAATCAGATGCGTAACACTCACACATCTGAGACTGGGGTGGAACATTTGTATTCTGTATATTATTGCATTTATATTTTGATACCTGCTAATTACAACCCAGTTGAAAATTTTTCCACTGTGCCTTCAATTTCGCTCTCTCTGCTTCTTCAGGATTCCCCAGGCCTCTCCTGAAGGCCCTTCAAAGTCATTTTCCTAGCCTTTGTCCTGAAGCATACACACCTGTTCTTCATGAGAAGTGGCTAGTGTGCATAGGCACGGATGAGCGTATTTATTGCCTCTGAACACATAACAATATAAAACTAGGATCTTGCTTCATCTCATAACCACGCAGAATGTGGCCATAACTCATAAGCCATTCCCATGAGTGTTGTGTGCATGCTCTGGAAGACAGTTCTTAAGATTTGCATCACCATAAGCTATGCATATTTACTTATTTGGAACATTAAATCAAAGGTGTCCATCTGTCTTAAGTTAGCACGTTTTTATATTTTTAGATTTATTTTATTTCACTTTATGTATATGAATACTTCCCCTGCATGTATGTATATGTACCACTGAAGTGCCTGTTGCCTGTGGATACCAGAAGATGCTGTTGGGTTCCCTGGAACTAGAGTTAGAGATGGTTCCACATGGGTGCTGGGAACTGAACCTGGATCCTCTGGACTCTTAACCTCTGAGCCATTACTCCAGCCCCTTAGGTTAATTTTAATCTTTGGATTCAGTTTAGAAGGAAAAACTCAGAGTGTGCATATGAGATAGATTACTGTTGGTATCTGTTACAGATGATTAACACTTGCATGTTCTTCCTTGCTACATAGTATTAAGCTACAACAACTAAAGGAATATAAAAAGTCATTTCAAACTATGAAATGTTTGAAAACTAAGTAGATCTTTAGATATTGAGAGGTACAAATTTGGAGCGTAGTTCAGATAAGCCTTTGGAAGAATCCGAGAGAAGTTGCAACAATTTTCTAGTCGATATTCATAAGAGATATGAAGATAAAATTTAACATTTTCAAGATATTTTTGCCTGTATTTGATTTCTTGTAAGGTACTTTATTATTAGAGATTTTGAAAGTGTGCATTTCTGAGTGGTGTTTTGTTTTTTGTTTTGCTTTATTTTGTTTTGCTTCTTAAGACAGTGTTTCTCTGTTGTAACTCTGGTCGTCCCAGAACTCACTCTGTAGACCAGGCTGGCCTCGAACTCACAGAGATTCACCTGCCTCCTCTGCCTTCCAAATGCTGGGATTAAAGGTGTGCACTATCAACACCCAACTTGATTTTTTCATGTCACTTTGGTCATAACCCAAGGCTGGGTGGTACACCAGTGATCAGAGGCAGTCAAGGACAGCTTCCTGGGAGTGGGGACAAGGCAGTCTTGCTGACGTGAGGATGCCCTGTAGCATCCAGAAAGCCACACAATATACGGTCACAGGCTGAAGCATCAGGCCTGCTGGGTTAAGACTGAAAGTTCTTCTCACTCCTGCTGATCCTTTACACATAGAGGACGCTCTATTTCCAGGACAGACCTGGCTTCCTCCCAGCCCTCATTTATTTTTTTTCCTGGAGAGAGACTCAGTAGGGTTGTGAACTGGGGGGAGGGGAGTGGAATTGAATCTGCATTAATGTTTCTCAAAAGTGGGTCAGTCCCCAGAGAACAGATAGCTTACTCAGTTACTCCAGAGACCAGCTCAGACCCCACAGAGGATCCCTGTGGGCCTGAGTCAGAAGGGCAAAGCCTTCCTGTGCTGGGATTTCATAGCTCATGTGGATCTCACACTGAACTGTGGATCTTAGCCTTATATGTCTCTAAAGATGAAATTTCTGCTCTCCTCTCAGATATTAATTCTTATGTCTTCTTTTCATGATTTTGAGAACTCTAGCAAGTCACGAAAGTATTGTTTACTGTACTATCCTTGGGACCCCGGAGTACTGTATCCTCTTCCAGACACTGGTATGCTGCGCCCTTCTAAGACCCTCCGGGTTCTGGTATACTGTGCCCTCAACAAGGCTTTCTAGAAGGATTTTCTTTCCTTCTAAGCAGATGGAAATTTGACAAGCACTGCAGTGAACTCCTGTAGTGTTCATCATGGTTAGTCCTCTCATGTGAATGTAATTCTGCAGTGTCTACATCCTCCCTTTAGGTAGAAGGACATTAAGCCCCATGCTACTGATGGTGGGTGTACAGAAAACTACAGTGTCTTAGTAAGTGTTCTATTGCTGCGAAGAGAAACCATGACCATGGCAAATGTTACAAAAGAAAGCGTTTAATTGGGATTTGTTTACAGTTTCAGAGGTTTAGTCCATTCTCATCATGGTGGGGAGCATGGCAGCACATGGGCAGAGATGATGTTGGGAAGTAGATGAGAGTTCTACATCCGGATCTAAAGGCAGCAGGAAGAGAGAGACATTGGGCCTGGCTTAGGTTCTTGAAACTTCCAAGCCCGCTTCCAATGAAACACTGCCCCCAACAAGACCACGCCTATTCCAACAAGGCCACACCTCCTAGTCCTTTCTCCTAGTCCTCGTCACTCTCTGGTGACGAGGCATTCGAATCTATGAGTCTATGGGGACCATTCTCATTCAAACCACCACATACAAGATCCGCAAAGATTATCATATCAACTGGAGTCTCAAGTGCTCACGAGCAATTATTAATATTCTTGCATATATATATGCATAAATATTCACCATATTTACAGGATACACATGCATAAAGGATCACAAAGGCTACATAACACAGTGTGCCTTTCCTTTGAGCTTCAACTTTTACTCATCGTCTCTTTCCTACCTAATTTCTTGGCAGCTTAGTGAATCAGATCATTTTGTACTTTTCAGAAGTGAGCATTTATCTGCCTTTTCATCCATGCTGTAAATATTTATTAGCATCTACATTTCATAAAATGTTTCTTGGCAATACTTTAAGATTAATATTGCTGTCCCATTTCAAGGGAGTCAAAATTATATTATCTCAAAAAGGGAGTGGCAATAGAACCCTCGTAACTCCAGTAGAGTTTGAGGCTCTACTATGGGATCGTGTTTCAGCCGCATGGATGTCTAATGTGGCCTTTCCACCAATGCATCTAAGAAGCTCTTTCCAACTCTCTGAAGAACTATTTTGATCGTTGTCTGTTTCTGATACTAATCTCATAAGACCCAAGACACTGAGCTGCAGCAAGGCTCTGCATGCCGGCCTATGGAGGCCCACCTCCTAGGTCAATACTCTTCGAAGTTTGGCCCAGTGGCCAATGCCAAACTACTGCTCACCAACCACAAGATCTGGATAGAAACGAAGAATCCATGCTCATCAAGTTTTGAGGAAAGTTAAGTAGAAACTGGGGTATAATTTATATAAAATAAGACTCACGTGTCTTAAGTGTATAGTTCAACTGATTTTGACAAGTATATATAAATGATAGGTGTCTAGAACCACAGGGCTTCCACTATAGTCAAAACAGAGACCACCTCTGTCCTCTTGATAGATACCTTCCTTTGCCGGCTAGGAACAACCGTGAGCTCAAGCAATCACCGATTCTCTTCCTATCCATGTACTCCCCATTTCTAGAAATACGCGTTAAGTGGATTGTGTAGATTAGAGCTTTGGGGCTCAGCTTCTTTAAGGTTACTCCCGGATTCGTGTGTATTGGCAAGTTACTCTGTTTTAGTTCCTTGCTGGGGACTGTACCTCACACACGCTGAGTAACTGCTCCCGCACTGAAGCATACCCCTGGTCCTTTTCTGTTCTAAGTATTATCCTGGATAGAGCCTCATTCACTCACTCATCTGGACTGTCTACAGCCCAGGGCTCTTGGGAATCGGGCTGCTTCAAGCACATGCAGACAATCCTTTGAGTGTTTTATAGACTCCATTTCTCAGGTAAGGAATTGCTATATCATATGTTAGATACACATCTATATTCTTTGTTTTATTAATCTGTCAAAGTAAGTTATGTCCACTTAATAATAGAAGTTTATGCATTTATTTTGTATAGCTTTAAAATATTAAAACAGTCCGTTTGTGAGGAGCACTGGTCAGATATTTTCTTAAACCTGTATAATTCAGTTTTATTTTATTTCACAAAGAAACTGGCTGTCACGAATGGGACAGCTTTCTCTCTCTCTCTCTCTCTCTCTCTCTCTCTCACACACACACACACACACACACACACACACACACTCACTCTAAAGCTCAGAGACCATTATGGAAGAGGAGACAGAAAGACTGTAAGAACCAGAAGGCAAGAAGGACTGGAGGGAAACAATGTCTCCTGGACACAGCAGGACTGCTGTACCCATGATCTTAGAGCATTTGTGTTGCCTCCACAAGCAGACCTTCACAAGATCAAGCCGGTCAGCACTCTAACATGGAAGAAGAAGGCGGTTCATGAGCATCCACTCCTAACTGAGAGGCTATTGATGATTGGTGGCTTCTGGAGGAGGGAAAGTGCATTTTCTTTAAGGTTATAGGCCTTTGGGTTGACCATACTCTAGTAAATGGCCCATACCCATGAGTACATAAGTGGCACAAACTGAATTTGGTGGGTTACTAATTAATAAACATTTGGAAGGGTAGGAAGATCTGGGAGGAAGAATAGAGGTGAACATCAGAATATATTGTACAAAGTTACTGAAGCATCAGTAAAAATATTGCATGTGTATGTATACATACGTATAAAACACTGGCTGTGATGGATTCACAGCCATGGCTTCCTGAGCCAAATATTCACCACAGAGAGTTTGAAACCCTTTGCACTGGGCGACAGCCCTCCTTGCCTTTCTACCTGCTAAGTCTAAGATTTGAAATGCCAATGAGTTTTATACCTAAAAATAGAGCCAAATCCACCTAGCTGTAAATACTGAGCCATTCCTACAGACCGATCTATTTATTTCAGGGCATCTGGAGCAGGGCCTGAGCACTGGCACCTCAACCTTCTGCAGCCAGACCCAGTGTGCAATCAGAGCAGAGGACCACCACCCTAAACATTTCACGGAAAGATGTTCTTGAAGATCTATGAGCTCTGAGGTGGCTGGGAATATGAAAAATTCTTCATACTGAGAGGGAAGAGCCCTGTGTGAGCCAGAATTCCTCCCCACAAGGAGCTTGGCGCCAAACAGCTTCTTGGCTTGGCTTCTAGTCACTGGGCTAGGAGATGCTAATGAGTCTCTTTTGCATAAGCTAAGGTGTCAGGGAGAAAGGTTAGGTCACTCTAATACCTGTTCATGTTACCAAGCATTTGTGTGCTTCAGACCCTAAGATAAGCACTTCACACAGTGTAATGCTCCCCCTTTTCTGTGGCTTTACTTTCTATGGTCTCAGTTATGCTAAGGTCAACCGTAGTCCCAAAACGTTATTACAGTACAGTGAGGAATTAAGACATTTTGAGGAAGACAGACCACATGCACACAATTTTTTACTGCAATACATTGCTATAATTATTCAACTTTGTATTGCTGTTAATTTCTTACGATGCATAATTCATAAGATCAACCTTCTTACCACTATGTATATGTTGAGGAAAACAGAATATACTGGGTCCTACGGTGTCTACAGTTTCAGGGATTCACAGGGTATGCCCTGTTGGGATGGGTCACTGTCTTTTCACAACTGAGACTATGCCCAGTTTACATTTGAAAACACTGACTCATGGAGCAATAAATCCTGACCCAGAGTCACACTCCTCACTGTGGGAGCAAGAGGATGAGCATGAGCTGGCCTGGAGCTGCTGCGACAGATGTCGTGTGTGTCTACCTGGCTCTGACCCCTACAATTATCTTCGTGAGACCCAATCTGACATGCGTCTGTGTCGCAAATCTCTTTCTCTGCTGTTCTCTACTAAAGGACAGCTGGCAATGAATTTGGGGTCCACCCTAAAGTCACATACTACTTCATCTTTACGCCTTTTTAGTTCAACCCACTACAAGAAGGAAACTCAAACAAAGACAAAAAGTCAGAGGCGAGGCAGAGACACCTCTCCAGTCATAAAACGGCTCTGTGTCGTCGGGTCCGGAGGATATGACACAACATTTAAAAAACAAACAAACAAAGGAGATTAATTGCTCTGAAGAGACCTACTTTCAGGCCACTGCATTGACTGAACCGTATTCCAGGCCTGTTGCTAAGAGTCATTTGACAGTGAGCAGGTCTTTTCCTTGGGGCTGAATAATTATGCATGAAAAAAAAAAGCAATTGCGTTAAAATATGATCAAGCCTTACTGCTGTAATAGTCTGTGACTCCACTCATTCGAAGGCCAAACATGCTGTAGATAAATGATTCCATAAGAAACAAGCAGAAGATGTAACAGTTGGGTTATCTAGTGAACTGTGCACAAGGCTATTTGTTTCCAAGAGGGAGCAAGGCAAAGTGATCCAGAAACATCAACACAGCAAATACTGTGAGAAATGTCCCCGCTGACACCACTGTCATGGTTAATGTGCCAGTCGTTAGAGTTTACAAATTGTGTTGAGCTACATTAAGCTGCCAGGCTATATTATCAATCAGTGTGTTCCTTGGGACATTCTCAGTCAGGTCGCACGGCACAGACAAGGGCCCCTTAATTGTCTTGGGTAGTACAAGACTATGAAGTCAGATCAGGTACTTTGCGCTACTAATCATAAAGCTTTTCTTTTCAAAAATCAAGCCTTTTTCCATATATTATCTTCTGATCTTGTTCTCCTCTCCCCTCCAACTCCTCCCAGATCCTCCCTACCCCACTTTATGTGTTCTCACTCCTGCTCTGTTTCTCTTTTTCAAAAAGAACACACTAAAACAAAAATCAAAATAACAAATAAAAAAAAACTCACATGACCAAAAAATGCCAAAACGAAACAAAAATTACACACACGACAACAGATTATGGAGTTTGTTTTGTGTTGGCCAACTACTCCTGGGAATCGAGGCCTGCCCTGGAGTGTGGTTGATATAGCCACTGACACTCTAGTGGAAAAAAAAAAAACTGATTTTTCCCTTTGTTAGCAGGTATCCATTTCAAATAGCTTCCGGGTTAGGGGTGAGAGCTGGAATCTACTTCCCTCTCTCGGTGCTGGGACTCCATCTGGCTTGAACCTGTGCAGGTCTTGTGTGACCTATGCTGCCTATGCTGCTACAGTCTCTTTGACTTCATATGTGGGTCAAGCCTATTATATCTGGAAGATACTGGTTCTTTGGAGTCATCCATCTCTTTGGGATCTCAGAATCTACTTCCTCTTCTGCATAGCCCAGAAAGGAGGGGTTTGATGAAAACATCCGTCCTGCTAGGAAAGTGTCTCACTCTCTGTACATTGTCCAATTGTGGATCTCTGTGTTAATTCCCTCTACTATAGGAAGAAGCTTCTCTGATGAGGGTTGGAAGAGACACTATAGTTGTAACAGTATGTCATTAGAAATCTTATTTGTTGGGAGCATAGTACAAAGGTCCTTGTACCCACAGATCTTGAGAGAAACCTGGAATGTTAAGCACGCAGGATTGTCTTTCTAATGGGAAAGATGTAAAAAAAACCTGTTCTTTCCTCCAGAAAGCTGAGAGTGGCAGGTTGTTAATAACCTGGTGATCTGTGTTACCTCTTGGGTCAGGCCATACCAAGCTCCCACAACCAGGACCAGAGGTGGCTAATAGCCCAAATGACTTCTATACTGTCTACATGACCTAGACCAGGCCAGACCCTTGGGCCCATAAGCTAGCACATGTAGCCATCTCTAGAACCCATCTTCTTAGGAAATGACAGGTACTCTGAGTCGAGTTTCAATGTAATGACTCTTCTTTGTGTGTCAGGTATTGTACTACATCAGGAAATGTTTTTCCAAATTATACTGGGCTTAAATATGTTGGGAATACATTGCCCGGTATTAGACTCTCTAAGTCTGATCCAAATTGACAAAGTCAATCTAAATTTGATTTTTGTTCTCATCTCTTTACGTGGTTTGTTTCTCTGCCTCACACATGCAGAGACCCCCCCCCTCACTTACTGCTATTTTTCTTGAGCAGAATAATAGTAGTTTTCCCCTAGGTCTGTGACCTATCTAAACTCAGATTCTTGGTCTCATTAACAGTGTCGGGTATGGGGTCCATCTCATGGAGTAGGCTTAAATTCAATCCAAAAAAAATTGTTTGGTTACTTCCATAACATTTGTGCCACTATTGCACAGAATATTTTGCAGGAGGATCACTGTTGTAGACCTCACGATGTGTGGTTGGATGATATTGATGATTATCTGTCTCCTCCCATAGCATATATAATATCTCCCAGAACCACGGATGCTAGTCAGTAGGGGTGAAGTTTCTAGTTGGGCATCAGTTTAACTTTCCCATGATGATGTGAGTTAAAGTGATGTCTTCAGCAACACGACCTTACCATCAGATTGTGGAGAGCAACCAACGGCCTTGGTTATAGCCTGTGATGTCTGGGAAATTCTAAGGGGCCTTTTTGGCCAACAACTCAACATGATATAACCCATTTCTGGCACAGGAGATTTACATGGTGGCATAAGATGTCTGGTTAGGGCATCATCTCCCCATTTTATATTGATCCCATTTACATTCCTTTCATATCTAAAGGAAGCTTTTGCAGTAGTAGGTTTCCATATGGTTTTCAGAAGGCCAATAGTGTTAGTTTTTTGTTATCTTTAATTTAGTGTGTGTGTGTGTGTGTGTGTGTGCGTGTGTGTGTCCCCATGTAGGGGAGGGATGTGTATATGCCACAACCTTCATGTGGAGGTCAGAGGACAATTTGCCAGTGTTGATTCTCATTTCACAGTATGGATCCCAGGGATCAAACTCAGGCTATCAGCTTAGCACAGCTGCCTTTGCCAGCTGACTAAGAAAAAAAGCTAGGAGAAAATAATAATTGAGGTGAGCCATCTCACTGGCCCATCATCTCACACTTTTGACTTTGGCAAAATGACCATGAGCATTACCGTGATGCTTTGTCACTAGGCTCAACGGCCTGAAATGTCATACAAAAGTCAAAGCAGGGTACTATCTCTTCCTGGCAGAAATCCATAGTTACCTGGATTCTTCGATTGATGCTTCCATTGGGATGGAGAAAAGGGTGTTGAGTAACTCAACCTGGGCACTTTCAGACCCTATGTCTTCTGAGAGCCTCTCCCCAAATCAGTACCACTGATCTGCAGTGATCTAGAATGAGGCACAGAACTGGCATCTATTAAAGGCAGTGGTATTTTTGAACCATCTGTCTATTACACTGAAAACTCTCAGCTCCACAATTCAAGACTCAACCTAGCTCTTCTATGCTTTCTGAAAATCAGGAGTGTTCCAGGAAAACACACATACACACACACACACACACACACACACACACACACACACACACACACACAAAACAAAAAACCTCTTCTCCAGCCCAATGTTGTCTGTCATATTTATCCCTCAGCCTGCCCTTATTCCTGCAGTTAGGTTTTTCTTCTGGACCATATGCCATCTGCTGGCAGGAACTGCTGTGATTGTCTACACAGCCCCGCTTGTGCCCCCAGGCTTAGTGCAGTGCAGCGCCTGCCATGGCTTACAGCCTGTGAGCCCTCACCACCATCAGAATTGTCTTGCTAAGTGGGGCTAATACAAGCTTATCAGAAGCATTAAATGGTATAGAAAAATACTCCGTAAGGGCTGGTGGGATGGCTCAGTCGTAAAAAGCCCTTGTTGCATAAGCTTGCCGACCTGAGTCTGAGTCCTGAAACCCACATAAAGGTGGAGAGACTCAACCCCATAAAGTTTTACTCTGCCCCCCACTGTGGCATGTGCCCCTGTCCTCACACACGTATAACATGCACAAACTTACAGGCACAATAACAACAAATTAAGTAAAGGAGAGGGTAATCAAAAAGCACCTTAATTAAGATAGTAAGTGAAAGCTATTGAACATAAGTCTGTTGGAACTTAGTGAAAGCCTTCTCTCCAAGCTGATGAAATATCGCAAAGCTATGAAGATGACATTTTGAAGATGTTCAGAGATAATCCAGGTGGTATATTGTGTATACTTTAACCATTTTGCGCTCAGCACTAACTGGGCTCCTGTTCCATAGGATCGTTGTGCCCTCAGAGAGTTCATAGCCCAAAAGAAGAGAAAGCAATGAATGAACTACAATGGGAAGTAATGTTTTTCTTAGATTCCTGGCAGATATTTCTTGAGAGATGACTATTGGCAAAAAGCTATGCTAATAACCAAACAGATATATTTATCATTTTTAATTATGTCCATGTATATGCAGTTATTGTTATTGATTTGAAACATAATTAACATGTCTATGAACAACAATGAAAAATTATACTTATACCTGTCTTTTTTTCTATTTCTTTTATTACCTCAGCATAGGAGCCTGAACCTGAAATAGAATCTAGGGACCCAAACTAGACTTGGTAGGTTATTTACAAAGAAGGAAAGTAGGAAGGTAGGAGGGAAGGAAGGAAGGTAGGAGGAAAGGAAGGAAGGTAAGAGGAAAGGAAGGAAGGAAGGAAGGAAGGAAGGAAGGAAGGAAGGAAGGAAGGAAGGAGGAAAGAAAGGAGAGAGGAAGGGAGGGAGGGAGAGGAGGTGGATCAGGGATGGGAAGAGATGGATATGATCAAAATACATTGTCTGCATGTATGAAATACTCAAGCAATTAATAAAAACAATGCATTTTTTTTTAAATCAGGGGAACCTAAGAGCTAAGAAGAATCTTACTTAGTTTCCCTAATCTCTAACTGAATCCAGCCTTATGGACAACAAACTACAGCAGGACCGGCAGAAGCTATGACTGCCACCAAGACTTCCATGCTGTTACATTGTTTGCAGCAATGTTGAAACAACTATGATGAACGTCACAGCTTTTAAACTGAGATCTGAGCCAATTTAAGTTGGATTTGAGTTTAGTATAGAAATAAAAGGCACACGATTCACAAGATCATAAGTTGATGTTTAGAATATTTTAATATCATTGATTATTGTGCATGTGCTCACGCACAAGTGCATGTGCATGCATGCTCACATGCATGCTCACATGCTTGCCCATGCAGTCAGAGGATCAGTTCAAGTATCAGTTCTCAACTTCCACCATATGGGTCCCAGGAACTAAACTCAGGCCATCGGGCTTGATGACTAGCACCTTTCCCTGCTGAGCCATCTCAACAACCCGGTGCTGTAATAATTTATGAAATTTTTAAGGAGTCCACAGGCCTTGCCAGATTACTGAAAAGATTCACAGCTCAAGAAAGTCTGAGTCTTGCTTTCATGTCTCAGAGTGGCTGTTCTCAACTGCATAGTTGAGGTCTTTCCCTGAGGTAATGTTCAAAAACAGAAGCTTTGGGATCCAGTAACACATGGGCCACCCACCTGCTGTGCAGCCACATACAGGAGATGTAGGCTTCCACAACCCCTGTGGCTATCCTCCGCTCTGCCCCTGAGTCTGGACATGTCTCTGCATGTGCCTGAGGCATCACCACTGGGGAATACAGTTCAAACCTAATCTGCATGATTTGGATCAAAACCAAACCATACGCGACCCTGTGGGAGGAAGCTGGCGGGGCAGGGCCAGGTGCAACAGAAGCACCTGAGAGTCGTGGTGGACCCTAAAGCAATCTTGAATCATTCATAACTGACTGGCTTCCAGAATAAATGTCAACGAAATATAAAATAGCATTAGCACATGAGGAGAGTCAAAAACGGTTCCTCTTCTTGCATGAATTTACATAAATTAGATTATTATTCCCAGTGACGGACAAACCCTGTATCTGTAACATGGAAGAGAACACTGTCTTCTGCTAATTCGGGAACTAAGAGGCAAGCTCTTCTTAGGGCTTCTTGCTGAACACGCAGACAGACCTGGTCACTCCAGCTGTCAGTTAATATCTTGTGTTTGCTCCTTTCACTTCTGAAGTAGTTGTCTTTTTTTTTTTAATTGAAAAAAAAAAAAACTTTGGTTCACACAACATATTCTGATCTTGGTTTTCCTTTCCTGGACTCCTCCCAGATCCTTACCCCCTTCATTCTTTGGAAAGCAAACCAAAAGGTGAACAAACAAAAACAACAAACAAATCATAATAAAAGAAAGAACACAAGAAACACACACACACACACACACACACACACACACACACACAATCAGAAACCATAACGTATAAGACCAATAAGACAAAAATAAGGCCCAAATAAAGCAATATTAGATAAAGTCTACAAAAACATCATCGAGTTCATTTTGTGCTGGGCATGGAGCCTACCATTAAGTGTATTTAATATACTCCATTGGAGAAAACTAATTTTTCATTACCAGCAGGTGTCAGTTGCAAATAGCTTCTCGATCAGGCGTGAAAGCCGATATCCACTTCCCCCTCTCGGTGCTGGGACCCTGTCCGGCTAGAACTTGTACAGGCCCTGCGTGTGCTGCCAGAGTCTCTGTAAGTTCATCCTCCTGTTATGTCTGGAAGCCATTGTTTCCCTTCTGCTCTTACAATCTTCCTGCCTCCTCTTCTGTATAGTCCCCTGAGCCCTGAGGGGAGGGATTTGAGGAACTGAGGGTTCCAAAATCTCTGAGTCTCTGCACATTGTTCAGTTCTAGGTCTCTGTGTTTGTTCCTATTTACTGCAAGAGGAAATGAAGCAACTCTCTTTAATACTCTCTTTTCTCACACAGAATATGGCTCCAAAATGAAAGCATTTTCATCTGATCAACACTCGTAAAGCTCGACCCAGCCACAGTTTGGCAATAGATGAGCTGGAACCCTTGTGAGATGAAGCTCCAAGCAGAAAACGAATACATCTCCTGACAGACCCGGTCCCCAGAGACACATCACTAGGAGAGATCTTGGGTGCACAGAGATTTGCTTCTTTTAAAATACATTTTCAATTTTAATTGACACGTAACTATTGTTTATATCCAAAGGGTAACTGGGGGGTAGCTACAGTAACTATAGACATTTAATTACATGTCTGTAGTATGTAATGTTAAGAGGAGGGTGAGACACGAAGATTTTTAGTATGATCTTGCAAAGGGGAGGGTCTACGTGGGCAGACACAGGTCTACCATTGCCATATCATATTTCTTAGAGAAATTTCCCCAAAGATGGGTAGAAAGCTTTCCACGGTGAACCTTACCGTGAGATAAACTATTTCAAATCTCAGATGCTATTATTTACTATTTTTTTAAAGGATTGATTTCCAGCCATCTGTGGCTCACCATCCATTAAACTTATCAAGTCAAAAACATCAGCAGTGTAATTAAATTTTGGCTTACCTCTGGAAAGGAAAGAAAAGCCACTGTAACAGTTGGATGGGCAATGATTTCCTCTTCCTAGGGCTTTAATTTCCTCTCTCTGCACCTTGTCTTTGCTGGGCACTGGTGAAGACCCATCGATTGCCTCTCCTTGATAAGTTTTGTGTTCTGAGAATGGCAGCTATTTGAAAATCTTAGTGATTAGAAATGAGACTTAATGTTCTTATCAGCTCCTCGTCCTTTGAGTACAACGAATGGTGAACAATGAGGGTGACAACCGAAGGATGATAATCTGTTAATCCATTCTGAAATGGAATGGGAATGACCTTCATGTGTGAAGAGGTTTGAAGGGGAATTGAAAATCAAGAGTCGAATACTGTACGGCCATTGTTTGCGGAGTGGTTTGGTATAGGCACTAAGACCAATGACCTAACTTCTTATGGACAAAGCCCCCCAATGACCCCTGCCAAGACTCCATTTGACCTACAGTCATTTTATATTCTATGCTCAGTGAGGAACATGGTAAAGAAATTTCTATAAAGCCCAGAAATTGCTACAAAGCCTGTATCTGTACTGATTGTGATCATATAAGACACACATGAGAGAGAATTGTCTCACAGGTTTTTGGGGAAGAAAATCTGTTTCCCCCTTAGCGACTGCTTGTTTGTGACATGTAGACATTGTAAAGCATGTCACCAGTGGTTTCCCTTCCTTGCTCACGCTCTAATAACCTCGGAGCCAAATCTGCAGCTCATCTTTATCTGCTGAGGAGAACGATGTCACACCAGTTTACTGTGTGCTAATCTTGCCCAGCTTTAATTTATATTCCAAACTCAATTTCCCCTCTGCCTTGATGTTATCACCCCTTTCTTTTGATCCGATGTATTGCTTATTTTAATCATCCTAACCCACGTGCAGAATGAATGATTTCTGCTAGGTCATTATGGTAGCACTATGAATACTGATGATGGGTGCTGAAGTTATGGGGCTTAAGATAGGAAAGACCTCCTTTTGAAAACACAGGACAAGGTTAATCCCACTCTTGGCATGGCAGACAGTCAAACTGTATGTTAAAGCTCTTCGTGATGCTGGAACCAGCATCTTAATGGCATCAAGTCATTTGGGTGTTCAACAATCCAGAGATCTCTAAATCGGTCCGTTAAAGCTGAACGGTTAAAAAGTCCCTTGACCAATAAATGTACCTGATCCTGTCTAGGTCAATCCACCGGAAACTCACTTACCATTCTATCTCCTTTACTGACCTCATTACTTCCTTTCATAAGAAATCATTGTATTTGAGTCTGTGTCATGAACAAGAGACATCTCCCTTCATCTGGCACAACCCTCCCCCTACTGCTCAGTACATTCACTATTAAAGTCAGATTTCTAGAAAGGCCTTTATGTCCATCTCCTCCCCTGAAATGTTTTTGCCAAAGGTAAGCAGCCTGCAATGCCACCGGCCAGCACTTACCTTCCCACTCACATGACGGATGTACAGGGTACGCACTTAGTTACTTCCTCAGAAAGACTCGTCCTTGTAAACTACTCTTTCTTTTAAAACGCTTCCTTTCGACGCTGAGACGTCACTCTCTCCTGGCACCTTTCTACCTCTCTTTCTGAGTCACCCTAACTTTGCATTCCATCATCCTTTGCCTATACTTACACTGTTGGTCCTCTGGGTGTTTTGTTTTGTTTCATTTTTTCGGGCTCCCCTTCTCTCCTCTCATCTATCTCTACCATGGCTTCAACTTCTACACGTTTCCCCAATCCATATCATTTCTGTCTTAAATGTCAATCAAACAGCCCAGTAGCTACCACTTCTCCTGAGCCTATTTGAAATGTCTTCATGATTATGAATGATTGTGTTAACAATTATAAGGAAAGGCCACAGGAGCCTCCGGCTCAGCAGGTGCGAAGCTGAGTTCTTCACGGCCATGCACTCTTCCTCCCTGTCCTCCGTAAAGAAGAAACCTCCCTTCCCATCTCTCACTATCCGCTCAACGTTCTTTTCCGTGCCCTAGCCGGCTTCTGTCACCAGCTGTGCATCAAGACAACGGCAGAAAAACAGTAATTCTATTTATTTTTCTTCTTTGGATTTTTGGCACAGCATGCTCATAGAATAGATGTCTTGAAACGAATAGAGATAAAGCTGCCTGGTTGTTGAAATGGTATCAATGATAAAAGCAGAGAGGGAAGTCTCTCTTTGCCTCTCTTAGGGATGTGGGGCTAATCATTCCTAAGGAAAAGCCTGGGGGGGGGGCACTGACTGTTTTCTTGTTCAATTCCACTGACTATAATTCATGGAAATTCCTTCTAAAGGCTACAAAGAAGGTTATTTGTCTCAATTTTGGGTGTCAAAAATTTTCACCTTCTTGGTCTCCTCTGGATTTTTTTTTCTTTTTGGTCTTTTGAGATAGGGTTTCTCTGTTGTAACTCTGGCTGACCTGGAACTCACTCTGTAGACCAGGCTGGCCTCAAACTCACAGAGATCCACCTGCCTCTGCCTCCCGAGTGCTGGGATTAAAGGTATGCGCCACCACCACCCAGCTGTCCTCTGGATACTTTTTTAAAGAAATGTAGCATGGCGAGCTACTTTAAGAGCTGTTAGGATAACCCCTAAATGAGATTCTTTCATCATCCTTCCAAACTTTCTTCAGATGCACTAAAATTGAAGAGAGTCATCGCAGGGAGGCAAGACACACAGAAAAACTGGCATGAAGAACTCTCCTTGTGTCTGAGTAAGACCGGGAGAGAGCATGACTAAGTCTGACTTAGGGAGGAGGCCACACCCTTGTTTGTACATAGAGCATTAGAACTGCCTACCAGAGCCAGGTATGGTGGCACACACCTTTAATCCCCACACATGGTGGAGGCAGAGGCAGGCAGATCTCATGAATTCCAGGCCAACCTGATCTACATAAGTTTCAGGTCAGCCATTTAGACAGTACATACATAAACAGACTGAAGACTAGGATATAAAGTCTGAACCTTGCCCAGGAGAATGAGATGTTGAAGGCAAGCTCTATGCATCTAACTGGAGGAAGGAGTTTGTCAACATAACAATGACACGTTTTATTAATGTGTGACCAAAAGGACAAAGGCATTGAAAATAACGAGCACAATATCAATGGCGGCCAAGCGGAAAATGGGAAACACTTTAGTAATTTAGAGATTTTTCTCATTATTGGAGTGCCTGAATAGCATCTAGCCCATTGATACGGAGGCACTCAGACTGGTAACTGACTTACTGTCTACTGGTAGAAAGACCCACACATACCTTCCAAAAGAAAAATGCATGAACCTTGTTGTCTTTCAACCACAAACAAAACACAAAGTGCTTAAAAAAAAACCCTCGACCTGTACTATTCCATTAAATTTAAATAGTAATTCCTCTATTTAGAGTAGAAAATAGATTTTTTTCCCCAACTTTCCTCATTCAAATATTTTTATTCATATTTTCATAAATATTTACCTAATATATATATCAGGTACTGAGGACAGCTATTGCTTAGCAGTAAAATACTTATCTAACATGTGTAAGGCCCCGGGTTTAATCTCCACACCATAAAATATATAGGACTACAACAAATGAGCCAGGCAGGCTTAGAGCAGTGCTGGCGTGGGATAGGAAGTAGACAGGCTTTCCTACAGGACATTGCCCATCTATTTAGATGTATTCTTACCAATCCCTTACGTGAAGGGACTTGGTAAGCACCTTAGACTTCCCATTAGAGTCCCAAAGGGGTCAGTCACGCTTGGGGCAAGTATGCATGCCCTAAATAAAAGAACCGCAGCGCCTTTTGCTAGGCATACACGTTTATTAATTTCTAGGATCTTTTCTCATTTGTGCCACAGATCAACAATATGCCTCACTGACTAAAAGTTACAATGTATGACTGAAAACTGTGAGTCAAAGAAGAACTAAGTAACACTGCCACGGTTTGTACGAAGCGGTCCTCCCCAACCCCGCAGAGGGTTCCGATGTTAAAGGCTGGGTTCTGCTGGTTGGTTTTGGAGAAGCAGATAGATTGTGAACCTTCAAAAGCTGATGCTCTGGGAAAATTAATGAACAATATTATGTAATCTAAAACTAATTAAAAAAAACAATAACATTATGAAGAATAAGGCACGGAATATCCCTGTAGATCTATAAATGCATTTAAAAAGATAAAGGACTTTCATAAGAAACTTTGTCAATTATTTTAACGATCTCATTCACTTGGGAAGATTCCTTAGAAAATGTGATGTGCTCTCCTTAGCACAAAAAGAAATTTTAAAATCTGATTATCTAGTCCTGAAAAATCCCTTATCAATTAAGACAATCTGGAGCATCTTACTAGTGAAGTCTGCTGAGATTTTTAACAGCAACCTGATGCCTTTCCTTAAGCCCTCCCAGGAAATGAGAGATTCACACTTCCTGTGAGTATATGAGGCCACCGTAGCTCGTGAACTAAACCGGAACAAGAGTATTACAAAGAGAGGATACCACCGGCCATCTTTCTCCTGAACATAAACACACAAGAACTCAACAAAATGTCAGTAAGAAGAAATGTATTTGACAAATACAATAGTTACTTTTAAAAAATTGCAAAAACCAAAATCCCTGTCAGCAAAGAAAATGAATAGACATCTTGAATTTCATTTTTTTAAGGCATCTATCAGGGCTGGAGAGATGGCTCAGCGCTTAATACGTATTGCTCTTGTGGAGGATCTGAATTCAGTTCCCAGCACCCCATATGATGGCTGCCTAGCTCCGGCTCCAGGGGATCTGATGCCTTCTGGCCTTCTTGGGCACTCCCACTCACACGTCCAAATACCCACACGCAAACACATATGCATACATATGATTAAAAATTAAAATAAAACTTTTTTAAAAAATCAATTAAAATATCTACAACTAAAATTATCCTTAGGATAAAAATCAAAACTCTTTTACCCCCAAATGTATACCCATGTATAAGATCTATGTATAAACTTACCCTGTAGCTGGATTTTTTTTTATCCTCAGTGACAAATAGGTTTCCACCCAGGACCAGGCAGCCCCTGGCATACGCTATTCTACCCTACAGACCCTTGAATCTGGGGATGAAAACCAGTAGAGACCAAAGCTCACAGAGTGTCAAGACAGGCCCCCAGCTGTCACCTGCAAAGGCAGTGTGGATGGCTCAGGGTCTGATAGGAACGTCAGAGTAGTGAGAGTTGGTCTAACTACCATGGCCACAGAAGCATCCATAGAAGGAAAGTAGCCACTGCACATCATGCTCCCTCCGCAGCTCAAATCACAGCATTCCCAAGAAGGCTTCGGATCCTAGAACTACTATCCCACACAACACACCTCCTTGAAACTGTCAGCAACTCTCCCACAGACCGCAGACCACAGGAGATAGTGGAGACGCGGCTTGGCTGCAGAGTGCCAGCCCGGTATGCTCAAAGCCTCGGGTTGAGTCCCACAGATCTCCCTTTCATGTATCCAACCTTTGTCCAGAGCCACTGTCCCTAGGTCATTAATCTCAGTTGTATACAGTTAATCGACTGTGGTCTGCCTAAAAGTCTGGGTTACGCTTTCGGCGGATCTCTTACCAGACAACAACTTATTTCCAATGGGGTAAAAGAAGGATGTTCCCTTTTGAATGAGGCTGCTGCGGACCTCCTATCAGGAATAATAACAAACCAAACTGTCCTCTATGAAGTTTGTTGGTTAGCTGGTCAGTAAAATGATTGGTTAGTTGACTTTTCTTTCTTTTTTTTTTTAGATAAAAAGTCACTGAGTTGGAGCTTTGGGCCTGGACCATACATGTCTTCATGTATTCGACAAAATCCTAAAGTATCTTTTGTGGAACTTTTATTCTACTCTCAGGTCACCTCTGATGCCAGGAGAGTGGTGCTGTGGGGGTCACACCTTAAGATTCAGGTCCCTAGTATAGAAAAAGACCAAAGCAGCCAACTTTAGTCAGGCTTCTAAGAGCACCAAAATTGTGTAGGCCCAAGCCAGGAGCACCGTGACCCAAAACAGTTCCCAGAGTTAAAGAAAAACACTTTCTAAGACAAACAAGACGGCCTTGGGCTAAAAGAGTTTCCCCATGTAGACAGCCCATGACCTCGGGCTAAGAGTCTTCCCCCCACCCACACTGACTAAGACCCTAAAGTTTACATTTTCTAGGAGCCCACAACCTTGCTATATGCCAGCACCAATCAGTTTAAATGGGAATCAAAATGGGAAAACAATTTGGGGACCAATCAACTTGTCCCAACTCGGTTTGTGCCTAGCAACCGTTTCAACTGTATAAAAAGCTTCAGCATTTGCTCCTCGTGGCGGCTTCTATCCTGCGTGTTAGAACGGCCCCAGTATACTGGAATAAATCCTCTTGCTATTTGCATCGATATCCCGTCTGTGAGTCTCTGTGGGGGTGCAGCGTTCCAGTTTGGGCCCTGGGGGGTCCCAGTTTGGATCTCTGAGGTCCAACAGTGCCTCCCTAACTCCAGTTCCAGGGGAATCTCACACCCTCTTCTGGCTTCGAAGGGCACTGCATGTGCGTGGCACACAGACATACATGCAGCAAAACACCCATATACATAAAATAAAAATAAATAAGTCCTACAAAAAGCTAAGGATGGGAGACAAGTGAAATTGACTGAAATCATCTACTGTGGGAGAAGTGTGTGTGTGTGTGTGTGTCTGAGAGAGAGAGAGAGAGAAGGAGGAAGGGGGAGGGGGGCGAAATCTCATCTCTGCAATCCATGTAAAAGAAGAATATAAGAGTATTTCATTCCTTCACCTGGATCTGTATCTTTATGTTCCACGGAAAGTACAGAAAACATTTGAACGTTATTTTTCCAAGCTTAGATTTGTCAGAAAGACACCTCTAAACAACAATCTTTAAACATGTGTTCTTATACCCACAAATAAGTGTAGTCTTCTCCCCTCATCAAGGAAAGTTTTCTTTGCAACAGATGGATGTGGGAGAGGGGGGCCTTCCCCAGGGAAGAGCACACCAATGGGTTGTTTGGTGCTAAAAGTCAGCCCCAAAAAGCATAAATACAAGTAATATGATACAGACTTGACACGTTATATGTAGGAGTATATATGTGTGTACAAATGCAGATAATAACAATTAGTGAAGGAAAAAAGAGGCCATGAATTTGAAGGAGAGAAGGGAGAGGCATATGGGAGGGTTAGAGGGAAGAAAGTGAAGGAAGAAATGAAATGAAATTGTGATCTCAAAAATAAAATAAAGAATACCTCTAATCATGTTTAAAAGATACTTTAGGCACTGCAGAGATGGCTCAATGGTTAAGAGCACTTGCTGGTCTTCCAGAGGACCTGAGTTTGGTTCATCAAGCAGCTCACAACCACCTGTAATTCCAGCTCCAGGGGATCCTACACCTTCTCTGGCTTCTGGGGACAACCACACACATATGGCATACACTCCCACAGACGAATGCACATAAAAAACAAATGTAGTTGTACACCACTGTGGCAGCTCAGCAAACAGGACAAGGAGGCTTATTCATATGTGTAAGCTCTGTCAGATCTCAGCAGAGGGAACCACCAACATGGCCAGTGCCATACTCACAGAGGAACCCCGAGCGTCTGAGCTCAGGTGTATTTATTCTTTCAGAATTCCTCGGGTATTCTACTGATAGCACGTGCAGATCATTAGCAGTTAAACATCCACCACAGGAATCCAACACCTACAGACAATACAAAATGCCAAAGTCCTAGGCAGCCCCTCACCCAACAGTGCATAAAACACTTTCAAATATAACTAAAAATAAACTTCCCCAACCAGCAAAGACTGAAGGTGTGGCTCAGTGGTAAAGAGTACTTGTTTCTCTTACAGAAGCTTCAATTCCCAGCATATACATCAGGCAGCTCAAAACTGCCTGTAACTCCAATTCCAGGGGATCAGACGCCCTCTTACGGACTCAGTGAGAACTACACACACATGGGGCACAATATACAGACATTTGGGCACACACACGCACACACACACACAAATTACATTAAATTAAAAAGATACTTTGGACTTGGGATACAGCTCACTAGCAGGGTATTTGCCTAGCATTTGAGCCGTCCTGGATTCAATGTCTAGTGCTACAAGTAATAATAATGAGACAAAATAAAAAACACTTTGGTGAGACTTGTAACTCAAGAAGTCACTGGGAACAATGTTAAAATAAAGACATTTTCGAAGACTTCTTCATTTAAATGCATTTGTTTTATTTGCATTAATGCATAATTGTTTGCATTGTGTGAGTATTTTATCTGAATTTTCTACAAAAGGGGCTTTTTGTTGTTCATCTTGAAGTTGTGAAGTAGTCCAGGCCAGCCTCAGACTCTCCGTCTCCCTAATTGTTCTTTTTTCAAAGATTTGTTTATCTTATATTATGTGTAAGACTGTTTGCCTCCATGTGTATATGACACCATGTGTATCATGTGTACCATGGGCTCCTAAGTGCTGGGATTGTAGGATACATACAGCCCTATGAAATGTTTTATAATGGAACAACGTATTTTTTGCCAGAATAAAGTATGTAGGCTTAATAATCATGGATTATGCAATTTTGCTTAAATCTGATTCACGTCTTGGCAGCATGTTAAATATTCAAAATCACATTGCTTGTATAATGGAGTATTATTCATCAATGAAAGATGAAGTACTAGGATGTTCTTTAATGTGGTTAAACCTCAAAATCATTATGCTAACTAAAAGAAGCCAGTCACACACGATCAGGTGGTTTCACTATTTCGTATGAAATATCCGAACTAGTGAAATCTATGGAGATAAAAACAGATTTAGTGGCTATGGTAGGCTGGGAAATTGGGGCACTAGGGGTGACTGGCAAGAAGTGTGGGTACTTTGGGCTAATTAACATGTTCTAGAATTGACAGTGATGAACGTGTAACTTTGAATTCCCTAGAAGTCACTGATTTGAATACTTTATGTGGATTCATTGTGCAGTATTTGACTGACATCTCTACAAACATAGTTTAAAGTTCTGCTTTCGGGGCTGAAGGGGTGGCTCAGTGGTTAAGAGCACTTACTGCTCTTGCAGAGGACCCAGGAGACCCAGGTTTGGTTCTCAGCACCCACATAGTGGCTCACAATTGACTGTCACTCCAGTTTCAGGGGATTTGACATCCTCTTTTGGTCTCAGTGAACACCAGACTCTGTCTGTCTGTCTGTCTGTCTGTCTCTCTCTCTCTCTCACACACACAAAACACACACACACACACACACACACACGGTACACGTATACACATGGAGGCAAACACTCCTACACATAATATAAAACAAATCTTTGAAAAAAAAAGAACAACAGAAAAAACTAGATTCTTTAAATTCTGCTTACCACAAGAAGACAATACTGCATATTTTGGCTCATATATGGAAACTGAAGACACTCGATCAGATGGAAGTAAAGGGTAGAGTGGGTTGGAGAGGGTCAGTAAGAAAAGGGGACTGGGAGAATCAGTAGGCTGTTCTAAACTTCCAGTCAGAGACAAGAAGTAAGTTCTGGTGGTGTTCAGGACAGTGAGGTTACTACAGCTTAAAATAACTTCTTAGGGCTAGGTGGGCATGATGGTGAGTGTTTGTAATCCCAGAACTTTGGAGGCTGAAACAGGAGGATTGGGAACTCAATGCTAGCGCAGGCTAGCTCAGGCTATCTAGCAAGTTCTCAGCCAGCCTGAGCTACATAGCAAAACCATGTCTCAAGAGGATTATTATATATTTCACAATGTCTGGAAGAGAGGACTTTGATTGTCCCTACCACAAAGACATGACAGACGTCTGGAGTATTCACTAGGCTAATTACTGGTCCTGATTTGCTCACTATGTACCTCAAAGTGTCACAGCCCCCAGGAATGTGTATACTTGTTACATGTTAATTTAACATAAATAAAAATAATTCTACTTACTCTGGTTTAGCATAGTCTCTGAACCAATCCTTTCTCCTTATGTCAAAGGTCCCAATTGAATCATATTTTTTTTTACCATATTTAGGCTATGAAACACATATTTACAGATGGAAAGAGTGATGTTGATTAGTGTCTCTTGTGTGCCGGGAAGACATTTCCCCTGTCCATTCTCATATACAATTTTCTGCAGAGATATATAGGGTTAATCATTAACCTTTAAAATGTACTAAATTATTTGTCTTAGATAAAGGTCTTACACATTTGTCCTCAAATATGTTTACTTTTGTTGCTATTGAGATTACATTTTCATATTACGGTTGATTTCTTATTGTGTATACTGTGGGAATATTTGGATTGAACCAATTTTTGAATATTTATCATGTATCTAGGCATGCTAAATACTTAGGCACTTGGTTACTTCAGCCAATAATGATGCTGCTATTTCTCCCTACCATACTTCACAAAATGCTTACCTCATTTTCTTGTTTAACTGTTTGCCTGAAATTTTAATTTCTGTTCTTGGTGGTCAACCCATGGTACTGGCATCTCCAAAATGCTGGAGTTTTCTGCTGGGCTTCACTTTCATCAAGAGCCTCTCCTGGCTCTCTTATGGGTGTCAAGTCTCAGCTGCTTTCCATGACTCCCTCATGCCTTCAAAACCAGTACTACCTGGGAGACTGTTACACATTACCAAGTTTGGCTGCCATCATGAAGTATAACTCTGGCCATATAACCTTGGAACACAGCTTCTGTGTGCGGATCCTGAATAAACACTTCTCAGAAGATTTCACTTTAGTGATGCTGATCTCTTCTTAATAGCTGATTCTTCGGTCCCAGCTAACCAGCATCCAGTGTCCCAGCAAACCTAATGTTGTACTTTAGTGTTTCTGGTCTCTTGTTAATCACAGCCAAATCCTCAGCTCCAGCTGACCAGACACCACAGATTCTTCATACAAATGCTTCCCTCTGAAACTTCACATGCCAGGCCTCAGCATCTACATTCTTCTCTTCCAAGCTCCTACAGAACAGCCCACTGAGCTCTCACCACTCGATAACCTTTCTAGCCCAGAGTTCCAAAGCCCTTCCACCATCCTCCCCAAAACAATATGGTCAGGTCTTTCGAAACAAGATCTCATGATCCTGGTACCAACTTCTGTCTTGGTTAGGCTTACTATTGCAGTGGTAAAATACCACTACCAAAGCAATTTGGGGAAGAAAGAGTTCCACATCTTAGTCTATCACTGAATGAAGTCGGGGCAGGAACTCAAGAAGGGCAGGGACCTGAACGCAGGAGATGAGACAGAGGCCATGGAGGAGTACTTCTTACTGGCTTGTCCAGGAGGACAAGGCTTGCTCAGTCTGCTTTCTTATAGAACTGAGGACCACCAGCCCAGAAGCATCACCTACAATGGACTGGGCCCTCTCCTGACAATCACTAATTAAGAAAATGTCCTACAGGCTTGCCTACAGCCCAATCTTAGGAACACGTTTTCTCAATTGAAAATTCCCTTCTCTCTGATGACTTTAGCTTCTACCAAGCTGACAAAATTAGCTAGTACAGAGCTTAGTTTTCTGTGGTGTTCAAAATGTGACCCTTTGCCGTGACCTCCGCTGCCACCTCCTGGATGCCAGATAATGTTACTTCTCTCTTGATTTTGTGAGACCCATAGAAAGCTGTTGGTGAGCAGACTGAGCTCTGTGTCTAAAATCAGTGAGTAGTCCTGTTCATCAGCAAACTCTGGACTGTCAATCCCCCCACCCACCTTCCCAGCTTTTTTGAGGACCTAGACCCCTAAAATCTAATTGGCTGTACTAACTCCCCAAATGGGCCAACACCCTTCTCCCTCTGCCTCCTCTTCCCTCTCCCCCCTCTCTCTATCTCTATCTCTCTGCCCATTCCTTCCTCCTTGGTCTCCCTGACCCCTCCCAATACTCTCAGTTGACCCCCCCCACACACACACACCATGCTAAGCAGCTGGCCAATTGCTCACAGGCAATGAAGGATTTCTTCCCAGCCCCCAGATTCGATAGTTTAGAAAATATGAGCACTCACCCTTCTCAAGTAAAAAAAAGAGTCTGAGGGGAGAAGGAAAAAGAAGTCATAATATTTCACAGCCCAGATGAAAGGCCTCAGCTAGTGGGTAAAGCAGGGAAGAGTCATGAATTGCAAATGACAAATGCCTGGTTTTCTCCTGAAGCTAAAACAATCTCAGAGTGCTGCTTTAAAAAAAAAAATGTGTGGGTAGTAGGCTACAAAGAGCCCAGCCTGGAGGCCTCTGAGCTTTCCTTCTGCTCATTGGCATCTGTTTTACAGAGAATTCACTTTCCAGTGTCCACGGTTCCAGACACAGGCAGTGAAATCTGAATAGAGGCACGGGTGTTGACTCTGCTGTAGGTCATATAAGCTTGAAGAGCATTGGAAGGGGCCAGTTAGCTCCTAAAGTCAACTGTCCGGCCATAAGACTACAAGATTTGTGAGCGTAAGCTTGGGGAGATGAGATAAAAAGAGGACCCAACTTCCTTTCATCGATAGTGGTGTGTTAGCAATGTCATCCTGTCATTGTGGAACCATTTTGAGTTCTCTCTTCAGAGACCACAGCACATCTGACAGCCTCCGGCCATCCATCCCTACAGCCATAAGGCCCAACTACCTCTAAACCTCACTAACTAACGAACGGAGCGGCCCCCTAGCCGTGCCTGGCATCTGCCTTTGTCCACAGGTTAGACTGTGAGGGCTTCCTGCTTAAACTTTCCCAGAAGTTTCCTGTTAACAAAGCTGCCTGGGGAGGGGGAATGGCTGGGGGATGGCTTGACCCTTAAGCATGGGAACTGAGATCAAATCCCTGACACACACATAAAAAGTCAGATGTGGCCGTGTAAGCCTATGATCCCAGTGATCCAGCACCGGGGAAGTGGAGACAGGAGGATCCTCAGGACTGGCTGGCCAGCCACCCTTGCCAAGCGGTGAACTTCAGTTTCAGCGAGAGGCCATGTCTCAAAAACTAAGATCGAGAAGGGATTGAGAAAGATACCAGAATGTCACTGCTGGCCTCCACATTCACACACATACACAGATGTACGCACATGCACACGCACACACACACACATGGACACATGTGAACACGGAGACGAAAATACTTTTCAAAGCTGCAACGTGCTTGAATTACCCTCTAGGAGAGATTCTGCTTCCTTTGTGTTTAATACAAGGGTCCTCCAATGTGTCAATCTGAGTCAAAAAGCAAGAGTGGCAGAGCCTCATGCTCCTAACACACCGGCACCTTCATGGGATCGTTAACTTGCCGTCCACACCAGGACACTGTCGACTTGCACAGATACGCGATCACAGGTGATTAGATTCATCTATTGTTTTCTGAAACATCAAAGAACTGGTCAAGGAAAAACAATAGATAGAGGTGGGGTTTTTTTTTTTTTTTAAGTTATGACCACAAAATCTTTCATGTTTGTATTTTGAAAGATAAGATTACCTTCCTCTACCTTGTACACAGTTTGAACACACACCCTGTACTTCTCTGACTTTCAAAATAAACCTCTACTTATTTAACCCACTCGTGTGGAACTGCTCGGTTACATCAAACAAAAGGAAGGACCAGGGTTTGCTCCGTATGTTTGTTGGTTCCACATGCAAATCGCTCCAATTCATCAGTGAGAGCCCTGCCTGGAAGGAAGCTTATTTGAGGAAGTATAAAAGGGTGATGAGACCCTCCACTTCCTGCATTACTAATAGCTCTGCACTGGGGGTATGGCTCACGTGACCATGCTTACCTAACATGCATGAAGCTCAGGGTTCAATACGCAGTCCTGGGGGAAGGTGTCTATCTCGGGGATGGCTGTGACTCGGTGGTGGAGTGCTCACGTGAACAGCCCTGCATTACGTCTCTACACCGTGAGTAGCACTACGCCAAGACAGCAAAACCATCTTGTAAGGTGTAGGTTGGGAATACGGAATCTCAAGCCCTCTCCCAGACCCGCGCAATCACAGTTTCCCTTTTAACATGGTCGCTGGTGGCTGTGTCCACATTACACTGGGAAGGGAAGGTATTGTCTTAAGGATTGAGACCTTGTTCTTCATGTTGTTAACTTGTTAGTTTGTTTAGAGAGAAAACAAATTCATATTCATTCAGATTCATAGCTGGGGGCTTAAGAGAGAGAGAGAGAGAAGCCATGCCATTTGAGTTAGGCAGAGAGATCAGCCACAACCTGGGAGTTGGGGGAGCTTTAGGGTAAGGGTGGCAAAGCCCAAAGTGGCAGAGAAAGAGTACTTAGCATCAGAAATGAGAAAGGAAAACTTAGGCAGAACCTCACAGGAGCCTACAGGGACTGAGGAGGCCATTAATTTTAAATGCTCTGCACCTCCTTCTGGAAGAGAATGATCTATATTAGATTGTGGAGATTTTAAAATTGTTTGCAGTCCAAGCTCACAATGGCTTCTCTGAAGGATTCAACAACAATCCAACAGTTTTGATCCCATCGGGGGGTTAGGGGCCAGGTGGGGTGGCCCTGTCAATAAAGTCCTTGCTTTGCAAAGACCTAAGTCTGATCCCAGAGTCCACGTCAGAGATGCCAGGCATGAAGGCGTGATTGTATTAACACTGGGGAGCAGACAGGAAGACACCTGGGGCCCACTGGCCATTCTAACTGGCATGCTCTAGGCCAGTAGTCCGTGACCCTTTTGTGGAGTGTCAAAGGACCCTTTCACAGAGACTGCCTAAGATCATCTGCATACCAGATATTTACAACTCATAACAGTAGCAAAATTACAGTTAAGATGTAATAACAAAAATAATTTTATGGTTGGGGGTCACCACAACATGAGGAACTGTATTAAAGGGTCACAGCATTAGGAAGGTTGAGAACTACTGCTCCAGGCCCACAAGAGACCCTGTATCAAGAAGTAGAAAGCCTTCTAAGGATGACACCTGGGGCTAAGCACTGGCCTCCATATGTGTACATATGTGTACCTCCCACATATGTACATGCATAACACACACACACACACACACACACACACACACACATGGTCAGAAGCTATTTATTCAAAAGCAAATTACATAACTACTAAGCTTTCTGTAGTGCCCAGAAAGTGTTTCTCTCCCTCTCCCCCTCTCCCTCTCCCTCTCTCTCTCTCTCTCTCTCTCTCTCTGGTTTGTCTTTAGTGATTCCAGTTTGCACTGTCATCTAAAAAACTGAGTTTCTGTCTCCTCGAGGGGACAGGCCTTCTCCACCACCTGCGGTGAGAGGGATCATGGAGGAAGCCTCAGCACAAGCAAAAATGGTTGAAGGTTAAGTTCATTTTTCAAATCCTGTTCAGTGCTGACCAAAATGCTTGCTTACAAATGAGAAGTAGGCCGTTATAAGACAACTCACATCGATATTAAGTACAGAGATTTTATGCCAAATTAATCCCAGGGGCTGAGCAAGAGCTTGGCTTTAAACACCTCAGCCTCTTCGGCATCCCTGGAGTTCCCAGACTCATCTTGGCTCCCGTGCCCTGTGAGCCCCAGACCGTATCCCGTCACTTCTTCTCTGTGTGGCAGAACACAGCGCGCACTTCATTATGGTCACTTAAGCACTGGTGTTTGTTCCTCCTTGGGATGTGGAGGGAAGGGACGGTACCTTCTTTACATGTGTATCATGGGTGCTAGCACAGTGCTTAGCACACAGTAGGTCTTGAATAATGATGATTCAAAGGAATGATAAACATAACAGAGAAATGGAAGTTCTGAGAGCAGGACAGGCACTCTGAGTAACTCACTTTCCAAGTAGAAAGTGCTACGTAAAAACAGAAGGAAGACAATACCCTTGATTCCCAGTCCCGTTACTCGGAACTGGTGGAAACACCTCTCGACTAGACTACATTTTATGTTTTAGGCCCATCTTTGAGAAGGAGAATTAAACAAGATGTATAGTGACACACACTTGTAATCTTACTACTTGGGAGAAAGAGGTAGGAAAATGTCAAGTTTAAGGCTAACCTGGGCTACATAGCAAAAGCTACATCTCAAAAGTAATAACGAATTTTGAAAGAAGAAGATTAAAGAAAATAACTGACTTGGCACCAAATTACAGAGCATTCGTTTACCCAGCATGCCTGGGTCAATTTATATTTATGCTTAAACATTAGGTCAAAGACTATGAAGATGCACTTGTGTAAACAGGATTTTAACTAGGAAGGCTCTTTCCTATAAAGAAATGAAGTATCTCTTCAAATAAAGTTAGATTCTAAGACCTGTCGTCACTAAAAAAGCAGTTTTTCCTCTTAGGAGTCAAACTGGGTGAACTTTTTATCATAAGCCAGAAGAAAAATGCTCATTTCAACAGGAAGCAAAAGAGCGATTTTTTTTTTTTTAAATTTTCTGGAACCGGAGCTTCTCTGTGGCTGTGAATTTGCTCACGACAGTGCTCAAGATTTCAAGTGCCCCGTTTGGTAGCCTGGCGATCCAGCAATTGGAATGCATGCACAAACCTTGGCCAAATTCCACCCTGTAATATGAACTGTATTTCTGGAAGGCATCAAATTGTCTGTGTTTCACACACACTTGTTGAGGTTCCAATCAGAACCATAAGGCACCTTCACACTGGGAGGCTGAGTCGCGCTTCAGGAAGGCTCGTTCCTAAGAGCAAGGACAGAGAAACCCACAGGGACAGGGAAACAGCCAGGAGATAGCCAAGTGATGGAGGTAACCGTGGCCACACCTAGCTCCAGACGTACGGGAAGGAGACAGTTTATCAGGCGCTGTTGGAGAGGCTGGAGGCTGGAGAGCAGCATGGGCCTGCCCATCACCCTGCAGGGAGGCCCTGCAATAAAGACTCCCACTTCACTCTTCTTCTACTGTGACTGCCCTGTTAGTGCTTTCCACTGATAGATCCACGGGCAAGGTGGCCGAATGTATAGAGGTCAAATCCACAGGGTGCCGTGAGGTATGTGTGGGGCAGAGCACAGGACATGAAGTGTGAGGTGGAGAAGACCTACCATGCTCACCTTTTCTGGATTCTTCTATTGCAAAAATGTGCCATTTTACTCGTGAACTATTTTGTCCCCATAAAGATTCCTAAAAGTATATAATAACAATGATTTGCCAGTGAAAATGGTATTCGACAGCTCCGGATATTATTTCATAGGAATGCAAGATTCATGACTCATTCCCTCAAAAACATTGCAAAGGTGATTTTCTCTATAACTCCCCGGAACTTGCCGAAATGAACTAAGGAGTGGAAAATTAAAAGTCACATCTCCCATGAAATGAGTTAAGGTTCTGAAATTACAGACTATGAAATTATCTGCCAAGAGAATAAAATGTTTGTTTATCCAAAGGGCAAATCTAAAGGGTAAAACATTTTTCTAGAGTCCCCCAAGGGTTTTCAAACTTCTCTCCCAGTAGAGAATCTGAGGAAGCACACGGTTGGGAGGGTGAGGGGGACGTGGCAGAGCGTGGGGGCAATCTGTGCAGAGTAGCTGGCTGCACTGCAGCGAGAGGGTTAGAATGGCTGCCCGGGACACCGTGTGATCCCACTGTCTTTGTATCCATGGAACTGAAAGCTTAAAGCTTGACATAGACGAACCATGTGCAGGCAAGGGATGCAGAAAACCAGGGAATCATGGCAGTCCTAGTTGATGACTTTCCCTACTTCACTTTGTAGATGCTGTGATGGTCGCTCTCTGTTGCCAACTTAACTGACTTAGAATCGCTGTGGAAACACACCTCCATGTATGACAATAAGGGTGTGTCCGGAAAAACTGTAACTAGGGACAGAAGATCCACACTGAGTGTGGGGGACACAAAGCCATGGGCTGCAATCCCAAACTGAATAAAAAGGCAAAAGCAAGCTGAGCACCAGGATTCCCCTCTCTCTGCTTCCTGGTGGCGAATGCCATGTGACCAGCTGCCTGAGATCCCTAAGGTCTTGCGGCTCCTGCCGTAGTAGTGGGTGCCCTCAAGCTATGAGCCGAAATAAACTTCACTGTCCTTAAGCTGCCTTCATCAGACATTTATTACAGCAAGGAGAGAACAACTATTACAGGTGCTTACTGAGAACAATCTAGTGGTAATAAGTAGGAACCAAACACCTGCCTTTCCCGCACAGAACACATCTGCAGAGCCAGCCGGGTCACTGTGATCCTCGTCATCTGCTCACTCATTATGAGGTTTTGTTTTGCTTTGTTTTTTAACAAAAAGACATGGTAGAATTACAAAAAATATTCATGAGACGAAATATCTGATCCAGTTCCTGTCCTCCCCGAATGGCTGTCGCCGTCTCTCACTCACTGGGAAAACTGTTCTGTGAGTAACAGGTGCAAAGCGCTCAGCATGCAGAAGGGTTCTATGCACACTTATTTCAAAAGAAAAGATCTGCAAGCAAGGAGCAGATGAGGGGATTTCAGAACACAGCATAAGAAATACATGAACCAGCCGGGCAGTGGTGGTGCAAGCCTTTAATCCCAGCACTCAGGAGGCAAAGGCAGGTGATCTCTGTGTGTTTGAGGCCAGCCTGGTCTACAGAGTGAGTTCCAGGACAGTCAGAGCTACAACAGAGAAACCTTGTCTCTAAAAACAAAAAGAAAAAAGAAATGTATGAACCAAATAAATTATTCTCTAAGCATGAAAAAAAATTTTTTTAATTATGACCCATTTAAAAAGCAAGTGCAGGTGCCTAGAAAGACAGTTCAGCAATTAAGAGCTTTCACTCCACAGTCATGAAGACCAGAATTGGGACCCTCACACTCATGTAACAAGCCAAGGGTCCCCACAAATGCCTGTTTTGAGGCAGGTGGAGACAGGAGGGTCGATGAGGCTTGCTGGCTTTTGGTCTAGCTTAGGAAACGCAAGCCCACATTTAGGGAGAGATCCTGCCTCAGGGGAGTAGATGGAGAGCATGATTGAAGAGGACATCTGATGCTCTTTTGGCTTCTGCACACTCTCAAGAGTTCACACACACACACACACACACACACACACACGTCACATGTGCATACATTCACACACACGTAAATAAATACTTAATAAATAAGTAAATCTTTAAATAAGAATTTGAAAGTGTCAAGTGAGCTAGCAGAGTCAAGAAAAGAACTGAAGGTAACAAAACCACTACAGAAATGAAAACCACATCAGAACAATGATAGCAAATGTTGCCTTAAAAAGAGAAAGTGCCCATTATCCATAGACTTTTCGGTGTAATAAAGTCTTAGGGTAAGTCGGGGTAAGTACTAGTTATAAAAAGTGTAACAGTGAGTTGCCCCTACAGAAGACAACAGACCAAGTACATCTTTGTATGTTTTAAGGCTTGAGGAAACTATCTCCACAAATGGAAGCCACCAAGGACGATGACACACACCTACAATGCCGTCACTCAGGGGGCTGAGGTGAAAAGATCATTAATTTGAGGCCCGTTTGGGGCAAAACCTCAAGTACAAGGCCAGCCTAGGTTACAGAGTGAGATTCTGTCTCCAGAAACCAAAACAAGCAAAAATAAAATAATGAAGACGTAATTGGAATCGTGAGTCTTCAGGTCAAAGGAGTCACTGTTTTCCAGGAAAGCTGAACATAGTAACTTGCTGTGAGAAATATCACAGAGAAGTTTCAAAGTTCTCAGTGCTTAAAAGTCATTCTACCGGCATAAGAAGCTTACAAGAGCACAGAAGGGCAGGAGGCAAGCCATCCACAACCTCAGACTTAGCCGCAGCAATGATCAATGTCAGAACACCACAGAGCAACACATAGGGTTACAAGATGGAAAGACACAATTGTAATTGTTTTTAGACATGGTCTCGTGTAGCCCAGGTTAGCCTCAAACTCTCTATGCAGCCAAAGATGACCTTCAACTTCTTACTTTCCTGCCTCGACCTCTCAAGTACAAGGATTGCAGATGTGTGGCACCGCGCTTAGTTTATGTCAAGCTAGGAATCTCTCAGTTTCCTGTACTAGGCGAGGACTCTGCCAACTGCTCTACATCCCCAGTTCCATGATCCTAAAATTGTATACACATTCAGTGTATTTAGTCACTGGAGGAATAGAAGTAGGTTAGAAATGGACTGCCTTTGAGTCTTACTTGAAAATGAATCTTTCAACTCAATACTAAACCCAATACTAACCTCACAGAAGCAGCTGGGGAAAGAGCATTGCCCCTGGCAACAGTGTCTCCTGGGGACCTGACTCCATGCAGGTCCATGCCAAAATATAAAGGGCTTGTTAATGTCACTGCAGCAATATGAGGTTGTGCTGGTTGTACAGCCTTTCAGAGACTTTGACAGTAGTCGACGAGATTTATAATACGCACATTCACTCCAAATTTCCAGGAAGCAATTTTCAGATTCATGTTCGAAGCATCCAAGATGTTCACGGTAGCATTGTATGTAACAGGAAGACATGGAAGCAAAGCACATCTCCAACGAAGAGAAGCTGGTTAACCACACACTCAAAATAAAAAACGAGCTTTATGATAAATGCAAATGAAGTGTGTGTGGACGTGTTGCTGTGTCAAAGGATGCACACAATAGTGTGAGGACAAAATGCAAGCAGCATGAGCAACATGTAAGGGTGCTGTAGAAGGAAAGGAGTATTAATCCACAAAAGCACATGTTTGTTGTGTAAGTTCATTTTTGGTAATGTATAAAATTGTTTCGTACTCTATTGGGTGAGGGGCTTCCTAGGTCTTGGCGTTTTGTATTGTTTGCAGGTGTTGGATTTATGTGGGGGATGTTGATTGCTAATGATCTGCATGTGCTACCAATAGAACACACGAGGAGCTCTGAATCACTAAAAACACCTGAGCTCAGGCGCTCTGGGTTCCTCTGTCAAGTATGGTGCTTCTCTCTGCTGAGGTCTGGCTGGGCTTGAACCTATGAATATATGCCTTCCATGTCACTCCCATGGTGAGTGACATATCAGCAAACTACTAGTGTTCCTGACTCTACCGTGGGCATCTAAATTACGTGGGGGAAATCTCTAAACTGTTCCTAGTAAAGGCCTCCAGGGGCTGAGGTTTAGAGGAAAGAATGGAAAATGGACATGTGTATGCCACAAGTTCTGTGACATTGTAATGATTTAAAAATCAAACACTGTCATAAAATTAGCTTTAAAAATATTTTCGCATTTTTCTTCGGGTGGTGGGAACCAATCCTGGTGGGGGGGGAGGTTGTGCTAAGTACATGCATTACCACTGAGCTCCCACACATTATGAAACATGTCTAATGCCCATAATGTACTGAGCACAGGACATTCCACAGGTGACAGGATTAGCAAGCGAAATCTTCCAACATTACACGTCACCTAACCCATGGATTCCTTGCAGACAGGGCTAAGGCTGTTTTGTCACTATATCCGAATTTACCTCTCATAGCACTGACCCAGAGAAAACACGAAGCAAAAGCTTGTGAAATAAATGAATGAAGGCATCAATTTAGGTCCTGAACTTGAGATTCTATGTCCCCACCACACTCAGACCTTGGTGGGCCTGGATTTGTCTATTTGCAAAACCCAGCTTTAAACCAAAATGGTGGTGTCCATTTGTGATTAGAGAACTCAAGAGGTGGGAGCAGGAGAATTGAGGATCAAGGCCCATCTGTGCTAAACAGTGAGTTCTAGGCCAGCCTGGGCAGAAGAGTAAGACAGTGTCTCATCCTCTCCTTCCATATACACACACACATACACACACCCAAGTTTAGCTGTTTTATGATCTCCTCTGAGTGGTTTAAACGCACCCCATGGGCTGTGTGAAAAGCAGGTCTCTGTCTGGGTAGACGGAGAACACCACTCGGGCTTCGAGGCTGCCATCTGCATCACTAGAGCCCCTGTGTTTGCAGGGATGGCGACAGTTTAAAAAAGTTCCCACATTGTGTTCTTCGAGCCTTTCTGATCCCACGCTGTTTTGTAGACTGCTCCAGAGAAGTGTGAGGCAAAGCTTCCAGAATGACACCGAATTAGTGATCGTGAGTGCTGAAGTGCGTTCTCCCAGCCACATCCGTCTCACACCCAAGCCACCGAGAACCACAGCCAAGGAACTGCCAGTCTTGACGCGCGATGTGCCGCACCAGAGCGCTGGCACCACACAGACCACACCGCCCCTGTCACTGGTTTTCCGTAGTGGAGCGCCTCATATCTAGACATTCTGGAAAGAACATTCCAGCATGGAATATTCCAGATCCAGTGACTGACTACCCTCTTTGCTTAGTTACTATGAAGCCTTTTCTTATCTAAATTAGAAAAACAAAAAAAAACTCTTACTCCATCCAAACCAGTAATATTCATGAATAAACGACTAGGTCCTTCAGGTTACATATAGCTCCATTTTCGTTGACAACCTTGGCTTATTCAAGGCTATGAGACACTAGCACACAGTCAGCCATATTTTTAAATGATTGTCCCCTCTGCAGACTGGACCCAGCTTTTGTATACTTGACTATGACAATTTCTAACTCACCTGTTTTAAGTACCTTCAGAAGAGAAAAAAAAATGGTTTAGGGGATTTTATATAATTCCTCAACTTGATGTTTTATCCTCATCCTCTCGATGCACCTTTTCTTCAGAGACCCTCTGAAACGCTGGGAATGAAATCCGAAGTCCTCACGAAGTACCTAGTACTTTGTCACCTACCCTGATGTGATTTGAATGTGAAATGCCCCTCATGGGCTCATGTGTTCCAACGGTTGGTTGCCAGGCGGTGGGACTATTTGGGAAGGATATGGAACTGGTAGGAGATGGAGCCTTGTTGGAAGAATTACATCACTGGGACAGGCTTTAAAGGTGTATAGCCCGGCCCAAGCTGCTGTTCTCACTCTGCTTCTGGATGGCAGATGCAACGTGACAGGCTGAGCTCATGCCTTCTCTGCCATGATAGGTTGAACCCCCTGCTGAAACTATATGCCGACATAAGCCCTGGCTCACATATGTCATTTTGGTCAGCTATTTTTATCATAAGTGAAGGGAACTGAGACTATATCTCACTCATATTCAAAGCAGCCCGGATAGCTAAGGTGGGTCATTCCACCTTAGGGGGCGGGACTGGATTGGCAGGAGTACAAGGCTCGACATTGGAGAATTTTTCTTAGACCCATGGATGGACAGAAAATGTAGCACTGTTAAAGGAAGAAAAGAGTGGAGACCTAATTACATTAAGGAAGAGGAAGAAGTATGGCAGACAGACCATTGGAACGTAGGCAAGTTCACAGGAAGGTAAGGAGGACTTTCAAATGTCACATGGGGTGAAAAAGCCAGATCAGGCTGGCTGGAGTAGGATGCTGTGTGTACCCTGAAAGGGAAGAGAGAGAAGGAGGAAGGTGTGAGGGAGACACACCTGGGGCCAGCCATAGCTAAGGCTAGGAGAAAACAGTGGCAAGGCCAGTAGATTCTGTGCCGCCGTTATGGAGGCCAGCTGCTAAGTCTAGGAGAGATACGTTAATGTGGGATTGAAAATCACTGAGTCTCCCTTGAAAAACAAAAACAAGCCGCCACTGACCCTATGCTTTGAGACAATTGGGTCAGCATTCAATCCCTTGTAAAGGGCAGAGTCTCCATGGTGAAGAATATGACCAGTGGGGATGAAGCAATCCAGAGGCCAAGCTGTCCAGTTTCTGTACTGAATACCAGGAGCTTGCCCAAATCTCCACTTCGACAATGCCGTCATGGGAGCTGCAGTAGGCTCAGTTGCCCTTGGGACATTATATTTCTTTATAAATTATCTGCAGGCTGGAGATCAAGTAATGACCCAGGATCCACACAGTGGCAGGAGAGAACCAACTCTCTCTCATAGGCTGCCCTTTGACCTCCATGCCTGTGTTGTGGCAGATGCATACATGAAATGAGTAAATAAATATTATAAATTATGAAAATTGTCCAAAAACTGGCTTTCTGACAACCTGAGACCCTATCAACTGTCAACACAGAAGGCTGCAGACTATGGGGATAATAATAAATAAGAGATACTACATTCAGACACTAGGTGATGCTTATTAAGCATACTCTGTTCTAAGATGTGTGTGGATGTATGTATTAACACACGATTATGTATGTACATCAAATCGTTTGATTTTTGCTCGAAAAATGATATGAAGCAGTTGCTATTATTATTCCATTTTCCAGACTGGGAAAATGAAACCCAGAGAGGTTGACATCATTCAGCAATGTGTCAAAGGACTGAGTCCCAAGCGATCTGACGCTGGAGGTCAGCTCTTAACCTCCAACTCCTCTGTTTGTTCTTTCAATTTACAAAGCCCCTCAGAAGAGAAGCAAATATTCCTTGACCCTCTCCATAACACTAAATAATAAGGAGCGTCTTTCCCCACTGTGCAATTAGGGAAACTGAGGCTCACAAGCACTAAAATACTGGCATGGGAAATCAACAACGCTGTTGTCAGCCAAGGGCTGTTTCGTACAGCCACATCATCTCTCTCTCTCCTTTCTGCCGTGTGAGGATTAAGTTGCATCTACACAATTGGCTATGCAGAAGGATGAAAGCTGAATCTAGAGTGTTGGGGTTTGGCACCGACATCCTAGTATCTGAAAACATGACATTATCTCCAACCTGAAATCTGATTTCATACCGCCTCAAAGTCAGTGAGTATCCGTGGGAAGAGAGCGAGAGGGAAAAGCTGACCAAGAGAGCAAAGATGTAATTGTTGGCTTTCTTGGAGCAGCACACTGACGCCTGACACAGGGTCCTTACTGCAGTATCAGCCTTGGAGAGTGACCAGAGAAATGAGCAACCCTGGCCGGAGCCTTCATTGTGTCTTTTTCTGGTTACCGCCTCTCTTGTCTCTATGCCATCTTTTCCCCACCCTCTCATGCAATGCGGGTGAAGCCCAACGTTGTCATTGAACCTCAGACTGCCACTAGGACGTTTCTGTCTCATGTCTCCGATTACTCTAGGAGCAAATCAATTATTTTGGGTCCTCTATGGCTTTTAGTAGCCAGTTCAGGTTCATATCTCCCTCAACTAATCGTTCTTTCGTTACACCCTTCATATCGAACCACATTGGCTTCAGATCTGCAGTGACACCCAGCTACACACACACATACACACACACACACCTCTTAACTGCAGCCTAATAATGCTGACATGGTTAAGAATCGGAAGTAATGGCTATTGCGGCCAACTCCCCAAGAAGGGAAAGGTTGGGGGCAGGGACCCAGAGAAGCTTAGCACCTTGGCACCTTGGCAACACGACCCCCCCCTCTATGTACCCCCAAGACAGTGACACAAATCCCCGACAGATGAGGGCTGCAGCGGCTGCTATAGAAACAGCAAGACGAACACACCGGACTGAAATTAAACACCCAGGCTGGACCTAGCTGAGCGGGGAACGGTCACCATGGCAACATGCCCAGGGAAAGCCGCAAGCCGGCGCACAGCGGCGCGGGGGATACTCACTCCATCGCCTCGCCGGGCTCCGGGCGGCCCGTGGCGCTGCTGCGGGGCTCCGGGCGCTGCTGGCCTCTGCCGGGGGCCGGGGCGCTCTGGCCGCGCGCGTGGTGGAGCAGCCAAGCTGTGCCCTGGTCCCCGCCCGCCTCCCTCCCCTCCTGGAGCACTGGCGAGGAAACGCTCAGGCTCTCACAGCTCCCAGCCTGCGAATAAAACGGGAAGCAATTGGATAACGTTATTCGCTGGGCGCTAGACCGAGCCTCTGCCCTTAAGGGGATCCGGGAGGGAGCGTGCCAGCAGCTGCGCGCCGGGTGAGGCGGCCACCAAGCGCCCTGGTTCCCCCCGGGGGCGTCCGAGGCTTCCAGGTGCATCCGCGACTCCCCTGGGACCCACGGCGGCGCCGCACAGAGCTCCAGGAGAAGCGTGGGAGGGGGCGAGGGGCGGAGGCGATGGGTGGCACGGCCCCGGGAGCGTAGGGAACCGCTGGAGTCCTGGCAAGGTAGCAGCTGTCACTGCCTAGAAGTTACAGGAGGCTTCTGGCCTCTGCAAAATAGCAAGCGTTGCCCCAGCGGGGCTTGTCTGGGACTGAGAAACGCCATTGTGCCCAGCGCAGCACCTGCGGAAGGTACTAGGAAAACTCCAGCGGTGCTGCCGCAAGTTAGGGTTCATGCCGTGTTTCCACTTGGGCGACCCCACGCCCTTCTTCTCTGCGTCAGTCCATAGTCTCCCATTTCCTGCCTGCCAGGAAGATAGTCTTCAGATGCCCTTGGTCTGTTTTCTTAAACACTGAATGTGTTTTTCCAAGTTACCTCAGCCCGACCTGTGGTGATAAGCTCCCCCGAGGCATGGATTCTGTGCTTATGCCCACTGGAAGTTCTCTGCTAGCAGGCCCTGAACCCACTGCAATGAAGACAAACTTCAGGGTCTCCATGTATTGCCTGAGCCATCTATGAGGGTCGCTGGGTGCTGCCTAGGCTGAGCCATCAGTCCTTGCCCTGCCGAGCTCACAGGCTAAAGGAGAAAGACAACAAACTGGGAGAAAAACTATGGCTGAAAAATGTTGTAAATAAATAAATAAATAAATAAATAAATAAATAAATAAATAAATAAAGACAAGGAGACGGTTCAGTGGTAAAGGCACATGCCTCGCAAGCCTGACAACCTGAGTTCCATCGACGCAGGAGAGAAGTCATTCCATAAAATCACCCTCTGACTTCCACATGGCCGGTCGCACCCATCTACCTACAGATACATACGCCCAGCATGTACACACGCGCATAATATTTTTTTAATCAGAAAAAGATTATTTTTTTCTGTGTCTGATAATCTCAAGTTATTTTGTGATGTTTGCAGAAGAACTCTGTGAATAACCCAAAAATCATTGATTTTTTTTTCCTTCCTTTTGAGTGATTTTCTTGGAAACTTTTACATCTTTTAAAAGGTCTACCTGGGTGCAGGTACAGGGTGTATACCACCCCTGTAATCACAACACTGGGTAGGCAGAGAAGGAAGGTTAGCTCCGGGCTACAGAGCAAGCTAAGACTCTGTCTCAAAAACAAAAACAAAAAAAAGTTGAGTGACCTACTTGGCCAGATGCTGAGGAAAGGCCCCTCTCCTGGACTGGAAAAGGCAGAGGCTACAGACAGGCAGTGAGAAGGAGCCGGTATCCGCGTGAAGGCTGCAGGTTGGAAAGAGCCCCGCCCATCATAAGGACAAAGAAAACAGTAGAGACCTAATAGCAATGGAGGCTCCTGTTTTCCCTCTAGTGAGTGAGCCAGGAGGAAGTCAGAACCAGTGACTGTTCGTGGAGCTATCACCTTGAAGCCATGGAGACTCTGGTGTCAGTTTGGAAATCACCAAAGCCTTTTATCTCCCAAATTCCTCTCCAGCTGCAATCCTACTTAGACTCTTCCCTTTGGTTGTTTGCCATACTCACCAGGTGGACATCGGCCACTTCCTGTCTCCTCCTTGCACAGATTAAGTGCAAGTTCAAGGACTAGTAAGGCTTAAATAGAAAAACTCTTTTCTACTCCTGAGGTGTGTGTGTTGGGGGCGGGGGAGGGGGGTGCGCACTGGAGCTTGTAGTGGCCAGAGACTGTTACTGGGTGTTTTCCTCAGCTACTCTCCACTTAATCTTTTGAGAGAGAGTCTCCTTGAACCTGAAACTCACTGATTGGTGAGACTAAAGCTCACTGATTGGTGAGTCTGGCTGGCCAAAGAGCTCCAAGAATCTGCCTGTCTGCCTCTCTCTGCTTTCCTGGCACTGGAATTAGAAAACAGTGCCCCATCTGCTTTCTTTACATGGCGCCAGAGATCCTAACTCGAGTCCTCAAGCTTGCATTGCACGTACTTGACCAACTGGGCCGTCTCCTCTGGCCCACCTCTAGTCTAAACAGCTCAGAAATAAGCAGTCCTGGGCTAACTTACCAAGTGTCTTTCAGAAAATCGTATCATGGTTCAAGCTGGCCTCTCCAGCTCCAGCCTTCGTGTCTGTGTTTCGGCCTCACCAGGGTGGAAGGAGCAAAGAAAGGCCAAGGGTGTGCTCCAGTTGCTTCTCAGGAAGGCTCTCAAGACTCTTCTACTCCTATCTCTTTGTCACAGTTCAGTCACATGGTTTCACAGTTAGTTTCCTTAATTGTGGGCATAGCAGGCCTCATCGTGCACAGCGCAAGAACCCAGCCAAAACGAGGAAATTTGTACTTTTTCTTTTCCTCCCGTGAAAGGAGGAAAATAGATACTGAAAGGCAACCATCTACCATCGGGTGACCCATGTCTCGAGCCTTAGTTTTCTGGCTTCTGCCTCCCCAGGCTTAATGGCCACCGCTCACCTTAAAGTTCCCAATGCCATATTCAATGGGAACATCTCAGACTTTTTGTGTGATTGATAAGGAATGTTTGACATCTGATCACTCATCTCTTCTCTTCCTCCCCCTCCTCCTCCTCTTCCCCCTCCCCCCTCCTCCTCCTCTTCTCCCTCCTCCTCTTCCTCCTCCTCCTTTCCCTCCTCCTCCTCTTCCTCCCCCTCCCCCCTCCTCCTCCTCTTCCTCCCCCTCCCCCCTCCTCCTCCTCTTCCTCCCCCTCTTCCTCCTCCTCCTTCCCCTCCTCCTCCTCTTCCTCCTCCTCCTTCCCCTCGTCCTCCTCTTCCTCCTCCTCCCCCTTCTTCTCCTCCCCCCCTCGTCCTCCTCTTCCTCCCCCTCCTCCTCCCCCTCCTCTTCCTCCTCCCCCTCCTCTTCCTCCTCCCCCTCCTCTTCCTCTTCCTTCCTCCTCCCCCTCCTCCTCCTCTTCCTCTCCCTCTTCCCCCTCCTCCTCCTCCACCTCTTCCTTTTTCCCCTTGTAGTCAGGTTTACTGAATGTAACTTACAGGTAGTAAAATTGATCCTTTTAGGTATACAGACCCATGAGTTTGGATGCAGCACTCAATTGTTTATTCTCAAGGAAACAAGAATGTTACCATGGGTTGTATTTATTTACTTGTTTTTATTTACTTATGTATTTATTTACTCAATTAAAAAGATGCTGACAGGCAGGAAAAGATGGCTCAGGGGTTAAGTTACTCACCACGCAACCTGCAAACCTGAGATTCCCAGATCCCACATAAAGAGATAACGAACTCCACGGAGTCATCCTCAGACCTCCACACGCATTCATGACATCTGTGCCCACACACACCGTGTGTACACGCACAACAATGATACAAATTTTTAAGATATTGACATACCTGTAAATATAATGTAGCTACAAGGTAGCAGGGTATGACCATTCTCTAATAATTAATTATGAAATAATCAAACTAGTTAACTAATAATAGGATGAGTTTACTGGGGATTGGGGACACACTAAGCCTATGTTAGAACTTGGAAAATTCTCCAGTTTGAGAGTCAGTAACTTAACAACTTCCAAGCTTCAGTCTAAAACCGGGAAATTAAAAACACAGCACCACAGGGACCTCAGGTCCCTGAGATAACACTCTTAGTCTTGGATCATCACAGGGTCTGTTTTAATTATTATTCTTTTGGGTTTTTTTTAATGTCGCCCATGCCCACAGTATATTTTAATCATACAAACTGCCTACTTACTCTCCAATTCCTGCTGGTTCGGTCCCTGCCGCCATCGTGACATTCTCCTCCCTCCGTGTCCCCTTCCCTTAGCCAGTAATTAGTGCAATCTTGAGTACATAGGCGTAGGACCAGCCACTGAAACACGGACAACCTAACAAGAGCCGCTTCTCCTGAGGAAACTGACTCTACTTTCCCAGCAACTGTCAACTGTGGAAGCTTCTCAGCTACAGGCGGGACTTCACGAGCCTTTCCCCCATCTCTGCTGAATGTAACTGCCTGGATCTTGCCTAGGTTTTGATCATAAAGTTCTTTGTTAATATAACATTTTTATTAGTGCTTTGAAGTCTTCGAATAATGTATTTATTGCCTACCTCCGCACAACTTCACGTCACATCTCTCTCTCTTTCTCTCTCTCTCTCTCTCTCTCTCTTTAATGATCCAGAGTTCAGTTTGTGCAGCCCTTATACGCATGGGTATGGAGCCATCCACTGCATCGCAAAGTTCTTAAATACTTCATGAAAACTGTGAGACTTTTCTTTGCCTGGGGTGGGGGATGTTTTGCTTAAGTCAGACAGTTGGCTGACTCCTGAATGCTGCCCACTGTCTGTAGATCCCACATCAACCACCTGCCTAGAGGGTGCAGCCTGCTTGCCTTTGTGTTGCTTTATTCTTTATCACCTTCTGTAGATGAAGAGAGAGAAGCTTGGAGTACTTATATTCCTGGCCGTGACCAGTGTCAGCGAGAGTAAAATCCATCACCAGATTCAGTGCCCATAGCCTGATGGCCTAGAAAAGAAGGAGCCAACCGGAAGAGGTAATGTGGCAGGAGCTTTCCGAACTCGTATTGCACTAAGTTTTTGAATGGGAAATCTTACTTTGAGAACCACGAGGACTTCTGGGAGCTGCCAGGAATTCTGGGTAGCATTACGGTTTAGGAGATGAGGAAGTTGAAGGGTGAGGTCCATCTCTCTCGGCAGGATCTCAGTGTTCCCTGATTCAAAAATGAACCAACCCTACACTTGACTAGCGATAGCACTTGGCTTGGTGAGTTTATGTTTTCTAGGTTACTAGGAATAGAAGCATGTAATTAGAAGGGGCTGGGGAGAAACGGGAAAAGTGTTACTTCAAACAGTAATAGCTCCAAGTGGGGAGAGGAGCGTGACAGTGGCACAAAACAACACAGCCATATCAGCCTGGCACTCGGCGCATCACCGGGCAGAGGAACACACAGCCTTTTGTGCCAGGTTGCAGCAGGTCCTGAGCTGGTCAAGGGTAGCGAGGCTGGGCACCTGTGGTTAGGAATAAACCGGTTCTCAAGCTTTCCAGCCCTCATTGTTCCTCACGTTGATATTTCCATTGAAGCTAACATTTAGTTGTTTAGAAAATGTGCTCAATGTGTGTGTGTATCACTCTCATCCTTTGTTAGTGGTGTATTAAGTAGAGCTACTACCATAATTTTGCATGTCTGGCTGAACAAGAGGATATAAAAACAAGCTTCCCTGTGTTATGAAGCTCAAGGTCCCATTCCAGGACACTAACAAGCTGAGAGCAAACCACCGGATGGATCACTAGAACTCGAAAGCATGCCTGGCCTCCTCACCTGTTCAGCGTCACTGGATTTGAGTTGTGCCCTTCAGGGAGAAATATGGCCCATGGAGCTTTCTGGAATGTTTATGCTCCATGACATTCTCTTCTTGACCTTTGCAGACTTCTAAGCAAGTAACGCTGCTGTCAGCCATGTGCAGGAAAGAAACATTCCTCATAGAAGAGACTCTTGTTTGTCTTGAACTGTGCAAGGGGGATGAGTGATTAAACAGTAGACTGAATTTTGTTGATCTGCGGGTTTTTATTTATGGAGTCTCGACGAGCTTCTGTATCTGTCTTATTCTCTCACTAATAAATTCTCGCTGGAATAGGCTGCCTCAAACACTTGCTTGTATTCTTACTGACTCGGTGGGAAAGTAGCCCATAGAACGAAGCAGGAAGGATGCCACCAAAACGTACATTGTTTCTTTTCTTTCATTAAACATGGACAAAGATGACTCTCCCCCCACCCCACCATGCACCATTCTGTTCAGTGTTCCTGTTGATCTGTTTGGGTTTACAAGTGAACTTAGGCAAGGCATTTAGAGCACCAAGTCTTGACTCTTGGATGATTCTTGTAATGACAGTCTATTGACAATAAGAGAGACCCTGGGGGCCAGTGACACAAATGTCTACAGTTGACCTGGGATCATGCTCCTTGTTAAAGCCTTTTTATTGTTTTCTTCTAGCTCAGAGGACTGAAAGGACCTATTTGTTTTTTGTTTGTAGCATCCTCTCACCCACCCATAACATGACGTATCTGTTCAGAACAGCCCGTGGTTATGTGTGTGCAGATGGAGCCAGAACATTGATTCTACCACTGCCAAGTCTGACCTACGATGGGAGACAAACAATGAACTCTCAGTGATCGTCTGGTGACACCGTGGACTCATTCAGGGAACTTTGCCAAGGACAATGGTTGCCCTTCAACCACCAAAGAGAAACCAACCTGATGTCACCCTGGGATTCTGCACGTTGGCTAAGCCATGAGTAAGAAGACCAAAGTGCTGTTCACTAACTAAAAGGATAGTTGTTTTGTTCAGCATTGTCCTATCAGTTCTGCTATGCTGGATGAGGCTTGGGAGCTAATTTTTAATTTATATTATGTTTAATGGGTGTGTGCTGCTTAGTTTTTTTGTCTACTTGACACAAGATAGGATCATCTTGTAGGCCCTTGCCGGCCAGCAATCAGCTAGCCCCAACCCCCAGACCTCTGTAATGGCTCTAATGGCCATCCCAGCCTCACACCCCCAGACTTCTCTAAAGCTGGAACAGCCACTTCCAACACCAAATGCAGAAAAGTGGGCAGGTTAGAGTGAAAAATACCCACCAATCACTGAGCAGTCACTGAGCCAGAAACCCTCCAATCCCTGAGCTAGAAATCCCACCAATCCCAGGCCACTCTGGAAAACCCCAAGGGAGGAGCTGCGGTCTGTTCTGTTCAGTTCTCTGCAGCTACAGCTGCTACCTTCTGCGGTAACAGAGGCAGCCACCTTGGGTTTTTTCCCTCCCAATAAATCTCTTTTGTGAGATTTGCTGCATGAAGCTGTTGGATGGGAGCAGAGTAGGGCAGAGCTGTTACACTGCATTACTTTAGCTTAACTGGGGATACCTTCCCCACTTCAGTGCTGTGTGGTTACTTGGCTCCCAACTACCAAGGCACCTTTCCTTTGATCTCCAAGCTATAAACACTAATATTTGAAAAGAGGGAATCTAAGCTGAGAAAATGTTTCCATCAAATAGGTCTGTAAGCAAGTCTGTAGGGCATTTTCTTGATCAATGATTGATGTGGTGCCACCTCATCAGAGGGTCCTGGTTAGTATAAGAAAATAGGCTGAGCAAGCCATGTGGAGCAAGCCAGTAAGCAGTGTTCCTCCGTGGCCTCTGCTTCCATTCCTGCTCCCAGGTTCCTGCCCTGAGTTCCGGCCTTGGCTTTCCTGGAGGTGGACTGTAGCTTATAAGCCAAATGAGCTCCTTACTCCCCGAGATGCTTTTGGTCATCGAATTCATCACAATAGAAATCCAACTAATGCAGGGCGTTATGTAAATCATCGTGAACTATTTCTAGCTCCTGATTTAATATTAAGTGACAATATTAAAAACAATTCTAGCCAAAATGGGCCTTGAGCTTTGTTTTTTCTTTTGAAATGTTTTTTGAGGCAGACCATATGAAAAGTTAAAAATCTCATTTCTCCCTTCTGAGAATTGGAAACCTGGGTTTGCCTCTAAGGCAGAGTGCTACTTAGCTCCAGGAAAAGCATGAGTAGACTGTAATCAATCACCCGCTGGAATATGAGCCAAATGAGGGCAAAGATTTAGAATTTGTACGTCCTTCTGAGTAAGCACGCATAAGGCATCCAATAAATATTTGTTAAATAAAATTTAAAAATAAACTCTTGATCAAGACAATAGGAAGTTGTTCTTTCTTAGATGTATTTTTAATCAGATCAAAGTCTTTACAGTTGATGGTTGTCATAGCAACACTTCTCTTGGTACAGCTGCTGTCTTAAGCCTAGACAGGATTGTTTGTACCTAAACGATCCAGAATGTCACACACACACACACACACACACACACACACACATACACACACACACACACGCAAGAAAGTCTACAAACTATCTTCTTTCCCTTTGATGCTAGACAAAATTTTAAAAATAAATTCATCTGTGCTTGAAGCAACACAGCTTTGTCTGCCTGCTTATGTTCTGACTCTGGTGTTCATATTCAGCAAACTGGACCTTTGCATATGTTTAGAACTAAATATTATATATTTGATATCTTCCAGGGGTCTATAGGATCTATAGGATAAGATCATATCCTTTTAGGTAGGGCAGGGTTTCTAGGAATAATCTTACCCACACCATCTTTGAGATGAAAAATATGGACAGCAAAGAGGATTTAATATTAGCACTGTGTTAAAGGAAAGACGGTCTCAGGTACAATGATTTGAACTGAAACTACCATGATACATAAGACCCCTAAAGATCTCAGGGTCTAGTGAGGGAAAGATGTACATATAATTGATATTAAAATAGTGTTGTAAGTTATGAGGAAGATGAAGATGAGAGGGGAAATAGGAAAAGTTTGCCAGAAGGAGTTAGTACATAGGCTATGTCTTTAAAAATGAATAGCATTTATCCAGAGGCAAATAAGTAGGTGAGTGTGTGTGTGTGTGTGTGTGTGTGTGTGTGTGTGTAGCTCCATGAGCCAGTGTGTCTAAGAATAGGGTGGGGTAGCAGTAGCCAGAATGATTTTTAATAAGAGAGACAAGCGAAGTCAAAGACAAAGAAACAAGAGCCAGGAGGGCGAGGTCTATGTATTTATGGTATTGGCCTCAGTGTTGGACAAAGACCATGGTATTAATGAATTCCAGCCATATACCATTCCATTTACATCCAGTGCAGTGTGATGTCACCCTATCAGTCTGGGTAGTGCAGTGGTCCTGCAGAAGTGGCTAAAGACGAAGCAGAAGAGGAAACAAGGGGGCCTTGAATGCAGATGCTTAGATGAAAGGTGGATAAGGATATCAAATGCAACGTGTGCCTTCTTCATCCCCGCAAATCACGCACGGGTCATCGCCATTGCAGACAAGCGTCTCAGTCTGTAATTTCTATTTAACATTGCAGCAACGTAAAAAGAACAAATGGAACCAGCTTTCACGACTTACTTCAGTGATTTTCTCTGGAACCATAATTTATGTTCTCTCACATTTCATACGCTAGCATTTCCTTCTCTCTAGGAAATTGAGGGAGTGTCTTGTGGCATGGGTAGGAGGGCCTGACTGCAGATTAGACAGGGTGGTAGCTCTACCCAGGCTCCTGTCATAGCTCTATGTCTCACTGGCCAGGAGCTAGAATGTGGTAGATGATAGATTTTAGGGTGCACAAGACTGGAAGGCTGCTGCCCCAGTGTAGACGAAACACTGATGAGGTCCTCAGCTAGGGCAGGAAGAACTGGCCCAGAGAGGAGTGTGAAGAAATACACGAGAACTCAGAATGAATGGGTAATAGAAAGGCATCCAGCCTGATTCTCACGGCTCAAATGGCTCAGGGTAACGTGATAGCACCAGTTCAATGGAGAGTTCAGGAGGAGCTGCCAGGTGCCACTGGGGGAGGCAGGCCCCAACACAGGAGCACATCATCTATTGATGAGCGAATGAATGAGTAGACAAATGGATAGATGGATGGATGGATGGATAAATGGAAATAAATAAGTGTATCATCATTTCCCTCTGGACTGGAACCACTTTGTGCCTTGTGTATGGCCGGGGAAGTGCATCGATCTGTTTTCAATAGAGCAGAGGCCAGTGGGTGCAAATTAGAAGGAACCAAATGAACTTGAGTTTTTTTTAAAAATTACAATGTCAGAAAGTCCTGGTGCAGGGAGAATAAATGTCACAGCTGGTTGTTTAGAGGTTGCACTTCCAGATATTTGCAAATCTAAGAAAGTAGGTAAGTTACTCTCAGTAAGAAGTCATTTCATTTTCAGGTTTAAAAAAAAAAACTTTCCATCACTAGAAAAATCAATAAATTGGAATGAATATTCCTATAGCCACCAATTACCTCTTCTCCCCTCATCAGACATTGATTGTCAGCTAAATGTGTGTGTGTGTGTGTGTGTGTGTGTGTGTGTTGCACAAATGCCACAGTGTAACAAGTATATGCAGATGTCAGAAGACAACTTGAGGGAACCAGCTCCCTCCTTCCACTATGTGGGTTCCAGACATCAAAACTTGGGTCCTCATGCTTGGCGGCAAGTGCCTTTACCTGCTAAGTCATCTTTTTTTTTTAATGAGTATTAGTGTTTTGCCTGCATTATAACTATGCACTGTGTACAGAGTATCCACAGAGTCCAAAAGAGGGTGTCAGGTACCCTAGGACAAGAGTTACAGTCTGCTGTTAGCCATCATGTAGGTGCTAGGAATCAAACCCAAGTCCTCTTGAAGAGCAGCCAGTGATCTTAGCTGTTGAGCCATCTCTCTAGTTCCAGACTAAGCTGTCTTACCAGATCCACAGATGTTATCCTTGGAGCTAGTAAGCCATACAAACCTTTCTCTCCCATCACCCACACATATTAAGACACCATGACTCCTTCTTTATGACAATTCCACCAGCAGATCTCAGACTCAAATGCCCATTCAAATGCCTTGTGCAAAGCCTGGCTTCAAAGTCTCCTTGACTCCCCCAACCCCCTCAACTTCATTTTCATCCCACTCAAGCCACCAGCTCCCACCAGCTTCCACATTCCTGTGCCTAATTATAAGCCAGGAGAAGTGAACACGACTTCGCTTTACTTTCTTGGAGTTTGAGAAGCCATTCTCTTCCACGTCTTTTGTTCCAGTTCCTACAAACTAGCCTTACCATGAAAATGATGGATGCAACCCTGGCCTGAAGACCAAAGCCTAGGGAAGATGTGGCTGTGCCATCTTCACGTTCCTCTGCTGTCTCCTTCGCAGCCGTGCTCGGGAGGTAAGCAGTCCCTGAGGACACATGTTTGGGGAGCAGACGAGAAGGAAGGTTTGACTGAGGACGGTGGTTCCCCTTGCTTCCCAGACCCAGATCATTCCAGGGAAGGGGAAGTACCCTATACCTCCACCATTTGTCCAATGTAGCTGACCTATGATGAAAAGGTCCATGTACGAGTTTTGCAAGCTCAACATACAGAGACCACAGTATGTTTTAAATGAGTAACGTGAGCTATGAAGAGAGGCAACAAAGAATGGCGGGATTGCAACAAGCCAGGAGCCTATCTGCCATCTGGAGGGGTAGACTCTACATAGCTCTAGCCGGCTACCACTATGTAGGAATGTAGGGAGATATGGCGCATCCAGGTCTGAATTTTCTCTGGAGAACTTTACTTTTGGATAAAATCTCTTCCCTAAGAAGATGATGAGTAAGTAACTAAAAAAAATATAAGTAGTCATGAGGACCCATGGGCTGCATTTGGTCTACATTCTCTGGTTCAGGGGGTGGGCTGCAATGACTTTGAATTTCACAAGCCACATTAATGTTTCATAGCTTTCCTTTGGTTACACAGTTTGCTAATACATTGGCTACTTAAAGGTAGGCTCCAGCAGGAGAAGAGTTCTTGTCATTTGTAGAGGTGTCTGGGGCTGAAGCGACAGCCCAGTGAATACAGTACTTGCCATGAGAGCATGAAGACCTGAGGCTGGACCTCTCACACCTACATAAAAACCAGTTTAGCAGTGTGCCTGTGTAATCCTAGCACTGGGGAGGCAGAGGCAGGAAACCCTCTAAGTACTCTAATCCAACTAGTGAACTCCAGGTTCAGTAAGAACACTTGTCTCAAAATCAGGAGAGTGACTGAGAAAGACACTGGATGTCAATCTCTGGTCTCTACATGTACGTGCACACACAGGAACACACACCTACATGCATATGTGCACACACATCCAACATACAACTTAACATAAAAAAATCAGACCAAGGCAACGGATTGATCAGATCAATGTAAACTGGCCAGACCTTGTGTCAATCAGAAGACTCTCCCATGAAAATAAGATGCAACCATCCTTTCTACACTAGTCCTGGGATTTATTTTCCTAGGCTATATGGAAAAAAAAAATCCTAGAACACGTTTTGCTTCTGTAATACATACCTTCAGTTCCCCTGTGAAATGGAGAGTAGCCTTGACCTAATCAGTACCCAAAGCAGGAGCTGGCTGCCAAGTCTCCGCCAGGGTGAGGGGAGGACACCAGATCTAACAATAAGCTATTATTATTGGAGTTAAATGTTAAAGCAAACAGGCCTGAAAATGGGGGGGGGAGCAGTTATTTAACAAATCTGTGGTATACCTTACCTTAACCAAATCCTGGAGTCCCTGCAGATGATTGGTGTTTGGATGTCAACCCTTGGAAACATTAGCTTCAGGCTTCAAGCTTAATAACCAAGCTTTTCTCACAATGTTGAGATACCTTCAACTAATTACTGTCTTTTTATTCCCACCGTATCAAAATCACAGCCAACCCTGGAGACATATTCACCGTGAGGATTTTATTTTTCTTGTAGCCAAAATGGCCTTCTTGATTCTCCTGACTCTACCTTCTGAGTGTTGCCTGGGATTACATGCATGGGCCACCATGTTGATTTATGAAATGCTGGGACTTGAACCCAGGGCTTTGAGCATGCTAGTCAAACACTCTACCAATTGAACTATAGTCTCAGCCTTGGTCTCTGTTTTTGTTTTTTTGTTTTGTTTTGTTTTGGTTTGGTTTGGTTTGGTTTTTTTATTTATTTAAACAGGGCTTCAAATAATGAAGACTCAACTCAATTTCACCAAGTAATTGAGGATGACCTTGAACTTCTGCCGCTCCTGTCACCAACTCTTGAGGGCTAGAATTGCAATCATGTTCCACCATGTTCATCCAGTTCCACTGTGGATTTAGATACTAACTCTTAAGCCTTTAGTGAACTGGCCTGAATAGGACGACACAGATGATGGAATGTGAGCAACAGAGTGTTTTGAAGTTCTATCAGAACAAAGTATACTGTGATTGCTTTAGAAAGGTATTATCAATAATATAACATCAGGACTACCATCAGGACTGAACCTCAGTTAAATCCAAATGATTCTGAAAGCAAAAGTAGGAGGTTGGTTACCTACAGGAAGAGTGAACAAGTGAGCAATTATAGTTTAGAAAGTGTGAGCCAGCTTCCTCAGAGAAGGGAGCAACTCACACTGAGAGGAGACCAGAATGAAAATTGTGGTGGTGTTGGATTGAAATAGGAGATGTTCATTTTGGCATAAGGGGAGACAGATGATAAATAAATATGCAGTATATACATATACTCAACCACAAACATGTTCTCTAGCCCTGCCCAAGGAGAGATGGTCTGGGACCACCAACTCCCCAATAAAAACTAGGATACCTATCCCCAAGATCTTAGTTTCTAAACATTGTTTTATATTAACTATTCTCAACCTGTGAGTCACTACTCCTTTGGGGGTCAAATAACCCTTTCACAGGGTCACCTAAGACCATCTTCACATCAGATATTTACATTACGATTCATAACAGTAGCAAAGTTACAGTTATGAAGTAGCAATGAAAATAATTTTATGGAAGAGCCAGACAGTGATGGGGGCACGCCTTTAATCCCAGCATTTGGGAGGCAGAGGCAAACAGATCTCTGTGAGTTCAAGGCCAGCCTGGTCTATAGAGTGAGTTCCAGGACAGCCAGAGTTACAACAGAGAAACCCTGTCTTGAAAAAAATAATAATTTTATGGTTTGGGGCCACCACAACATGAGTAACTATATTAACGGAACGCAGAATTAGGAAGGTTGAGAACCACCTATCCTAAAGGAGACTGTCCTAATTTTCTCTTTATTGCTGCAATAGAACACTGACCAAAACCAATTTGGGAAGAAAAGGGTTTATTTGGCTTACAGAGAAGTCAGAACAGGAACATGACGGGAACCTGGAAGCAAAAACTGAAGAAGAAACCATGGAGGAAGGCATCTTACCAACTTGTACCCAGGCTCACGTGCAGCTTTTGAATACAGGACTTTTAAAAACCTATTTAATACAGCCCAAGCCCACTTTCCTAGGACGGCACCACCCACAGTGGGCTGGACTCTTCTGCATCAATTAACAATCAAGAAAATGACCCACAGATATGCCCTGGAGCCAATCTGAGAGAGACAGTTCCTTAACTGAGGCTCTTTCTTCCCAGCTGTGTCAGGTTGCCAACCAAGATTAGCCATCACAGGAACCAAAGTTCTTGGGGAAATTATTTATGCCTTGAAACAACTTGTGTTCAGAAATGTTAAGAAGTTCTCAAAGAGTGTTGAAACATTTCAAAGGGTACCAAAAAAAAAAAAAAAAAAAAAAAAAAAAAAAAAAAAAAACAAAAAGGAAAGACTTAATGTGAACTGATTTTGTATCGGGAATGACAGAAATGATGATACAAATATATTATAACTCATTAATAAAAGAGAAATTATGAATTAAGGGGGGATCAGAGCAAAGAAGGAAGGCAAGAAGGGAAACAGTACAAAAAAGAGAAAGAGAAGAGACTGAGACAGAGACTTAGGTGGATGACGAATGAACTATGGAAAAGGTTAATCATGGCAGGCACCACCTTAGCCCAGTGACCAAAGTGAATATCACTAGCAAGGGAGGCAAACTGGCTCGCTGGACCACTTGATGGGATGCAGTGACAAGAACAAAGCATCTCTTCTCTGGTATTCTTGACAAAGATGCAGACCCTGTGCTAATCCCAACAAAGCATCAGACACTTCCTGGGCTCCAGGACTTAGCTGGTCGTTCTCCAGGAATAAACAGCCAACCACTTTCACTAGTCCAGCTGATGTCCAGTCATAACCCAGCTGTGGTAATCATTCATTTGGGATGTGCTTTGTGTTTGTGTGCTGATGTCTGTGGGACCTCTTGGTGACAGTGGTACCCATGAAGCAAGAACATACTGAGGAAAGAAGAGAGCAAATAGCATTTGCTAACATTAGCATCTCTAACACAGGTAGACTTTGAACAAAGGCATTGGACAGGAAGATTACCATACAACTACCTTCATCTTAGGCTAACTTCTGCTAACATTGTGTGTGAGTGTGCGTGTGTGTGCATGTCTGTGTATGTGACTGGAACACTCGTGCTTAATGTTTAGTTTAGTCTGGATTGTTGAGAGAGGGTCTATATCTCAGACTGGCCCCAAACTCATGATCCTCCTGGCTCAGCCTCTCAGATGTTGGGATTATAAGTGTGAACCACCACACCTGGATCTTCCTTTAGTTTTGACACACATAGTGAAAGGACAAGATCAAAGCAGCCAAACTTTAGTCAGCAGCCAAACTTTAGTCAGGCTTCTAAGAGCACTAAAATTGTGTAGGCCCAAGCCCAGGAGCACCATGACCCAAAACAGTTCCCAGAGTTAAAGAAAAACAATTTCTAAGACAAATAAGACGGCCTTGGGCTAAAAGTTTCCCCACGTAGACAGCCCATGGCCTTGGGCTAAGAGTCTTCCCCCCACCCACATTGACTAAGACCCTAAAGTTTATATTTTCTAGGAGCCCACAACCTTGCTATATGCCAGCACCAATCAGTTTAAAGGTTAACTGGCCCCTACCTATCAAAATGAGAAAACAATTTGGGGACCAATCAACTTGTCCCAACTCGGTTTGTGCCTAGCAACCGTTTCAACTGTATAAAAAGCTTCACCATTTGTTCCTCGTGGCCACTTCTATCCTGCGTGTTAGAGCAGCCCCAGTATACTGGAATAAAATTCTCTTGCTATTTGCATCGATATCCCATCTATGAGTCTCAATGGGAGTGCAGTGTTCCAGTTTGGGCCCTGGGGGTTCCAGTTTGGATCTCTGAGGTCCAACATTTTGGTTCCCTGACCGGGAACCTCGCATTCCCCCAGACCCTGCAAGTCGGGTATCGGAGGTAAGGTCTAGCATCTGTTGTCTGTCTGTTTGTTCATCTGTCTGCCTGTTTGCCTGGAACAAGTAACTGGTCAGAGCTGTAAACTGTGTCTGTAACGGTCTGTGGTGTGTATGGTCCGTAAGTATCCCACCACGCAGCTTAAGCTTACCGGGATGGTCTAAGCCAGGACTGACCCTGGAGGATGCTCCAGGGATTTTGGAGAGGACACCATAAGGTTTTCTCTCCATCTGAGCCGGGGGCAGGCAGCCCCGTGGCGTCTGGCCAGAATCTCTGCCATACTTTTGATTTGGCAGAGACCGGCAGGGAAATTCTGTCTGATATCTGGGTTCTGTTTTCTGTGTATCTGAGAGTCAAGGACTCCCCTCTGCTGCTGTGACTTCCATAGAGGGACTGTGGAAGTTCCCTCCTGGGCACGTCTGCATAATCTGTTACATAATGTGTGTTGTCTTGTATTCTCACTGGTTCTTTCTGACTTGTTGACGATGGGACAGACGACTTCGACTCCCCTCTCTTTGACGCTTGACCATTGGTCTGAGCTTACACTATAGCTGTAAGAGGGCTGCTGATGAGCTACCCTCCTGTCTGGGGTCGTGGTGACCGGTGTCGGGAAGCTTGGGTTGTGAGAGGACCCATCTGGGGTCATAGGACCCACCTGGAGGTCCTGACCTGCTTGGAATCTGGAGGCTGTGGAGGCCTTTCCGCTGACTGACTCTCTGGCCGAGAGCTCTGGGCGGACAGTGGTGCCAAGTGCTTATTTGACTCTGCAAACACCGGAGGGTGCACTGCTGTGTCTGTATGATTCTGTGTGTGTGTATGGCTAGACTCGGACTGACTTTGTTTTTGGAGTGACTTATCAGTCAGTTGATGTACACCTGAAAACCTCTGAGAAATTGTGTGGCGCCATTGTCTTGTCTGATTCATGTTTGTCTCTGTTTCATGGTTATATGTTTTGTGTTTGTCTGTTTTCCGTGTAACACGCGAGATCCAATGTGGGCCAAGCAACTCCTCTCATGTGCTGTGGGTAAGTGGCAATGCTGCTCCCCTGCCCACACCTCAGCGGGGCCAGCTGGGAATGGGAACCAAGCCTAAACAAGAGGTGGAAGGCCAGCTGCAGGGGAGGGGGCTGCGTTGAACAGACTGGGGCCCACCCCAGCCAGAGCTGCCAGTTTCAACTCAGCAGCCTTGGTTTGGGAGCTCTCAGTCACAGGAGGGAAAGGGTTAATGAGGCAAAGCAAGCAGAAAGAGGCAGGAGGGGGTGCAGCTCACCCACTCTTGAGATAACAGTCCTGTGGCCTTGCTGAGGCAGGAGGGGGTGGAACGCACCTACTCTTGAGACAACAGCCAAACTTTCTTGTGTAAAAATCACTCAAATGGTATTTTAAAATATATTTGTGGTTTGGGTAAGGAAACCTAACAGTTTTAAAGATTTAGGTGCCCTATAATGACTGCCACTGAGATAGAGCTTGCTAGAAACTAGAGGATAGGCTGCTGTTTGGGGATAGACTTCTTGGAGCAGTTTCTGCTGCTGGCCAGAGTTCCAGAATGGTTTATGCACACTGTCCCTGTCATCTCTGTGGCCATTTGCGCACATGGCTACAGAGATAGACGTTTTTAAAAGGACACTGGGCTGAACTGTTTTGGATGTCTGCTTATGCAGACAAATTGTAAAAAAGCATCAGGTCATGTCAGGGGAAGTTCTGAGGTCTCTCTGTTTTCTATCTGAGTGTGTGTGAATGACAATGTTTTTTCTAGTGTAAGTTTAAAAAGAGAGCATTAAATTAAAGCTGAGTAACGTATGTGTGACTGCATTTTGGATGTGACTCCATTTAGGATGTGGACGCTACCATTCTTTTCCAGGATCAAAGAGGAGATAAAGGTAGCCACATGTTGCCATTCAAGGAGACAACAAATCTCAGATATTTCAATTAAATTAGATTTTATTTTGTATGATTTTTCTCTTCTATGCTGAAAATAAGATAGGATCTTTAAAAACAATGTTTAATAAGGGATCAAAGCTATGCCTCTGTTCATTCAGATACAGGAATATACCTTATGCTGACAGCCAAATTCTTTAGGGTGAGAGTTATGGGATTAAAACAAAGTGAATCAAGGCAATTGAGGTTTGAGTAAACAACCTGGCAGTCTTTAGAGATCGAGAGGCCATGTGATGGTTTTTTCTATACTAAAAATAAGAGAGAATTTTTAAGATAGCTGAACTGCCACTGCACCAGAGCTGATTCAAACAGGCCTGGAAGGCAGACTGCCGAGGAGGGTGTGACAAAAGGAATGTGCATTCCAATAGAGGAACTTTATTTGTGGTGCTGCAGGCACACAGTTGGAAGGTCTATTCAGGTGCAAGGATGTATATTTTACCTGCTTGTCTTTGCTAGCTTTGTTAAGCCTCAGCTATTTTGATAAAGTAAAAAAGTAATCTAAAATGTATAAATAAATTCTGGCTGTCAAGTTCTGATAAGCTGATCCTATTACCTCTCGCAAGTTCAAGGGTTTAAATGTCATCTGATGTATTGATTCTGTCTTGGTGATCACCAGTGTCAGTGCATGAAAATGACGTGTGCTTTGTGTTCATTTGAGTACCACTGTCTTAAATGTTAGCTTGCCAGATCTGGGGCAAGTTTACTTGGGAATGAGTCTTGCTGCAAACTTAGAGAAGAGAGAAGAGACCTGGAGCAGCTTGTGCTACTCGCCAAAATGCTAAAATAATTTCTGCCACTAACAGACAATTTGTAAAAAGGCAACAAGTCATCTCTGAAAAAATCCTAAGGTTCTTCTGTTGTTCCAGACCTGATTAAGATTTCTCTATCTGTGTGTGAAATTAGACTTATATTTGAGTCACCGGGATAAAGATTCACTTCGTGGTTCAAGTCAATGGCCAGAAACATAACAGGCCAAAAAAGAAACTGGTCCTGAGCCAGGGCCAGGATGGAAGGGACCACAAGGCCAGAAAAAGATGACAACCCGGTGTGGAGGATAAGTGGGTGGCTTGCTTCACAGATGTGCGGATGAAATGTTAGACAGAGGCGAATTTCACAGGGTGTGTAGACTCTCCCCCAATTCCTAAGACAGTAAAAGAAACAACTGGCTTGACATTTGGGAGGGGAGGTCTTAGGAGACCCAGAAACCTTGGCCCAGGGGAGCAAGAAAGAACAGCTCAGTTAATTCAAGTCCCAAGGACATCCCATGTGCTGCGCTTTGCGGAGGGCTCCCTGCCAGGGAGATAAGAGGGTTTCTAGGGATTAAAAAAAGTAAAAGGCAAGTAGACCTGGGGAAAATACCCTGTTCCCTCCTTCCTGCTGCTGCCCCTAAAATTAAAAGGCAGGAATTTGACCCAAGCTTGGCTTCCTGGAAAGTTCTGTGGTTGTCCTAAGTCTGCATGAGATGACAAGATGACATACTCGGTGTGTAAAGGAGCACACACAGGGGTAGAGAGCCAATGCGGAGCAGGTACTCTGCGCTCCTTTGGAGAGCCTGAGGAGAAGGCAAAGGGTCAGGAGGGCAGACTAACAAGAAGGTTAACTCATCACAGTGGTCCCTACATAACTGAGGCCTCAATACCAACCCTTTTAAAATTGTGTGTTTTAAAGATGTGTTTTCTGATATAGATCTAAAAAGAAAATACTAAGTTAGAATAGATTTTATATAGTGTTTCTGTGTGCTAAAATAAGGTTTATAAAGTTAAGATTTTAAAAAGAGTGTTAAATAAGATATCAAAAGCTTTATGTCTGAAACAAGAATACATCTTTTGATGACAGTCATCGTTTCAGCTTAAGAGTAAAGTGTTTAAAACAAAACAAATGAAAATAATTGAAGTTTGTTTGTAAAAAACCTGCAGTTTTAAAATTGAGAGGCTATATGATATCTGAGCTTAAAAGACAGAATGCTGCTGAAAAGGAAAATGTGTGCATTACACTGTGAAATATTATAAACACAAAGTTGAAAGGTTTTAAACTACTTTAAGAAAACGTTAGGTTTTTACAAAAGCTAAAAGTTAAAGCTAGATGATTTCAAAAACAGCTTTTAAGATATTTAAATTCACAAGGCTATGAGACAGTTTAAGTTAAAAGGATGTTTACAATGACCTAAATAGTACAGCAAAGCAGAAAAATTATAGGCAAAGTTTTGTTAACATAGAGATACTTAGAGACAACCTAAGAGATACTTAACATAGATGGCCCTCACCCCTCAGAGATCTGCTGATTATGACTTTTAATTAGAGTTACAAGTAGAGACCCCAGATCCTAACAGTGACCCCAATACCTCCAGAGAAGACAGATGGGGGGGGGAGAGACAGAGCAACCTCACCTAGATTGTGGTAATGCACCACTGGGCAAAACTGCCCAATGCCTCACCTGCCATAGACCTGCCTAAACAGTGGACAAATAAGACACTAGAGAATAGATCACCCTGCTTTGAATGGACAGACTGGGGTTTGATCCCTCTGAGTCTTTCCCACAGAAAGATACCTACTGGTCTGGCAACTGAAGACTGGCCTGGCAACAGAAGACGGACACTGCCTTGAGGCCTCTGTTTCCCATAAAGTCACAGAGAACATGGAGAGTCCAGGGTCATCTGTCTAGGTATGGGTAAGTCTCTGTCATTTTAATTGAGTTACACTTTTTGCTATAATTTAATATTCCCAGATCTCTGGTGGCGTTGATGACTTACTGTAATTCTGTTAGTTTAATAGCAATAGACAACCAGTTCCTCTCTCTGAGGCTACTAGAGTCCCTTTCTGAATAAGACAAACAGTATTGTCTTACTAACAGGTCCCCTGTTAAAAGATAAATAGGTTTTTAAAAATTTGCCTAAAAATGACTGCTCTCGGTAATAACAACTCTGTATTTGGTAGATAGTTAGATTAAAGAAAGTTTAAAGGAATGTTATGAGGTTTTTAAAATACAAAGGTCTAAAGAAAGTGATTTAAGTTTTGAGTGTCTGAGAAAATGTTAAGATGAGAAGGTTTAAAAGTTTGCAGATATGAAAGCCTAAGTAAGTTGTGAAGGTCTGAGTAAGTGAAAAGGTGGTTTGAGATAAAAGTTAAAGAGGTATAAGAAAGCTAAGAGAGCAATGTAAACTTTAAAGGTTCAGAGTTATAACCTGGTTTTGGTTACTCTCTAAACAGATATTAATTGACTAAAAAAAAACAGATTCTGTGTTGTATAAATTATGGGCCACTTTAAAGTCCCTAAGAACATATATTTTTAAGTGCCTAAATAGGCCCAAGTCTGAGGTGATTCTCACTGTTTAACAAACACTTGTTAACTGTTCTTTCTACAACGTAAATTACAATGATAAAAAGTTCCAAATGAAGCTTCTGTAAACTTTAACTTCTGCTCTAGTTTTTATCTGTCTCAATAGATCACCACTTGACTAACAGACACCATCCAGACATCAAACTGCTTCAACTACTGTGAGTCTTGGACCTGCTGAGAGCTGATGATCAGTCCAGCTGATGTGACCACCCCTGTCCACTCTGCTGGATCAGCAAACCAGATGTACCCCACCGCCTAACCCCCCACCCCCCAGCTTTTGACTAATACCAGCCTGTTTGGGGCCCCTGACAACGTCCCCTCTCAGCAGGAAGCAGTCTAAGAGATTACAATGTCCCATTTCCAATGGCTGGAACTTTTAGTCAAAAGAAAAACTCTCTAAGACTGGGGACATGGCATGTGTAGTGCCTATGGGCACACCAAAACATTACCTGCTGAGGCCAGATAGAATCAGGTTCATTAATAGCTTTGTTAACAGTACAACAGTATCAGTTTCTTAAAAATTCTCCAGGAAGTGACTATAAACCTAAACTAACCAATGCTAGTGATCAGGAGCTAAAACAGCTGTTCCATGATTGGAACAGTCACAAGAAAGAGGGAGGAATGAAAGGACAAGACCAAAGCAGCCAAACTTTAGTCAGCAGCCAAACTTTAGTCAAGCTTCTAAGAGCACCAAAATTGTGTAGGCCCAAGCCAGGAGCACCGTGACCCAAAACAGTTCCCAGAGTTAAAGAAAAACAATTTCTAAGACAAACAAGACGGCCTTGGGCTAAAAGTTTCCCCACATAGACAGCCCATGGCCTCGGGCTAAGAGTCTTCCCCCCACCCACATTGACTAAGACCCTAAAGTTTACATTTTCTAGGAGCCCACAACCTTGCTATATGCCAGCACCAATCAGTTTAAATGGGAATCAAAATGGGAAAACAATTTGGGGACCAATCAACTTGTCCCAACTCGGTTTGTGCCTAGCAACTGTTTCAACTGTATAAAAAGCTTCACCATTTGCTCCTCATGGCCGCTTCTATCCTGCGTGTTAGAGCGGCTCCAGTATACTGGAATAAAATCCTCTTGCTATTTGCATCGATATCCTGTCTGTGAGTCTCTGTGGGGGTGCAGTGTTCCGGTTTGGGCCCTGGGGGTCCCAGTTTGGATCTCTGAGGTCCAACAATAGGACCTACAGCCTGAAAGCTAATATTTCTACAACAAATGTTCTATCTAAAAAATAAGACCAAGCAATAAAGGTTCATTGTGAACTAGTAAAATATTACAAAGACATAAGAACTAGAAGTATCTTACAGTCAGTTTCATCCCCAATCCCTCTAAAAACAGAAAAATATTATAAACAGCATGATGCTTGTCTTCTGCCTATTTTTCTCATAAATATATCATAATGTTTCATAAAAATCAGAAAGCTTCCTATTAAAAAAAGTATTGCAAGGCACACATGTCCGCATATTTGATGGTACTATTTCACATGCTTGCATTACATTATGTTGTATTTGTCATATAACCTTGCTCAGCTTTGCTTTAGTAGATCAGAGCTTTCCCACTCCGAGTCTTTGTAAATCCAGAACTTTTTGTTTTCCCCAAAAGAGAACAAAAGCAGTGGGCACCCTGGGTGTGATTTAGAAGCCCAGATACAGAGGAGACATTGTCTGGTTGCCCAAAGGCGGTATTACATGTGGCGTATGAAAGGTTTCTGACTCTCATTCATGAAGAATGGGTGGCCACATTCTTGAATGCAGGAAAAGAGAGGAAGTGAATGAACGCTCCCGAGGTGGAGTGGCTGAATGGCTGAATGAAGCCACCGGTTGTTTTAATTTCAGCTTTCAAAATTCTCTGACATAATGAACATTGCAATTATTCTACCTCTGGTGAAAAATAATCAGCAGACTGTATTGTGTTGATGATGATTGTATATATGAAATCGGTGAAGTGAAAAACAAATTGGAAATTTGTCCCTTGGGTCTGCTTCTTGTTGTTTACACATAACCTCTCCATTTTCCCGCTGTTTCTAATTGGTGTTTTGCAGACCCTAGTCTCTGAGTTGTGAGGCATGCTGCATGAAAATTCAGGTTCCTAGATCTTACTTGGACATCTGAGTCAAAATATTTGAGAATAGAGAAAGATTAAAAAAAAAAAATGCTTGAGGCTCAGGGTGGGTGTTCCTATCAGCCCAGGTGGTTTAGTGAGGGTTTCTATTGCTGTGATGAAACAGCATGACCAAAAAGCGAGCTGGGGAGGAAAGGGTTTATTCTGCTTACACTTCCATGTCATTGTTCATCATCAAAGGAGGTCAGGACAGGGACTCAAACAGGGCAGGGACCTGAAAGTCGCAGAGGAATGCAGATGTGGCTTTGCTCCCCATGCCTTGCTCAGCCTGCTTTCTTACCAGCCCAGGAGTAGCCCCACCCATAATGGGCTGGGTCCTCCCTCATCAATCACTAATTAAGAAGATGCCCTACAGGTTTGCCCACAGGCCCCATCTTACGGAGGCATTGTCTTAATTGAATTAATTTCTAAACTTCCTGCTCTTGTGCTCCGTACCCCCTCCCCTCCTCTACCCACTGACCCCAACCAGATTAAAGAAAGGAGAATCTAGTGTTCTCTTGGGTCCGTCAGCATCTGACACCTCAGAACAGGTAGAGTGGCTGCTACTTCAGTTGGGCTTGAGAATTGCCCTTAACTCCGTGTGTTCAGAGGTGGGAAACGTGTTCCATGGCGGATGTTACGCAGCATCACCTCTCCATCTTGTCACTTGGTACCAGCGGTGAGCAGCGGTTACTCTTTTTTTTTTTTTTTTTTTTTAATTCCTTAACATGGTGAATCTTGACCACCAACCTGATTGAGTTTGGAATCATCATGGAAACAAGTCTCTGGGCACGTTTGTAAGGGGATGTCTGGTTTAAGTTCATTACGGTGGGAAGACTCAGTGTAAATGCGAGTGGCACCAATCAGAGGGATGGGGTCCTAAGTTGAATAAAAGGGAGAAAGGATGCTGAGTACTAGACATTGGCCGTGCTCTGTGTCCTACTTGTAGATGCACTAGAACCAGCTCCCTGACACCATGGCTTCCCTGTCTTAGTGGATCGTATCTCCCTATAAGCTGAAGTAAATTCGTCTTCATAAGATACTTATGTTAGATACTTTGTCATAGCAAGGATATTGTAGCAAGTAACTGCTACAATATCCATCACGATCTATTCCAGTGTATCCAGTGTGGTCATTTAACAATGACCACACAAGCTGGGGAGATGACTCAGCAGTTAAAAGCAATTGCTGCTCTTGCAGAGGACATAGGTTCAGCTCCCAGCTCATTCATGCCAACTCGTACAGTTCCAGAGGATCCAATACCCCCTTCTAGCTTCCGCAGGCAACAGGCACATACTTGGTACACACACATGCAGGTAAAACACTCACGCATAAAATTTAAAAAAATAAATTTTTAAAAGTAAATGATTCCCCCCCCAAAAAAAACACTGAAACTCTCAGAACAGACTCAAAATTCTAATGTTCATAAATTTGTATCATAAGCTTTAGGCCCCATATTCCAAATGCTAAGATAAATTAACTAGGTGGATATTACAGGAAATTTAAAATCTCGAAGAAAAGTTTCATACGTTGTCCATATTTTATAACTGTTGTTGAATGGGTAAAAGGTGAATGTATGAATGAGTGATTGAATTATTTTTTGAGTATTTGATTGTCATTGTGCCAAAACCCATAAGAATAATGTGTGTGTGTGTGTGTGTGTATGTGTGTGTGTGTTTTCTAATAAAAAGTAATGTATGTTTTCAGATAATGCCACCTCGAATTCTTAGTAATATCCACAAAGAAAACTAGTGACTTTTAAAAAAATTAACCTTTATTTTATATTATGTGTGTGGGTGTTTTGCCTGTATTATGTATCTGTACCACATGCATGCAATGCCCTCAGAGGTCAGAAGAGGCCACTGGATCCTCTGGGACTAGAGTTACAAATGGTTGTGGGCCTCCAAGTGGGTGCTGTAAATTAAACCCAGGTCCTCTTAACTATTGAGCTGTCTCTCTGATCCCTGTGCCAGACTTTTGACCCATGGAAGTGTTCTCTTTTTAGCCACAACTTCTTTTAGAGATTTATTGTATTTGTATTTGTGTGTGTGTGTGTGAATGTGAATGTCTGGGGGAGACCTTAAAGAGGCCACCGAACACCCTAGATTTGAAGTTACAGGTGGTTATCTGCTGCTCAACATGAGTGCTGTGAGCTGAACTCTGGTCCTCTGGAACAGCAGCAAGCGCTCCTCACCACTGAGCCATCCCTTCAGGCCCTAGCCACAGCATCTAACATGATTCCAAGCAGGATCGTGTTACTGAATGTGGGGACTGAGCAAATTTTGACAATAGTAAAAGGTTTCTGAACGTCAATGACCAAAAATTAATTCAAAATCAAACAGGTAATGAATCAGAGGTATTTCAGCTGTGCTCATGCTGCTCCATCATGTGACGTCACTGTGGCCTTGGCTGTGATGCTCGCCGTCTGACATCAACAGATGCTGCCGAGCCACCTGAGACCAGATCAGAGACTATCCCGCTGTGAATCAGGGTGCTCCTGCCGTGTGTACACCATTTTCTGCTCTTGTAGAAACACAACAGTTAATTAAAAAAAAAACAAAAACCAAAGATGGAGTATTATCTCAGTGTCCTTCCTCAGCATGTAAATATCAAAGCAGTGTATGTTTGGATTGTATTATGTTAAAATATTTTTTTAAATTGCTGTTTGAGTTTCTGAGTTGAGTTCTATTTTTAACAATTTAAGAACTATTCAATGAGGCTGAAAGATAGTTCAGTTGGTAATGTACTGAGGAACTAAGTTCCATACCCAAAATCTAGGGGAAAGTGCCAACTATGGTGGCACTGTTGTAGCATTAGCACTGGGGAGGCAGAGCAGGTGGATCCCTGGAATTCTCTGGCCACCTCTCACTAGTCGCCTGACTGGAGAGCTCTGGCCAGTGAGAGGCCATGTCTCAAAGGAGGTCGACAGCATTCCTAAGGGTGTCCTCAGGCCCCCACACCTGCATACCTGCACACCTGAACACATGCACACCTATACATGCACACACACACACACACAGAAGAATCTACTCAATTCATTTTGGCTTGAGAGTAGGACAGAATTTCCAACCATTTCTGAACCGGCCCTAAAAACACTTCTGCCGTTTTGCTCTACATATTTATGTGAAGCAGCACCCTCAGAATTGATGGTTATAAAATCAAAGTTTCAGTCGACTCCGAGGAAACACTGTGCTCGATATCCTGCAACACCAAATATCGAGCCACAATTTAATTCTTTGTGCAAAACTTTAAAAGCGCATCCGCCCCGTTACTATGCGAATTTTCTCTCGTCTCTAATACATGCTGAGATTGTATGTATAATGAAGAATTTCATTTTTTAAGATTACTGTCGTCACTTGTGCCTGCTCCAGGCCATGGCGTGAGCATGAGACTCAGAGAACAGCTCTATGGACGCAGTTCTCCCTTTCCACCTTTACCTGAGTGAGGGTTAAACTCAGCTCACCAGGTTCACCGGCTCAAAAGTGTTTTAGAGTAAATGTCTTTATGATTTCGCAGCAGCAGATATTTCATTTGTACACACTTATTTTCTATACGTATGTATCTAGGGTCGGGTATTAATTTCTCAGGAGGAAGGGGATAGTGAGCGGGAAAGCTTAAGGAGTCCAGTTAAACAGCAAGGTGAGTCCTGGCCTGTGATGGGGTAGACAGCTATTACAATCGTGATCTGAGCTGAGACATTCAAGAGAGAGTATGTCTGGTGTTAAGGTACTGGAACTTTGCCTTTGTCCTCAGTGGAGTCTGAGGACAAGACACAAGTCCTCCAAGCTGCCTGGATCCAGCATACCTGTGGCAACTGCCCAGAGAGCCACAGGGTATCTGAGGTGCCCAAATGGAATGGCTCTCGTTAGCCTCTCTTGGGCCACAGTATTTACTGATCTTGGCTTGTGTTCTGAAGAGCCCTTTAAAACTCAGAGAAGAGCATGATAAATTGAGTGTTACTTCTTCATTTTCAGCCAAAGGCTTCAATTCGAAACAGTCCCACATGCCACCCCTGTCAGCTACACACAAAGAGGCTGCCACGTGGAGTAAGTCTTGAACTGTCTGAAGCCTCTAGTCTTGTTTTTTTTTTTTCCTTTAGGATCTGGTCTGTGTCGATATCTCACACACATGTACACACACACACATACACACACACACACACACACACACACACACACACACACACACAGCAGACACTCTTTATGGGAAGATGAATTCATCAATCTTCAATTGTAGCTGATTCTTTTTTTTTTTTTTTTAATGCAGAGAGGAATGGATTCAATCAGATGGAAATCCTACTTGGGTCCCTGGGTGTCATGTTGTGTAGGGACTGACGTTATGTGTTTTCTCTGCTGTCTCTCCAGACTACAGCCCTATGAGGATCTCTGACCAGAAGACTTTATCAGCACTGCCTAAACTTTTGGGTTCTTTGGGCCACATTAGATGCAGAATTATTTGGGACCACATATTAAACCAGAGTGTCCAACCCCCAGCCAACAGATTATGTAAACACACATATGTTTATTTTATATGACACTGTTATGTGAGCTATCCTGGGCCATGAGTGGAAAGCCTCTACATCTCAGAGAAAACTGGTATAAAGAAAGATGGGAGTCTGCTGAGGTACTTGCCCAAAGAGAGACAGAAATTTCATTCTCTTCTTACTCCTCCAGGCTCCCAAGGCTCAGATGACTAACACTGAGTAAGACCTGGGTCACCCAGGACTCCTTAGACAAGTTTATATACTTGCACTGGGAAGTACAGTGGTCTGTAAGAACACTCTCACTGATGAGAGTTACTCCAAGTTCAATGGTCCCTTGACAATTCAAGACAGGTTCTCAAGAAACCCACGGAATGGCCATAGCACTCAGCTATAGTCTATTACAAAAAAAGAGACAGGTTAAAAGCAGTTTGGAGCAGAGGCTACTGAACAGGGCCTGGAGAAGCTTGCACCATGAAGCCTCCAGCTGTCCTTTCCCAGTAGGAGTGTGGGTTGCTCTCATCTATATCATGGCTGAAAATATGCAGAATGTTGTCAACTAGGCTGTTCCACAAGAAACTTGGTGTCCAAGTTTTTCTCAGAGCTCAGGTACATAGACATGACTGGCTACCTTGGTCAATCTTAATCTCAGTCTGATACAGTACCCTCCATGAATCCCAGACCACTTAGCATAGCCCAAGCCCCCAGGGAATCAAGTCACACAGGATGTATCAAGTATCACTTCCCAGGGAGGAACAAGGTCAACCCTCAGCTGCACAGAACATCATGTCATAGCCCATCTAGACTTCCCGGTCCCCTTGGAAGAACTTCCCCATAACACCTCCTCCACTCAGATCTCCATTCCCAGGAACATCTCCAGCAAACACAGCACTACTGCTCCAGTTGAGGTCAGTATCAATTCTCACCTGCACTATTTCAGCCTCGCATCTCCTTATGCCTACTCGTGTCACCTGGCTGACCCAGTCCCTCCACAGGACAGAATTCAATCATCTCTTCTCTGCTTAAACCCAGCTTCCCAGCCCACTGAGAAGTGGCTTCACACTTAGGAAAGAAGCCATGATTCCTTTTTCAAATCTGCCTTGCAGAGCCCTTGATGATCATGGCCTTCTCTATTCAGCTCATACTGTACTGTACCCTATTCCCACTTTGCTGTAGCTACTCTTGTTTCTGAGATAAGCTCACCCCTCACTGGGATGTTAACATGACAAGTTGTCTCTGCAGTAGACACTCTGCCCTTACCTTCCCAAACTTTTCCTTAAAGGTCGGCCCTGGGTTTTGTTGTTGTTGATGATGATGATGTTGTTGTTGTTGTTGATTTTTATTTATGTTTATGTGTGTATGCCTGCTGTCTGAATACAGTGCCTCTGAAAGCTAGAAAAGGACCCCCATTTCTTTCTTAAGACTGAATACTATCTTTATAAAGAAGACTTAAAAGTCATGGTTTTATCTATAGTTCTTCCTCGGGTGCACTCTAAGGTTGATTCAATGTTTCAACTACCGTGAACAATGCTACAACTAACACTGGGATGCCTGTATCTCTGCAACACAATGAATTTTGTAATTTGTAATTTTGTAATCCCTTAGAATATATTACACAGTAATGAGGGTCAATGATTGATGGATTATAAGTTCTCTTTTTAATTGTATGGATGTAAAATGTAGATTCAGGGCAAAAGACAGTTTATTCTTTGACTATTCAATCTCTTGTCCTAGAGGATTTCAGCCTCTATGCAATCTAATCTACAAGATGCTAGCTCAAACCTAAAAGGCTTCAGCCTCTGTACAACAATATTTCAGCTGCTGAGAATTACTGCTTACTAAGCCACTCTGACTAGCTACTTCTGAACTCAGCGCTGTACTGAACTCACCTGACTGGTTAGCTGATTCAACTCACTCGCTATTCTGGCTCAAACTCTTCTCCAAGATGACTGGTTCAAACTGACCTTAATCAGCTGACTGTTTCCGACTGAATTCTTCTGACTCTGGCTGATTCCCACAACTTCTCTAACTGAATTGCTCTGCTAAGCTTCAAACTCACTCTTCCTTCTGCTGAACTGCTTCTATGTCCCTGCCTCAGACTGCCTCAGACTGCCTCTCTCTGCCTGACTCTCTGAGCTGAGAGCCTGTGACAGTTGGGCATGTCCTCACTCTGACTCACTCTGCTAACTCTTCCTCTGATTCTTCTGTTTGACACTGACTCATTCTGAGCTCTGCTTCCTGTCTCTGCTTCCTTTTACATCCAGAGAGCTGGGATTAAAAGTGTGTGCCACCATGCCTTCTGAGTTGAGTTACTTAAAGGTATGAGCTACATTCCAGCCAGATCACACAGGCTTCGAATATGATCCTTTCCCAGAACAGCCATGTTGCTTGATTAAAAGATTAAATATTCCTCTATACATGGGAAGTTCCATGGTGTTGCTCTATAATGGTTGCACTATGGTTGCTTTCCACACCCTTGTCAATACTTGTTACATCTGTTCTTTTTTATGGTGGCCATCTTAACAAGTATCAGAAGATATTCTATCGTGGTTTTATATAGGCTCCTTTCTGTAGTAGTATGCTGTTGTGGTGGCTCACTAAGAGAGACAAGGAGGTATTCTTACATGCACAAACTCTGCCAGACATCAGCAGAGGGAACCACCCTTCATGGCCAGTTCTCAACAGTGGAACCCCGAGCATGTGACGAAATACTCAACAAGAACAACTTAAGAAAGGCAGAGCTTGTTTGGCTCATAGTTTGAGGCTCCATTCCACTGTGGACAGGAAGGCATGGCAGGAGCAGGAGGCAGCTGCTCACACAAGCATCCACAGTCAGGAAGCAGAGAGTGGTGAAGGCTGGTGCTCAGCTCATCTTCTCCCTTTTATCCCATCTGAGATCTCAGCCTGTGAAACCATGCCACTTACCCTTAGGGTGGGTCCTCCCACCTCAGTCAATCAAATCTAGAAACTCCCTCACGGAGCTTTGTTTCTGTGGTGATTCTAAATAAACTACATCACAACATAATTGTCTTAGTTACTGTTCTATTGCTGTGATGGGACGCCATGACCAAGGCACTTCTTATCAAAGGAAGATTTAATTGGGGTGCTTGCTTACAGTTTCAGAGACTTAGTCCGTGACCATAGTGATGGAAAGCAGACAGGAATGACGCTGGAGCTTTCCATCCTGATCTGCAGGCAGCAGGCAGAGAGACACATACAGCCTGGTTTGGACATCTGAATCCTCAAAGCCCACCCCTAGTGACACACTTCCTCCAAAAAGGCCACATCTTCTAATCTTTCCCAAATAGTTTCACTACTCGGGGATTAAGCATTCAAACATACAAGCTTATGGGGGCCACACATGGCAAGACATGGTAAATATGCTAGCTCTCATCTCTCTACCTTCTCTAAAGCCATTAACCCCATCACCAGGGGCCATGTCCTCATCCTTTGACCTAAATCCCAATTACCTCTTGTACTAGTCAGTGTTCTCTTGGGTAACAGAATTTATAGATATATAGGCTGTGGTCCAGCTAATCCAACCATGACTGGCTATAAACAGAAAGTCCAAGAATCCAGGAGTTGCTTAGTCCACAATGCTAGATGTCTCAGCTGGTCTTCCTTCAGTAGATGCTTGAACCCCAAAGAAGTAGGCTCTCACACTAGTGAAGCAATGGACTTGCTTAGGCTTGCAAGATCAAGTAGGCAAAAAGCAGAAGCTTCCTTCTTCCAAGCCCTTAGATAAGTTTCCAGCAGAAAGTGTGGCCCAGATTGAAAGTGTGTCTTCCTGCCTCAAGATCCAGAATGGAAGTGGATCGTCCTATTTCAAATTAAGCAAAAAGAAAAATCCCTCACTACTGTGCCCTCCATTTTTGGAATTTTAGTTCATTCCAGATGTATTCAGGTTGACAACCAAGAATAGCCATCATTCCTCTCAGACATGGATCTCCAGACAACATCAACTTGACTTTGGAGAGTAACTTTCCAATATGTGGACTTTGGGGGGGATACATCCAAAGCACAGAAGCTCCCCAGTTTACCATACAAAATTAACTAAGCAATTGTACAAGGGAGTGAGAAGAATCCCTGCTGTTCTTATGTATAAGGCTGTAAAAAACCATACTGTACATAAACAGATTTATCTAGGGCATTAGATTTCACTGGAAAGAGAGACTAGGACACAAATGTCTGAGTGAATTCCTTATTGAGTTATAAAAGGTTAAACAGGGCACCGGGCTGTCGGGATCCTGAGGGAGGCTAGAGGCAGAGAGAATGTTTTAGTTGAAGGTTACTTTCTTCAGCTCTGAAGACTGCTTATTTTTTGTTCTTGGCATATAAAATAAATGTCCCCAATTATTTCTTCTTTCAGTCTGGCCCAGGCAATTACCACAAGTTCCTGTCTATGTGGAATCAGATTCATCCCCAAATGAGGCAGAATAATCACCCGTAGTGTGCCAGTTTTCAGTCTTGTGTCTCCACATCATCTATTTTCTTGCTTCCTGGGAGCTGTAAGGCAGGCAGTGCCAGGAATCTACATCTGGCCTTGTCTTGCTGGCTTTGCATTACAGCTGTAATATCTGCAGGAAAGCTGATTCCAGGTAGTCGGCCGTCTCACCGTTAGGTAGCTTTGCTTCCCTGACATTTCAAATATAACTAACAGGAAATCGTGTGTGGCTGAGTCTGTAGTGGGTTGAACAGACTCCCCTGAAGTTCATGTCTATCTGAAACCACAGAATGTGTCTTTTGTTGGAAACAGATATCATTAAAGGAAAGAGCAAGGCAAGATCATGCAGAGAGGGGGTCGTAAATTCAGTGACAATGACCTTCTGAGAGACAGAACAAAGAAGGCAGGTGATTGTGGAGGCAGATATGGGAGTGTTGCTGCCATAATCCAAGGAATCCCTGGAACCAGGAGAGCTGGAGTTAGGTCCGAGTCCTACAAAGGATGTTCAGCAAGCGCCTGCTCAATCCCACTGTGGGTCTCAGAGGGTTGGAACATCTCGACTTTGATTTAGGAATTCAAGGCAACATGGAGGTCTCTGGGGAGTTCCAGATGCAAGGTGAGGACCAGAACACGAAATGTGTTTAAGTCTCTGAATTCTTCACAGTGAACCACAGCGAATGTGATGATGCTGGCCTGGTAGATTTTGACAGTCGCTGCCCACTTCCTTTGTCATCGAATGTTAATCATCCCAACCTCTCTGGAATGTTCCATTTTGAATAGCACTGTTTCCACATACATGGTGGGGTTAGAATTACTGGGTATCAACTGTGCAGGTCCTTCATTGAAGACTTTCAGCTAGAACAACAGTGAGGTCACCTAGGTAGTGTATGAAGCCTTTGCCTAGCACACGAGTCTAGGCTGAAGTCTTGTCCCAGAGACTGGGAGTTCTTCTGAAAAGTCTCGCTGTCTTGTGGTCTTGTCTTTCTTGATATAAAGGGATGGGAAAGACATGGGAAGTTATTCTTGTTTTAAGCCAAACATGTGAGGCTTGGCTTTAGGCCTCAGGAGCTAACGGGTCCTAATTGTGGAGGCTGAACAACTGAAGCCAGAGTTTCCCCATCTGGAGTTGCCAAGTGGGAGATGCTTGCCAGGCTAGCCAGAGGAGCCATGGGCAGAGGGGAAAGGGCTGCGCTGAAAACAGCGGGCACCTGAAGAGTGTGCAGGAGCAACGATGCCTGTGCAAGACAGGAAGCATAGCCCAGTGGTGGAGCACTCGCTTAGGTTCAGTCCTCAAGGACCTAAGTTCACTTAAGGCCTTTGGTTTCGTCCACATTATCAGGTGTTAGAAACAGACCCTTCTACAGAGAGCAGGAATGCTAATGACCCTTTGGAATGAAGCAAGCTCAGAGGGCATGGAGGAAGCCACTGAGACCACAGACTAGCCTAGGGACATGCTTTATCAAAGTAATGCACTCTGCAGTCCCAGATATTTTGAGGAAGAGCCCAGCGAGGGAGAAATTAGTGTTTGTTCTGACACCAGCAGAGGTCACCAATGTTACTACACCCATAGCACTTGGAGAGGTACTTCCCCCCACCCCATCCCTTCCTTTGGGTTGTAGCCTAGCCCTGGAGAAGTCTGATCAACAGAGCAGAGGAAAACTGGAAAGGCCAGGAAGGAGTGACGAACTCAATGGCAGTTCCTCTCCTCCTTGCTGGTCTCCTGCCTGACATTGGTCCACAGAGTATTAGCAGACATTTAAACGGATGAGAGATTGACATTTTGTACTCAACCGGACCAGACTTAATACCTGGAACAACGGACTGTGTGTTGATATCTAAGAGTACTATAAAAGCCCTGGGAGCATCCAGGGTCGGGAAGGATCTGTCAACAGAGAGACTTAGAGAAACAATGGAGAGAAAAAAGTTAAGTTACACTTGTTCGATTAGTTCCTCACACGCTGTCTTTTAGGTAGAAATGTATCCAAAAGGTTTGCCAGGATAGAATGGCCCGTAAGATGAGTCTTCAAATATAGGCACAGTATTATTCAGCTGCCTTGAGCACTTCAGAAAAAAAAAAAGACAGAATTTTGAGGAAAGAGATACGTATGATTTCATTGTCTATGCTTACTATCAGGCTGAGTGACAACAGACAAGACGGAGACATCTCAGGCCAGCTCGGATTGCAGCTACCTTCAGCCTTCCGAGTTACCGATGCCCTCTTCTCTGTCTCAGCCTCCACTGGGACGATGCTTAACACGGAGTGTCAGTTTTATTGATCTGGAATCAAGTAAATGACATGACTCTGGATGGGTCTGAAAGGGCTGTTCCAGGAAGGATCAAATGAGCTGAAAATCCCTCCCCTAGAGTGGAGGGCAACTTCCTGTGGAGGTGCTAAGACCAAGATGCCCAGAAATCAGCACTGCTTGTCTGCCTGCCTTGTTTTACGCTGGTGAGCGCATCTACTCTATCGTTGCTGCTGCCACCCAAGGCAGACATCAGAACTCAGTTTCTTGGGCCTTCCCGTATGCACTGAAGACCAGCAGCTCTCGAGGGATCTTCCTGACCTTCAGTGCTGAATTGTCACTGATGGGCCATCCAGTTTTGTAGATTGAGCGGCTCCAGGGCTCACAGATTCTCCATCATACGGCGGCCATTGTTAGAGCACCCTGTCCCTGTCACCTAAGTTAATCTAATAAATCTCCTATAATATGCATGCATTGCACATGTTCCTCTTAAGAACCCTGGTTAATACAGATGGCCTACCTCTATGTAGCATCTCCTGAAAATGCTCAAGATCCTCCACAGGAGCCACAATTCCTCTTTCAACCCTGGAATTCTTTTCATAAGCATTCTCTACCAGGACGGGTTCACTCTCCTTAACCAGTCATGACCACCTGTAAGTGTTACAGCCCTGAGGTGGGGAAGGTGTCCCCAATGCAAGTGTTATAGCTCTAAAGAGAATAGTATCCTGGCAGTTGGGAGCCAAGGAATACCACAAAGTCACACCACACAGCAAACCTCACTGAAGAGATTTATTGGGAGGGGGAAACCCAGGGGGGTGACTCATCTGCTCAGTGAGGACCAGCAAAGAACGGAGCTGGAATCGGGCTTTATATGGGGTTTCTTGGTGAGTAGAGCTTTCTAGGGTGGCCTAGGATTGATGGGTCCTGTGGCCTGATCTTGGGACAAACTCAGGGACTGGTGGGATTTTGTGGCCTGATATTGGGCCTTTTTTTTCTGTAGGGCAGAACCTAGCCATTATCCCACCATTAGGGAAGTTTAGAGTGGTATAGGGGGAGGGGACTATCTGCTTGTGATTCAAGGGGCTTACATTTCCCTCTTTTCTTGTTTACTATTGATAAACAATCAGGGGTCAGGAAAGGGGGGTGATATTATCATTAGACTACTTCCTTCTGAATGGGGTTGTTGAAGTCCTTGGGGGAAGCTTAATTTTTACCATCAAGGTATAATTGGGAGTTGCAGGCCTCTGGCTCTGTAGCTAGGAGTCGGTAATTCTGTGACAGCAACTGATTAACAGTCTGGTTAGAAATCTTTGGATCTGTTGTTGAAGAGATCTAGACAAGAGGTTTACAAGGCAGGGTGCAACTAGTAAGACTGAGAAAACGAGAAGGGGAGTCACAAAGGGAAGTATCCAATTACATATTGGACTGTCAACGATCCGCTGGCCAGAGGCATTGAACTGTTTCTCATGGTTTTGGAAATACATCTGGAGTTGTCGGATCTTATCTTTTCCTATACCCAACTGGCTGGCGTAAAAGCAACATTCCTTCCTGAGGAAGAGACAAAGATCATCTTTCTCAGTTGTTAGTAAATCTAATCCTCACCAATTTTGTAACACTATGGAGGCCAGCAAGTCTATTTGGCCCTGGAGAGTGACAGTAGTCTGAGTCACTCATTGGAGATCCTGGGTAAATGGAGAGAAAAATTGATAATAGATAGTTAGAAAAATAGCCTACTGTTCCAGTAGCAGCATCAGCGGTTATACTCGAGACTGCCAAATTATCTCTAATGGTTTCCAAGTGGTTTGTATAGAAACAAGATTTTTTCTTTTTTTACGCACAATAACCTTCATGTTCTTAATAGAGCAGGTCTAATGCCCTATCATATTGTAGAACTATTTTAGCTAATAAATCTTCCTGTTGATAGATTTGGGTCTATTTGGTTTTACCACTGTTTGTAATCAGTACTGAAATCCACATTGTAGAAAAAGCAGCTAACCAGTGTCTGTAAAACAGCTGGAGTATGTAGAGGAATAAGCCTGTGTGAAAGCAAGGAAGGGTCTTTATTCCAGGGGCCTACATTCAGAGGCCTGTGTGGTCCGGATGGACTGTTGACATACCTTTAATCCCAGTATTCAAAAGGCAGTGGTGGTCCATGCCTTTAATCCCTAAGAAAAACAGAATGTAGAAGCAGACACAGGAAGCAGAATTCAGAAAGAGTCAGTGTTACACAGGAAATGTCTGAGATGAGTCAGAGTGAATGACAGGCAAAGTAACCAATCAATGGAAGAGTTAGCTGAATGAGTCAGAATGAGAACACACCCAGCTCTCATGAGAAAAAGGCAGGCTCTCAACTCAGAATTAGTCAGGAGTTACAGAGCCAGTTACAGAAAGTCAGCTACAGCAGAATGAGTAACAGCAGGCAATATGAGGTGAACAGTCTGAGCAGGCAGATGGGGGACAAGACACAGAGACAATGAGGCAGTCTGGCTAAGGGTAAGGCAGAGGGGCTGACTGAGACAGCCTAGAGAAGAGTCTGACCCTAAACCAGAAGAGTCAGAGTTAAGAAGGAACTAGTCAGAGTGGCTCAGTAAGCAGTACATCTTGGAGGATGAGGCTGAAGCCTTCAAGGTCTGGGCTAACAGCTTAAATATTCAAGCCTTCAAGTTCTAGGATTAAGAGTAGATTGTAAGGAAACTGAAATGCTCTAGGGCTCCAATACTAAGTACTGGTGATCAAATTAGCTAAAGAATAAACTATGAAGCAATGGCTACATCTGGCAGCTACATCTGGCATGAATCAGCACTTACATGAGTGGACCCATGCCTTTGGATCATAACAAAAGCTATGGCTTTTGTTAAAAAGCATGAACATTTTTTTCTCTGTCAAGATATACAGATGGTACAGAAGGTTTCTACCATGATGAGAAGAACCCTTAAGTCTATACTTAGAGTACAACCGAAGGAGATTTAAAATCTGGAGCTTGTGACGGATATCAGTAGTCAGTGCTTTATCAGTTTATCAGAACACTATTGATCAATGTTAAAATTCTGAACCTTTGAAATCATAGTTTAACAATAGCCTAAAGGAGGAAGGAAATCTGAAACATTTTTCTTCACCTTAAATCACTTTCAGAACTTTCATTTGAATGCCTTAAAACACGTCTTATACCTTTAGAACTTTCCTATGCTTTCACATTCTCAGACCTTTACACATCTTAGAACACTTTCTTAGACCCTCCTTACAACTGTGCTCCATTTCCACCAATACCCTCTCCTAGGCTTTCTTTTAGGAACTTCAGCCTTGCCACACAGTGCCAAGCCTCATTTGCTCTCCATGACCCCTTCATGTCCTTCAAAAACTAATACCACCTGGGTGACTCTTATATTACAAAGTTCAGCTACCAGCATGAGGTGCATCCTTGTATACGAATGCATGGAGGTGCAGTTTATTACCTTATTTAACGAGCATTATTTTTAAATCCTATCTTTCATAAACCCTGTTTTTATGATTTGGTTTTCAGTACAGGAATTATCATACAAAAATAGAGAAAACAGTCAAAGTGGGTAAGCCCAGGTAAAGAAGAGATGGATAAAGCAGTTATTGGGAACTGGGTTGGTTTTTGATAGCCTGCTGCACAGCAATCTCCTGAATTTATTAGGACAGGCTGTTGATTAGAGGGGAGAGTCTCTTGGGTGCTAAATATCCCCATGTAAGAGTTACCCACAGGCAAGAGTATACAGGAAGAAATAGAGGGGGAAAGAGCAAGTTTAGATATAAGAGATTTTTGGATATTTTGTCTGCAATGGCAGAAGCTGCCACCATGAAAAATTGAGCATGCCAGTTTGGGCCGTCTAGCTGTACTGAGGCCAAGCTGTTTGTAGTTACAGAGCAAGCCTTTAATAAAATCTAAGTCTGTGGAGGAAGAAAGGAAGGGTCATAACATGAACTCTGCTAGAAGGAGTTTCTGTGAGCTCCAAGTGGGGGCTGAGAGGCAAGAGAGAAGCCCAGGAGGGCATGGTGAAGATGTGTGAGTTCCAATAGAGGGAAAGGAATAAGGAGGTGTCTTGGTAAATAGATAGTTGTCCACATGTGGGTGCTCCAGAGGATACAGCAGGCTCCAGGAGTCAAAGAAATGAAGCTTACCAAGTAGGCGTGGAGAGATGGGTGGTTAGAGAAGGAAGAAGCAGCTGAAGAGGTGAACTCTAGAATTTGAAACCAAATATGATGGAACTAAATATGATGGATGGCAGAAGCCAGCAGGAAAAAAAAAATAATGACCCACACACAACTTCAGAGAGTCAAATTAGCAACTCGAGTCAGTTTGACATGTTGAGGTGTAGGCGTGACTGAAAGCTAAGAGTGCTGTCTCCCACCAATGTTTCACTCGGTCTGACCCAGACTCTCACCTCTCTACCCGACTCACTTGGACCATCCAAGTGAGAACTTGGAAAAGAGAACTTGGAAAGGGGGTCGTGTCTGGAGACCCTTGTATGTTAGAAGGTAGTGAGGAGAGAAAGCAGAAATAGGTGACCCAAAGGCTAACTTCTTTGATTCACATATAAGAAGTTTGGCTGCAGGCAGAGCGCACAGACAAGGTACCCATTCTTGCATAGTATGGTGTAATTCTTTCAATTAAGTATGCAACAGGCACAAAGGAAGGTCCCAGTTGGTGACCCAGGACCCCGAGGACATATCTCTGCTTTTATGTAACATAGAGAAAGGGTGAGTTAAATCTGGAAGGTATAAGGCTGGGGCCTGAAGGAGGGCTTGTTGAAGCTTACAAAGGAGCTTGGTAATGAGCACAAAGAGGGGTTCATGTGAGGGGCCAAGCACTCCCTCATATAAGAAGTGGGTAAGAAGAGAGAAAGAAGGGATCCGAGAATGTAAGAAGCCAGCCAGCCCTGGGAAGGATAGAATTTTGTCCTTGGTGGTATGGACTGCAAGTGAGAGATTAGATGTTTTGTATCTATGGTGAGGGCCACGTGAGTTCAAGTCATAGTCCAGATAAGTTACCTGAGCAGTGGACAGTTGGACCTTAGAAGGTGAAACCCTGGCCGGACAGAAAGGTATAGGTGTTAATAAGGTTACAATTAGGGTAGAGGTGTTGGTCTGGCTAATTTTCAGGGACAGACTACAGAGGAGCTTGGATTTAGGAAGAGGCAAAGAGAATATAAGTCAGAGGCCAAACCTGGCCAAATAGTTGTGGGGTGTCCTGGAACCCCTGCCGTAGGAAGGTCCAAGTGAGTCGGGTAGAAAGGTGAGTGTTGGGGTCAGGCCAAGTAAAGGCAAAGATATTTTGTGTCTGGAGGTTGAGAGGAATAGAAAAGAAGGCATCTTTAAAATCTAGGACAGAAACATGAAAGGGCTCTGATGGGATGATGAAGAGGATGAAGAAGAGGGTTAGGTATTACAGGGTGAAGGGGAGCCACTGCTGAGTCAGTAAGTCGGAGATCCTGAACCAAACAGTAGATTCCTCTGGGTTTTTTAACTGTAACTATGAGGGTGCTTATGGGGGAAGATGTGGGGTGTGTGAGATTCTTTCTTAAGAGGTCAGAGATAAGATGCTTAAGTCCCCTGAGGCTTTGGAGAGAGTGTGGGTGTTGAACCTGGATAATATAATTGTTAGAGTTTTGTAGTTGAACTATAAGAGGGGGATGATGTTTGGCTATAGAGGGTTTTGGGGTGTCCCATACCTGGGGATCCACCTGGTAAGCCAGTAAGGGAAAAAAGTGTGTCAGATCGTGTGGTTTGGCGGAGAAGGAGGAGGGGAAAGGCTGGCAAGCCTGGAGTCAAGGAGATGGGAGGAGTGAAAGGCTCCCACTTTGGCTAGGAGGACCCTTACCAGCAGGGGGCCAGAACAGGTTGGTACCACTAGGAAGGAGTGGCTGAGGGGGATAGCCCTAAAGGTACAGCTAGGTGGTGGGGTTTTATGCAGTTGGTAAGGCTGTCTCCCTCCATTGGCAATAGAGGAACAAGAAGGAGAGGTAGGTTCCCAAAAGGGAGCAAAAAAGGGGTCTCAGTGTCCAAAAGGAAGGATAGGGATCACCCTGATATTGTGATGACTACTCAAATCTCCCTGTGGGAGATGACAATGATTGGGCCAAGGAAGCCTGGGCCCCTTCAATCGTCCATGGCTAGACCTATATGGTCGGCTACAGGGCAATCTGGGCCTGATGTCCTGATGCCATGAGGGACATGAGGACATTCAGTGGCCCAGTGGCCTTCTTGATGGCACCTTGGACATGCTCAAGATGGTTCGAGAGGCCTCAGGCAAGCGCAGGCCCAGTGACCCTCCTGACCACCATTTGAAACAGGGACCCAGAGGTTTCTGAACTTTGCAAAATAAAGGAGCTCAGGCAGTTGCCGTGGCCCTCCGAAAGGACTTAGCCAGCACCAGGTATTTTAACTCTGGGCTTTTTCATCTCGCCCATGATACACCTTGAAGGCCAACACTAAGATTTCTCCCTGTGGAGTCAGGGGTCTCTTCTCTAGATGTTCAAGCTTGGCCCTCATGTCAGGGAAACTCTGGGAAAGTCTGTTGCTGAGGAGGGAGGAAGGGAGCCCCAAGAGGCTAGAGTGGGAGAGAGCAGACTGTGGGTCCAGGCCATTAAGGGGGAGGTATGTTAGTGTGGTCAGTATGGAGGGGTCATCTAAGTTTGGGCTTCACAGTTATGAGGAGCTGTTTCCTCCTTGATTGACTTACATCATGAGGTCACTTTTCATCAAGATGGTGGTAAAGTCACACGGCAAAATCCATCCTTTCCAACCCTAGCAAAAATAGCTGCCAGCCACGTGGCTGCCTCCATCCCAATGGAGGACAGCAGCTAAGATGGCAGCAAGCCACGTGTGGCTTATATCATGAAATGGCGTCATGTCCCATGACTACTTTAAGATTACCTCTGTGTAGATTTTTAACTGTCAACCCCAGTGTTACAAGTTTTATGCTAACCCTTTTGTTGCAGATTTTACAGATTTCAACCCTACCCAGTATGTTTACAAATCTTGATGTACAGAAAACTTACACAATCATCTTACGCGTCTTGAGATAAGATTTATACCTCAGCCAGAGTTTTAGAGAGTTAAACCGAAACCAAGAGTACGAGGTGAGCAGCAATAGTTTCTGTTGGGAAAAGTTTGACTCTTTATTCGGTTTTGCTTTCCTTTCTCTGTCTCATAGTCAAGTGGCTTGCCTGATATGAGACAGAGATATTTGGAGGAAACCTTTAAACAAGCATGCTTGGGTCTAGATGGGGGGTGGGGGGGTGCAACCGCAACTCGAGAGCCAGCTTTAATCGAAGTGGGACAGCATGAAACAATTTAATGCCGCTCATACGTAAAAGACACCTGAATCCCTGTAAAACTGAATCTAGTCAGTTGAGAACAAAAGCTTAGAGATAGGAAATTTTTGAGTCCAGGCTATAAACAGAGGACACTGCAGGAGGAAGCTGATGCTCCAGACTGCAAGGAGTATGTGTAGAGTGTGCACAGCCACAGCTGGTCTACTTCTTCATTTTCTCCCTAACCCAATAGCCAGCTCCTGGCTCCCGCTTGGCAACAAACTTACAGATTCATCAACTGTAACTTAAAAGACATTTACACAGTGTGTGGGGAAGGACCAGACAAAAACAAGCATGGCTAGGAGTTTAGAAAAGAGAAAGCTTGGATATAGGGAATGGGGAATCTCTTTCCATTTTCCTGATAGCTCGCAGTATTTGTAAAGGTCCCAAATAGTACTGGGATGCGGGCTGCTGTTCAGCAGCCATTTGAATCTGTTATCTAAGGGATATTGAGGCCATATTTTAATTGCAAAAGCGAATAAATTTACAGTCCTTCAGGTCACCTGTGGCCTTAAAGCAACTGAGAACTCTTAAAGAGTTCCGACAAGTGTACACACCCTCCCATATTCACTTTCACACATGTGTCTGCACTCAGATCATTTAAAGTAAATTACAGACGTCATAACCATATGCAAGTAGAAGAGAGCATCTGCCCAAAGTAACTATTGTCATAGTCCCGTAATTGACATCCATGACACTAAGAAGAAAACTGATTTAAATAATGTAAAAATAATGGAATGTGTTGATTTATAAAACTCAATCTTTTTAATCTTTGAATTTAGAAACGATAAAAAAAAAAAATGAATTAAGTTAAATTCAGCCACAATCCCATAGAGAGCTAATGTCAAATTCTAGCATTTTCCTTTGTGTTATCATTCAGAGACATGTACATATTCTATGAAATTGAATAACCTTGATCTAATTGGATAAGCTTTATAACTTAGTATTACGGTCATTAAATATTTATCATTAAATTGTCTTACAAATTTTAAATTGATGTTATCAAATATTTAGCTGCCCCATAATTTACAAACTAATCCTTAAGGAGATTCTTTTAGGTTGCTTCTATTCGTTTTACACTTTTGGAGACAAGGTCTTACTGTGTAGCTCTGGCTGGCCTGAAACTTGCTGTGTAGACCAGCTCACGTTTGGCCTCACGGAGAACTCACAGAGTGAACTCACAGAGTTCACATATGTGTGTGTGTGTGTGTGTGTGTGTGTGTGTGTGTGTAAAACTGCACACTTGGCACTCAGAAAAGCACAGATGATGCATACACTGTGAAGCAGAGTTTAATAAAAAAAAAAAAAAGTCTGCTTACAAAGTAAGCAAAAGTCACATGGTTTTGATCTGAGACATCCCCAAAGGCCCTGAACTATGTCTTGTTCACACCACCCTGTGGTCCTATTTGGAAATGGTGTGACCTTTAGGATATGGAGCCTGTTGGGAGGAAGCGGAGGGTATGCCCTTGAAGGAGATCTTATTATCTTTCCTCCGTTCTTCTCCTTCCTGGTCATCCTAAGGTGAGCAGCTTTGCTGTACCATACTTTCTCCAGGAACTTCTGCCTCAGCACAGTCCCAAAGCAATGGGACTAAGCAGTCATGGATTGAAACCTCTGAAAGCATGAGCCAAAATAATCCTTTCCTTCGTGTAAACTGATAATCTCAAGCATTTTGTCATAGCACAGGAAGCTGAAAAATGCAGGAAAGATTCAGGAAGACCAACCTCAGCTAGTACACAAGCCTATGGCTTGACTCGTGGAAAAGCTGTTACCTGCCCCAGACTTGGATTTTCAGAAAGTAAAGAGAAGACAGGGATGGTGGCACCAGAGAAGAGCTGCACGTCACTTGCAGTAGCAACCCGAAGCACAGTCATGGGCAGGGAGGAAGCTGGATGAATAAAGCCAGAGTAAATTGAAGTCAGAAGAGTTCAGTCAGCAGTAAATCTCGGAGGTTTAAAGGTTTTAGAGACAAAGGAATAAACTCCCTTTTACCCTGAATCCATGGCTACAACTGGGTCCTCTACTTCATGCAGGCTCGATTTCCTCTTACAACTCAGAAATCTACAGTCCTGGACAACCTCCACATGCTAGAGTGACTTTTTTTGGTAACTGAAACATAATAATTAGCTAAGCCGGGGCCAGAGGGTTTTTTTTTTTCCTTACAAAAGAGAACATTTCATTTGGAGTCACTCCCAGGCTCCTCCCAAGAGCACAGGACCTGCCGTTTGGTGGATTCTTTCCAGATGATTTCAGCATGGCCATCTGAGCTACTGCTTTCTGCAAGGCTCCCCTGTAGATACACCTACCTGTTCCAGAGCCTTCTTCCTAGTTAACAGGAAAAAATGCAGGGGACGCTTCTGTTCTGAGAACACAATCGACCAGTCCACTTTGGTCCTGCAGGATTTTTGAATAAATATTTACTCAGCAGCCATCAGGTGACTGGCACCATTAAATCTGTGTGTCAGAGGGCCGGGAGTAATGGATTCTGCTTTGCACCAGGAAAAGCAAATACCTTGTATATTATCTTTTTTATGATGAGAAGAATAGGCACTCTGATGGACACACTCCCACAAAGGAGCCATTGCTCTGCCATTTCAGCTATGTAATCAGAGGATTACATAGGCAGACCTCCAGGCCCTAACTTGAACCTGCCGCTGTCTGTTGACTGTGGCTGTGGCTGAGCCATCTCAGACCATATTGTCTCAGTAATTTAAGCCTAAACTAGAAATTCGTGCAGAGACAACGTCTGGTATAGACTAGAAAGGAACCTTCTCAGCAAGCCCACCCAGAACTCTGCCAGACAGTTGCAGTGACAACATGGGGCAGCCATCTTACCACCTGGCAACTGCAGTAGCTGTGGGAGACAGTGACACCTTCCCCCTCGACATCAGCATCCTGCCATGGTACGCACAGTAGCAGATGAGTACAGGCAAAGAGACCAAGAGATCCTCCCAAGTCTGGATGTATGCTTCCAGGCAGAGTCCAGAAAGGACTAATGGTTCAGGAACACATGCCCTGGAGTTCCCGGGGGATGGGAGGGGGGCTTCTATGCACCTCCTGCTGAATGCCAAGGTGTTAGATCTTACAGTGTGCAACATGGGACTGTGTTTGCTTTGTTTTGTTTCTATGGTTACCATCATGCTGGGTCCCAAGGATGGAGTAGAATCACTCCTCTCTCATCTTAAAGACAGGGATGTTCAGGGAATGAAACATTGAGAGGAAACACCCCTAAATGTCAAGCGTACAATAGCAAGCCCGGAAGATGAGGGACAGAACCCTAATCCCCTGCTCCTGCTCTGCTGGGCTGTCCTCCCCCATCATCTATCTTTGAGCATTTGTTTGGATTGCCACAGGGAAACCTCCCATCAGATCTTCCCACCAGAGTCCAGTATATACTCAGTCTGAGGGATGCAGGCAGCATTGGAGCATCTGATAGACATCAAATACATCAATGGGCAGAGAGAACTGGCCAGCATACAACTCCTCGGTTAGGACTCACGAGACTGATTCTGCACTCTCACTACCCACCACCCAGTCTGAAAGAACAGCCCCTTTGCAAAGCAGATAGTGACCCCACCCAGGGGCCACTCCCCCTCCAAGTCCTCCTGGATTTTCTTCTTTAATTGGGTTCTTGCTTTAAAAATCGGACCAACCAGACCGGGAGGTGGTGGCACACGCCTTTAATCCCAGTACTCTGGAGGCAGAGGCAGATCTCTGTGAGTTTGAGGCCAGCCTGGTCTACAGAGTGAGTTCCAGGACAGTCAGTGTTACAACAGAGAAACTCAGTCTTGAAAAAACAAAAAAAACGAACAAAAATTGGACCAACCAAAGTTTCACAAAAATAACATTTAAAATTAATCCATGTTTTTTTCTAGTGTTTGCTGTGGGAAGAGCCCAGATCTCACAACAACCCTTGCCTGGCACAAGAAGCCACAGAGGCACAGGAAAGCTAGCCCTATTTGGAAACCTTCCTAATAACTATGGGAACCTGTCATGATGCCCCGTGGAAGAGAAGAGGGTTTAATTAAATGCAGTGTCTGATGGCTCTGATTAGGAGACTAAGGACTCAGCAACTGGGTGCCCTTCAAGCTACGATCTGCTCCTTTTGTAAAGACCAAGTGAGGATCTCTTTTTACCTACAACAAACACTGAAGGCTGCAATTACACAATGTCAGACGGCAGCTAGGCGTGTTATTTTGGATTTCATATTTTCCTGGAGAGTTCTACAACCTAGGAGATGGGGAGCCTCCCCACTTGAGTAGTGGCTGTGTATTTAAAGCACTTCAGTCCCTGTAACACTCTATAACCCTAATTATATTCTTCGTGGCAAACAGAGAGTCACCAGCCAAAATCTGGTGGTATGCACTTCATACAGCTGTGGGTGCCTTGTGTCATCTGCCAGCAAGGGCTGTGTGGTTTAAACAGCAGAAACTTATTCTCTCAGTTTGGGGGAGCTAGAAGTTCAGAATCAAGGCTGTGGTAATATTAGTTCCTTCTGAGCCCTGTGAGGGAAATCTGTTCTACATCCCTCTCCTGTCTCCTGGTGATTTCTGTTCTTGGCTCCTAGACACATCACCCCATCTCTGTCTTCACCTTTTCAATTCGTCTCCATATTTACTCATCCAAATGTCTCCTTCTCGAGGGCATGATTATCTTGTATTAAGTCTTACTTTAATGACCTCATCTTGACTTTACCACCTACAAAGATTGGGTTTCTAAGGTCATGGTCCCAGAAACTGAGACTTAAGACTTCAATGTCTTTTGAAGTAATACAGTTCAACCCACATTGTATTGATTCCGATTAAACCTTAGGTGGGTGCTCCCTGTTGGAAAGAAGGAGCGAAGCAGATGAGTCTATAACCTCGGTGATTGGCATGGGATTCCAGAGTAGATACCGAGCTAAGCCCCACTTTGTCTAGCCCTCCCAGCACCACCCCTCCCTCCCACCCCAGTGAGCCTCCACAGTGATACTCGACTTCCCCTGGTTTTAAATGAACTATACTGGGAGAACACTAACCTAAATCTTCCCCCCTCTTAATGAGCATGTGTCAGAGATTTATTTAATTCGTTAGTAAGAGAAGCCACAAGATGTTACAACCAGATCAAAAGAGCATCTCATGATCACGCCTAACTAGATCATCCGGAATGCTGAAATGAATTCATAAATAAATGCAGAGCAGTCAGTATGCACAGTACAAAATCCAACCACCGTATTTCCACTGGACAAAGCTCATTTGCATTTCTATGGGCCAGGGTCATTCGTATTACCATCAGTTTCCAACAAATTACATTTTAAAAAAAGAAAGCTCAAAGGTAATGAAAGGTGGAGATAAGCTGGAGGGACGCTCTGCCTGGGCTTTCCAGGTGCTTGGACTGCCTGTTCAGATGCTGCTGGACAGAGAACGACTAGTCTCTCTCGAGTTTCAGAAACTATCAAGATGGCGCCTGTGGGGCCAGTGAGATAGCTCAGTATATAAAGATGCTTGCCACTTAGCCTGACATCCTGAGTTCAGTCCCCAGGATTCACACAATGGAAGACACACTGACTTCTGCAAATTGTCCTCTAGCCTCCAAACATCTGCTACTGTCTGTGTGTGTGTGTGTGTGTGTGTGTGTGTGTGTGTGTGTGTAACAACATTTTTAGAAGATAGTCCCTCTGTGCTAGGTATGCTGGTTCTTGCCAGTAATCAAAGCACTTGAAAGGCTGAGGCAGGAGGATCTCATGTCTAAGACCCGCGTGGACCAACAGAGTAACTTTCTGTCTCAAACAATAATAACAACTCGAGATGGTCCCTTCCTCGCCCTGCCCATGCTGCTTCTAAAGTCCCACAGCTGGGAGACAGCACCTCCTTCCTTAAGGGCTACAGGGCTTCCTTAGCACCTTTGGAGGCAAGGCTTTTCCGTATATAAATCCTTTGTCCTGCCCTCTCCTCTCTCTCTCCCTCTCTCTTTCTACCTCCCTCCATCCCAAACTTTCTCCCTGTCTCTCCCTGTCTCTCCCTCTCCCCCCTCTCTCCCCCCCCCTCTCCCCCTCCCTCCACCCCAGACTGCACTTCTCTCTTCTATCCTTCAGGACATGCTCAGGACTTGGCTCAGTGCCAGCTGAGCAGGGCCACTTCAAGCCTAGAAGTTCACCAGCCTCAACAGGAATCTCTTTTTAGTCCTCTCTGTTGTGCCCACCACTCGCTTTGACCTCTAAGCTGAAGACTGAGAGCAGAGTCCTGAACTGTTCTCTTAGCTCCACTTACAGCTATTTGACTCCTTTCCCCTAACTGCAAGCCTCAGCAGGACTGTGATAGAAAGCAGTGTGATGACATCAGGATCTTCCACGCGTGAACCTGTGTAGGGCCCCCATCCCCCAACCCCACTCATAACACAGTGTTGGGGAAGTTTATTGTTAGTTACGTTTGAAATTGTTTTATGCATTGTGGGGTGAGAGGCTAGCCTAGGTCTAGGGCATTTTGCATTGTTTGCAGGTGTTGGATTTCTGTGGGGATTGTTTAATTGCTAATGATCTGCATGTGCTGTCAGTAGAATACCTAAGGGGCTCTGATAGAATAAAAACACCTGAGCTCTGATGTTCGGGGTTCCACTGAACCATGACTGTGGTTCCCTCTGCTGAGGTCTGGTAGGGCTTCCACATATGAAAATGCCTCCGGGTCTTTCATACTGAGCCACCCCAGCAGCTGTACTACTACAAATGGCACATCAACGTGGGGCAGGCATCATGCCAGCTAATCCAACGTGGAGACAAGGAAGAAAGAAAAAAACTGCAGATCTCACAGAGTTCGATATAGTATGCTCAGGGAAGTTACCAGAGGATAGAGATTAATGTATTAATTGAAGGCTCCAGAGGGAAGAGGAAAGAGAGAAAGGAAATAAGCCTCTAAGATGAGAAAAGGCTATGAAATTAATAAATAAATGAGGGGAAAAAGGGTTAGGGTGAGAGCCACAGAATGGAGGCCCTTAGAGATAAAGAATCCAGCTGGAAGCAGGAAAAAGCAAGGTTCTTACTGCTTTTCCCCATCATGGAGCTGACGCTCCCTCCTGCCACCGGTGGTAGCTACTGTTTCGTGAACTGAGCTTTCTGATAGCTGTGTTGTATGTGTGTGAAGCTCAAGATGTTGAGTTTGAGGTCTATGAAGAAGGGTGTATGTTTCCCCTTAGTGGTGGTGTAAAAGAACACCAAACTACCAAGACTTTGCAGGATATTCTTCCCACTGGCCCAGGACTCCCTGCTGCTGTGGGAGCCATGGTTTAGAGCCAAAAAGCTGTTTTGTTAAACTGACCAGTTTTTGTTGTTGTTGCTGTTTTGGCGTTTGTTTTGTTTTGTTTTGTTTAGTTGTTGTTTTGTTTTGGTTTTCCTGCAAACCTGTCTAAAAGGGGTCCTGATAAGACACATCTGCTATGATGATGAGAACTCCATCCCATGAGGAAACACTTACTGCAGACAAAGTGACCAGTTATTTTTCCAGCAAATCAGACTCTATCTTAAAACCTGAAAAGTGTTTCTAAGTGACATCACACAGATGCTGTCTTCCAGAACTGGGTGAGGTGGTATCTCGTACTGGAAGCCGAACTTGGTGCCAAAAGAGTCACCCAACTGGTGCTGGTTTTGAAGGCATGAAGGGGTCTTTGGAGAGCAGCTGAGGCTTGGCACTATGAGAGGCCAGGAAAGGCCATTAGTGAGGGTGCAGCCTCTGTAGTAGATGAAGGCCCAGACTGAAGGGGCCATGTAAAGAAGTTGAGGCTTGGCACCACGAAGAGAGCCCAAGAAAGGCTGTTGGTGAAAGTGCAGTCCAGTTGCAGCAAGGGACCCCAGCAGTGTTCTGAAAATGTCAGTGCCATGGGATGACCACCAAAAGCAGCAGCAGTGGAGTGAAGCCAACCACAGCTGTGTGTGGTGCAGAGGGCAGAGCCAGAGAAGACACCTAAGCCCTTTGGAGGATCCCAGAAGTCCATGAGTGAATCCCAGATAATTAGACATGATAATGTTTTTCTGCTGTCCAAAGGCATTGAGAAAGCTTGATAAATGTTTGGTTCCACTGGGTCCTGTGCATTAACAACCCTCATAATTGTTCCTCTTATAAATGGTTTTGCTGATATAGTGTTAAATTGTGTTGTAAAGGAAAAGCAATTTTTTTATACAGAAAAGGGGAAATGTTTGGGAAGTTTATTTTTAGTTATATTTGAAATTGTTGTATGCATTGTTGGGTGAGGGGCTATCCTAGGTCAGGGTGTTTTGTATTGTTTGCAGGTGTTGAATTTCTGTGGGGGTTGTTTAATTGCTAATGATCTGCATGTGCTATCAGTAGAATACCTGAGGTGTTCTGAATGAATAAAAACACCTGAGCTCAGAGCTCAGGGTTCCACTATGGAATCCAGTGCTGGCCAGGATCGTGGTTCCCTCTGCTGAGGTCTGGCAGGGTTTGCAGTCATGAATATGCCTCCTTGTGGTTCTTGGGAAACCATACCACAGCAGCAATGAACTACTACAACACAGCCCCTCCTTAGAAACTGCCCTCACCAATAGGCAATAACTAGTCTCTATAGGGACAAAAGGTCTCATGTCTTTCTTTAGTTTAGAACATGTTGAAAAGCTGTGCAGCCTCAGAGATCCTGTAGGGTCAGCAGAGGTGCTTGTGGCAACTACTAAACAGTGTAAGTTTTCCTGCTCAGTGCTATCTCTTTGGCTCCATGACAGGCATGTTCCCAAGGCAGTATCCAATAGAATTCTTACACACCAGCCTCAATGTCTCCAGGTTTCTTCCCACTAGGAACTCAATCCTGCAATGATAAGAAAGTCAGAGAATGTAATAAGGACTCAAATGCATTCCAACAAATTATGTGGCCTTCATCTCTCTCGTCTTCTTGGCCTTGGTTTTCTAAACCGTACAAGGAATGTGTCTGTGCCAAATAGTCACTGTTTTTCTTTTAAGCAACAACACAGTTTCTGAACAAGGAGCAGAAACCCACTCCAACCCTGTCCCCATTGCTACCCAAGCTTCACAACTGTGTGCTCACTCGGGTACAGTTATAAGAGAAAATGAGCCAGCCTTAGAACTCAGCTATACGAATGAGAGAGGGCCAGAGTGACTCATTCTCTGCTGCACTCCAGCAAGAGCTCCAATGACAAGGTGGGAGAGGACATGCCCTGGGCGACCTGAGATTCTTTTCCCTCCTCATGCTGCCAGACTCTGACACTGATACCCCTGGGAAAGGCTGACAGCCCAGTTACATTCTCTCACAGGCCAACATCATCCATGGTTATCCCTCTACGTCTCACATAAGAGCTGGGATCTTATTTGTCAGCAACACAACAGCACCTAGTCCAGATTAAGACACTCCAGACACTTCTCAGGTCGCTGCTCAGGAATGCACAAAAACAGTCTTCCATCTCTTGCCTAGAGTACAATTTAGTGCCTGAGCTGACATTGCTAAATCCCTGCTTAAATGGGGAGCATCTCAGGGTTCATAGAGCCCAGAAATACTGATGGAACATGGAACATACACACACACACACACACACACACACACACACACACACACACACACACACACACACACACACACACACATGCATGATACTATTTCCAACTGACATTCTTGCCCCTTCAATCTCAAGAAAACCCAAAGAAGTTCAAGTTTATATAGAACATAGTCATTGTAAAACTTTGGGTACATTAAATATTCCTAGACTCAACTGTTTCATCTGTAAAATGGGAATGAATGTGAGTGTGGGTACGACAGTTGTTCTAAAAGGCAAAGCCCAGATGTATCAGTGCATGACCACAATAGACACTTGTGTGATACTCCCACCGAGTGGAAGTTGTCCCCTAAGTTTGCAGCTTCTACTACCCCATGCCTGTCTTCCCAGATGGAAGAGGAGAAAAGAGCACAGAGGGAAGCATTGATTTGGCGCCACAGTTGTAGCCAAAATAATAGCAACAATAATACCACTGTGCTTAACTGCAAAATAGCCTGGTAAATAGTTTCCCTCTGTGCCCAGAACGAGAAATAAGTTGTAAGAAGACAGTCCCTTCCTACAACGATAACCTTATGCCATTGTTGGCTTGAATAGGATGGAAAGCGTTCTTCATCTCTCCGGTGTTGGCAGGGCAGGAAGTGGGCTTTGGTTCCAAGTGAAGAGAAGAGGGAGAGGGTGGGTTCTTCAGTGGTACCGCAGACTTCCTCCACCTGCCACTCTCGGACAATTCTGTTACAGGGAGAGTCATCGGGGTTCTTTGGTGATGCATGCCCAGATTCTTTGTTTCAAGGACAGTTGAACAAAACACAGAAAACCAGTAATGAAAATACAGATTTGTTTAAAAGTGAGAGTAAAAGCATACAGTGCACTCCACAGAAGGGAGAAAGCTCAAGCAAGCATGTGACTGGCTTACCACCTTCTGTGAGTCTAGGCAGAGAGGGCCTAGTCCCCAAGGGCAAGAATGGGACTGATAGATAGACTCTTATATATAACTCTGTATCGACTATGTGTGTGTGAGCTGTACATCCCATAGCCTTAAGCATGCTAATCTCCCATTATCATGATATGGTAAATAGGGTTTCTCGCCCCCTGACAAGTCAATTCAAGGACAGATTGGCATGTATCTGAGCTTACAACTCCAATATAGGTGTAAGCTACAGGTGTATTAGTTACCTTTCTGTCACTGTGATAAAAGCCGTGACTAAAAGCAACTTGTGGCAGAGTCTCCAGCTTTCAGCTCCAGGGGAATAGGAGTCCACCTTGGTGGGGAAGCATGCCAACAGGCATCAGATGAAATGGTACCGGCAGGGAGCTGAGCGATCACATTTTCAAACACAAGGAATGAGTGCACTACAAGTAGCCTGAGGCTCTAAACGCTCCAATGAAGCGCTTCCTCCAGCAAGACTACACCTCCTAACTCTCCCCGAACAGCGCCACCAACTGGGGACCAAGAGCTCAAACTCCTGAACATACAGGGGCTGTTTCTATTCAAGCCACTGAAAGGAGTGGTTTGAATCAACTGGCCTTCTATCCCTCCTTCTGCCAGCATGTGCCTGACCACAAACTACCCACGCACCAGCAGAGATGCTGGAGATTGCATCACCAGGAAAAAGCAAAAAAAAATTTTGTTCAAAGAGAGGCGACCTGGGCTGCCAGGATGTCCTTCTGCTTACCTGCTTCAATACTAGAAGGCTAACACGACTTGCAATCAGAAAAACTAGTCACCTTCCAAAGGCACACACCGGGTGACAAGATGGATCTCTTAGGGACAAGACGTTCTCCCTATTAGCTTGAGGCTGGCCCCACGCCTTAGGAGGTGATAATCCACATCTCGTTCACTCAGGTGAACTCGTGCCTCTTCTCTCTTGTTTTATTTTTTATTTTGAAACAGCATCTTGTTATGTAGACTGACTTCAGACTACAGGTCCTCTTGCCTCAGCCTCCCAAATATTAGGATTCTTGGCATGTGCCACCACCTCTGGCTCTTCTTCATTTTACTTTAAAGGTCTTCATGTTAGCGTTATATGAACTGAACAGTTATATTTAGGAATACACACACACACACACACACACACACACACACACACGTATGCAATTGCAATTAGTAGGCAGAAAAGAAGACATGAATTTGAAGGAGAGAAGGAAAGTTTATGGGAAGGTTTGGAAGGAGGAAGGAGAAGGGAGAAATGTAATTAAATTATAAGCTCAAAAAAAAATTTTAAGTCTCTATATTAATTCTACATGCCTCTGCCTAAGCTATTTGGGGCAAAGACCTCACGATCAAATCCCTTCTCTCTGAACTTGAAGTCCCTGTCTTCACAGCACAGGGGAAAGGGTTTTGTAGTCATGCCAACACCTGGAGGAGAAAGCAGTTCCCTGATGCTCTGCAGTGCTGCGTTCTCAGCAAGCTGTGCACACACAGACCAGCAGCGGCAATGACGGCAGCACCGGCCCCGCACCCACAGAACCAGTGACCCATAGAACCAGCTCCGGCCTTGGGCTAAATCTCCCTGGGCTTTGGATGTGAAAAAGAGGCAGGAAATGGGGAAAGAGGGTGAACAAGGGAAAAGACAAGGTAGAATATAACTGGGGGACAGGAGAGGCAGTTGTCAGATATGCTGAGGACTGCTGTCACACCCCCAGACAACTTCAGTCCCATTAATCTAGTGTCCTGAGAAGGTAGCCAACCGACCGTATTAACTTTCTAGGGCTGCCACCACAAAATGTCACCCCCCAGGTGGCTTAAATAACAGAGGTAGTTTTCTGGAGGCTTAAAGTCTGCCCTGAAAGTGTGGGCCGGGTCAGTTTTTTCTGAGGCCTCTCTCCTCAGCTCACAGATGGCTGACTTCCCATCGCATCCCTGCATGGCCCTTTTCAATAGGTGCACGCTCTTCCACTTGTGCTGAGGAGCCCAGTCACGTGTGATCGAACCCGCCCTGACCGCCTTGCTATGTCAGTTTGCTTTCTACTACTGGGTAAAACCCTGACCAGAAGCAACTTAGAGGAAAGAGTTCACTTCCTCTTCCAGCTTCAGTCCATCAGTGATGGGAGTCAGGGCAGGATCTTAAGCAGGCACTGACTGGGGCAGGAACCATGGTAGCAACACTTACTGGCTCACTCTCCCTGACTTGCTCAGCTTCCTTCAGTGTACAACGCAGAATGTGCCCAGAGAGGGTACCACCCAGAGGGATCTGACCCTCACACACCATCAGCCAAGAAAATGCCCCACAGACCAGGCTTTAATCCTTTAACCCCAGCGCTTGGGAAGCAGAGGTGGATCTCTGTGAGTTCTAGTCCAGCCTGGGTCTATGAGGCAAGTTCCAGGACAGCAGGACAGCCACAGGTGGCTACATAGTGAAAACTTGTCTCAAAAGGGGGGGAACCCCACCGACATTCTCACAAATCAGTCTGATAGAGGCTTTATCAATTGAGGTTTCGTCTTCCCAGATGACTCTAGCTGTGTCAAGTTGACACAGGAGGAGAAGGGGGGGCGGGGAAGGAAGGGGAGGGGAAGGAGGATGAAAACAAGAAGGAAGGAAAGAAGGAAGACCAAAAAACCTACCCAGCATGCTTGGCATTCTTGCCTAACTTAATCACCCTCTGAAAGGACTTCTCTCCAAATCTAGTCCCATTCTGAGGTTAACTGTGACTTAGAACTTCTGCGTGTGACTCCGGGAGGAACCACAGCCCAGTCTGCAGCAGGAAACTGGCATCAGTTCAAAATGTTTGGAGTTGAAAATGCAGGAAAGCAAAGGGGATAAAATGGTGCTGTAACAAGACAGGCAGATCGTTTCGATAGTTCTGGTCCCTCCGCTCTGCAGCTCCTCCAAATGTGGTGGCATTTGAGTGATTACCCAGCATCAAAAATACCATTTGTTCAGCCCACGACCACGCTCATCAGAAAAGTCTGTAAGGATTTCAACGTTGTCGTTGTCAAGCTTGGGGTGGCAGAAACAAGTTTTCAAAATTCTCCTTCGTGCTTGAAAACATGCATCCGACCGTTGGTAACAAACGCTGTTGGTTGTTTTCCTTCAAATAGCGGACTCATTGTGTTCATTTCAAGAAAATATCTGGCAAATCTCCTCATTTGAGCAGTGGATTGTCAGCCACTTTCAAATAGAAATGGGTTCTACAAGAACAGCTCTCGGCATAAGACTATACTCCCTGGGGTATGGCAGAGGTGCTGGTTACCCAAAATGTCTTTTAAATATGTGCACAAGAGCCAGTTTTAGTAAGTTAATAATTTTGGCTACTTGTTCTAGGTCATTCTTTTTTTAAAATTTTATTTTTTATTGTGTGCGTGTGCGTGTGTGTGTGCGTGTAGATATGCATGCTTGTGAGTGCAGGGGCCTGTAGAGTCCAGAAGAGGGTGTCAGATCCCCTGAAGCTGGAGTTCCAGGCAGCAGTGAGCTGTCCAATATGGGTGCTGGGAACTGAACTTGGGTCCTTTGCAAGAGCAGTATGTATTCTTAACCACCAAGCCACCTCTCCAGCCCCCACTTAAGGGACTCCTTGAATGAAGTCAGCAAGTTTCTCTTTTCACGTTGACTTTGGGATAGTACAGGATGCATGAATGAAGAGTAGAGTGTAAGCCATGGCCTTGTAGTAGAGTTCTACAGGCTTACCCAACACTGGCTTGGGCCATCTGTGTAAATAATAGCTCAGGGGAAAAAAAGAAGAAGGAGGAGGAGGGGGAGGAGGAGGAGGAGGGGGGGGGAGGAGGGGGAGGAGGAGGAAGAGGAAGAGGAGGAGGAGGAGGAAGGAGAAAGAAACACCTTAGTGTTTGCTGTGGACTAAATATTTGTGCCTCCTCAAAATTCAGGTGTTGCAAACTGAATCTCTGATTCGATGACACAAGGAGTTAAGACCTTGGCAGGGTCGTCTGATTGTAAGGGTGGGGCCTTCATAAATAGAATGAGTGCATTCATTAAAAAGACAGGAAAAGAGGCCTCAGAAAACTACCTTCTCTATTCCACTGCTTGAGGAGGATACACCAAGAAGAACCCATCTATGAACCAGGAAACAGGTCTTCTCCAGACTTCCCAGCATCTAGAATTGTCATAAGTGAGTCTATATTGTGAGAAGCCACCCAGGCTACAGCAGCCTCAACACACTGTACAGTGTACCATGAAACCATTCTTGACTTGGAACATCCTCTAAAGAGGGCTGTGAAAACCCCCCCGGAACCCTACAAGCACACTCTAAAGAGTTGTCACAGACCTTGCTGAATCTCACTCCACTGGTCCCAGTTCCTCCAGAACCTTCCAGCACCTTCCAGCACTTCCGTAGCCATAGTCACAGAACTGTCATCTACCCTACCGCACACTTACACCTAGGACTTTACCCACAGAAAATCACTCTTTTTAGGGGCTCTTCTTTTTAGTCCAGTGTCCTGCTATGTATGCTCTTCTGCAATATACTATTCCCATGGAACCTTTTTTAAAAAATCTTTTTAAAGACAGGGTTTACTTAGTGTGGACGGGCCTCTACCTTCGCCAATTAGCATCGGGATCGCAGGTGTGCCACCAGGCTGTTCAGCTAAAACATTTTTCTCTCCTCTGGGCTCCACAAGTTGGTTATAACATGAAGTCACTTAAAAATTTTTTCTTCACTTCTATTTTAAGCACGTGGGTGTTTTGCCTGAATGTATGTCTGTGCACCACGTACATACGGTGTTCAAGGAAGCAAGAAGAGGCTTTCAGATCCCAGGGCTGGAGTTACATGTGGTTGTGAGCTGCCATGTGGGTGCTGGGAATCTAACTCTTATCCTCTGGAAGAGCAGCTGCAGCTCTTAAACACCGAGTCATCTCTCCAGCCCCACGAAGTCACTTTTTGTTTGTTTGTTCTTGCTTTTTGTTTTGTTTTGTTTTTTTAAGACAAGATTTCTCTGTGTAACTTTGGCTGTCCTGGAACTCATTCTGTAGATCAGGCTGGCCTTGAACTCACAGAGATCCACCTGCCTCTACATTGTCTCGAGTGCTGGTATTAAAGGCGTGTACCACCACCGCCCAGAGAATAAAATCACTTTTTAAACTTTCTAGTAACCCATGGGATACATTACCCTGTTTTTTCCTTATTCATTCCTCCGCCCAAGAACCCAAGAAAAGTCCCTTCATTTCTTTCAAAGTTTGAATTTTACCTTGTCCGTGTCTATTCCTGGGCAGCACACTTCAAGCCACACAGAGACGTGCTCCGTAGATACGAGACTCCACCTGTGAGGTGCAGGTGATACACAAACAGCATGCCACCTCAAGGACAAGGTACCGTGCATCCACATGAGCCTCACACTCAGCGTGGACAGTGTAGGCTGCCCAGGGTGTCTGGTGTCTGGTTTCCCACTTGCGAGTCTCGGCAAGGCTTCAGGCCCCCGTGGAGGCATGGAAAGAACATCATTCTTGAAGTTCCCAATGAAAGTGCTCTTTCTTTTGCTCAGGGACAAGGCCCTCCCCTTTTCTGGATCTGAATGATACACAGTGCCCTTGTTCCCCTCAAGCAAGGCTTAGGTGAAAACGGAAGTTCTTTTTCCATCCGCAGCACAGAGAAGTATTCACCCTTTAACATTTCTGAGCTGAAGCTCTGCTGCACCCACCAGATGAAAGTCTTCTTAAGTGATCAACTTCAACTGCCAGCTTCTTGGTTGCAATGGTCACAAGCAGTAGAGTTATTATGTAATAACTTTAATAATAACATCAATAATATAAAACTTCAATAACTTCTTTCTCAGATACTTATAAAATAGGATGTGAGCTAGGAAGGTTCCTGTCAGTGAAGTGCTTCCCTTGCAAGTACAAGGAACTGAGTTCCAGCTCCAGAATCCACCTACAAAAGGACAGCCTTAGTGACACGATCTCGTAACCCCACCGCCGGCAATGTAGAGAGAGCGCAGCCTACTTGAGGGCTTCCAAGTCAGCGGGAAGCCTGTCTCAAAAAACACAGTAGAGAGCACCTGGGGAAACAGAAACAAACCCAAGAGTGTCACATGTATGCAGTCATTCAGAGTCCCACACTACATGCACAGACACATACACAAACACGCACACATACACATTCACACACACACACATAAACAAAAACCAGGGCGCGGGAGAGATGGCCCAGCGATTAAGAGCACTCATGCAGTGCTCATGCAGAAGACCCAGGTTTGATTCCCAGCACCCACATGGAAGTTCGCAACTGCCTTTAACTTTATGTCCAGGGGATCTGACACCACCACACCAATGCACACAAAAACAAACAAACAAAAAAAAAAACAAAAAAAAAAAAAAAAAAAAAAAAAAAACGGAGTCTGTCTTCAGATTGCCATTAACGTTCAGAGGCATGAGAATGGACTTCGGAGTGGCTCTGATAAATGGGACATACTGTACTGTGACTCCATAGTGGTACAGCACTGAGCAGGGCACTTGGGGTCCGTGAACACCAACAGACCTGGTTCTTGAGCATCACCCAAGACCATCTGTGAAAAGTGTTCGCCTCTGTGTGAGCACCCTAAATTACAGCCATGGGTGTGTGTGTATTTCCATCACGAGAGCTATGACATAAAGTTCTAGGGGATTAGTTTATCAGGATTCTGGATTTGGCTTGACTCCATATCATTCTAAGAAGCTTTAGAAACACTCCTTGACTCTTCATTTCTCCTCAACTTCCGTTCAAACCGAACTGTTCGCAGCCCACCTCCACGCAACACACAAGACACACAACCACACAACCAAAAAACAAATGGGAAAAAAACAACTTATGTATTATATATCCACTAGCCGTCACTGCTCTCCTCCCAGACCCCCAGAACCACCAATTTACTTTCTGTCTCTGCAGGATTTTTCCATTCTTGGCATTGCATTTAAATGGAATGGAGTCCGTGGCCTTAATGCTCACTGTGGCCCCAGCTGTCTGGTTCTCTAACAGTCTCCCTCTCTACCTATCTCACCCTCTCACAGGCTTTTCGTGCTTCCTCTCCCACTCTTTCTCATTCCCTGTCTCTTCCTCTCTCTTGCCTGGACTCTCTTTGCCTCTTTCTCCTGTCCTTTCTAACTCTCTCCCAGTGTTTTTTTTTTTTTCTTTATCCACCATCTGTGCCTCTTGACTGGCCTCTCTCTCCCTCTCTCTCTCTCTCTCTCTCTCTCCCCTCTCTTTTTCCACTCCACAAGGCACACAACCATTCTTTCTGAAGTATCCACAGTGAGCATTAAGGTATTTGTGTGTGTGTGTGTGTGTGTGTGTGTGTGTGTGTGTGTGTGTGTGTTTGGATTTTTTAGGGGGAAGCACTGGGGGGGGGCAAAAATGCTAAAACATCCTAGACCTAGATAGTGGTAGTGAATAAACAACCTTGTGTAGGTGCAAAATGCCACTTGGCTGTGCTCTCTGGAAGGTGAATTTTAGAGCATGTAACTCATATCTCAATTTTATTTATTTTTATAATATTTTAACAATTTGAGTTTCATACAACATATCTCAATTATACTCTATTCCCATTCCTTCCTGTTTTATCCTCCCACTTGTGTGCCCTCAAAAAAGAAAAAGAAGAAAAAAATTAAGTCAAGCTTGTGTACAAGAGCATGGGTCATGGGCATCACCATGGTCTTTGGAGGCAGTAGGCTGCTCTGATCATGGACATGGACAGTCACTTGGCCCATACTAGCCCAAGACCAAACATATCAAAGTTCAACCGGAAGTTGGCCTCCCCGCCCAAATCTGCAGGCACCTGGGTCTCCCAGTAGGCACTGGAACATCACTCAGGTACCAGCACAATGAACAAGCACCAGTGCATCCCACAGGCACCAGGACTTCCCTCAGGTACTAGGACATCCTTTGAGTACTAGAACCTCCCACATGCATCAGGACATCCTGCTGGCACCGCATATCCCTCAGCCACTAGGGCATCCTGCAGGCTCCAGGGCATTCTACAAATACCCATGCATCATGTAGGCACTGGGTTAACCCACAGACACCAGGACATCATGTAGGCACCATGGCCTCCCATAAGCACCCAGATATCCCTCAGACACCAGGGCATCCCACAGTCACCTGGACCTCCCATAGGCACCAGGACACCCTGCAGGCACTGCCCTAGTGTTTGCAGAATGTCATATCTCAATTTTTAAAAAGTATTAAAGGGCTGAGGATATTTCAGCTGTTAAAACATCAAAGTCTAGCTTTCTAGCTTCCCTTTGGGGCTAGAAAGATGGCTCAGTAGTTAAGAGCAATGACTGAATTTGTGGAGAATCTGGGTTTGATTCCCAGCACCCACATTGTAGTTGTCAATCATCTGCAACTCCAATTCCAGGAATCTTATGACACCCTCTTCTGACCTCTATGGGCACCAGGCATGCATATGTTGCACAGACATACATGCAGGCAAAACACTTATATGCATAAAATGACAAATACATCATTTTCTAAAACAAATTTTAAGAGTATGACAAATTGAGAATCATAGATGTCTGGTTTCAATACCCATGGAAACTTCAAAAATGCACTACCACACCAAAGAGTGTGTACTTGGGAAAACGTGAAACATATTCAAATTATGCTTTCCAACTTATAACTTCCAGATTGTAAGCATCTTATTAATGTCTCTAAAAATTGTTTGGTTTTCTTGTATCATGAGAGCATTATCTATGTTGTAGAACTGTTTGCAGATTAAATGAAACTGTTAAGAGCAAGCTAGTGTACTAGTACTGTTCTACTCTTTGAATAGGTCCCATTTATTAACTGATGTAACCATCCCTTTTATTTTTTTGCTTTTTTATTTTGCCTTTTTTATTGCTATTATGTTTCTATAGTCATTTTAATAGTTTTCTTGTTTGACATTTATAGTACAGAGATATTGAATGTCTCCTGTTTTTCTGAGGGTAATCTTAGAGAATTCTCTAGAAGATATGGCTTGAAGGAAAATCTGCTTTAGAATACTGAAATGTCCTCAGTGCCTCTTCCATGGAACTGGTAAGTGGTACAAGAGCTGCCAACGTGCTTGCTCCAGGAATTTGTTCATTGGGTTAGGCCGAGTAGCTGCAGAACTGTTTGCTCTGGGTGCCCTCTTATGGGAGCTTGGAGTAACTGCTTCTTCTGCTCTGCCAGTATGCAAATTCATTTCATGCAAAAGCCCATATAATATGCCTTGTTAGAAACTGAGACATGAAGTTCTAGCTCCAATCAGAATCTGCACCTTCTCCACTCCCAGGTTTGTATGTGTGCTAAGTTTAAGAAAGGCTGAATGAGCACATGGAGATCACGCCACCTTTGATGCCAGAACCGTTTGAGTGTCTGTCCTGGGAACTAGAAACACTGCTATAGATGTCATCCTTTCTGAGAAGAGCTGCTTATATGTCAAACTTTATAAAAGTTATAGTGAATCTCACACTTTTATGAGATTTCTTTTATGCCCTTTATTCTGTGACGATCAGCTTTGCTAAAATGAGTGTTTCTGCTTTGATCCTGGTATATGAGTTTGTTCTTTAATGGATAGAAATATGTCATAGTAACCAAGAGACAACAAACCCAGGCTCATTTTTCACTGGTAGCAGAGGTCAAGAATCTAGGTCACCTCAGAGATCCCAGAACAACTGTCTCCATGATTGAATTTGGATTTTTTTTTTTTGCACTAATTTTGTTTCGATGCTGGTAATTGAAACCATTTTCATATATTTCATTGTATTCACTTTATATGTCCTTCCAAAAGCATGTACAAACTGTGCTTTCAATGTTTGTCTCCAAGGTTTTTGATAAAAAATATTTCTTTTTGTGCTTTTATAAAATTAGAAAAGATTTATTTTATAAGTTAATTGTATCTCAAATTTTAAAAACCAAAGAGGGGCATAACAAATTGAGAATCATAGGCCACTGCTCTAAATCCAATAGAAAAACTGCAAGGACTGTCCGTAATCCCAGCATTCAGGAGACTGAAGGAGAAGAGTCTTAAATTCAAGGCCAACCTGGACTACATAATGAGCCTAAAGAAAGAGAAGCAAGGGTGGGGGAGGGGGAATGGGAAAGACTCATGTAAAGGACAACTGACTCCACAAAGTTGTCCTCTGACCTTCACACATGTATCATGATAACACACACACACACACACACACACACACACACACACACGCAGAGTAAATTAAGTATAAAAATAAAAATTCAAGGGGCTGGAGAGATGGCTCAGTGGTAAAAGAGCACTGACTGCTTTTCCAGAGGTCCTGAGTTCAATTCCCAATAACCACATGGTGGCTCACAACCACCTAACTCATAAATGAATAAATCTTAGGAAGGAAGGAAGGAAGGAAGGAAGGGAGGAAAAAGAAAGGAAGGAAATCCCACAAATGGTCAATAACTATTTGCCGAGCAGTGGTGGCACACGCATTTAATCCCGGCACTCAGAAGGCAGAGGTAAGTGAATCTCCATGAGTTTGCAGCCAGCCTGGTCTACAGAGTGAGTTCCAGGTCAGCCAAAGTCACAACAAAGAAAACCTGTCTCAAAAAACAAAGCAAAATTCAATCAATTTGACTTTGTATTTCTAGAAAACACAACACAATAACAGCAAGTATGCATTTCTCTCAAGTACACATGGTATGTTCAACAACAGACAGCATGCTGAATGTCCCCAAAGGCTTGTGCTCCAAAATCTTGGTCCCGGGTTCATTTATTGCTATCAAAAAGTTATGGAACCTTTAGGAGACAGACTAGCAGAAGAACATTAGGCCACTGGGAGATATTGGGATCCCAATCCCTTTTCTCTGTATATATTGTGCTTTGATTTTCATTCAGTTAAAAATATTTTATAGTTTTTCTTGTTCTCCTTTGACTCATGATTGGGTTAAAACTTCTCAAATTTTTGCATAATATTATTATTGATTTTTAACTTAATCCCAGCACTGTCAGAAAAGATGGTCAATTTTTGACATCTGTGAGTAGCTCAGCTTGTGTCTGCCTTCCATGCTGTGATCAAATACCTTCAGTAAACAACTTACCAGGAGGAAAGGCTCCAAGTTCCAAAGGTTTTAGTCCATGGGTCTTTGTCCTGTGACTCCACAATACACCATGGTGGGAGGGTGTGGCAGGGGAGGCCTCTTCACCACACCACACCCAAGAGGTGAGCAGGGCGACAGGCTGGTGAGACAGATCAGCCAGTAAAGGCACTTGTTGCTAAGTCTGATGACCCGAGTTTGATTCCAGAGCTGTATGGTATAAAAGGAAAGAACTGACTTCTGAAAATTGTCCTCTGACTTGTGACCTGCACACACATACGTGTTTACAAAGTCAATCAATCAATGTAACAAAAAAAAACTAAGATCTGAAAAAAAGAGAGAGACAAGCTCGTCTTTCCATTTGTTACAAACCTAGAACAACAGTTCAATCCCCACAACACACCAAATGTACAGAATAAACCTAGTGTCTACTATTGACACCCGGCTGCTTCCAGTTGTTGTGGTCCAAAATGGAGCCCAGAGTAACATTCTTCCCTGACAGTCTGTAACCAATCTGTAATGTTTGGGGGAAATCCGGTTGTCACAGCTGTCATTTCTCCAGGGATAGACAGAGGCCTTTATTAAAACTAACATGCCCCACAGGCTAGCAGGAAGTGTCAGGGCACATAGAGCTCCCAAGAACAGGGCTTCTGAGAAGAAGTTTAACATCGTCAAGAACAGTAGAGAGGAGCAGCTGGGAGTCTGTGTGGCAAATGTCCAGCGATCACTCCATGACTCCTGGCACAGATCACGACAATGCTTTTGACCACTGTCCTGAAATCCAAAGTATAATAATAATATTATACAAGTACCAGGCCAGAGACCAACCAGATCTTTATGTTTCTGGAGACTAAAGAGAAGGAACAGTAAGATCACTCATACTAATTATGTTCTCCCTTTAAAACTGTGCATGTGTGTGTATGTGCATGCATGTGCATGCGTGTGTGTGTGTGTGTGTGTGTGTGTGTGTGTGTCAGAAAGCACATGTGTGGATGGATCTTAGGACCAGGGGTAGGTAGAAAAGTAGTTAAGGATATAGAATATTTTAGGATGCTGAAAACACTCCTTAATTGATCATATGGATGACATAAAGATAGAAGATACTTAAGTATATCAAAAGCCATCAAACGAATGCACTCTCATATATGTCATACTTCAATTGTGTGTTTACTTATTTATTTATTACAGCTGTGTAGCCATAGGGGTTTTTAATGAAAAAAAAATTCCTTGAGGATCTTACAGTTGCTGTGAGTTGGCACTCGACCATAGAATGTTCTGGCATTGCCAGTGAGGTCAGAGAAGCCTGTTGGTTGGACTCTGGTGGCAGTTTGAATCCTCAACAGTCATACTAGTGGCAGGGGTACAGAGCAGTGCCTCTGGGGTTGCTGGTTCAGGGGACATGTAAATGTCCCTGGGCACTTAGGGAGGGGGAGGTTGCAGTTGACTTTTGTGCTGGGGTTATTCTCAGGCCATATTTCATAATAGTTCATTGAGCCTAACTGCAAGGAAGACGAAGTTGAGAGCACTCTTCTAGAAGCTGCCTGGTGCAGGTCCCGTGGTAGACAGATGAAAGGAGAGCCTTTGGTAAGAACACAGTGTCCTAGGGGCAGAAGGCCTACTCTGCTGGCTAAAGTCAGCTCGGAGAGCCCAGGCCTCACAGGGAGAAAGAGGCATGAGGCACAGAAGAGGACTGTGGGTTTCTTCAGTCTGGTGAAGACGACCCTAGGTGTCCCCATCTCTGTTTTGTAAGAGCCTCCCTCTGGCCCTTTTCCCCCTTGCCCATCTTCCAATACCTGTGGTCACAGGAGATTTACTCCTCCAAATCCCCTCAGGAAAAGGAGTCCTGAGAATTGAAATCTAGATGATGAAGAATTTCAAATGAAGCCTGAGTTCAAATTTCTCCCTCCCATTTATTAGCCAGATCAATGTCAACAAGAACCTTAAGCTGGTTGGGTTTCCATTATCTGTTAAATGGGTACGAGGCCCCCGGGTCACAGGGTTGGACGAAGGGCTACGTAAGACAATTCTACCACCCGATGGATGCTCTTCTCTAAGCAAGCGAACATTGTGCTCTGTCAGGCAGGTCCTGACTCTGGCCTTTGCTTTCAAGAAAAGTGCATTTCAATCATTACTCACTGTTTTCTTGGATCTAACTCAAGGAACTTAGAGTCAGCAGTGATTTTCTAGCTCCCACAGCTGGAGGCAGGAATGGGGGCAGGGGTGCTGTGGTAATGATGCTGGAGGCTTTCTAACCTACATTTGTATATTGTGTTTGCCTGCACATTTGTGCACATATACATGTGTGTTCTCCAGCTGGGAACTCACCAAGTAAGCTAGAGACCTGCCAGTCTCTGCCTCCCCAGTGCTGGGATTGCAAGTGTGTGCCGCTAGACCTGACTTTTGCTTTTTTTTTTTTTTTTTTTTTTTAACATAGGCTATAGGATTGAACTCTCGTGTTTGCACAGCAAGCACTTCACCAGCTGAGCCGTTTCCCCAGCCTCTAATGCCTCCCTCTTCAGAAGTGGCAAAGAGCAGAAACTCCGAGCAACGAGACTGCAGCTCTCTCCACGACCGACACCTGCTAGAAGACACTGGAGCAGTGACGGCCACCACTTCCCAGCACGGAGTCTTTGTATTGTACAGCGTGCCGAGCTGGAAAGATGACGGGATGGAGATTATCTTCCCCTGGTCCTAAACAGACCCAGAGGACAGAGGACAGGTGGGGGCAGGGTCGCACGCAGGATGTCCTCCGGGCCCAAGGCTTTATCACAGATGTGCTTTCTTCCCCACAAGACCTCATTAGCTGGTCCTTCCACACCCCTCCCGACTCCACCCCACCCAGGTGGCGTTCATGAGCCAAAATGAGCTAAGTCTCTGAATACAATTTACTTTACTTCCTCTACATTTGGCTTTGTACTAAAAATCAACTCGCTGGAGAGGTGACTCACCCATTAAGAGCACTTGCACAAGATGGAATTCCAGTTCCAGGGGCTCCATTACTCTCTTCTGTGCTCCTTGGGTACTGCATGCACTTGCTGTACTTACACACATGCAGACTAAACATTCCTGTGCATGAAATATCATGGTAAAAGGCAACTCAAAACTCAGGCAGCCACCCATCTCCACCAAAAGCCTTAAGGTTTGGCAGTGTCCCCAGCCGCCTCCACTGCTAAAGTCACAAGAGAACTGGAAAGTTGACAAAAACCTAAGTCCATTTCATGCACTTACTGCTAAGACCTTCTGTCCCAGGACTGTGTCTCAAGACACAGCTGACCCTGGTAAAAGAGGAAAGAGTCATTCAGATGAAACTACTTTCATCACTTTTGTCTTTGGTCTTTAATGCAGGACGTATCCCTGCTTGCCATCCTTCACAGTGGGCTGGACTTGGATCCTCCTGGCCTCACCTGGACTCGCTGCCCCTGGAGACCCACTTTACTGAACCGTGCAGGCGCTCCGACTCTCCTGTTTGGTAGTGCGTGCGGACGGTAGGGCCCCACCGGGCAGAGTAAATGAGCGTGTGGGAGAGACCTTCAAGCCCTTGTCTGTCAGGTCGGAGTCAGTGGGGCTGGGGGACAATCGTATGACAGCAGCAGATAGATAGGTACTTCTTGTTTGGAACCAAATGCCCTTGTGAGCGCATGTGGGGTCAAACCGCAGGAGGAGAGCGGTGCGGCTAGGAGTGGGAAAGGCCACAGAGACACAGCCATGCTGCAGCCTATGGGTGGGGAGCCCCACTCTTAGCAGGTGGAGAATGCTGTGTGGTAAGAACCAAAGAGAAGAGTCTGAAGCATGAGACAGTCCGGAGCCTCACAGGGCCTAAGCGTAGGAACGGTGGGAAGGGAAAAAGAGAGAAAAAGAGCAGGCAGCCAGGCAGAGTGCCCAGGGAAGTACCTCCCAGGAAATGAGTACAGAGCAGCTGGGGCTGGGACATCCCTGAGGCCCTACTCAGGTCAGAGACAGCTGCAATCACTGAGGAAAGCCTGGGCAGACACAAGCAGGCAGTGGGGCCGGCATTCAGCTGAGGAGTTTGACACAGCTGAGGAATCTCGTCCTCAACCAGCACCTTTCCTTAGACCCAGTGAGACTTTTCAGTTCACTGCCAGAAGCAGGACAATGGGCTTGACCGTGGCTTTTGTTCTCTGTGCTTACCCCACTCCTAGCAGCCAGGGGAGCACAGACCTCCAGCTTGAACATTCACTAGGCAAGTTAGGCACTAGTCCCATGGCCCCGGTACCTGTCCTGGGGAGCAGAGACCTTTCTCAGTCTGTGCAGTAGTGTGTCCTTGCCTTGAGAAGGACTCAAGGGTGTGGATTGCAATCCCAAATTCCCCAACTCTGGTCCACTTTCTCCTCGGAGTCACATTGGAATCTGTCAAAGGCTTTAATGGAGACCTCAGAGACACTGGAGAACTGAGCATGCCAAAATCACTGCCTGCAGGAACCTGGGTGTCTCTTCCCATCATCACGGATTGACACGCCCTTTAACTTGGCTCATTCCTAGCAGCAGCCTGTTTCTCTGATATCACCTTAGCCCTGCCAACCCGGAGCTCCACAAGCTTCCTAGGTAACCTAGAATATTCCTGGCATCTCCACCTGGTCTATGGTTGCAGATTCTCGGGGTTACAACAGACGTGCAGACTGTTTGCTCAGTGTCTCCACATTTGAATGAGCCTCTGGGAGTAAGAGCTGGTCTTCTAATAGACACTGCCACTTGCAGGGTGAAAACCAACAGGGTGACGTCATGTTCCCAGTTTAGAGACGACCAAAGCACACAAAAGTGTGGCGCGCTTGCTGACGTGACCACACAGGGTTCTGTGCCCCTTGTTGTCTCTTGGACAGCCACTAGCCACTATGTTTGCCCTTTAAACTTAAATGCATTAAAATTAAGTACAATAGGGGCTGGAGAGATGGCTCAACAGTTAAGCATGCTTATTGCCCCTTGCGAAGAACCTGGGTTCGATTCCCAGAGCCCACATCAGGTGGCTCAGAACTGCCTATAACTCCAGTTCTGGGGAATCTTACACCCTCCTCTGGCCTCTGAAATCACCTCCATACATGTGGTGCATATAAACTCAGGTACACATACACACACACACACACACACACACACACACACACAAGTTAAAAACAAGTAAAATGTTTTAATTTAAAGAAAAATAGTACAACTTAAAGTCTACAATTTAAAATCTACTTCCCAAATTGTAACGGTCCTATTCTAAATACTCAGTAGTTAATATGCAACTAGCAGATAACCTGTCAGGGAACTCAGTCATGCCCAGCAACCTCTCTCAAAGAGCCTTGAAGTCCAGTGACTGCCATTCATGGTTCCTAGGTAAGGAGCCAAACCGCTGTCTTGCCTATAGGTCACTCTGACCCTGATTTTTCTTTTCCTTTTTTTTTTTTTGCCACCAGCTTCTTCCACTAACTGAGTGCCTGGAACCCTTGCCACTGAGACCCAAGTAAAGAACGAGATAAGTACTAAGAAGATGGCCGACTGAGCGTGAGTGCCCCCACAAACACATACTGCACACCCCGCAGTTAGACCTTCCAAGCTGAACTCTCCCGGAATACAACAAAGGGGTGCGCTGACTGGGATCCAAGTGTCCGTGCCCCTCCCCTACCCACCCGCCTCCAAGCCACATCCTCACCGACTTATCAAACCAGATACGGGTCTCTAGCAGCTTCTGGCGTTCCAGAGACCAAGGGAAGCCAAGTTTGCTGAAAGCCCTGGATTCCTCTGGCTTCCCTATGCTCAGAGCTTACATTAGGAGAAACCTCGTTCTCTCATGAGGTCCCATGCCACCCCTTGCTCCGGATACACTCTGCTGAAGCAGTCTGCCTATCAGGGCCTGCTGCCTGGTCTTCAACAGAGGCATCGAGGACGGGCCACCTTGACCTTCAGAGCCATACCCTGCAAGGCCGTCCAGATGTGCCCTCCATCCTCCTCATGAGTCGCGTGCCTTCAGCCCTGAGGCTACACCCCATTGCCTTGGTCTCTGCCTCCCTACCTAGCAACTGGCTCATTTGCCACCCACACACAGCTTCCAGACACTTCTACTTCTTTCTTCTGGCTGTGGGTAGGTCCTGCTCAGCTGCTGCTTCTGAAACCCACAACCCAAGGGGACAGGGATCCGACTCATTCTCCATTCCTGGGCTACTTTTGCCACAGCAGACCTGTAATGAAGTGAGAATCAAGACGTCATAGCCCTTCCTATTGGGTGTGCGTTCCTATGGAGTATGCTGCAGAAACCAGCAACCTGGGAGTCCAATATCTCCTCTTTTCCTTGCATGGAGTCTCCACAAGAGAAACCAGGTCCCTTTTTGTAGGTTTGCCTCCTCCATGTCAGACAGGATGTTTCTAATGGGCACATCCTTCAGTAAACCTCTCAAAGGGACCTCACTACCCCCCCCCGGGGGGGGGGGACACACTCTAGGCTCTTTCCCATCAATTGGGAAGATGATGCGACCTTCCCCATTGGATCTGCAAAGAATGGCTACCGCAGACCCTCTTGCTGTTTGGTAACAGAAAACGGACTAAGACCTTGAGGGAAGAAGAGCAGACGGGGAGAAAGAGAATTAGCTTCTCGTAAACATCTCTCCATATTGGTCTATATTCGTACTTATTCTGTTACTGTTTTGTTTAATAAAGAACCTACCTGAATTGGTTTAAAAACAGGCACGAAAGGCAATGCTCCCAGAGAAACCAGAAAATGGAAGTGTCCGAAGTGGACCCGTGTTCAATTTCACAGACAGCTAAGAAAATGTAGCCTGTCCCTCTAGGAGGCCGATTCACACCAGCTAAAAGGATGGTCACTTCCAGTCATGGAAGACTACTTTGTCAAGAAGTCGAATGACTGGGAAAGTTACCTTCCCCTTGCACAATGTAACACACGTTATACGTGCATGAATGAATGCTGCAAAAATATAAGGTGTTTGGGTCGTGGATGAGGGTTTCTCAGAGATTAAAAAAAAAAAAGATTCAGGAGGAGCATAGCTTGTAGCGCTTCCTCCTATCCAGTCCCAGCAGGCCACAGGCAGCCCCTCCATAGCCATGACAGAAAAAAAAGATTTCTCTGTTTGTATCCAAGACAGAGGCAGCTGTTGTACCCCACCACCTCTGAGAAGGTGGGGGAAAGAGCCTTTGTTCCTTGGGAGAGGAACCCGGATTCTCACCCTGGCCTTTTGGAATATAAGAAGCATCTCTCCAAGAGCCCTAATTTAATTTGACTCAGGCTTCTTGGAACCAGAGAGAGGTCTCCCAAGGTGTAGAATACCTAGGAAGGCGGGGTGACATCTTAAGATTTTCACCTGAGGTAGTAGTCTGGGATTTAACTGCTTCTCTCTCTTAGGAAACTAACTGAAAAGTCTTAGTATCCTTAACAGATCAGAGAAATTAAAAAAAAAAAAATGGATTGGGCAAATAATCTGAGCTTTAGGGAAAGTCAAGGCAAATTGCCATCTGCTGGCCAGGCAGGGTCTTGTGTCCCAGGAATATTAAGCTTCCTCCCCACCCCCACACACACACCAGGCTTTTTTTTTTTAAGAAAATAAAATCCACATCGAAATTGGACAGGGCAAACCAACAGAAGGAGAAGAGCTCAAGAGAAGGCACTAGAATCAGAGACGACCCACTGGTTCCCACGCTCAGGAGTCTATTCGTAAAAGCACTAAGCTGAAAGCTGTAATGCGTACACGGAGGATCTGACTCCCGACCTGAGGCTTACACTAAATTGCAGAAAGGGTGGTTTGGGTTTTGCCGATGGAAATGTGCGTCCTTACAATTCTTTCTGGGGAAGAAGAAACTCAGGAAAAGTCAGCTCTGACCACACGACTTTGACTCCAGAAATTCCACTTTGTGGAATCATCATGACAAAAATGAAGCAAACGTGAGGTCAAGAGGAGGGACAAGTCTGCCAGCTGTTGGATGGCTGAGATTGACAGACACAAAAGGAAAAACGCAAAAGAAAGCAACGCAACAGAAGCCACAGAGCTAGAGAGACAGACCTCTGGAGGTGAGACTGGAGATGCTCTGGTGGGGTGTGCCCTGCTCCACCCTGCCCCATGAAGACTACAACCTTTATTCCCTAGATTTTTGACCCATCTTTTCCTGTAAGTTGTAAGGCTGGAAACGGAGTAAGTGGCAGGTTTTTTCCTCTTCCCCCGATTTGGCCAACTTCTGTCAATGTTTTGGTCTTCCCTTTTATTTCTTTGAGAACTTGGTCCAATAAAGGACCTAAGACAATGGTTGTGACTGCACACCTGAACTCATGGGATACCACACGAGGTCTTGTGCTAGATTGTTCTTGAATGGATTCTTCTATATCCTGATCTGGAATACTTTTCATTGTCTACTTAGGTAAAAACTGCAACACACAGCTCTTGCTCCAAAAGGAGTAAGAGAGTTTGTTCTGAGCCAAACGTGAGTGGCCAGTGCCCAGAAACCCACGTGGAGGTTTACCTTAAATGTGATAATGCTCTCCTCTATGGAAAAGGCTACGCGAATGTCCGGGTGTACAGAACAAAAGGTCACATATGAGTGCATTTACTCAGTGGGACATGAGGTACACAGTCACAGAAGGGAAGGGAAATCTCTCCAAAGGGACTCGGATAATATTCTTGGGTTGGTGAGAGCCAATGGTCTGACTCAGTGAACGCATTCCAGGAATTTTGCCTGACAGTAACAAGGGCAATAGATTGGATACAGAGATTGGTCATCAATGGCTTTTAAAGGGGACTGAAGTTAGTGAGAGATCATTTTGGCACTTGGTCTGCAACGCTCCAGTCTCCCAGCCTGGATTTCTGATTGGTCAGTTGCTACAGAATCTCCCACGTGAACGCAGTCTTTTCAGGGAACTGCTCGAGGACAGTCGCGGAGACTGGGAAATACCGTCTTCAGAAGAGTATGGGCGAGAAGAGTTTAAATGCAGCCTAGAAGAAGCATATGCACACTGAGGTCGGTGTCGATGGCGATACAAAGTTCTGTGAGTTTCTGCCTAGGAGCAAACTGTATCTGCTCCTGGACAAGGACTGGGCTGTGATAGGACCAGATGGAAGTATTTTCTTAGGGACTCAGATTTATTCACTCAACAAATACATTGAGTGTCTGCTTTGTGCCAGACACTGTATTCTTTCCAAAGGTACAGAGCTGGGCAGCAGCCTGGATATCATAGAAAGTGCTCTCCCGTGGCGTGAGTCAGGCATTGCAGTTAGACGTGAATGTGTCCCACAGTGTCAAGAGGCAGGAAATGCCTTGACAAGAAAATTAAACCAGGTGTCCGAGAGAATGGCGCTGCTATTTTAAACGGGGGGATGAAGGAAGGCTTCTCTAGAGGGGCAAAAACTGAGCAAAGACCCGAAGAGGGATGCCAATCAAGTGCTTCCGTGGCAAGCACCATTTTGTGGTTCGTTTCTATTCTCTCTCCAGGGACTCCGGTCTATAGCACCCCAAACCCAACCCTAGCACGTCCTGGGTGATCTAGTGGAAGCCCATAGTCTGCCACCTTAGTTTTTCTGCTTTTGCCCCCCACCCCCACCAAAAATTAGGAAACAGAAATTGGTAAAGGAAAATGGATTTATTTACAGTTTGGACAAAATGGAAAGAGATGGAGGCTTTGGTTTTCTCCTACCGTGCCCTGTAGTGCTGTCACCTTTTATATGTACATCGAGACACACATATACGAGAAGTGTGAGACTCGGAGGACCCTGCCAAGTGCAGGGTTCTGGTGCCTGGATCACCCTTCTGGGAGATCCTGGAGAATTCCTAATTCCTGTTTGTTTCCTTGGAGTTTGGGGGTGCAGTGTTCCGCCACCACAGAGCAGAGGTGTGGCTACAAGCCACCCTTTCTCCGCCGGAAACACACCAGATGCCGTTTGCTACGCCAAACAGCGCTGCTCTGGAGACCGTAAGGTGTGAGAGTGAAGAACCTGCGATCTGGAGCGGCGCAAGCCAGGCTCAGCTGCTGCTTTCCTAGTCTGTGACCCCTGACCTCTCTGAAACGTCATTAAAACCAGGACTAATCTCACCTATCCCACAGAAGCAACCCATCTTAAAGACTTAATTGGTGTCTGGTATAGAGGAAGGGCTAAGTCCTGCTGTTACTGTTATTGTTGATATTGCTACTAGAGGGTCAGCTCTTATTAAATTTGGAGAATTCTCTTCCCCAAATGTACTGAGTACAACTGGCAAATAAAGCTTTCCTGTGTTTAAGATAGGGAGTGATGTTTTGATATACGTACTATGAGGTGATTACCAAAACCAGGCTCTCTGATATCAGAGGGACCACAGCTTGCCTTGTATGTTGGGGGGGGGTGATATCTGAGATCTGTCTTAGTGTGTTTCAAGTGTTCAGTAATCACAAGCTGTAGTCACTCTCATTATGCTTCAAGTCTCCAGAATTAATTCATCTTGTGGCTGATACTTGTTCCTCGTGACCAAGATCTCTCCATTTCTTACACACCCTGATTGAGGGGGCAGTTTGCATCTTTCTACTGTGTGTTCCTATGAACTGAACTT